>QJPP01000016.1:0-1207500 GCA_003996215.1 Jaltomata sinuosa
TGTATTTTAGGAAATGGAGACAAACATGGAAACGGAAGGAAATACGAGAAAAAGAGCATTCTGGATAAGAGTGACGGTTCAGGTGACGGTCCGTCAAGGGTGTGACGGTCCGTCACCCAAACCGTCACACCAAGGCAGCACCTGAGGAAGCATCACTGGTTAGCAGTGACGGTCCAGGCGACGGTCCGTCACTGGCTTGACGGTCCGTCAGCCTGGCCGTCAAGTTGAGACAGTCGGTTACGCGGAATTCGAGCGTTTTTGGGATTTATTTCCTAGACTCCTATAAATACCCTATGTTAGGTTTATTTTATTTACCAAGCTTTTTAACATTGCTTTTTCGAATAGTTTTTACATACGTTCTTCAATAATTTTAGGAGTTTAGTCGACTTGGAGATCAAGAAACACGTTTGACACTTCTTGAATTCGTGTTCTTGAATCGTTCTTGGGATCTTTGTTTTCTTGTTCTTGGAATAATTAAAGATTGTTCTCACTACATTGTAAGGATCTCTTTTCTTTATCATGAATATGACTTTCTTTTATTCTTCTACAAGCATGAGTAACTAAACCTCCCACAACTAGGGTTATGGGAGCCATGGCTAAAGTAGCGATATAGATTCCGGGTAGCGTTGGGTTCAATATATATGTTGTCACGTTGTTAATCATTCATTATGTCACGTTTTCTAGTGGTTGCAAACATTAGAACATGCCTAGGTTTAATTTGCTTGAGTAAAGAGATTAAAACCGAGAAACTTGATTAACAACAAGGATTCGAGACTACTAACTCTCGTCTAATGATTGATATTGTAACTAGATTAATCTACTTGATGTTTAGGATTGAAATCTAAAAGCACACCTTTTCAAGTTCGAGAGAATTGAAAAGTAAATTTGTCTATTTGGTCGAGAGACGTTTAGACGATACCATTACTTCAATCACATCGTGACACACATATAGAAAGAACCCTGTTAAGCTTAGAATCGACATTGTTACCAACGCCATGGTGAACACTTCCCTAGTTATCTCTCCTATTGATTATCATTCATACGTTAATTGTTCGTTTTGTTTACGCATTGTTCACACAAAACCCCCCCTTTATTTACCGGAAACTATTGACCATCAGTCAACTAATTCACTAAAGACTTAATTCTCACCATATTCTCTATGGGATTCGACCCCAACCTAGTTGGGTTTTATATTTGACTACGATCGCTTACGCTTCGTTAATTCGAGGTGTAGTTTGGGCGTTATCAATCTCCGAGGAGGCTCAGAAGTAGCAGGCCTTGAAGAAATCTCAGTTTCTGATTGAGTAGCAGTCTCAGGTGGCGGATCAATTTTGGGATGGGGTAAAGTTGGTCGACGTCGTTCATACACAAATCCAGGTTTGAACCGCTTAGAAGAAGATGACAAATCTTAAAAAGTAGGAAGAAGAGGAGAAACAAAAGATGACTCAACATGAGTAGGAAAGAAATACTAATTCTCAAAGAAAACAACATTCCTAGAAACACGAAATTTGTTAGAACTGGGATCATAGCAAATAAAACCTTTCAGTGTACTATAACCCATTAAAGCACATTTAGCAGACTGCACAAAAAGTTTATTGCGTTGTGAAGGAGGCAGATGCACAAAACAAACACAACCAAATGTATGAAAATTATCATAGCTAGGATTTTGGTGATTAAGACGATAGTATGGAGAATCAAGATTTAACACCTTAGATAGCAGCCTATTAATTAAATAGACAGCAGTAGACAAAGCTTCAACCCAGTATTTAGATGGAACAGATGACTCAATCAACAAAGTACGAGTTACATCCAAAAGATGACGATTTTTACGCTCAGCAACCCCATTTTGTTGTGGCGTATACGGGCAAGAGCGTTGTGAGACAATTCCTTTCTGAAGCAAGAAACTATTGAATTCATGAGACATATATTCACCACCAGAATCAGATCTTAATATTTTAATGCAAGTAGAAAATTGAGTCTCAATGTAAACCAAAAATATCTTGAATATGGAAAATACTTCAGCTTTGAAACGGAGAAAATACACCTACGTAAACCGACTATAATCATCTATAGAATGTCACAAAGTAATTGAAATGAGCATGAGAAATAATTGGAGAAATGCCCCAAACATCACTATGAATGACATCAAAACACTTTGTAGCACGACTACCAAAATTAGGAAAAGGAAGAGTTTTACTTTTTCTTAATTTGCAAGTAGAACAATCAAAGGGAGTTGCTGAAAATTGATTTTTATTTCCCAATAAACAGAAATTTGATAAATGAGACAACACAATAGAATTTGGATGTCCTAGACGCTTATGCCAAACCTCAATCTTACTAGTTGTAGAAGTACAAACAAAAGATAAAACACGAGTAATGGAAAAGTGTATAGGAAATAATCTTCCAACTTTAGGCCCCTTTGATTATCGTCCCCGACACCTGATCCTGCACAAGGCAACCATTACGAGAAAAATTCACATCACAATTATTATCTACCAATTGGCCAACTGAAATAAGACTAGTGGAGAGCTTTGGGGATACAAAAACATTCTTGAAAGTTTTAGTAATATCTCCAACCTTGGTAATGGGTAAATTACTACCATTGGCAACCTCGATTTGTGATGGACCATGATACTCACGAATATTTTTTTAGCATTCTAGTTGAGTTGGTCATATGATTGGAAGCGCCAGAATCAACAAGCCAAAAATTAGATGTAACATCGTTACCTTGTATCCCCAAAGCTGAAAAGGCTGACACAATCATTTGTTGTACCATTTCTGAAGTAAGAACTTCTCCGGCTACTGGAGTAGAATGTTGGTTGTTAGTTCCAGTTGAAGAAGTGGAACCATTTATCCCGTCTTGAAAAGCATTGATCCTACGATTTTGAGGATGTGTGGCACACTCCTTAATAATATGCCCATGTTGTTTATATTAATTGAAAAACTTCTTACCACAATTGCTAGCAATATGCCCATATTCCTTGCAACTGTAGCATTGAGTTTTGCTCATATCCCTGCCTTTTCCTTTTCCTTGAGCAGCAAATGCAACAATGAGAACATTTTCTTGCTTGAAAGCATATTGTGTGAGAAGACGTTGCTCTTCACGAAGTAATTCTATAAAACAAACATCCAAGGAGAGAGACGGATCACGATTCATCAAGTTAGAGCGAACACTCTCAAAATCAGATCGCAATTTCATCAAAAATTGGTCTCGCTTGCTTTGTTCATGAACTGCTTGAATTATAGAGAGAGATTCAGCAGGTATTTTAGCATAAACAATATCTGTGAATTCAGCCCATAAGTTCTGAAATCCAGAAAAATATTCCTGAACAGGGAGACCTCCTTGAGAGTAATTAGCAATTTTTTGCTCTAGCTGAAAGCGTCTTGCACTATTGTCTTGGTTATCAACCTTTTGTAAATAATCCCACATGGCCTTTGCAGTCTTGTATGGCCTGAGATTAAGTACAATAAGAGGATCAATTGATCCTAAAATCCATGTCATCACCCGAGCATCTTTGACCTTCCACTGACCTAACTTTGTAGGATCAGTGAGAGAAGGATCACTTCCATCTATGTGGCTCCATAATTCTTTTCCAGTGACAAATAGTTGGAAGCAGAATAATGTTTCCAGTAAAATGAACATTGAAAGACTCAAACTGATGTGAAGTCATGTTTTTGAATAGTGTCAAAACCACAATGATACGAAAGAATAGCTAGAATAACCAAGACCAAGAGCCCTAAGTATTTAGGACTAATTGTTGATAAACAACCAAGAAAACAAAAACTTCCAAAAAAAATTGAAAGTAACCACAGATCAAGGACTCTGTGAATCAAAGAAAAGAAGGCTCTAATACCATGTAAAGATATGGCACCTGGGCCTAACTCAACCCCAGAAGCTAGCTCATGAGGGGAGGATTGCCCAAGTCTATATAAGGAGACCATCATTCCATTCTCCAACCAATGTGGGACATTTTACCCACTCTAACACCCCTCTTCACGCTCAGGGCCCAACTGGAGCGTGGATCGGGAGCCCAAACGGGAATGGACCTGGCTCTGATACCATGTCAAGATAGAGAAAATAAGAGAGAAACTAAGGAATTATTGTATGAATTGATTGATCCAAATACATAAGAATACATCAATATTTATACACAAGAGAAATATCCTACACTTAATGTAAATCCTACAAATTAATGTGCATAATATTCTACACTAATGCTACACAATATTCTTCACTAAATGTAGTATCTAGAATATCTCTTACACAATATTCTACACTAATGTAGTATCTAGAATATCTCTTATACTAATGTACAAGATATGCTAACACTTTGAAACTGGCAGATTCTGGCCAGACACCAGAGTCGAGTACACCAATGATTACATCTTGACCGAAACCAGAAACTGGCCACAGCCCAGAAGTAGGGTTGAGCTTAAGAAACTCAGAGGTATGAGTTGTGTGAGCTTCAACAGTCCTATCTTTATAAGCCGAAAGGAAAGCTGATGACTTTTTGAGGGATTCAAGTTCATTTTTAGACAAAACAGCACTAAATCCATGAATAACATCGTCATAAGAATAAAGAAGTTTTGGAGCTGGATGGTGATCATTTTCTGAAGTGGGAACTTCAATCTTGATGGTATCAATAATGGAGGAATGCCAATTGCGGTGACTAGCAAAGATTTTAGGCATAAAAGACCTGTCCAAATGGACAATGTAAGTAGACCTCTCTGCTGAGGTTCCTACAAACAAAGAAAGACACAACAGAAACCAAGAAAACATGAGAAAAGGTACTGTGTCCATACTTCCATCTATCTACTTGTGTTCTCAATTATGACAGAGCCTCCTTTTTATACACATTCTATGAAACAGCCGTGGTGGGCTAATTTTAATTTTCAATTGATGGTATGTTACTTAAAATGTACCAAAATTTGCAAAATAAAATCAAAGTTGAATAATCATCCATGAAATAAACGTTTTTCAAGTAGATAATGCAACTAGAGCAGTTGGTAAGCTGTCAATTTCTAAGAACGATTTCCTTTAAAGAGAACAAAATGTTTCAGCCACTTTTGTTAGTGAATATTAAAATGGTGTGCTTCCATACAGACTAGACCAAACCGTCATATTTTAAATGACAAATTGCGGTTAGAATATATATTTATTAACAATTATTAAATAGCATAGCTTATATAAAAGACATCTGTTATATACTTGTTGTTTTTATGCATACACTGGATACATGTAATTTTTTCCCATAAACCATGTTTATAAGCTTTTGTTTAGTGTCTTCTTTTTGCGTGTTATACTAGATTTTCAGGATTTTGACGTTGGATATTCTCATCAACTTGCAAAAGATTCCATAAATCTTCTCATCACCTCTCATTTTGTCTTTCAAATGTGATACACATGATCTTCATAAGAACTTCTGCTCATTGTTGGACTACCATGATCCTGTTTTAGTCATATTATTAGAAACACACATACAAGACCACCTTTCTTTGAGAGACACTTGAATTTTACTAACTTTTACCAAGTTCCGGTTGTGGGGAAATCTGGCGGAATAGTGCTACTTTGGCATACTGATATCACAGAAGTCAAAAGCATAGCAATGATAGCACAAAACGTCCATATCATGATCCAGGTATTATCTAACCGTATGCTAGTATATTACCTATTAACAAAAATCAAGCAGCATTGTGGATAGGCTCAAATTACTATCAAAAAAATAACCCTACCATATTGTGATTGATTGGTAAATGTCCCCTATTGAAATGAGTTTTTGCAGTCAATCAATCATATTGGGAGGTTCATGCTTTTTTAATTTTATGCATGCCAACCCATTCATCCTCCCTCCCTTTCTATACTCACACTTTCCCTATGTATGTATATAATCTGTTTCTGTTGGTGTCTGCAGTCTGTACTATTTCTTTCAAATCGAAGAAAAAGAAAACAAGAACATGAATTTGAAGTACAACCCAATAATTTTAAACAACAAAATATAGAAGCGGAGCACAAAGAGTGAATTAACATGGAACATAAGCAAACCTGAAATAGATGAAGATAACCAATGAAAGAAGAAGACGAATATGCAAATGAAACAAAACTAATCAAAGGGTACTGTAGCAAAGAGGAATTTTATCACCTTTCAACAGTTACAATTTTATAGTTACAGTTTTTAGAGAAGAAATCTATAGAAGAGGAAGAGACGGATCAGAGGTGTAATTAATCTATTCAGAATCCAATAAGCAAATAACATTGTAGTCCAAAACCCATAAATTAAAAGTCCTCAATCCATTTCTGGTCTCCCTGTCTCTCTCTATGTGTGTGTCTATATAGAGATAGGATTTTGTTCATAATGTGAACTAATTCATTCTTTTCCAATTCACTTTGCCTTTTCTAGCATATGTCAAAAACTAGGAGCTGATTGTTATATTGTGACATATTATGAAACCGTATGAATGTTGCTACTGATTAATGACCCCCTATTGCTGGTCTTGATTTTTAAAATCTATTAGTAGAAATGAAGGAGAAACTTCTGCTATAATCATACTTATCAACTCATACAATATAATTGCTTGGTAAATTCATATGTACTCAAAGATATATGCTGTCATTTTCCAGTTACTTCAACTCAATTCTGTTCAAGTTGACAAACTTATAGATGTCTGGTTTCCCTAACATATCGCTCTTATTTTATTTGTGTTATATTCTGTTTAGAAATCATACAAAGTAGACGTAATCTGCCCCATTGAGTTAGTCGAGGGGCGAGCAAGCTGACCCGGACACTAGGTTATCAAATATAAAATAGACGTTAATCTGCCCAAAGCACAACAATAGGACTTAGTACTGTATGTTTTCCTCTCTTCAACCAGTGTGACTGAACCAGAATTGGTTCCTGTGTCCCAAAGTCATGCTTTATTGATAACTCAAAAATTTTATCCAACAATTACTTCAAACATACATGTGCTTTGCCAGAATGCTTCCAGCTACTTTAACAGAACTCTCGTGGAGAGTTACAAACTTACAAATGCAAACAGTTTTGTCAACCGCAGCATTTCAGGGCCAGGATTCAAGCGCTGGAGCTACTACTATAGGACTTCTTACTGTGTGATGACCGTTCTTTTCCACCCAAGTGATTGAACCAGATTGTGCCTGGTCTTCTGCAATGCCTTTGTAACGTATGGTCAGAGTGTAGTCCTGCTTCTGATTTTTCTTCTCAAACACCAAGGTCTGCGGAGAGATAGAAATTGTCGAGTTTTTTGGTGCTCTCACTTTTACTTTGTACTTAGCTGCACCAGGTCCAACATTTGTGACTGTCCTCCTGAATTTCTGCTCCAACCAAGTGTAGTCCTCATATGGGTTAAAGAGAGCAATAAACGATGGGTAATTGATATCATCGGATGGATTTGAGCACTTGTGCTTAGCTGATGATCTAGCAATTGTCTTGAATTGCTTTTCTGTGAGCTTCATGGAGCAGAGAAGATTCACATAGTCTTGTTGAGTTGCAACATATATCAGGCCTGGATCAACTGCACGGTTTGGATCAACGAGTCCAGCTCCCATGGCTAACGATGTAGCATCTCTGGTTTCGAGGTAATCCGTGGTCTTGATGGGTTTTCCAGTATTATCCAAAGGGTTGGCAGTGGTCATCATGGCAGATCGAATAGCTGAAGGACTCCAATCAGGATGTACGCCTTTTAGCATTGCAGCAATTCCGGAAATGTGAGGAGCAGCCATGGAAGTGCCAGAAAGAAGACTGTAATCACTATCCAAAAATGTATTGACACCAATAACTGCAGCTGAAACGTTCGATGGCCAGGCTGCTAAAATTAACTCCCCTGGTGCCATAATATCTGGCTTTGCAACTCGCAAATAGCTTAGAGAGGGGCCTCTCGAGGAAAATGCAGAAACAACTGGAGCAGGCTTAACAGCAATACGGGTTTCCTGGAAACTGATGCTGACTTTTGGTTTAGCACTTTTGTCTGCATAGTCTATCACTTTTTTTCCAATCCTTGCTGCTAATTACAACTCCAGGGTTTGGAAAAAAATTGGATGTCAATACATCCGGATCTCTATAAACATAGATTCCGCCTCCTAATTTTGCCTCTGAGATAGCCCCCATTTGATCAGAGACTGATAAGTCTTCTTGTGCAACACTATAACAAGTCATGATGCTACGTGCTGCGTTAGGGACTTGGACTAAATCGACAGATGATTCACAAGTCTCTAAGGTTCCATTGTGAACCAAAACAAAATCCTTGATGGTGGTTCTCACTGGAAACAAGCTAAATCCAGTAATCTTTAAACCATTCCCAAGAGTTAAAGTCCCGGAAAATGATCGGTCAGTGCTGCCTGATGCCACAGTAAAGATCCAGGGGACTCCATTTAATACAGATCCCATTTCAGGACCATTATTTCCAGCTGAAGCAGAAACTAGGACACCCTTCATCATGGCACCAAAAGAGGCTATTGCAACAGAATCTTCATACAATGGTGTATTGCCCCACCCATAAGAAAGTGTTAGTATGTCAACACCATCTGCAACAGCTTGGTCCATAGCAGCAATTAAATCAGAAGTGACGGTCCCTTCTTCAAAGCTAAACTTATACACCGCTATCCTAGCTCGTG
The DNA here is from genome assembly GCA_003996215.1 of Jaltomata sinuosa. Taxonomy (NCBI): domain Eukaryota; kingdom Viridiplantae; phylum Streptophyta; class Magnoliopsida; order Solanales; family Solanaceae; genus Jaltomata; species Jaltomata sinuosa. The sequence goes on from QJPP01000016.1 coordinate 8,627, forward strand.
GCGCCATACCTCTTGCTGTTCCAGGAGCATATCCGAAATATGAAGCTCCTTTAGCAAAACTGCCAGCTGCAATGGAGGCAACATGTGTGCCATGACCTCTCATATCCCTTGCAGAATTCATGGAAAGAATAATAGTAGGATCGCTAGCTAAAAGCCCCTTATTGAAATAATTAGCCCCAATGAGTTTCCTGTTACACAATGAAGAATTGAAATCTGTTCCAGGCTTGCAAATTCCCTTCCACTTTTTTGGTATTTTGGATAGTCCATCATCTCTGAAACTGGCAGATTCTGGCCAGACACCAGAGTCGAGTACACCAATGATCACATCTTGACCAAAACCAGAAGCCGGCCATAGCCCAGAAGCAGGATTGAGCTTGAGAAACTCAGGAGTATGTGTAGTGTGAGCTTCAACGGGCCTGTCTTTATAAGCTGAAAGAAAGCCTGGTGACTTCTTGAGAGCTTCAAATTCATCCTTAGACAAAACAGCACTGAAGCCATGAAGCACATTGTCATAAGAATAAAGAAGCTTAGTAACTGGATGGTGGCCATTTTGTGTAGTGGGAGTTTCAATCTTGATGGTATCAATAATGGAAGAATGCCAGTTGTGGTGACTAGCAAAGATATTAGGCAGAAAAGACTTGTCCAAATGGACAATGTAAGTAGACCTCTCTGCTGAGTCAGTTCCTAAAAATAAAGAAAGACACAAAAGAAGCCAAGAGAACATCAGAAGAGGTACTATTGTTTTCATAGTTGTATCTCTTTACTTGTGTTTTCCTACTTGGACAAAGCCTCCTTACACACACTCTATGAAACAGTAATTGTGGGTTAATTTCAAATTTTCAATAGATAATGCAACTGGAGCAATTGCTAAGCTGTCATTTTCTAAGACTGTTTTCTTTGGAAGAGAATAATATGTTTCAGTCAGTGGACCTGTGGCCACTTTTGTTTATGAATATTGAAGTGGACATACATACACTACACAAACAGGATTCTCGTAAATGCACCAAATTATATATGAAGTTATAGATTGAGGTTATAATATATATTTATTAGCCATTATTAAATAATAGAGCTTATCTAAGAAACATATATTATATTGTTAGGATTTTGATGCTAAACAAATATAAACTTGAAAAATCTTCCACTAGTTGTGAAAAAAGGAATTCTGTGGACATCAGTGAAGAGCTTTTTTCTTTCAAAACAGTTCTTTTAAAGGTGTTTTGGGACTGTTTCTCAAAAATATCTCTTTCCACTCACATCACACTAAAATATTTTCAAGAAAATAATAAAAGATCCCAAGAAAGTCTTTCAACTAATCAATTCACCACGATAAACCCATCTCTTCTTTTGTGTAAAAGATTCCATAAATCTTCTCATCACCTCTCTTTTGTCCTTCAAATGTTATACATGAGAAACACATTTTGTATATGGAGATAAAAAATAATACTTAGAGAACAAGGAGCATTGAGGATTTGAAGCAAGTGGCACACTAAAATGAGAAACACATTTTGTATATGGAGATAAAAAATAATACTTAGCAAACAAGGAGCATTGAGGATTTGAAGCAAGTGGCACACTAAAATGACCCTACCATATTGTCATTGATTGGTAAATGTTCCATATTGGAATGATTTTGCCTTCAATCAAGCAGATTGGGGGGTCATACTTTTCTAATTTATTATGCATGCTAACTCATTCATTCCCCACCCCACCCCTCTATAATTTTTGTGTGTGTCTATGTAGGATTTAGTTCATCTAGAAACAGGACTTTGTTCATAAAATGAAACTTTTACTTCTATCATTCTTCTGGTGTTATTTTTGTTTCTGTCATTATTTTTCTTTCTAGCATGTTTTGGTTATACATCTTTGTGCAGAGGTACTTCCGCCCCTGCTCTAACCCACAAAAGGTAGGAGTAAAGTCTGCATACATCCTACCCTCCTCAGACCCCACTTGTAGGATTACGCTGGGTATGTTGTTGGAATATGATGTGATATAAGTCATGTGCCATCCTTCGATCAAATAAAATGATCATTCAGAAGAACCCTAGTAGAAACTTCTTCCCCATCCAATACAGCTAAGGCGTTTTTCCTCAAAGCAAAGCATTTTACAACCTAAAATGTATGCAATTTCTGTTCTTTTTCCCTTTTTTTGGTGGGTGGGGTGTGTTAAGAGGGAAGCAAGATGATGTTAGGTAACACCAGGAAATCAACAGAAATGAACAAAATATTAAAGAGCAACAAAGTCTTGCTTTATTGATAACCCAAGAGAAAAACATTTTTCACCAATTACTTCAAACATGCATGCGCTTTGCCAGAATGCTTCCAGCTACTTTAAAGAAAAAAAATACTTTAAAAGAAGAACTACAAACTCACAAATGCAACAGTTTTGTCAACTGCAACATTTCAGGTCGAGGCATCAAGCGCTGGAGCTACTACTATAGGACTTCTTACGGTGTGATGACCGTTCTTTTCCACCCAAGTGATTGAACCAGATTGTGCTTGGTCCTCTGCGATGCCTTTGTAACGTATGGTCAGAGTGTAATCCTGCTTCTGATTTTTTTTCTCAAACACCAAGGTCTGTGGAGAGATAGAAATTGTCGAGTTTTTTGGTGCTATCACTTTTGCTACATACTTAGCTGCACCGGCTCCAACATTTGTGACTGTCCTCCTGAATTTCTGCTCCAACCAAGTGTAGTCCCCATTTGGGTTAAAGAGAGCAATAAATGATGGGTAATTGATATCATCCGACGGATTTGAGCACTTGTGCTTAGCTGATGATCTAGCAATTGTTTTGAATTGCTTTTCTGTGAGATTCATGGAGCAGAGAAGATTCACATAGTCTTGTGGAGTGGCATCATATATCAGGCCTGGATCAACTGCACGGTTTGGATCAACGAGTCCGGCTCCCATGGCTAGTGATGTAGCATCCTTGATTTCGAGGTAATCCGTGGTCTTGATGGGTTTTCCAGTATTATCCAGAGGGTTGGCAGTGGTCATCATGGCAGATCGAATAGCTGAAGGACTCCAATCAGGATGTACTCCTTTTAGCATTGCAGCAATTCCGGAAATGTGAGGAGCAGCCATGGAAGTGCCTGAAAGAAGACGGTAATCACTATCCAAAAATGTATTGACACCAATAACTGCAGCTGAAGCGCTCGATGGCCAGGCTGCTAAAATTAACTCCCCTGGTGCCATAATATCTGGCTTTGCAACTCGTAGATAGCTTAGAGAGGGGCCTCTCGAGGAAAATGCAGAAACAACTGGAGCAGGCTTAACAGCAATACGTGTTTCCTGGAAACTGATGCTGACTTTTGGTTTAGCACTTTTGTCTGCATAGTCTATCACTTTTTTCCAATCCTTGCTGCTAATTACAACTCCAGGGTTTGGAAAAAAATTGGATGTCAATACATCCGGATCTCCATAAACATAGATTGCGCCTCCTAATTTTGACTCTGAGATAGCCCCCATTTGGTCGGAGACTGGTAAGTCTTCTTGTGCAATGCTATAACAAGTCATGATGCTACGTGCTGCATTAGGGACTTGGGCTAAATCATCAGCTGATTCACAAGTCTCTAAGCTTCCATTGTGAACCAAAGCAAAATCCTTGATGGTGGTTCTCACTGGAAACAAGCTGAATCCAGTTATCTTTAAGCCATTCCCAAGAGTTAAAGTACCAGAAAATGATCGGTCAGTACTGCCTGATGCCACAGTAAAGATCCAGGGGACTCCATTGGATAAAGTTCCCATTTCAGGACCATTATTCCCAGCTGAAGCACAGACTAAGACACCCTTCATCATGGCACCAAAAGAAGCTATTGCAACAGAATCTTCATACAATGGCATATTACCCCACCCATAAGAAAGTGTTAGTATGTCAACACCATCTGCAACAGCTTGGTCCATAGCAGCGATTAAATCAGAAGTGACGGTCCCTTCTTCAAAGCTAAACTTATACACCGCTATCCTAGCTTGTGGCGCCATACCTCTTGCTGTTCCAGGAGCATATCCGAAATATGAAGCTCCTTTAGCAAAACTGCCAGCTGCAATGGAGGCAACATGTGTGCCATGACCTCTCATATCCCTTGCAGAATTCATGGAAAGAATAATAGTAGGGTCACTAGCTAAAAGCCCCTTATTGAAATAATTAGCCCCAATGAGTTTCCTGTTGCACAATGAAGAATTGAACTCTATTCCTGGCTTGCAAATTCCCTTCCACTTTTTGGGAATTTCAGATAGTCCGTCATCTCTGAAACTGGCAGATTCTGGCCAGACACCAGAGTCGAGTACACCAATGATCGCATCTTGACCAAAACCAGAAGCCGGCCATAGCCCAGAAGCAGGATTGAGCTTGAGAAACTCAGGAGTATGTGTAGTGTGAGCTTCAACAGGTGTGTCTTTATAAGCTGAAAGAAAGCCTGGTGAATTCTTGAGAGCTTCAAATTCATCCTTAGACAAAACAGCACTGAAGCCATGAAGCACATTGTCATAAGAATAAAGAAGCTTTGGAACTGGATGGTGGCCATTTTGTGTAGTGGGAGTTTCAATCTTGATGGTATCAATAATGGAAGAATGCCAGTTGTGGTGACTAGCAAAGATTTTAGGCATAAAAGACTTGTCCAAATGGACAATGTAAGTAGACCTCTCTGCTGAGGTTCCTAAAATCAAAGAAGGACACAAAAGAAACCAAGAAAACATGAGAAGAGGTACTATTGTCTTCATAGTTGTATCTATTTACTTGTGTTTTCTTACTATGACAGAGCCTCCTTCTTATACACTCTAAGAAACAGTCATTGTGGATTGGTAGGGAAAGTAAAAGCAACGAGCTTTTGTTCTTAATTTGAATGATTCCCGATCTAATTAGACGTTAAAAAATTATTAGTGTCCGATGCGGGAAGGGAAGGGTTTCTTGTCCCATGAGTGTTAATTTCAAATTTTGTCACTTTACTAGTATTACAGTAATCTACTGAGACAAATTCTTTTATGACTAAAAAGGTTACTCAAATTTGCATTTGTATCATAGACTTAATATTATGTCCACTGTCATTATGACACAAACTTGACTAACCATTTTTGGTTACAAATAAGAGTTTGATGTCATATTTTCTATACAGTAAAGTGAAAATAATGCAACTGGTGCAATTGCTAAGCTGTCTTTTTCCACTCACATAACACTTGAATATTTTCAAGAAAAAAAACAAAAAGTACAACTATCCAATATATACCCCCCACACTGGCCCAGTATCATGTGTTTCTCTTTTTAAATCTCTCAAAAAATTCCAAGAAAGTCCTTCGATTAATCAATTCACCATGACAACACAATCTCTTCTTTTTTTGTAAAAGATTCCATAAATCTTTTCATCACCTCTCCTTTGTCCTCTCAAATGTGATACATGAGAAACACATTTTGTATATGGAGGTAAAAAAGAGCTTTATAACGCTTTAGTAAACAAGGACCATTGAGGATTTGTAGCAAGTGGCACTTTAGGCTCAAGTTAGTATCAAAAAAGTTACCCTGCCATATTGTCATTGATTGGTAAATTAGGGAGGGGGGGGGGGGGGGGTTCATACTTTTCTAATTATTGTGCATGCCAACTCATTCATTCCCTCACCCCATTTATAAATTTTGTATGTGTCTATAGGATTTAGTTCATGTAGAAACTGGATTTTTTACTTCTATCACTTTTTCTAGTGTTACTTTTTGTAACCCTTGAGTGGTTCTCACTCCTCTAGACTTGGCTGGATTTTTCTCTCTTTTGAATTCAAGGAATGGAGCTAAAATATCAATGAAAAAGGTGAAGTTACATCCCCCGAGTGGAGTCACGGAGTCTGAAGAGGATAGGATGTATGCAAACTTTACTCTTGTCTTTTTGGGGTGAAGTTAAATCCACTAATCTAATAATCTATCATCCCAACTAAATCAAGGGAAAAGGAGTGTTTGGAAGTTCAATTACTCACAAACTTTTTAGTCCATAGTTTTATTAATGTTCCTTGTTCTGCTAAATGTACTTGTTAGCCCAATGCTAATCTCATAAAAGGAATAGGTTGATTTGTCATGCACATAAAACTTTTAACACTTAATTATAGTTAAGCTTAAATGGTTTATGATGATATTATCTTTGCTATTATTATTTTACTTCAATCCTACTTTAGTTACACTTTTTTCGCACGACCAAAAACCACTTCTCTACCCCCAAAGGTAGGAGTAAAGGTTGTGTACATCTTATCCACCAATAAAGGTAGGGATAAAAGTTGTGTACATCTTATACTACCCCATAAAGGTAAGAGTAAGATATGCATACATCATATCCTACCCTTTCCAAACCCCACTAGCGAGATTACAGCAGGTATGTTGGTGGTGGTGGTGGTTTATGATGTGATACAAGTCTCATGTGTCATCCTTCAATCAGATAACTTAATCGAGTTCGGAGCTTAAAGGGCCACTTTTTTCTAAGAAAATGCCAAATGAGACGCAATATTTTGAAAGAGACCAAAACGGACAAAACGCTAAGCTGCCAGCGATTTAATTAGCTTCTTTGGTTAACGGTCGTTGCCGTCTGTTACTTTATGTAAGTCGCTGGTCTCCCAGCGACTTGTTAGGCGCAGAACCCCAGGCGACTTGTTAGGTGCTCCTGCCCAGACAATTTGCTAGCCATTTCTTCCTATTTCAGCTTTCAACTCCTCATTTTCCTGAATTAAAAAATTTATTGCTCGTATCAAATTTCTTTCCTTTTTGTGTTCGTCCTAATCAAAATGGATGAAGGTAAAGTAAGAGTAAATTTATATTGGGGTGGTAGTATATTATATGAACCCGGTTCTGTGAGATATAGTTGACGTCCAGTTGTAGGGCAAATGTTTTCACTATCCCTTAAATATGAGCGATTACAACACTTATTAAGGAACAAAATGGCTATTAGTGATCCTGAAGATGTAGTGGTTATCATTGGACGATATCCAATATCCTTTTCGATCAACGGAGTTATAACGTACGGTGAGACTTGTATTTGGGATGATGATTCTTTGTCTTTATTTCTCCGTAGTGTTGAAATTTTTGCTAATAAGGTTGAACTAACGATGCTTGACATGTATGCATGCAAAGTTTTTGTTTTATAATAACATGAAAATGAGATGCATGCAAAAAATTTGTTATATACTAATAATCAATAATTATTAGAATTATTCTTCACAAAAAAAAATATACCTTTAAAATATTTTTAAACTATGAACTTGAACAGATTTGAATTGCATAGGATAAAATATTTGTGTTTCTAAAAAAATGAAAGTGTGAGTTAAAATAGTCGGACGGACCTGTAAGTTGCTACAAGTGCAGCGACCTGTAAGTCGCAGGGCCTGCAGCGACTATGCATTCATGTGAAGAAAGCTTTTCAGACAACTATATCACGGAAAAAATAAAATTAAAAGAAGCTACTTTTTTTTGTCAAGTAGTTATTGTTCTTGTTTATTAATAAGTTGCAGGTGTAACGAAGGAGAAGCACTAAAGTGTTTAAAGGGTGAGTTGCTTGGAATAACCCACCTAACAAGTCACTAGGAGACCAGCGACTTGCATAAAGTAACAGACAACAGCGGCAGTTAACCAAAGAAGCAAAATCGCTGGCAGCCCAGCGCTTTGTCCCTTTTGGTCTCTCTCAAAATATTGTGTCCCATTTGATTATTTTTTAAAAAAAAAAAGTGATCCTTTAGACTCTGGACTCTGACTTGATCACTCTGAATGACACTAGTAGAAAACTTCTTCCACATCCAATCCAGCAAAGGCCTTTTTTTCTCACAGCACAAGCATTTTACAACCTAAAATGCATGCAATTTCTGTTCTGTTCTTTTTCCCTTTTTTTATTTTTTATTTTTTATTTTTTTTTGGGGCGGGGTGGGGGGGGGGGGGGGGGGGGGGCAAGGATGGAAGCAAGATGATGTTAGGTAACAGCAGGAACTCAACAGAAATGAACCAAAATTCCAGTGCAATGTGCCTACATTAAAAATAGTTGCTCAAAAAGTACAAACTCAAGAAAACTAAGTAGTCCATGGCAACAGTATTTTGGCAAAATGGCAAATTAAGATCTTGGTTTCTCCTTCTTCTCCTTGAAGAGAGCCAAGAGAGATACACCAGAGACCTTCACAACTTTGAACCTGACACCAGGAATATCTCCTACGGCATGACCCTTTCGACCAAATCCAGCAATCAACACCTCATCCTGCAACAAAAAGAATCAATGTCAGGAACTAAAAATGCTGGCATCAAAATTTTGCATGGGGAGATATGTGGAAGCAAAGGACTCACGTTTTCTTCAATGTAGTTCAAACAACCATCGTTAGGAACGAATGCAGCAATCTTCTTCCCATTTTTGATCAATTGAACTCTCGCACATTTACGAATAGCAGAGTTGGGCTGCTTAGCCTCAATACCTCTGCAAAAATCATTTCAAATAATTTTGATTGGTTAGATACAAGGGCCACAAAACAATAAGGCTAAAGGAGAATTAGCAGCCATAGCCCATAAATCTCCGAGGATAAGAGAACTTACATCTTCTCAAGCACAATGCCTTTAGCATGGGATGATCCAGCAAATGGCTTCTTCCATTCATTTCCAAGATGGGACTTCTTGTAGGACTTGTCAGCCCACCTTTGTCTTCTACGGTGGGACTTCAGCTTGCGTCCAGCTCCCATACCGCGTGTCTTCCTGAAATTTTTACCCCGTTGAGAGACAACATCACGAAGAGAACCATCCTTCGTTTATCCTTTCTCACTTTGATTAATATATTCTCAAGTACTATTGGAACATCTCAACTATTACCCAGTTTTGGAGGATGAAAAAGCATAAAAGGAATTGCCATTCGACTGCAACACAGACGACATACAATCTGTACAATCATCTTCTCTATCAACCCGTAAGTGCTAATTGTCTTAGCATCATAGAATTCGTCACTATAATCTAGGAAGAAGCACATCAAATTTCTTCCAATTTATTCAGATCACACCAAAATGTACCTAATCTTTGCTCCAGAATTTCTGAACACGCCATGCCATCTCCTTACGTAGAACTATGTTGCTCAGACTCATCAAAAACGTTGTTGCATCTGTCTCGGATCCTCTACACTACTTTTGGAGGATCCAACACGCACCCGCCTAACATTTTTGAAGAGTCCGAGCAACACACATATATGTAGAAGTGCTTTACGCAACAAAGTAAAATAACACTTAAATCTGCTAATTTCAAGCACCATCAATTCATGCAACAGATCTACTCTTCCTATAATCTCCGTTTCCACCATTACAAATTACAATTATACTTTTTTTTGGTTAAGTACTCCATCCGTCCCAAAATATGTGTCGTTTTAGCAAAAAATTGTCCCAAAATAAGTGTCACCTTAGGAATTCAAGACAAAAATTAATATTTTCTCCAACTATACCCTTATACTCCATCTACTTAATAATGTTCAATTTTTAAGAGACTTTTATTAAATAGGGATAATTTAGTAAACTATACATAATATGGACATGATTTTTGCTAAGATGACACTTATTTTGAGACGGAGCCACGGAGGGAGCATTACAATTACATTCTTCTAACAATCAGGTACTTTAAATTTCTCAAGTTCAGCTATTTATTAAACAATTATTACATATTGTGTATAATTCAAAATATTCACTTTTCAAACACACAACAATAGCATCCAAATTCTAAGAGATATGCAGAAGGAGAAAACAATATCAGGAATCTGATTAACAGGGAATGAAAAAACTGGACTTGAAATACAAATAGTGAAGTTTTTAAATAATGCAATTTGTAGATAATTATAACACATAGAAAATGATGAAAGGACAAAAAAAGTAAATCGTACCCCATGTTTGCTGAGTGAAGAGAAACTCAAACTGTAGATTAGGGTTTGAGAGGTTGGAGAAGAGAAGAGAAGAGGCAGCCGCTCGTAAAACCCTAATCGTTATAAACAGCTTTCAAATTCTAATCGTATTGAATTGGGGAGCTCTTGGATTGGGCTTAGCGAAATTGGGCTGAAGAGATTTGGGCTCGTGGAAGTTGAGAGGTTAGGCCTTCTTATGATTCTATCAAGGAAAAATTACCGACGTGACAAACATTTAGATGGTGGTTTACGATACATAGCTACAGTTTCCAAAAAAAACACAAAACATAGTTATATTTTGGATTCTGTAGCAAATACACGTGCTGACATGCTCTTTCGTGCATTTTCAGCTGATTCTATATGCATTAATACCCGATGCTTGAATATAACTCCTAATAGAACTATAAACGTAAATACATAAATTGTAGCTATATTTCCTAATTACGCTCTAAACAATAGTTATTTATGAAAATTTCTCTTTTATCAAAATAATTTAAGTTAGCATTTTTATTTATCATAAGAATATACGGTAGAAATAGCACCGATGACCCACGGGCACTTTTGAGTCCAAACAAAAAATAGTCATTTATGGAGTTTCAAAATCAACAAATGAAACTCCCGAAAAATCACCCGTAAAATTTGACACTCTGTGACAATAGTAAGTTTTCATTTATAGGGATTAAAAAGTGGCTATTTGTGCATTTTATCTGGATATACTTGTGTTTATAGAAAAAGAAAAAGGCTTTCTTGAAATATATTCAATGTTTTTCGCTTGTTAAAAGATTCACATTACTTATATTTTTCAGATAATGATCAAAAACACATCTGAAATATCTTCTTTCTTCTTGTGTTTTTCCTACCTGAACTATCATCATCAATTTATCAAATCACATCTCGACTATATATTGATGGTGTGTGGTGTACACTGATACAAGAAATGTAGACGAAGGACTAGATAATGACACATCAACGTTAGTTGGTTAGAGTTAGTTAAAGTTGTTGAGAACCAGCTTTTGGCGGGAAAGTTAGTTAGCGACAGTTAGGACTAGATTCCTTATGATTTCATTTCCTTTATAATGCTTGTATACTCCTCATTTGATATTCATTCAGAAATACATTCAGTTGTGCAGTAATTGTTTTTCATCTTCTTTACTCATCTCTTTCCCCCTCACCCCATATAGTTGTTCGAATTCCTCTGTAGAATTCCTTAATTTGACCTAGAATTTCTCAAATTCAATTCAATTCCTGAGATTCTGCTATCAGTGGTATCAGAGTCTTACGGTTCTTGGACCATAGAAAAATGTCAACACTTGAAAGTCATTTCGTAAACATTAAAGTAACACTCCAAAATATGGAAGAACGCTTGAAATGTGCATTGGAATTGTTGGATAGATGGAGCTTGAAGCAGCAATTAGAGGAACAATCTCTTGATGAAAATATTAAAATTTCTTCTCTGGATACAGATTCTTCAGCAACAGAATATGAACTTCTGGAAGACATGTTTCTGGCAACACTTTTTACCGAAAATGAACGTGATGTAGAGGGTTTTGAAGATTGTTCTCTTGATGCACATTCTGTGGAAGATAAGAGTGATATAGGAGATGTTGGAGGATTTGTTCTCGATGTTCTTCTCATAGAAAATGGGAACAAAGTGTTTAGAACTTATAGACGCTGGAACGGTCGAACTCGTCATGCATACCCAGTTCCCTCATTCTCGCGTTCTAGAAGATCCTGAGGTAGATTTTGATCTGCTCGTTCTTGATGTATATTCTAAATTTGGAAGAGAAATAATCGCTCCTTACATGTTCGATCAATTGCCTGAGAGAAATGGAATGTCAAGGAATAGTATGATCTGATTTTGTATCTTTGGCTTCTTGGTATCCTATTCTGGTTGGTTATTTTTATGTGAACTCTTGTAATGCTTACACGTTAGGATATGAGAATATGATTTTGGATAATGAGAAGGCGAAACGTAATGGAGTTGGTGCAAAGCAATGGGAGTTGGATAAGTTTGTTGATAATGAAGGGCATCAACAATTCTCTGAACTCAAATCTGATTCAAGTAGGTTTCTGGGGGTGAAAAATACAATCAACAGCAGAACTTGTGATGCTTATTCAAGAGCTGCTTGGAAAGAAGTTCTCTCATGGCAAGCTGATTTTGATTTAGTTCTCTCCCGGGTCATGTCTTCCTGCAATTTATGGTTTCTGAAAATAATTTTAAAAATATGCACCTTGATTGGGTTTTCTCGGATGATGAGAGTGATATGGCTACAAGATCTTTAGATAGTGAATGAAAAGAAGCTCTAACATGGCAAGCTCATTTTGATTTAATCATTTCCAAGGTCATGACTTCCAGCGATTTATGGTTAGACTTTGAAAGTGATATGAAAACTGGGGGGCAAATTATGGCCATGGGAAGAGACTGAGAAACTACTCTTCCTAATAACAGAAGAAAGAACAAATTTAATTGCAGAGGAAGGAGCACAAGTGTGAGTTAAAAACAGGAAATGCAATCAGTTGTTTCTGGTATTCCAGCCTTTTGCGCCTTCATTTAGAAAGATGAATCCGACAGTTGAAGGAACTGCATCTTCTGGGCAAAATGGACGACCATTTGCAGTCATCAATAGCTTGGGACAAACACATGAATATGGTGAAAATGAATTTGACTTTGGTGGAGCTGGTAAAATGCTTCCTTTACAAGTTATGAGCTTGGCCGAATTAAACAACACTCTGGAATATGAGAATTTCTTTATTTGGATGAAAGAAAAGTGTGAAGCATTTGAATTTGAGACCAAGAAACAAAATAATATCAACATTGAAGAATTCTTGATTGCTACCCACGAGTTTAGCATCAAGTCAGTTAGGCCAATGGTGAATTTTGACATTGCTAGAAATTATGACATGCTTGGATATAGAATTGTCATAGAAAATACTTTTCCTCCTACTGCTGATGCTGCAAGTTCCCATTGCCTGGATCCAAAAGCTATACCACAAAGAAGGATGGTTAAGAAAGGGAATAAAGTTGTGGCTTGTACACTATTGTTCCCAGCTTCAGTCAAAATCCATCCCACTGTACATGTTTCATTGTTGAAGAGATGTTATGAGGTTCCTCCCCACCTTGCTTACCCCCTTGTTAGTGATGTTGCTAGTCCCCATTATCCTGAACCAGAGGTTGTTCTACAAAGGAGGATGGTGAAGAGGAGTAATAAAGTTGTTGCACAAGTGTTAGTTCAATGGCTAGGTCTTTCTGCAGATGCAGCTACTTGGGAGTACACCACTGTACTTCAGACAAGATTTCTCAACTTTGATCCTTGAGGTCAAGGATCTCTTGCGGAGGGGAGTACTGATACAAGAAATGTAGACGAAGGACTAGATAATGACACATCAGCGTTAGTTGGTTAGAGTTAGTTAAAGTTGTTGAGAACCAGCTTTTGGCGGGAAAGTTAGTTAGCGGCAGTTAGGACTAGATTCCTTATGATTTCATTTCCTTTATAATGTTTGTATACTCCTCATTTGATATTCATTTAGAAATACATTCAGTTGTGCAGTAATTGCTCTTCATCTTCTTTACTCATCTCTTTCCCTCCCACCCCATAGTCATAGTTGTTCGAATTCCTCTGTAGAATTCCTCAATTTGACCTAGAATTTCTCGAATTCAATTCAATTCCTGAGATTCTGCTATCATACACTCTATTTTTTATTATTTAAAAATGATGTCAAATTGCACTCCAGACATAAATAAAGGAATTAATTGTAAAAAAATGAAGAGATAATAGTAAAAAAAGTCACTTTTTGTGAGTTTCCTACGTGAACTATCATCAAGACATCAACTATTTATAAAACCACACCTACCACTTTTATGTGCCTCATTAACGAGTGCTGTGTTAAAAATCCACTATAACTAGTATAATCTTTATTGTTAGCAGATTGTGAGATACACATTATTTATCGTGGGTCATAAGTTGAATCTATTTGGTAGTAAGTATTAAGATTCTTTATTGTATATGTCATAGTGTATTATTTTCTAGCATGAATTTGTACTAGAAGTAAAAAGTACTCCAACGTACGTACTTGGGTTGAGGTACAATATTCCTGTAATTACCACTACGATTTACAGTCTAGTGCTATCGATAAGAATTTTTCAGACAATAAGTGTATGTTCGAAAAAAATGATGTTTTTCCTGTAGTTGTCCATTTCTCTCTTTTGTAGTGGAATCTTTCTTTTCCTTTTGATCAATGCTTTTCTCTTTCACAAAAGGAGTTCTTCATGTAAATCATTGTCTTTGTATTTTCTTGGTTCTGTTGTCATTGTTGTTGTGACTTGTGACACTATTATTGTAGCTTAGAAAGTACATTTGAAGCATTTTCTATTTTCTTTTTCTTACATAGTCGATCAAGAAAAGGGAACAATGAGAATTAAACTCACACCTATTGTCACGAGACTACCACCAGTACCACTAAACTGTAAGCTTTTATAAAAGATGTGAATCAATCTCTCTTGTTTTGCTTTGGATTGATCAACCTTTTTTTCCTTTTCTAGTGATAAAGAACTATAGCATATAAAGAGTACAAGTTGATTAACTAGCATTCTTCAGCCAAAATTATCAGTTTCTTACTTTCTACAGATTCTTTTTTCCAGGTGATAAGGATAGACATTATTTTTTGGTGTCATTCCTAAGCTAGAAATTAAATTCTATAGAGAGGTCAAATCACAAATCATTGTGAAGCACCTAACTACATATCTACAACCTTTTTCTCAGATGGATGATACAACAACATTCCAGCAAAATCCCGCAAGTGAGATTTGAGTAGAGAGGTTGTTTCCGGTAAACCCTCGGATGGATGATATTATCAAATAATTTTTGATAATATATCTTATTAAATTTGGGGTTAAAGATGTCTACATAACTCTTTTTTTCCCTTTATGTTGGCAGAGGGTATCTCCTTTCTGTTGGAGTCCCACTTCGTTTGTGGGATAATGGACTTTTTATATGGCTTTGGACAATCCTCTCCTCATAAGTTAGGTTTAATGTCTATTTCTTTATCATGATATTAGAATCAAGCTCATCCCAATTCATTGTTTCCAATGTTGGGGCCTAGTCTTATATTATCCACACTCCAAATGTCCAATCCTAGGTGTTTGGAGCAGTGTTGGAGTCCCACGTTGTTTGTGGGATGGGAACATGGACTCTTTATATGGTCTTAGGTAATCCTCTCTTATGAGCTGATTTTTGAGGTTGAGTTAGGTCACATGCATTTCTTTATCACTTAGACAGTAGACCCTTGCACATAATGAAGAGTGAAGAAACAATCTATGAAGCACACACTACAAATCTACAGTAAAAAAATTCATCCAGATTGCTATCTTTAACATAAATCTGAAAAACAGACAGTAAATTCTATAATTAATCAACTGCCCGGGGTTCATTACACTTAATAGAAACATTGGTGGGATGCACAGCAGTTGAACGCCCCAACTGCAAAATAAACTGGAAAATTGCAAATGAAGTTACATTGCTTACTATCTCCTAAGGAAGCATAACAGTATTGGCAGGTGAGGTCATAGAGGTCTCAACAATTCTGGAATAGCTTTACAAAAATCAGCTAAGAGATTTTTCCAGGAGGCCGAAGCTCAGCAACTTGCTGACAGCAAGAGTACCTGAGAAGGGAAAATAGTAGATTATGGTTACTAGAGAAGTGAACAATGTTTATTTGAAACCTGAATGATATGCATCTATTTGTGGCCCTTTTTCAATAAGCTACCGATCTTCTTCAACATAGTGCCATTCTTCTTCTTGGGTGAGTAATCATTATCCATATCTTCAGACAATGGAGAACGCAGTTTGCCACCAATAGTGTGGTAGTCTAGAGAGCCTGTTCTCTCGACGTATCTCCCATTATTGGTAGTTGATAGCATAGCTGCAGCTGCTTCAGCAGCCTTCCTCCATTGATCAGATTGTACTTTTAACCTCCTCAACTCAGCTTCCATCTCAGAGTTAGTTGTCTGCACTGTATCCAACTCCTCGATCACCCGTGCTGCTTTATTGCTACTCTTATCTGCTTCCTCAGTCAAATAGCCCAGCTTCATCAGGGCCTCTCTTTCAGCAGTTCTCGCGGCTTCTGCTAAGGCAAGAAGCTCATCATTCACTTTGGTACTCTCTATTTCCCTCTTCTTGATTTCTGACTTCAGCATCTCATTCTCCTCAGTGAAACTCTGCAACTCTGTCTCCTTATCAGATAAACTTGCCCTTAAATATGCCAAGATTGACTCTGATTTCTTCAGTTCATCTTGTAATTCAGATTCTCCATCAACTGCCTGTATTTCTTCAACTTGTAAATTCAGCTCCTTATTTTCATCTGAAATTTTTTGTATTTCAGCTTCTTTGTCCATTACTTTCTCCTTTAACTCTTCCATATCTGCTTTTGCAGCATTTAACCTCGAGTTCCATTCAGTCTCTCTTCGAATCGATTCAGACTTTGTGCACTCCACTATCTCATAAGCACTTCTTATCTGCAAGGTGTTCTGGATGCATTCTTCCTGATGCCTTCTCTCAGAATCCTCCAATGCAGTCTGTAGTTGATTTACCTCATTTTTAAGATTACTGAACTCAGTTTTTAGTTCATCAGCTTCCGCATTGATTCCATTTTCTTGTGCAGCTGCAGAACTTTCTGTAGGATCTACCAGGTTCATGCTTTTGCTGCTGTGATCAGACTGGAGTTTGTTGACACGTTCCTCCAATGCAGCCACTTGACGCTTTGACTGTTCCAACTCTAATGACAAGGATTTGCAAGCCTCCATTGCCTTCAAACCTTCCGAGCGTAAAGTATTGCCTGTCATCTTTGTGACTTCCAGCTCCAACTGAGCTTTACTCACGTCTTCAAGCACAGTAGCTTCAGATTCCTTGCTTTTATTTAACTGATTTTGCAATTGCTCAAGCAATGTAAGGGTTTCTTTGAGTTGTACCCTTAAGCTTTGGGTCTCAGCATGAGCTGATTCAGCATGGCAAGCTTGAATGGCTTCAGAATCAGCTACTCTATCAAGCTGAAGTTTAAGCTTCTGCATTTCATTCAGGGCAGAAGCCAGAGCAGCAGAGTCCAATTCATGCTGCTTCTGTACAGCCTCAAGTTCAGATTGCCATTCTCGATCCCTATCTTGTGAGATCTTGCGTAGTTCCAAGAGTCGAGCTTCCTCAGAATCTGAGCGCTCAAGCAGCTTCTTCTCAGTCTTCTCAAGTTCCTCTGACATGGCTGCAAGCTGCTTCTTAACTTCGTCAGCCTCTAGTTGAGACGTTTTCTTCAATGTTTCTGATAAACTGAGCTGTTCCTTTGCCGCCTTCACCTCCTCTTGGAGTTGAGCAAGCTGGTCTTCCAAAGCGGACATTCTGCTTGGACGCTTCTGCTGTGTTTTGCAAAGTAAGAAGAGTGAGCATCTTAGTAACATTGGAGGGCCTTTAAGAAAGAAGAGAGCACTTAAACAGCAATAATATATAAATAAAAGAAACAATTTGTGAATTCTCGACTTTTAAAGTTGTATAAATTAAGTTTTCCATCAAAACAGTGCAACCGACTTGAACCAGCAAATCAGACGAGCAACAGCAGTTAATGAAAAAGCGAGATGACAGGAGAACCGTGTTGAACGAATTTGCTATAATTACTTGCACATGTTGTCCCAGTACTGATTGATAGTCATTGTAATACAAAAAATTTTGTTCCAATTCAAGATTAATGTATTACTCAAGTACCTCTATTGCTGGACTTCGTGGTGACCGGCGACCAATAACTTTAGGACTCTTGTCTTTTGGTGTCCTGCTTGCTGGATTTGGAGATGAAACTGAATCAACCTCTGCTGGCCCTGAAGTTCTAAGCTTTCGAGCTGTCTTTGCTGTAGATGGAGATGTCCTTTGTGGCACCTCAACAGAAACAGTCCTTCAGCCAAAAACATGTGAGAACGCGAATGAGAAGTGAAACAATAAGCACATACAAGAGATGAACTATCAGCAGAGAATGATTTCACAACTGTCATGCAAATTAACTTTGCAGAACTAAAATAGTAGTAGTAGTAGTAGTAGTAGTAGTTCTTTTCTAATAAATTATACTCCCTCCGTTTCAATTTGTTTGGTTTACTTTCCTTTGTAGTCCGTTTCAAAAAGAATGACTCTTTCCTTTTTTGGCAACTCTTTAATTCTAACTTTCCACATGACATGTTTAAAACCACAAAATTAAAGGACATTCTGGTACATTCTACATATCTTTAGATTAAGACTACAAGATTCAAAAGTCTTCTTTACTATCGTAAACTCCGTGTCAAGACAAAACCAAACAAACAAATTGAAGTGGAGGGAATAGAAATTTTAATAATACAGATCTTCAAGATGGATCACATATCAAATATCTGCAGCTGCTACATCAAAAGACAAAATGGAACTTTGAACTTTTGTTATACCACTCCTTCCTTCCGTCAGGGTCACTTCAATTTTCTTTTTTGTTCTGAGATAGAAAAGCAGATCACATGTTCATTTTCAAAGCACAGTTATGAGCATCTCAAAAATATTTTTCAACAACTATAATTAAGAATGTAGTATTTTAGTTCACTGTCGCAGAGCAGTTGCACACTCAATTCGTTGCTCAAAGGACCAATGGCTCAAGACAATCATCATCTGCTGTTTTAGAAACCAATTTGTCTATGTAAAAATGAAATGAAAGGAACAAATTGAAACTGTGAATTCATGGTTGATGATTTTAGTTAAGATACTCTTTGAATTGATCTAACATAACCAATATACCACTTTATTCGAATCTCATGGAAGAAGGTAAAGATCAGCAAAGCAGCACGAATGAACTGGAAGTACCTTGCTTTTGGTGTCTGCATGCTCATTTCCTCTCAGCAGTAGATATAGAAATGACAAACTAAATTTGCTTTCTTCAAAGACCAACCTGACCTGCAACACGGGAAACATTTTAGCAGACTTCTTATCTGTTAAAGAAATGCTATTGAGGGATCTGAAAATTTTAACATTCACAATAGATACTTATAAAACAAAACAAACAGCACTATCCCTTCAAGAAAACAACATCAAAACTGCCTCCACTCCCACCAACAGACGTATAACCGGAGGAAGAAACCAAATAAAAAATAAAAAATTGGAAGACAAGAAAATTTGAGATCCAAGAAAACAAAGTACTATCATTATGTAAGCCATTTATCAACTTTCTTAACTTTTACTTCACCTTTTACTGCAGTGCTTATACTGTATTACATCTTTGGAACAACATGGTACATAAGAAAATGACATTTGAAACCACATTTTAGCTAACAATTCAAAAGTCCCCATTTAACACAGTAATCACTATTCACTTTTAAGGACATAAATCAGATAATGCTTCTCAAAAGAAGGGAAACTTGAAAGTCCATCAAGCTGCAAAGAGACAGCAGATACAACACCAAAATAAGATCCATTATTAGCTTTTCTACACCCCATACCCCCTACCCAAACTGATATATCATGTTGACACTTGAGATAAAAAATCACTTGTGGGACTTACAATTATTTTTTTTATGTAAAAATACAAAGCAATACTAAATAATCTAAAAGTTTATGACTGATACTTTTCTCTCCTTCATGTTTATATTAGGTGACATAGATCTAAAGAAATTACAAACTCTTCATGGCCCTCCCAAAGTAGACCACAATACAAAGCAAAAAAGCAGTTTCATCTGCTTATGCAAAACAACAAAGCCTCCAAAATCAGAGCTCTAAAGCTATGTCAACCTACATTGTAAAACAAACTCAAAATTTCTCCAAAGACTGAAACCTTATCCATAAAGAAACCAACCCACATGAAAAATCAGTGCTCTAAAGCTATGCCAACCTAGTACATTGTGAAACAAACTCAAAATTTCTCCAAAGGCTGAAACTTTATCTATAAAGAAACCAACCCACAAGAAAAATCAGTGCTCTAAAGCTATGTCAACCTAGTACATTGTGAAACAAACTCAAAATTTCTCCAAAGACTGAAACATTATCCATAAAGAAACCAACCCACAAGAAAAATCAACGCTCTAAAGCTATGTCAACCTAGTACATTGTAAAACAAACTCAAAATTTCTCCAAAGACTGAAACCTTATCCATAAAGAAACCAACCCACAAGAAAAATCAACGCTCTAAAGCTATGTCAACCTAGTACATTGTAAAACAAACTCAAAATTTCTCCAAAGACTGAAACCTTATCCATAAAGAAACCAACCCACAAGAAAAATCAGTGCTCTAAAGCTATGTCAACCTAGTACATTGTGAAACAAACTCAAAATTTCTCCAAAGGCTGAAAACTTTATCTATAAAGAAACCAACCCACAAGAAAAATCAGTGCTCTAAAGCTATGTCAACCTAGTACATAAACAAACTCAAAATTTCTCCAAAGACTGAAACCTTATCCATAAAGAAACCAACCCACAAGAAAAATCAGTGCTCTAAAGCTATGTCAACCTAGTACATTGTGAAACAAACTCAAAATTTCTCCAAAGGCTGAAACTTTATCTATAAAGAAACCAACCCACAAGAAAAATCAGTGCTCTAAAGCTATGTCAACCTAGTACATTGTAAAACAAACTCAAAATTTCTCCAAGACTGAAACTTTATCAAAAAAGAAACCAACCCACATGAAAAATCAGTGCTCTAAAGCTATGTCAACCTAGTACATTGTAAAACAAACTCAAAATTTCTTCAAAGACTGAAACTTTATCTATAAAGAAACCAACCCACAAGAAAAATCAGTGCTCTAAAGCTATGTCAACCTAGTACATTGTAAAACAAACTCAAAATTTCTCCAAGACTGAAACTTTATCAAAAAAGAAACCAACCCACATGAAAAATCAGTGCTCTAAAGCTATGTCAACCTAGTACATTGTAAAACAAACTCAAAATTTCTCCAATGACTGAAACTTTATCAACAAAGAAACCAACCCACATGAAAAATCAGTGCTCTAAAGCTATGTCAACCTAGTACATTGTAAAACAAAGGCAAAATCTCTTCAAAGACTGAAACTTTACCTATAAATAAACCAACCCACATGAAAAATCAGTGCTCTAACGCTATGTCAACCTAGTACATTGTAAAACAAACTAAAAATTTCCCCAAAGACTGAAACTTTATCAAAAAAGAAATCAACCCACAAGAAAAATCAGTGTTCTCAACAAATACAAAGTACACCCAAATACATATAAACAGGGGAAAAGACCAACATTCCAAAGAACAAAAAAACAACCCTTCTCCAACACTTCTGCAGACAAATAAACAGCTTCTTTAAACTTACCAAAAAGATCTCAACCAAGTGAAAATCAAGAAAACAAGCTGCAGCAGTACCCTTTGTGGGAGGAAAATGAAAGATGAAAATGTGGCTCAAACTCCAAGAAAAATGAAGCAGATGAAAGAACCCTAAAGAGGGAAGTGGGGGTGAAGAACTCGAGGGTACACACACACACCCCAATTAGCAGGAGAGTAGTAGTAGCTAGAGCTATCAGCTAAGCTCAACACAGTTTCCTAAGTCAGTACTGTCCACTGTCTTCTTTCACTTAACTGTGTTTGTTTTTGTCAGTGTATGGGATAAAGAAAGTAAAACGAACTTAACTAGAAAAGATAACAAAAACTAATGCAAGATAATTAAAGCCTTCTGATATAGAGAAATTAATAAGACCCACTCTCAGGGAACAAGCGCTTGACCAGGCTCTCCCTAGTTTGGTACTCCTGTCAGACAATTTTTTTAGATCAAATAAACATTTTTTTTGTTATTACTTAATCATAACAACAACATACCCAGTATAGTCCCACAAGTTGAGTATGGAGAGAGCAGAATGTACACAAATCTTACCTCATTCTAGGTTTTGGCATCTTGTTCGCCATGTAGGCCACTTCCACTAATACGATTTAGAAATAGTATTCAATTTATATTTCCTTTCAAAATTGTATCATCCACCTTGGCATGAATATCTTCATTTCTGACCATAGTTCTTGACTGGCTAACACTCTACCCGTTACTTAATCATAACGGGAAAAAGGTCAAAAATACTCTTGAATTTTTTGAAACAGATCAGTGGACAATTTTGCTCTCCATTTAAAGTTGAGAACAAGTGCTCTTGATTGTAGAGTTGTGCAAAAATTTATATTGAAGATTATGAGATTAGGTACTTTGATTATTTTGAAGGGAGCCTTGGAGTAACTGGTAAAGTTGTTGTCATGTGACCAGAAGGTCACGGGTTCAAGCCTTGGAAACCGCCTCTGGCAGAAATACAAGGTAAGGCTGCGTACAATAGACCCTTGTGGTCGGGCTCTTTCCCGGACCCTGCACATAGCGGGAACTTTAGTGCACCGGGCTGCCCTTCTTTTTGTACTTTGATTATTTTAAATGACAATTTCCTGTAGTATGAAGTTTAATTACTAACATTAGATTAACAGTTAAACATTTATTCTATTATATTCTTTTTAAACTATTGTACATTTAACTGAAATATGAAATGACTTAAAAGTCATAAAAGTAACAGAGAAAAAACTCAAATATATTATCGAACTATTAAAAATTGCTCAATCAGATAACCCATTAAAAGTTGTACATATTTATGCCACCATCGTAAAACATAGTGCCCATTCATGTCACTTACCTCTTACAAGTTACGACCCACATATCCAGTTTTAAAAATTATCAAATTTTGGTTTTAAAATATCGGATTAGACACATGTCGTCCACTTAAACAACCCACGTCATTTAATCTGTCCCACTAATTTTTAGTCCATTCCAATTAATTTTAACCCGACCCAGTTTCTTTTTTACCCAAACCCCTTATCCCTTCTTAACTTTAAAAATAGTGCATCCTAATCCATTTGGATTGTTAGTAGCACATATTATTTCACGTCACATTTCTTCTTTCCATTCTCAATTTGTCATCTGTTTTCAATTTGACCAGGTTCAAGTTGAAGTTTGTTACACAGCATAGAGAACTTTTCATGACTTTCTTTTTTTCAAATTGGGGTAGGGAAAGGGAACACGGGGGAGAGGATTACATGGAGAATTGAACTTCACCAATAAAGTGAAAGTTCAGATAGTCAAACGACTAAGCAACAGACTCTTTAAGGCAAATAGTAATTGATCTAAAGAAAGAAGAACAATGATGTCCATTGACAAAATAAAGAAATAGTCTCTCATTTTTCACCATTTTGTATACATAATAAAGATGAAATCATATATAATCACAAACAAGAAAATGCTTCCTCTAAAATAAATTCACAACTATCACAATCTGAAATCATAAACACTCGTGGGAGAAGAGAATACTTAAAAAACAAGTATCATTTTTTTAAAATTAAAAAAGCAAGCACCGCGCAGGCATGCACATACAGTAACGAACTCATGTTGATTTTATGGAGATGTTGAAGTTGCATGAGTCGATTAATGAATGCCTTTGTTCCAAATCTTCATATCTCCTCTGCGTTTAACTGGTATAGCAGGCCGTGGTACAGCTTATTGTGATAAGATGAGCTAGTTGACAACTCCATTTGCATATTCCTCAGCAATAGAGGTGTTTGTAGAGGTAATCTCGATCTTTGGTGGGCCTGAATGGCGCCTTGTAATGGCTGGTGAAGGTGAGTAAGAGAGTCGCTTCTTCACAGAACCTGCTGATCCCTTTACTGGTGTTGTGCCGTTTTCCACGCCCAATGGACTCTGCAACCGTGTTCTTGCTTTTGCTGACTGAGTGGATGCCATATAACTTGGTACTGATGAGCAGCTTCCCAAGCTCTCATCATCTCTTACTGATGATCCTGCAATGCTATGCCTCCTGTTCATTTCTGATTGAACACTAAACACGCTTCGTGTGTCATCATCTTGGTTTATTGCACTGACTCTTGCACTTGCTGGTTTCAGTTTTCTAGCTGTGGCTGACTTGGAAGGGGTAGAAGGAGACTGACGGCTTGAAGGACGTTTTGGTTTTTGGCTGGAAGGAGAAGACGGGAGTTCAGAATTCAGCTGATGCCGGGCAAATGCCTTGGTAATTTCTCCTCCAGCAATGTTCATACCGGCACTTCTAACGGACATTTGATCACTTTTTAGTTCTTTCTCTGACATGTTTTGGTTTTCCCTAGATCTAGCACCCATCCACCGCTCTAACCAGCTCCAACCCCATTGAGGATTTGTTGGATCCATAAACAACAAATTGGTAGATCTTGATGACTTCTTCCAGGTTTGCTGTCAAGTCAACATTTTTTACATAATCAATGACTAGTAACATCGTTAAAGTTTAAAAGGAAAATCATACACGTTTAAATATGGAAAGATATTCCTTTGAAGATATGCATTGGTTATTGGTCATTAAAGTTTTACTTTTTCCTTTTTTTTTCTTTGGTAAATATCATTGTAAAATTTTGACTGTACAAATGGGAGGTCAAACTATGACTTTTAGAAACATCTCCTTGGCACAATGGTAGAAGGCTACATATATCACCTTTTGCATACTACAGAACATAGCCTTGGGAATTTAACTTCCCTCTTTCAAAATGTCAATAGTTGTATATGGAAAAAAATGATTAATGGAGTACCTGGTGGGAGTATGAATAGGCGAGTGCTCTTTCTCGTCTCATTGCAGCTTCATATCTGCCGAGCAGACTTGCTTCAATTTGCTCCTTTGATTGTAGAGTATCATCCCATTCCTCCCCTCTCTATCAAAACAGAAAACATTAGATGAGACGCCTTTAAAAACCTCACACATACTTAGATGAGAGGACCCCAACCCACCCCCAAAATCCCCAAAGGGAACACATAAAGAGAAAGAGAGTCAACTTGGCTGATAGAACAAAATATGTTACAAGATCTAAGCCGTTAAATACTCAGCTATAGCATATTGTTATATATGCAAAAAGGCTTTCACAAATTACACCTTAAAGCTTTTGTTCACAAATTTGGGACAAACAGATGAATTGCTCCTGGTGAAATTTCCAAACACAATATTTTTGCTGGACAACGATATAATGGTTAAATGCATACAGCAGACTCCATCTTACAGAAAGTGTTGACATACGCACCCCAAAATTTTGGTATATAACAGTTACCAATAAACTTCACTAAAACACTGTCACAGTTGTTTTGAGAACAAATTCATCTCAGTTATTCTAATGGAAAATGAAATTCCATTATTCCAGCACCGAATCCATTTCTTATTAGAAAAAGTTGGAATTAAGGAAGAATACTGACCCTCAAGCTCTCAAGTTCTTTTGCATGTTTCTGCATAAGCTGCCTTTGGAGAGTTCTGTTCTCCTCCAACAACCTGCTCCTTCTCGAACTAATCTGAGACTGTGCCCGAGATAAAGTCTGCATGCATTTCAGAGTATTTGCAGTTTGCCGTTTGACAGTGGGTCCATCAACTAGTGTTTTGAGTCTGACAAGTCCTCTTAAAGCTCTCAATGCCCTTCTGGCCTGCAAATGAGAAACCCCAACCGCAAGTTCTATCTTAGTACCAAATCATTTATTTCATGTTCTCACAAGTAAAATTAAAAACAAACTAGCTTTCTGTTGCTTTTTCTTACTGAGAGAATCAAGTTTGTTACAAACTAGCTGAAAGAAACTCTCCCAAAATGGGAACAATCACTTGAAATGACAAAATATGAGAGTAACAAATGCATACCAGATATCCTCGAAATGTAGTCTGAATCCTGATTGCAGCTATTTCCTCCTTGGATTTGCCTGTAAATTGATTGACTGTAGTTAATCGAACAACCTCTGCAGCAGCCTGGGCAGCTGCAACAGCCGCTTCGGCTGCTGCAGCTGTAGCAACTGCAACAGAATAAACATGTTTAGTCTGTTCTTCTTCCACTTCAGCCAGTTTGACGTCTTCCACCAGAGGAACAGGTTGAGGAGGAGACACTGAGGCAACCACCAAAGTAGAAGAATCTGGTACTGGATGCTTTTCTTTCCCAAACCATTTCTTCTTTGATTTACTATCTTTCTGAAATTGCACTCGAGAAATGTCAGGCACCAGTTATATGTGTCAAAAAAATCTTACACCATGCTAGATAAGTACTAGTATATGATTATTTCAACATAACCTTGTCAGACTTTTCCTTAGAATTTGGGCTCAGAGCCTTCTTTACTGAAGAAAACCAGTTCCCTTTCTTCCCCATCTTCGCATTCAACAATTTTCCCTATTGAGAAGACAAAATACACCACATTACATGGATGAGTCAACCTTTTCAATTAGAATTTCAGGTACAACAACAACAACATACCCAGTGTAGTTCCTCAAAGTTGGGTCTGGAGAGGGTAGAGTGTAGGCGGACCTTACCCCTACCTCAAAGGTAGAGAGGTTGTTCCCGATTGACCATCGACTCGAGAAAAACAGTTCAAAGCAGTCCAGAAAAAGAAATAATGGAAGTACAAAAACAACAACAGATAGCAACACAACAATACTAGAACAAAACAATCCGATAGTCGAAGTACAAGAAACAATAGATAGTAACAGAAATCGAACGACAAGAAACTACAAGAGTAATACTACGACTACTAGTATGGACGAACAGCAGACAAAAATTAGAGATTCAGGTAAGCTTAGTAAAATAACAGAAGGAGAATTATCCAACTTAATGCCCAATAAGTACTTGCTATGAAGTATCATGTGAAAGATCACAATTTCACACTATTGTACATATAATTTGCAATATGCTTGTGTTTGAGGAGAAGGTGAGGGGTAAGGAAAAGCTAAAATCACCTCAAGATACAAGTTGAAAAATGAAATAACTGAAAGATCTGTGTATCATACTTTATGTCTAACCAAGTTATACAATTTTTTCTGAGCCTAGGCTATCTAAATCTAATTTCTCAACCAGATACAAGCAAGCAAGATTCTGAATCCATAAAACTAGGCTGCTAACAAGAGAATCTCATCAATACATAATTTGGCTCTCATACTCAACACTTCAAAGAAAGAAGAAAAATACAAACATGGAAAACAATGCACCTATAGCCAAGACAAAATCTGAAAAGGGAAAGCATTTGAACAATGACATTTCAATTACAAATGGTTCAATTTCAAAGAAAGATATCAACTTTTCAGAAAATTATGCACTACCCACATACCAAAACAGCAAGAACTTCAAGAAAACAGAAAGAAACATAAATTTTATTGATTTGAATAATACCCTTTAAAATTGGAGCTTAAGAGATCTCAGAAAGCTTCTATTTTGTTCTTCTATTCTTCAAAGACTGCAGCTTTTTTCACAATGTGGCATCTTCTTCTCTGTAACAGAAAACAAAAAGATAAGAAAAAGAGTTGGACCCCTCTATGTTTAGGTGACCCTCTTTTGCATTTGTATAGGGAGAGAGAGAAACTAGATCTTGATTAACAACAATTTTCCAACTATCAATTGAGAGAAATTGAAATAACAACAGCTGGTTTTGGCAAGCTGGAACAGTGGACCCTACAATAAATTATCAGATTCTTCACCCCTCCCCCTCCCCCCCTCCCCTATTTTTTGTATCTGATGAACAATGATTAAGCCGACACAATTTTCATTGTACCGTTACGCATTGATGGAGACAGTAAAAAAAGTTTTTACATCCCAGACATTAAAAAAAAATCAATTTTTTATGGCTTCAAATTCACAAATAGTTGGAGTATTATTTTTTTTTGATACCTACCACCTTTCACCTAGTATTTCTAATTGATTTGAATATGAGACTTGATATTTTTAATCTACTTTATTGATCAATACGTCACACCCTTTGATGCCTAGCTGGAGTAATCTTCATAGGAAAATCACCTTATATATTCTTGGCCAACTAGTTTTATCAATATAATACACAATATATATATATATATATATAGATAGATAGTGTATATTATATGTATGTTTATTATAGAATATAGGTTTATATATTTTATATATATTTTATAAATTAAATGGTCAAACGGAGAATGCCCGTAATTACCCCTTTTTTTAATTGAATTTAAAATATCTGAAAAATCTGAAGCGAAAAAGAAAAAGAAAATCTCTAGGAAATTTCTTGATCTTTATTTTGTTGTTTCAGTGGAGAGTATTTACGATCAGTTTTATTTTCAAGTCAATTGCGATTTAATTAGATGAGTTGCCTTGACTATTTAATTTTTTTTAGATTAAAATTTTCCAATTTAATATGTGCTACAATATTTAGAATAACATGTTGAGAAGCGTGGTGTATAAAAATAAAAAAATAAGTCTTAAAAAAAATAAGTTCACCTAACACAAAAGATCGTGATAGTTCACAAATTATATATGAAACTTGTAATAAAGTAATATTTTATGAAAAATTTTAACCTATGCACTCAAAAAAAAAAAAAATGTGTACTGTCACTTTGAACTCCTTGAACTCTTGAAGAAGTTTTTGGAGCACAATATTCAAGTAGCGTGTCATATTCCTTCGAGAATATTTTAATGTGAGTTCATTTTAATTTAGGAGAATTTTATAAAAACACAATAATTTTATTAAATATATTTTTTGACGAACTTATACCAATTTATCAGCTTTTTATCAATAGTAATAATAAAATAATTCAAAAGCAATAAATACAAACAAAAAAAGC
The DNA here is from genome assembly GCA_003996215.1 of Jaltomata sinuosa. Taxonomy (NCBI): domain Eukaryota; kingdom Viridiplantae; phylum Streptophyta; class Magnoliopsida; order Solanales; family Solanaceae; genus Jaltomata; species Jaltomata sinuosa. The sequence continues at coordinate 37,093 of QJPP01000016.1, forward strand.
TAGATTTTATCTTACTAATTCTAACGAGATAACAAAATTAGAAAATTTTAACCCATTCACCCTTTTTTTTCATCCTATCATTCGATTCTGGATGCTTCCCTGTTAAATAAAGTAAAAACAAATTATTATTATTATCAGATACAGTAGTTGGTGAATATTAATGGAGTTGTGAAAAATAAAGGACTTGTGAACAAATTTAATAAAGCATTTATTCCTTCATGTCTCCAAAAAATAATGAAACAAGCATCATATCAGTTATTACAATTACCAGAAGTGGTCACAGAAACTACATGTGGTCTGTCCTTTTGGTGTCTCAATGAACAAATAATGAAAAAAATAATAATACATAATACATAAATAGAAATTCAAATTTAACTTTATCAGACATATTTAGACATTTCAATTTATTTTTATTGTATTAGTTGAACGCTCTAACTTATAAAATTTATGTGTGACATCAACATCAATGTCCATGAAACACAATGAGAACGAACGAGTTAGAGTGTTTAGTTATTAATTGAGATCAAGTTGAACTATGCACTCTCAAAATTAGAGTGCTTACTTGGCAGTTGAGGCCAAATATAAATGTTTGTTTATGTATTATGCCAAAAAATAAATTAACATATCCTTCAACAACAGTATGGCAATTAAGATAAACTTTATATGTAAAATAATTCCACAACATTAATTGTTGTGGGATGGTTGAAAATTTGGGACCCCATATTCATTCTTATTCAAGGGTTTTGAGTTAGAGCATATGAGAATATAAAAAAATAGAAATAGGCTTTGTAATACGCAAATTTGAATTTATCCGAATCTCAATATGAATATCAAACACCGAATGAAAAATAAAAAAAAATGGTGAATGAGGTTAATAACCAACTTAACTTGAATATTTTGTTGTTGTATTTCTTTGGTTGATTATTTTCACAGTTAACTTAGTTTAGATTCTTTAGTAAATGTCCCCTCTTTTTGAGAAATTCGATTCAAGTAAAACAAAGTAAAATATTGTAAGAGAATAACTTTATTTTGTGCAAAATATTTAAAATAAATATATAAAAAGGATTTTGTAGAAAAGTTCATATAATTGGAGTATAGTAAAAATCTATTCGTATGAAATTTTTACACCAAATCAATAAATATTTTTTACATATTTTATATATTTAAATAATGTATATTCACTTTAATTTTTGTTAACTCTTAAAATTACTTGCTTAGTGGAGTAAAATATTAACACTGGATACGAATAAGTATTTACTTTAGCATCGATCAAATCTTCCGGTTGTTCTCTTAATATCTCTATCTATATATTTAGTTATTCATAAAAGGTCTCATGAAATTTATATGCATAATAATTTTGCTCCCTAACCAAAAGACAAAACTCAAGAAGCCAACTATATAGTATATCTGCAAAAATAGTTGATGGTGGTTGGATGTCTGATTACTCACTGCAAACTAAGGGTGTTTGGTACGGTGGAAAATATTTTCTCGTGTTTGGTTGGTCAAAAAATTACTGCGGTATTTCCTCCCCATCCTTACAACCATCCACCCCCCTCCCCCTGCGCCACCAACCCCCACCTATCCATCTTCATAGTTTTGTTTTCAATATGTACAAATGCTTTTTAAGATAATATTTTTACTTACACGTGTTTTCCTTGAAAAATTTTTCTTGAAAAATATTTTTCATGAAAAACATTTTCCTCCGTATTAACCACACCCTATATTGTATGTAAATGGTGTTGTTGAACCTCTCCATTAGATTCTTTTCTCTTTCATTTAGCCATATTAGTTGTAAAATTAGTTGTTATTTTCTTTTTTTCTTAATTAATTAAGGTTTAGGTTGAATTGGTTGTCATTTAAGATTATTCTTTGGGAGTATAATTAGGTGGTGTTGTTGCAGTACTTGGCTGTCCAAATCCAATAATGTTTCTTATGGATACGAACACAGGAAAATTTACACAAATGGTCTTTTATATTTGATGGTAGGTTTCAAAATAGTCCCTACCATATCATTTGAGCAGTTTTGATCTTTTAAATTCATTAAAAGTAAGCACTTTTAGTCTTAATAAGATAGTTATCAAAACTCTGATTATTAAATTTAATAGGATTGTGAAAATAGAAACTATTTGACGGGAAGTCACATTTGGTAGTACATATTTTATATATTTATTTTAATCTATTTCAGGAGTCTAGTGCAATTTCTATTTTTGTATTTGATGTAGTTTTTTTGGTTGCAAAATTTGGAATTTTGATGGAAATTTCTGGTTATTTTTTTTTTTCATAATTATGATTAAATTCAACAATCAGAGTTTGATACATATTTGATGAAGATAAAAAATACTCATTTTTGGCGAACTTTAAGGATCAAAACTACTTAGTTGATAATTAAAGGGAATATTTTGAATTTATTACCAAAGACAAGGTACCATTTTTGTCATTTCCCCCCACCCCAACACACATATTAGTGGTTCTTTAGGCGATGCTAAATTAAATAAGTTTATATATTAACCAAGAGAAAACAAATAAAAATTTATTAAAGCTAACGTTAATTTAAACATTTAATTGCACATTTTTGCCCTTTAAATGGACTAGTTTTAAATTTTTGCTCTTTAAATGAGTTGGTATTTAATTTTTATCTTTGGAAATCAAACTTGTGCCTAACGGGGCATAAATTCTTTAAAAGAACGGGACGTAATTTGTAAATATTATGATATAAAAATATAAACTTATGTTCCGCGACCCCATCCTTCTGAATTTAAAGAGTTGAACTATTAAAATCAAAGTTTGAAATTCTAACTGGATATTTTTATCTGTTAAATTGCTCATTTTCTTCAAATGTCAAACTCCTATATAATCACTTTTTCTTTTTTTACTCAGATAGTAATGCCATTTGGCATGTCCCTAAATCAATTATTATTTCTTTTCGTTTTTATGAATATATTCAAGAATGTATTGACTTTAACGAGTCTCGTTTGTCCCATGTGTTTGTAGAAGCAGTCAAAAAAATTCTTGGATTCTTCCTCTTGAAGCTTAATAGCATAGTTGACTTTCAAGAATCCTTTAAGCAACAGTTAATGTAAAGAAAAATTGGCATTTTATTAATTAATAAATTAGAAACATGGTCTATCAACTAGAATTGCTACTATGGGATAAAAGAATTCAAAATACTGACAATAAGTTTAAGTAGACTCTCCTTTGATACGCGGGATGGGATAAATAAGGATATTCCAAATATTGGAATATCTCATGGAATTGTTTTATCTCGCCTTCAATACAGAATAATAATCCCGCCATTTTAGTACAAATAGTGAAATAAGATAATACCGAGATTAGCTAATACCTCAAATAACTTTATCCCGGCCCCTGGGATTAAGCTGCGTACTAATTTCAGTCAAAAACTATGCCCTTTGAGATCATCCAAGAATGTGATTCTGGCAATAATAAAACAAAGAAGAAAATGGACAATATACTTTTTTACATAAATGGACTATTTTTCTTTGATCTTTCTAAAGATCCCATGATGCAAAAACCAAATAATTGTCTTTAAATAGAGACTAGGAATATTATACAAACTGCTATATTTGAAACTTGATGATGTTATGGGTGAAGTTTCCCTTTTGGTATAGTTGTAGGAAAAAATATTGGGGGGGGGGGGGGGGGGTCTGGTTTAGTTATGAGGTCCAAAGCTCATTCACACTATTCAAACATTTTATCCAGTATGTTGTTTGAGTTTTTGAGAATTTTTTGGGCTGTTGATAAGAAAATTGGGGAAAAGAATATTCTGTTATTTGTCAAAACTAGGAAAAATCACATGAAAGGGAGAATGCCGCGATAGAAAAGATACAATAGTTTTCGATTGACCCCCTGAGCTAGGGGGAAACGACCGATCAACTCTAGGCTGAGCTTCTAGGAAGAATACAACAAAAAGAACAAAGAGGAGAATAACACATTGAATCTTTTAACACATCTACTGGCAAATCCTATTTTTTTGTTGTTAGAAACATACTAGTACAACATTGGAAGCTTTGTTACATCCATGACCCCCCCACCCCCCCACCCCAACCCCCCAAATCCCACCCCAACTCTCAATTCAATACAACTACATCTGGAAAACCTGATAATCCAAATTCAGATTACAAGACCAAGTAATTGTTTATCTAATATATGCACACCTTGGTGAGCCACAAGCTTCACAGTAGTTAGAGAACCAAATCAGTTGACACATGAACATGTTCTTATTCATCAAGCCCATATTCCTCTCCGAAATAATGATCAACCAACTCGTTCGCCATGCTCCTGAGTTCTTCATTTTCATGAAATTGGTATCTTTCCATTGCATCAATACCATCTTCCCTTTCAACGAGCTTTGGACCCTCTCCATTCGGCATTCCTCTCAAGACCTGTCAAAAGAGAGGTTCCTGAAATTATCCTAAGAGACGATGTGCTCCGATTATGCAGTTAGGATAACTATCATCCATTGTATCCATATCAACATACAATTGAAACAACACAAGATAACAAGTCAACCAGGGCAGAGCAACATGGTCCGAAGGGGGTTCAATTGAATCCTTTTCGTTGGACTGTCAAATAGGGTGAAAACAACTTTTTTTTGTACATATGTATAAAGTGTTGAATCCCTTTACACAAGGGAAGCTTCTAATGTAGTGGCAAAGGTTAGCTTAAAAATTGCTTTAGGTCGCAGATTCAAATTCCAAGTGTGGAATTCTTGCATTTTTTGCATCCCCTTGATTCTTTTCCTTCTTGCCAAGCAACATCATTATAATCTAAGTTTATGATACTGGAGCAACTAAAGATAAAAATCTGTCAACAGTGGAATGAACCATTATCAACAGTCGTTATCTATCCAAGTAAATATAAACGCGCGCGTGTGCGTGTGAGAGAGAGAGAGAGGGCAGGGTAACTCCTTTTACTGCCTTCATTATGATTTTGTTAGGGTACATAAACTCCGTTTAGAAGGAAAAGAAGAAGCAGCAAATAGAAGATAAGAAGATCAACAACCACCATCCCTCTGCTTACCAGTTCAATGAATTGCAGTCCCAATCTCGCTGCCTCAACATCAGCAGATCTTACCAAATCCAGAAAACCATTTAGGCATCCTCCACGAACAAGATTGACCAAGTGGTCAAGAATAACACTTGGCCTTCCAGAAACTTCAGCAGGGGCAACACAGATGTTTCCCAGGACATACGCTACCTCCTTTTTTATGTCAAATGCAGCTGTTGAAAGAAGATTTAAAAGAAGCGGCATAGCTTCACTTGAATATATCAACCGCTTATGCTCAACTGAACCAGCAGCTATGTTAGATAGCACCCATGCAGCTTCCTGGAAAATTCCAGAACTTCTAATAAACAGTATAACAATCTCTAAATATAAAAATAGTAAGTACCATCAGCATACCTTCTTCAAGATGCGGTGTTCACTAATTAAGCACTTCACTAGTGCTTGGATGGCATTACCTGAAAATAATTAAGATGTCAGAGTTTTAGATGTCATGTAGTTTCTATGCCAAAAAAGGATGGAGAAGTTCAAAACTAGCCTGTTAGCTCATGTCTCGCAACAAGAACAAAATTAGTTATATGAGGTTCACCAGCCACAAGATTTCCCAAGCTTCGCAGTACCTGATTTAACCATAGTTGTCAAGGACTCAACATTGATGACGTATACATAGATGAAGGAGCACATATCATGCTGATTAACAAAAAGATGCACATCTTCCATCAGCGACACTTACCATAAAAAGCAATTAGACAAAGAGGTTATAATTATTAATTGTTACAAGTTAAGAAATTTAACAATTATTTACTTCACTAGCTCTCAAATGCCGTCAAAACCATTACAAAGGACCTATTCTAGTTATAATACACATTCTACATCAACTGCTATTAAAGCAAAATCATATGCTAATCATGAAATAATAAGAGCAAGTGTGCTCTTTTTCATCATAAAGAACTATGTTATCATGACAACACCATGATGAGGATGCATATATAACAAGTAACACGCTCTCTCTCTCTCTCTATCTCTCTCTCTCTCTCTCTCTCTCTCACACACACACACACAGAGTCTCTCGGGGTGGGGTGGGGTCAGGGGTGGGGGTTCAAGGGTTTTCATGATGCTGTGAGCCTGTAGCATAATTTGATTCCCGTTAACCTCTTTTGACAAAAGAAAATTGACACGACCATGACATAAAACTAGTGCAGTATTGACCTAAACTTTCAGTATTAACTAATCAAACAGTATAAACTAAAAGAAGACATATGATATCGGATTACAGGAAATCAAGTTTTCAGGGTTATCCTTGAAGAGTTGACAACTTAATACATGTGAGTCCTAAAATTTAAAATTGCCTGCGGCAACATCTGGATCGAGTGCAACCACTTTTCAAGATTCTTTCCTCCATGTCATAACACAAAAGGTGCAGCTTACTATATTATCCTCTGATTTCATAAGCAATATTTTAAGCAAAAATAGTACTCCTATCAAGCAAGAACTACAGAAAACTCAATTAGCAATCCAAAGTCGAGAAGGAAAACGTAATTGAAAATCGGGAACAGAAAACCCAAAAGGAACACAATGTTATATGTGATCGCATATATCTTCTATTCAGCAAATAGTTTTAGATTTTCAGAACGACACCTATCCTTTCAATTTGAAAGGCCCAAAAATGAAGTCAGATCAGTCTTCTTATTCCATCAGTGTTTTTTTTTTACTTTTATTTTGACAAGTTCCATCAGTGATTTTTCTCAAAGCTCAGTAAATACAAATAATAAGAATCTTTCTGGTAACACAAATCCACTAAACCCAGTATATTAGTATGCATGTTACCGGGATAAGCAGTTGCAGACTACTTGACATGTCCAATATTTCTACCAGTACTTGTACGAGATCACTCTTTGCCAGTATTGTAGTTGCAACATTTGAAAGGGCAGAGAGATACACAACAACCCATGCTACTTCAGTGGCCAACTCATCATCCCTGGACGTGCCCAGCAAAGTAATTAGAAAAGGATATTGCAGAAAGATATAGGATAATTTGAATAATTATCTAATTTAAGAGGCAAGTCATTTCTCCTTATGAGGTCAATAGATATTACCATAACATCTACGACAAAAACGTAGTACCATACACTAAGAATTATGGCAACCAAATGACAGTAAATTAAATGTATATCTTTGTAGATTGTAACCATAAATATAACAGAATCAATAGAGTATATATACAGATATACTCTATTATATACGGATATACCAAAACCCAGTTAGGTGGCACTAAAACAGGCACTCATAAGTACAGCCTTCACTACAGAAACTGCGAGATGAGGGATGATGTCTATAATAAATAAGTGGCATAAAGGACTACGACCACTTCAGTATGATGACTTAGAAACAATTTATACTTTTTTTTTGGGTCGGGGGGAGAAGGTAAAGTATTTTATTCAATACTTGGACCCCGGGCCTAACTCAACTCTAAAAGCTAGCTTATGAAGTAAGGATCGCCCAAGACCACATAAGGAGATAAACAACCATCCCTCAACCAATGTGGGACACTTAACACCTCCGCACGCCCAGGCCTGCTAACTGAAGCGTGCACAACACAACATAGGGGCCCAACACTGGTACATACAATAACAGGGATGGACCTGGATCTGATACTGTATAAACAAATAGAACTTGGGCTAAACTCAACCACAAAAGCTTGCTCATGTGGTGAGGATTGTTCGTGATCATATAAGAGACAAACAACCAATCCCTCAACCAACGTGGAATACTTAGCAGTAGTAACATTACCATCAAGGTACAGTAGATAGTACGGAAAATCTGGACTTGTACAGCACTACAAAACAAGCGACTCCGAAACAACTTACCCTTTCTTTAGATGTCGAACAATTCTATCGGGTATCCCGTCAATTTTTATCAACTCTGTAGCAGCTCTAGGATCTGGTCCCTACGGAAAACGAAGAGAATCTTATATTTCAAAAGTTGAAAAAGAAAATTCAGAAGACATACAATCAAGAGGGGGAAAAAGTAACAAGCAAACCATTTTGTCAGATTGTCAAAAAGAGTTATTAGCATAAAAGCGAGGTAATAGGCAATTTGCTTTTGGTTGTCACCTAAAGATGAATTGTACTGATGGGACAGACAGCAATTAAAAAAAAAAATCAGATAATATGAAGTTATGCACAATAAGGAGAGAACTTCATTCACGAACCTTGATTAGGTTTGATAATGCCCAAGCAGCTGTTCTCACTGTTGACCTCGTGTTAGGCAGCATCATCCTTGCAAGAGCTGGTAAGGCTCCTTGTAATAGGAGAACATTTCTCAGCTCTTCACCTTCCCCAGCAACATTTCCCAATGCCCATGCACACTGCTCCACAACATGTAAGGAACTCTTCTCTACAAATTAATAAGAACAAAACAGTGTAATTAATCAAATGTAACCTTAACAAAAGAAGTATCTCAACAAGAAGTTATATAAATATATCCATTGTCCCAATTACTTAACTGTGAAGAAACAATGACTTATTATGGTTGGTGTCAGGCCCTATTACTGAGGGAATAACTACTCTACATAATAATGATACTTGAAAAGTAGTTCTTTACCACACGGAAAAACAATAACAAAATGCTGTTAAGTCTTCACAGTCAATGTGGTACCAAAGGTGAAATTTTATCGCCTTAAAGACTGATCAATTTCCAAATGATACAATCAGATATAAGGTCCAAGTACGATCATATTTTCTCTGGTGGCTAAAAGTGCCATTGTTTGTCTCCTTATCTCTGTGGTAGCCATATTTTACTGGTCCTTTTGTCAATTGGTAAAAAGATGTTGTATTACTTTTGAGGAAGTTAAATTAAGTGATCAACGTCGAATGTGCCAATCTGTTTACGGCCTCTTCTCCAAGGGCATGATTTGGCTGTTCTAGCTCATATTTCCAAGCAAATCATTAAGTCTTCTACCAACATTCTTCTTCTTTCTTTCTTTTTTCTTATAACCGAAAAATCTCCAAGGGCCAGTAATGCACAGTTCGAAACGCGGTGGTTAATGAGCCTGCCACTTTATCCTTCTCCACTTAAATACCAAGCTCTTCTTTATGGTAGGGTTCAAACTCCTGAGGTGCACTTAAATCCACACATCACACATTGTGCTCTTACCACTAGATCAAAGCTCAGAATTTCCTAGTTGTTTGTGTTCTGATACTATAATAACATATGATGATCATAAAGGGTTGATCAATTTAATAGCAGCCTGCAGTTCTGGAGCAAAAACTGGAGAAAACTAAAATACCTCTTAGGAAGAAAGGCGGCAGAATCTAGTAGCGGTATTTTCATTCCAAAAATGATATAGTGGATATGCTAAAAGAATTCTGGTATGCTGGATCCAGACTTATTCATCCTCTATGGATCCAATCTGTAATTTATTCCTACATAATGGAGCCTTTTAAATGACCTAGGACTATATAGAAGACTTGTTCACAAGATCAACTTTCTCAAAATCACGAAACCTGATATATCATTCACTGTTAGCGTGGTTAGCCAGATTCTGCCGGCTTCTTGTAACAGACGTTGGTATGCTTTAATGCACATTCTCAGGTGTATCAATTGCCATGATAAGGACTATTTTTTTAAAAACAGAGGACAGGTATCAATTCTTGGGTATTTTACCGGAAAATGTGATGTCCAAACCAAGTGTGGACCTAGAGCATTGAGCCATTGACTTACCACGTGAGCGAATAAGATAAAAGTTGTTTCTTCAGAAGCTAAAATCAAACAGAAAATTGATACAATTAAGCCACTATAAATTCCCATGTTTCTTCAAAGAAAGAGCAATACATTGTTGGCAAAAGATTGACCAAAGATATGTTGCTATGAGTCATCAATTCAGATGACCAACTAGTAAATATTCTTACATAATTTCAAGGTTCCAGAATCGACGGCATCTAAAAAAGCTATTCTTAAAATTACATCTTTGTAATTGTGGTGAGGATTTGTGAGAATTATCAAATAGCTTAAATAAAGTAGATGTATTTTGTATTATTATTTTTTTTGAGAAGGTAACATTGTATTATAAGTCAGCACTTAGGTAGTGCAAAAACCCTTTACAATCAGTAAGAAGTTGGCAGAAAATAAAAAGGCTCCTATTCCTAGCATGACTCTAGAACATCTAGGATATCTTCTGCAACTATAGGAGATTTCTTTGTACACCAAAAACATAAAAGCAAAATACAATCATCTTTGATCCTCTGTACTGTCCTACTTCTATCTTCGAAGCTTCTGTCATTCCTTTCCCTCCAAACAGTCCACCAAATACAAGCTGGGATGGTCCTCCAAATGCTCCTGCTTTTGGCTCCAATCCCAGCTTCCTCCCAACTATGGAGAGTGTCAACAATCTTGCTAGGCATTGTCCATTGTATGCCTCTGAATTGATAAAAATCTTCCATAGTTGGTCAGTAATTTTGCAATGCAGGAACAAGTGCCCCACTGTTTCTGCTGCCTCTCCACACAAACAACAATGAGTAATTAAGACGATGTTCCTTTTCCTTAGATTTTCATGTGTCAAAACTGCCTCTTTGGCTAGCAGCCATGAGAAACATGCCACTTTCAAAGGTATTGTTGCTTTCCAGATTTGTTTCCATGGCCAGATGTTGCTATGAGCTCCAGTCAAATTTAGTAGCTTGTATCCTGAGTTAACTTTGTAAGACCCTTTACTGTGCCCACTCCACCATAGTCTATCCATCCCAGCTTTTGGCCCTTGGAAGCATTCAAGGGTTTTAAGAAGTTCAACCACTCTTGCGATTTCCCAATCATTCAAGTTTCTTCTAAAAACTAGGTTCCATCCTTGGTAAGACCACATATCTGCCACTGTTCTCTCTTGGTGCAAAGCTATATCAAAAAGATCTGGGAACTGTGTTGATAGGCTTCTATCTCCTAGCCATTTGTCTTTCCAGAAAGTAGTCCTTCTACCATCATTAACTATGATGGTAGTGTGATTAAGTAGGATGTGCCACCAATTTCTGATAGATCTCCAAACAGTTACACCATATGGATTGTTTGCATCTTTTGTAACCCAACCATCCATTTCACCATACTTAAGCTTAATCACATTTTTCCATAGGGAATTGGTTTCATGAGCATATCTCCACAACCATTTTATTTTCAGAGCTTTACACTAGTTTTTCAGGTTTTTAATCCCAAGTCCTCCCTACTTCTTACTGGCTATCAGAACCTTCCACTTGACCAGGTGATAGCCTTTCCTGGTTTTGTTTCCTTGCCAGAAGAAAGATCTCCTGATCTTATCTAGCCTTTGTACAACACTAGCTGGAATTGGGAAGAGGGTGAGCATATAAGTTGGAAGGGCATCTAGCACTGCATTTATCAGGATGAGTCTCCCCCCCTAGACAGATATTGGGCTTTCCACTTTGGAAGCTTCTTTTCACATTTTTCTGGAACCCTGTCCCATATATCTTTGGATTTTGACTTAGCCCCCAGGGACATTCCTAAGTAAATGGAAGGAAGATCTCCCACTTCTCCTCCCAACATTGAGGCTAAGATATCAATGTTGGGGACTGGGTTAATGGGATAAACATGACTCTTTCCCCAATTGATATGCAAGCCTGAAATGCCTTCAAAGAGTACAAGAATCACTCTTAGATATCTTACCTGCTCTTCCTCTGCCTCGCAAAAGATCAAGGTATCATCAGGATATTGGAGATGTGTCACCTCTAGACTATCTCCATTGTTTGTAGCCACCTCAAAACCTGAGATCCAGCCATTATATTTTGCAGTCCTGATCATATTGTTCAACCCCTCCATGGCTAGAATGAATAAGAAGGAAGACAAGGGATCCTCTTGTCTTATTCCCCTATGGGATGCAAAGAAGCCTTCAGGGGCACCATTAATCAGTAGAGATACAGAAACTGATCCACCTAATCCATTTTTCCCCAAATCCCATTCTCCTGAGAGTGTTGAGCAAAAAGTCCCAGTTCACATGGTCAAAGGCCTTCTCAATGTCCAGTTTGCACAAGATTCCAGGCTTCTTTTGAGACAACCTTGAATCTACTGCTTCATTTGCAATCAATACTGCATCTATGATCTGTCTTCCCTGAATGAAAGCCATCTGTTGTGAGCCTACAACTTTTCCATCACCCCTTTCAACCTCTCAGTTAGGACTTTAGACAATAGCTTATAAAAGCTTCCTATCAAGCTAATTGGTATGAAGTCTTTAAGCTCCTTAGCTCCTTTCTTCTTTGGGATCAAAGCAATGTATGTGGCATTGAAGCTCTTTTCAAACATTTCATTATCAAAGAAATTGTGAAAGGCTTCCATGATATCCTGCTTTAAGATGTCCCAACATTTGATGAAAAATCCCATAGTGTATCCGTCAGGACCCGGGGCCTTGTCCACAACACACTTCTTCAAACAATTGAGAACTTCCTGTTCCTCAAAGTTTGCTTGTAATTGGTCCCTCTCTGTTTCTGAAATTGTGGGGCAATTTGTCATGTTCCCTGCAGGTCTCCATCTCACTGTTTATGAGTACAGTTTTTGGTAGAAACAAGGGAACCCGCAGCCTCTACCTTTTGGGTGCGCACATGGTAAACCCGCTCCTGCACAATAGCCCACAAACCGCACGGGGCTTGCTCAACCCAAAAGGTCAGCCCCCTGCTGTCGCAGGCAAGCGAGTTTCAAGCTTGAGACCTCCATCTAGACCATATGTAAACACTAGTTAAACCCCAAAATTTAAGGGAATAATTAAAAAAAAAAATCCAAAACCTCCTGTCCTCTTACTTTTCTTCTCCTCTTTCTGTTTTCTTTTACAAGAATAAATTAATCCTCAGACATGAGACAATATTCTGAAACACCATGCATTCAAGGTAGGTGTCACTAAGAAGAATAGAAATATGTCCAGAAGAACAGTATAACTAAAGGATGAAAATTTCATAAACTTAGTTATTTTGAGAAATGAAGAGAACCTCTTCTTGGTGAGTTACATTCATGATAGTATTGCCCAATTTACATAAATAGAAAATAGAAACCTCGAACATACTCATAGAGACTGCACAGTTCGAAGAAAAAAATGTTAGGAACTTATGAGCTGTCACATGTTTGTGTTCTTATTCAAGGAGGCAATGAGCATACTTTAAGATTACAAACAAAGTAAAGATCATAGATGCAAGATTTTTGAAGTCCAACCCTCCTTCCCCTCAAACAACTAGGCCACTAACAGGTCACTGTGTTGATATTTCATTATCTGTATTATATGTAGTGCAAACTTGAGGCTGGATATGGTAATTCCTAAAAATAACTTAAAGTATACTTGAAAATCAAACTGAAGAAAGAGAGGCTTCCACCAACCTCCTAGATGAGCAACAAGCAATGGTAATGCAGGCAATAAAGCTTTGGTTTCCTCAGGTTTTCCAGCAGCAATATTAGTTAGGCACCAAGCAGCCTCAAGCAACTACAGCAAGATAATGACCCAGGAAAGAGATTGTCAGTATATAGGTCTCAAGTCATTGAAACTTTTTCCCATTTACTTCAAAAGAGAGATAAGGCCACCACCATTAATCGCTTTGGTTACCAAGCATGAGCGAGAAATTTCTATATGTGATGATTCAGTAACATGTGTATAACTTGTTAACAGAAGCTGTAACATTGTGTGAAATCAAGCCAACGAATATCACAAGAATTTGACCAAATAAAAGTGTGATCTTCCATCAAGCACGAATCAACTCCCAACAACCAAAAGTACGGTTTACTCTAGTACAAGTATGCATGTGTCATATGAAAAGTCAGAAAGAAGAGCTCAAAACTCCTTACATTAACAGCGAGCAGAAATGTCAATACATTCCTTTACCTGTTCATCTGGAGAGCCAAATGAAAGACACTGAATAAGAAGAGGTATAGCTCCAGCCTGTAGGGCAGCTTCAACAGGAGGAAATTCCGACCTAGAGAGAAAGCGTCTCAGCTCACGAAGAGCATTCACCCTTTTCTGTGTAGTCCCTTTACCCCTAGCAATTGTAAGACTTCACGTAATCAGTAATTGAAAGGGAAAACATATGGCATGATGAACTGCCAAATACATAAAGCTTATAGCGAATCATTGGTGAAGACTACAGCAGAAATCATTTTCAAGGCCCCTGTCCAATAGACTAGGGAGAGCTTTAAAGATCAATGGCAAGGGGAACTCTGAAAGGACCATGCAATTCATTATTAAAGTACCTCTACTACAACAACCACCCTTATGCTTCAACCCAAACTAAGTTGCAGGCAGTTACTATACCCATTCATTCTATTTGGGTCTGTTTCTCTTTTCATACAGATTACAGATGCTCTATATATCACAGTTATTCCTATGAAATTACTAACTTAAAAATACACCAAGAATGCTATATGAATGGGGATTCCATGACTAGCTGATGATGGTTAAAGGTGTTAAAAGGGGAAAGGGTAAACCTAAAATCACAAGAAGACAAGATAAACAACATTAATAAACAGAAGCAATTACAAGGAAACAAGATAACTGAAATTTAAGACAGAAAACAAAATGGAACAAAAAGTCACTATCCACAGCCAAAATTTCTTGATAGCAAAATAAAAACTATTCTCCATACTTGTAGGCAACAGCAAGCTTTAATTCTTCTACAGATGACGAAGTCCGAGCCTCCAAAATTGATTGATCTTCTTCAATGATCATATCACTATCATCAAGTGAGGCATCATCAGAATCACCACTTACTCCCACTCTGCATAGACGCTTTGTCCGCATCAGGGCTTCTCTCCTTTCCTTCCCCACTGTAACAGCATGTTGCCGTCTTCTCTGTGCAGCAGCATTGCCAACTGAAAACCCAAATTCACACTAAAACAACAGAACCAAGGGGTGGAAAAGACAAGACAACCATTCAGCACATAAACACAACCAAGTTCAAATCTTGATGTATACGTATACCACTGCTATCATATTACAACTAATCTACTATTGGAACTTTAGCAATCAGGAGAAATGAACAAGACTTCACTAATCAACTAAAAACTTGGTCTTTACTACTCCATTTCAATTTATTAATCTTACTTCCCTTTTAGTCCATTGCAAAAAGAATGTCCCTTTCCATTTTTTGCAACTCTTTAATTTCAACTTTCCACGCGATATATTTAAAATCACAAGATTAAAGCATATTTTGATACATTCTACATATTCCAAAAGTATCCCTTACTTTCTTAAGTTACGTGTCAAGTCAAAACCAGACAAACAAATCGAAACAGACGGAGTAATAAACAGACAAAAAAATTCAATACCACACCAAGCTTATTTTTTGTTAGACATTTAACCACAGATAAAAACTTGGTCTTTACATTTCAAGACTATCAAGATATATCTTCAAAAAAGACGGTGTTTTTTTCTACACAAACTGAGCAAAATGAAAATCTTTACATTTCAAGACTATCAAGATACATCTTCAAAAAAGTTAAGTCTTTTTTTCTACACAACCTGAGCAAAAATGAAAATCTTTACATTTCAAGACTATCAAGAACCTCTTCAAAAAAGATAAGTCTTTTTCTCTACATAAACTGAACAAAATGAAAAATAAAAAAGGTGGGGGTACCTGAAGACTTGATGGGGTCTCTTTTATGAGAAACCAAACCTTCATCTGCCATAGTTTTGATTACCCAATGAAGCTTTTCGAATGGGGGATTCCTTCAATAGCAGAAAAATGATTAACTTTTTTTTTTTTGAATTAAATCCAAAATAGGGTTCTTGAAGTACCCAAAATCTTTGGGTTTCTTGGAAAAAAAAAATTGAAAATTCTTGCACTCAATTTAACGAATGAATTTTTTTTTGCAGCTAAACTCGTTTTGGGTTTTTGGGAAAATTGAATTTCAGCTAGGTATAGTTTGGGTGCGCCTTTCCTATTGCCTTTTCTTCTTCTTTTTTTCTGTAGTTTTTGTATTTTACTTTTTAGTTTTTTGTATTATTCTCAAAATTCCTCTTTTAAGTCAAAAAGATTCTGACACAAATAAATTAAAGTTGTATGCAATTTATAGCGGGAGCCTTTTCTCTCGATTAGTTTCTAAACACGTAAGTTGTAAATTATATTATAAATATTAAAAAATACATAAAAAAATTGATGAAAATAATAAATGTTAATTATGCTCAACTACATACTCAAGGACTATACGTGACAAATATTGATAGAAGTTTAAAGAGTAAATTAGTTACTAACTTGACGTGTCAAGTAAGATCACTAAGCTCGTGATTATTTGATTGAATCAATTGATATATGTGCAAAATATAATTTATCTAGTTTTATACAATAGAAAACGAGCAAAATAAAGGAAGTTGTGTTATACAGCGAGTCTAAGTAGAAATAAATTGACTAAGAAGTAAAATAATTCGTTTAATTTTTAAAGGATATTTTAGTATTTAGTAAAATATGCGGCAAAGAAAAACAAGTAATGTGTCAATTTATTCTTACTCAGTACTAAAATTGACTGAGCGGATATTTATGCACTTAGCCATTCTCATGGCTGGCCCCTAGTCATTCACAAATCACAGTACTTATTTTTCTTTGCTGCATATTTTACCCTTTTGATGTATAGAAAATTGGGGACTTTGTGTAAAGCTCAAGTTTGGGTTGTGGTTTTTTGGTTTGGCCTTTAGCGGTTTTAATCAATGCTGGAGTCAGTATTTTCACTAAGCAGATTTAAAATACAAAGAAGTAAACAGACAAAAAAGTTAACGGGGTTCAACATCTACTACTATATATTGTTAACCATGTATAAACAGTGTAATTTTCTGTGGAAGGGAGTTCAGATGACCCTCCTCGGCCTTGCCTGACTCCGCCCCTGGTTTTGACTCTCTACTCGCGGGTCTATCTGGGGTACCATATGGTTGCACAGCTTTTGGTTGTGACAGTGGTTGGAGTAGTTCTTGATGGGGTTCAGAGGCAGAGCTAGAATACGTAACTTATTAAGTATTTTATAAATTACTTATGTACGTTAAGTGAATTTTTAAACATAAATACAGGAGGAGTTGAGGCTAAAACTACTGATTTTGCCGAATCCGCAAGCAAAAGTTTTAGCTCCTCCCCTGTGGGGG
Organism: Jaltomata sinuosa; assembly: GCA_003996215.1. Lineage (NCBI taxonomy): Eukaryota > Viridiplantae > Streptophyta > Magnoliopsida > Solanales > Solanaceae > Jaltomata > Jaltomata sinuosa. The sequence goes on from QJPP01000016.1 coordinate 54,203, forward strand.
TGGTTGTTACTTATTTTGCTTAAATGGTGGTTGCCTACAATTGAAGTGTTTTTGGGAGGTACCTTTTTGTGAAGGATACTCCACATGTTCCCAGTGTTTTTAAATTAGAGTATGAGAATGCAAGAGCTGCATATGTATCTTGGATAAGCATTTTATAGATTTCTCGAAAGAATAAATATCATAGATTTCTTTAGTAAAAATTTCTAGAATAGTGTAGTGTAGTATTTTGGATAAGTATCTTATAGAAATATGTATCTAGATACTCAATCTAGACTAGAAGATAAAGTTATCTAGATTGTTCTTGTAGATGTATCTAGAATAGTATCTAGAATCCTCCCTATACAAGTATAAATAGGGTGGCCTTAGTCATTTATAATGAGCCCAAATCAATCCAATTATAAGCAATTCAAAACAATTCAAGAAGTTTTCTACCGTAACTAAGTTATCCTTTCCAAAAATTTCCTCCTCCTTATATACAAGATGAACTACACATGATGTATATGTTACCCTTTTCAGTGTTATGAGAACTTTTGAGTGAGTATTCATACTTGCTATTGAAGTAGTTGTACTTCTCCTTGCATTTACTAACCAGGTGGTTTTATGTACCAATATATCTTGAAAGAGATTACTGACTGTTATGATTCTATTGCAAAGTGCGAGACTTGATTCTCACATCGATTTAATGAAGAACTAACTTTTGGGATGTGGTTATCACTTATTTTTTTGAAAATTGACTAAAACTTGATCATAACTCATACAAGATTAATATCTCGTTGATTATCAAAAGCTAGTCCTGACACATCTTACATATAAAAACATATTGCGCCCGATATATACACACACCAATAAACGTCTTACATGTGCTTGCTAATGAACGATTATTAATCATTGTTCATAAGTAATATTCTCATTATATCAAAATACTTAATTACGCATTGTAGTCGATAAATTGATATAAATTGATGTAAATATCAGGAGCAAATATATATTTCTGTTAAGATAAAATGTTTCTCATCCCTTAGTCAGGAAATAAAATTAGCAGCATGCACCGAAAGATTATTCCCTTCTAGTCAGTGAAAGGGACAAAAACTAAAGGTGACAATAACATGTGTTAAAAGGGGTTACATATCCCAGTTATTAGTATACAGTATAAACAAGATATGATTATCCAGCATTATTGGGGCTAAATTAATTTAGTTAAGCTACATGTAGAATTACAAACTATATTACCATTATTTTAAAAGTAATTACAAAGTCTAAGCTATTATAAAGGAGCCACTGCAAGAAAACTATTATATCGAATCGCATATTATTCTTCAGTAGTTCGTTTTTATTTTTGTTATTACAAGTATATTCCTATAACAAAAAAAGAGTAAATAACCTGCTAACAGGTCAAACTACATGATAATATAAATTTTTTCCATCGATCTTATCAGTGTATATAATTTATAAACTTTTTCTAAATATATTTGAAGCAGAGGCAGAGCTATAATATTATGTACGAATATTTCGAACGAACACAATAACTTTTACCTAAATTTTGTATTATATTAGAAAACTCATCAAATAATATTTAAATAGCAACTTAGTAATTAAAACGAGCTTTGAGTTCGATATCAAGTAATTTAGCATTAATAAACTTCAAATCTCGATTCTGCGATCAGATAGGAGTCATGAGGTATATCTGTCAGACAGAGGAGGTGACATAGACGAGGAAGGACCATGCCCATCCTACAGAGTTCATTAGCTGTTGCCTGTTGGTCATCCCATTCAAGTTCTGCATATGACCATGTCGTTGTAGTATAAATAATATAGGCATAATACATAAACGTGCTCCTTAACGGGTATTTATGTTCTCTAATTTTGAGTGTGCACAAGTAAACACTTAAATATGTATACTTACGTGATGACTCACGTGAGATACACTCGAACTGATTTGTATTATATCACGTAGAACGCGTGTGTACTTATTCAATTTTATACACGTTTAACTGCCTACTTGTGACACCAAAAATTGGAGGATGCCAATTGAGGCCAAGTTAAAAGGGATTTTATATTGTATTATGCCAATAAAGCTAAAATTTTACAGTATCATATATTATCAACGGGGTATTGTAAATGTCAGAGTGACCTTTCTGAGGAAAAATAATACTTCATTAGTTTTAATTTGTTTGACCTGCTTTCCTCTTTAGTCTATTTCAAAAGAATGACCTTTCCCCTTTTAACAACTCTTTACTTTCAACTTTTCCCAAGATTAAAGGGTTTTTTGGTACATACTCTCTCTGTTTCAATTTGTTTGGCCTATTTTCCTTTTTAGTCCGTTTAAAAAAAATTCTTCTTTCCTTTTTTCAGAAACTCTTTAATTTCAATTTTCCACGTGACATATTCAAGGCCAGAAGATTAAAGAATATTTTAATAAATTTAACATATCTTTAATTTAAGACCACAAGTTTCAAAAGTCTTCTTTACTTTCTTAAACTTCGTGCCAAGTCAAAATAGGCCAAATAAATTGAAACGAAGGGAGTATGACATATCTTTAATTTAAGACCATAAAATTTAAAAGTTTTCTTTATTTTTTAAACTCCATGTTAAAAGTAGGCCAAATTGCATGATGAAGTCCAACTTGTACATATGATAAAGTAGAAAAAGTAAAAATTAAAATCTCAACATCTTCTGCAGTGCATTTAATAATTTCCTACCACATATATGCTACAAAGAGCATAGTGAAGGGTGCCAATGTTTGCTTAAGAAAACAAAGTAGACAAGCTAACTGCCCCATATTTTTTCAACTAAAGTCCAAATACTACATATCAAACTGAAACAAAATTAACTTTTGTCATAAAAAATTAGAACACAAAGTCCCCATAATGTGTGTAGTGTCATCATATTGCAGAATTTATTAATTAAATCCAAGAGGAAAATAAAATAAAATAAAATAAAATAAACAGAAAAATAGCAGGCAAGAAAATACAGGGTAAGTTTGGTTTCTTGTAGTGGAGTTAAGTCCAGCCAATTGGGGTCTGCTAAATAGGATGTCCTTCTATGACATTTACAATAATACACACATGGGACTGTCCAGTATAGTTAATTCCCACACCTTTCTTTCAATAAATAAAATAAAATAATTTTTTAAATAATTGTAGTGTCCGAATCAACACAACTTGCGTGTATTCAGTGGCAGAGTCAAAATTCTTAGTAGCAACAACATACCCAGTATATTTCCACATTGTGGGATCTGGAGAGGGTAGAGTGTATGCAGTACGTACCACTATCTCAGAGGTGAGGTAGACTGTTTCAATAGACCCCCGGCTCAAGACAAGATTTTTAGTAAAGAAGTTCAAAATATAAAAAAATAATTTTAACCTTATATATACAATATACAATGTAATTTTCCGTCGAAGTAGGTTCGAAGGACATAATTTAACGTACGTACGTATAACACGTGATGTGTTGCTTAGGTGCATGCCATAGTTTATTTCTAACTCGATCTACCACGAATAAAAGTATGATATTTGAATGGAGAAGGATACCTAAAGCGGTCAAGACCTATTATCTATAGAGTTTTCGGCGATGTGTCGGTTGTCCCTCAAGGATTTTTCAGTTATAAAAATAATCATAGTGTTCGAGCCAACTGACGCGCACCTCAACTAATATACGAAGTATGATCTATTACCTCTCACTAGTATAAGTAACAGATGACTTTATCCACCAAGAGTTAGAAAAATAAAAATAAATCACCTTATATTTTTGCCTCCGCTGAGATTTGAACCTGATGAGACCTCATAGTTCTCAATCCATTTCAATGATCAGGTCATGCCTCAGTAGCATTACAAGATGCCACCATGGCCTAATTTGGGAACGTACAACACGTGATGTGTTGCTTAGGCGCACGTCACAATTGCTAACTCGATCTAAATAAAAGTATGATATTTAAATGGAGAAGGATACTTAAGCGTTCAAGACCTATTATCTGTAGAGTTTTTCGCGATGTGTCGATTGTCCTTCGGAGATTTTTCAGTTATAAAAAAATAAATGTTAACTGCAGGGCTACACTTAGTGTTTTTCTTTTCACTACATAAATGTTCCTACCCAACACATCTACATCAGGACCTTGTAACTTATTGCTGTGTTAGATGGTGACATTATCAATTGCCAAAAATTGTGAACTTCCTTAACTATGTATTCTCTTCTCCATATTTCACTTCATGTTTGTTCTTTGATCCATTTTCTCCCTATTACTTTAGATATATAGTTCTTGATCAATTAGCACAAAATAAATTCACTCTTTTAAGTTTTTGAAAGAAAAAAAATACTCAAGCTTGATATATTCTCTTTGCCATGGAGATGAAGGTCATTTGCATTTTCTTGATATTCCTCCTCATTGCTCCTTGTTCTTCTTCAGGTAATTTGTCTTCAAATGGATCTTGATTCTCTTGTTTATGAAATGGTTTCTTTTTTCTCGTCACAACTAAAAACACGTGAATTTCTGACGAACGTTCATATGATAGGGCTTATTTTTTCCCTAGACTACTTTACTCACGGGAAATCATTCCACGTACAGGAACCAGAAAAAAGGGCTCGAGTAAGCCCGGCCCCTTTCCCTCTTTTTGATAAAATGTTTTTCAAATGCCTTTGTTTATTGTGAATCTGTTCGACATATATGCCTTCACTCGGGCTGGTCCCCTTAGGTCAACTTGCTTGTGCCTGATGTTATTACGGTAGGACTTCGGTCCCCGAAGCGAAGAAAGAGGAGTCGTCGGCACATATGGCAAGGATCAAGTGAGATATCTATGTTGCATAATAAGCCTTCACACACGAAACAGAAAAATCATCAATTGGAAAATCCTTTTCCAGGGTAGCCATAATGAAGCCAGAATGTCAGGACGTCATCGGAAATATGAAATTTCCAATAGAAAGTCCGTCAGAAACATTTCTGTCAAGCCAATTTTCGATGAATTCTGTCAAAATTTCGGGTTTTTTTAGTAGTGTATGGAATTTAATTGTGACTAATTATATTTTTGTTGACAGGGAAAATGGATTTGTTAAAGATGGATTCAGAGATTTATGAAATTGATTATAGAGGTCCAGAAACTCATACATACATTCCTCCACCAAAAGGATCAAGGGGAAAGCATAACTTTCATCATCAAAGCATGTTGAAACATCATCGCAAATTCAAAGGCTTGAAAGCTAGTAAAACTGGAGAAATTAGTGTAAGCAATTTAATTTACTTTCTTTTCTATACATCATGAATTATTTAACTTTTTTCATTAATTCACGTAGAGGTAGATTCATGATTTTAATTAAAGGTTGGTAAATACCAACATGGGTTGTGACGGATGGTTGACATCCCTTCACTTTAATTAGAGGTCTCGAGTTCAAACTCTGAGAATGAAAAAAAATTATGTTGGGAGCGTCGCCCCTAAAAAGCATGGAATTCAGATCTAGTCAGATCTTAATGCGGGTATCGGACCCCGGGTGAAAAACTAAAATAAATTCAAATATAGTTATGCTCCAATACGGATACTGAACACCTGGTGGAAAATCAACAAAATAAATAAATAAATTAAAGGGTGTTAAATAGGGTAATTAATTTGCACTTTGGCTCCTATTTTGTATTGGTCTTTTATTTTTGCCCCTCAAGGCAAATATTTTTTTTGCAGTTTATTGAAGAATAAAATTAAAGATCAGTTCATTTGAACGGCAAATCGTGTAATTAAATATGTTTAAAATATCACTATGTTTACATCTTTTGTGTTCCAAAGGTTCGAACTTCTATGGATTTCTTGTTTTCTTTTTATTTCCATTTTTCTTATTCAATTTCTGATTTTTAGTATTTCTACTTTTGTAGGGGAAGAAAATTCATGGATGAATTTGTAAGAAATTTGATGTGTTTGGTGGAGTTTTTTTTTCTTTCTTTTTAAATGGATGAACAATCAAGAAGAGTGTTTCTGCAGTTTGGAGATACATATTATAATGCATTAGAATGAGGTTTTTATTTCTTTCATTTATAATATATCTCCTAAAATTTGTATAAATGAGGCTTGTGAAACTTTGATTAGTGTTATTGTATCCATTATTATTGTTATTATTATTATTATTAAATCAATGAAATAGTTGAATTATACATTATTTTTGGACTATCTTTATTCAAACTCTACAAAGACATAACTAATTAGTTTGCTGATGAGAACTGACTCCAAAATTCCCCAAGTTAACTTCATAGTATCCAAGTTGTTGATAATTCAAAGTATACTTTAAATGATTTATTAGTTTATTAGTAATTATACTTAACTTCGTAGAAATGTTCTAATATAGAGTATGATCTAACATGAAAGAGATTCAATATGACTGAGTAGGTGGATTAGGTGGCGACAACCCATGTTGGTCTCATTATTTTTTCATGGCACATTTTGATCTTTTCCCTATTATTTAGAAGGAAAAAAATGTAAGGCACAATAATGTTTCTTAATACGTCGAAGATGAATTAATGAATTATCGTTAGTACATAATTTATGTAAAGGGATTTGAAACAATACTATAATGTCATATGGGCTTAAACCTATGAGATAAATCAATTTTGAACTATTTTTGCTAAATCCTCTTTTCTATTGTACTAAATTGAATTAAAACAATTTATATATAATAAAAATAATATTTTTGCTTTATTTGTGCTATTTGTGCATCATAGTTCCAAAGTATCAAAATGGCCGGTTATTAATGAAATTTTTTGTCGACGCTCTATAAATTATTCGTTTGGTTGAGGGTTAAAATACTAGCAACAAGTTGTTGCTTACTATGGGCGTGACACTCGACACAAGAGTGCGAGATCAATTTGCTCTTCAATGCCATTTTTTAGCTTATTTAATCAATTAAAACGTAAAAAATTTAACAGTGATTCAACAACAGAAAACAGAACATCTCTAAGGAAAAAAAATGACCATGGGTTCAGTCCTTTATTCTACATTTCGCCCATGTTAATGAATGATTGCTCCAATGAGAATGATAAGAAGGCTTAAAATATTGATAGTCTTGTGAATTTATCAGTAAATTTCATTTAGATATTCAGATTATGACTTATTTCAATTGTATATCTGAATATATGATAAAGTACTTCTAGTAGATATTTTCTCTTCAAAAAATTTCAAAATTTTGCGGGTGCTTTAAAATGCATATTTATTATGTAAATAAATTCATCATTTAAAATATGTCTCTTTTTTTTTTTTGAGGTCTGGGGGTAGACTACCCTTTCTAGAAGGTAAATGCTGCACCTCGATGCTCTTTTGATTGTATTGCTTGTTGGATTTTGTTGGTGATGGTAATATATTCACAGTTTACCATCAAAAAAAAATTGTCTTTTTTTTTTTAATTATACGCATTAGCTTCATTAAGTTATAAAATTTTGGACTTATTTTAATTGATGCTAACATGCATGTATAATTAAAGAAAATGTCATATTTACTATAGTTTTTTCTAAACAACGTGCAACTTTACTCTATTAATGCATAAGCAGTCTTAAAGAGTTAAACGATGCAGTAGCATCTTTTACAATCTAACTAGGAAAAGTGGAAACACAGACAAACTTAGCTAGTGATGAAATAGCAAATTTGGCTAAATTGTGCGCTACCATGTTCCAAGATCTAGGAATATGTAAAATTTGAACATCTTCAAATAAACTTATAATCTTTCATATGTCTTCACATGTAGTCTCTATCTTCCATGAGACTACACTCTTCTTTAGGATCATATCCACTATATTTTTTGCGTCAAATAAGAGTTGCACCTTTGTCCATCCCTTTTCTTTTGCGCTTTTCAATGCTACACGTATCGCTAGTACTTCAGCATGATGGCCTTCCCAACAAATTGAATAAGGGTGCCAAAGGCTTGAAGCAAGTTTCTATGGCTATCCATAGTTGTTGTTCCAATGCTTGCCATCTTCTTTTCCTTATGTAAACTAGCGTCTGCAAACATAACAACACCATCTTGTGCCACAATAAGTCAATAGTACAATCAGGTACAAGTGTAGGAGAAAAAGTATTAAGCATATTACTTTCATATTCCTGGAAGTCAAACAAAGCTTTGTTAATAACAGGGGCGGATCTACGGTGTATGCTACGGGTTCCCGGGAACCCCCTAACGTGTTTCGAAACCCTATAGTTATCCTTAAAATATTGTTGAATATATAAATAGTTATTGATGGGAACCCATAACCAAAGTTGATGGATGGCTCAGTGGTGCGAAAGGACCCAACGAAAATTATTGTCAGCCTTATGATGCGGGGATCGAATCCCTGTAGCAACATTTATTTTTGTGTAGCCCTTTTTCATTTACTTTGTTACCTTACCTTTAACCAATCAATTACCTTTTTTTTGATCGAATTTCTGCCTTTTGTTCTCTCCCTTTTTTCTTTTTTAAAATCTAACTTAAGTCAAATAATAAAATACTATCAACAAAATATTAGTTTTACCCAAATTTCAATTTCTCAAATCAACTTTGAAACAAAAAAATTTAGAGTTTTAACAATTCTTCTACTTCTACTGCAAAACAAAGATAATTGTGGTAAGTTTTCTATATTTTTGAGTTTTCTCCATCTTTAACCTCTAATAATATGTATTATTTGTGTTGTTTCTTTTAGTTTTTCATATTTTATGTGACCACATGAGTTTAAATTTTTTCATGAGTTTTGACAAACTTTTTTTTTTTTACTTTGTTTGTTGTCTTCATAATGAGTATGTGTTAATTTGTTGCTTGAAATCTTGCAAACTATTTAGTCATACTTATTTTTTGATTGAAATCTTGCATATTATGTCTATGAGCAGTGAGCAGTGAGCAGTGATTGAAGTCTTGCATACGTATAAATTATTTTAGTTCGTATATTGCTTGAAACTCGCATACTATGAGCAGCAGTGATTTGTTTTCTTTGTCTCTTTCACTACTCCTTTTTAAATATATACATAGTTTTATTACTCATTTTTGTTCGATTGTCATTGCGTATCAATTTATTTTATTAGGAATAAAATTCTGGATTCGCCCCTGGTTAATAATACCTACGTAATAGACACTTGAGAATACACATAATTTTTTTTTAGACATAATACATAAACAACACTCAAATTTGTCTTCAACTGGCAAATAAACACTCCAGTTTTGAGAATACACATCTAGACACCTCAACTTGGTCTCATGTAACAACTAAACACTCCGACTCACTTCGACTCATCTCGTTGTATTTCGTGTACAACTAATGTTGACATAACACATAAATTTTAGAGGTGTGTAGATAATCATTTTGTAAGTTGGAGTGTTCAACTGACACAATAGAGACGAGTTGAGGCATATAGATGTACATACTCAAAGTTGGAGTGTTTAGTTGTCAGTTGAGGCCAAAGTAGATATCCATATACATTATGTTTATACTCTCAACTTTGAGTATGCATAAATAGACACATAAACTTGTATAAAATTGAAAAAGTAGACACGTACGTCATATGCAACATAATATAAATCCGTTCGAATGTATCTCACACGATTGCCACATAAAATACGTGGGTCTACTTATGTAATTTTTTTATAAATTTAAGTGTTTATTTATGTACATTTAAAATTAAAAAGCATAAATATAACTAAGATCAAATTAAAAGACATATTTATATATTAGTATGTAAAAAGAAAATGACTCATTAAGATAAATTTCCCTCCACTATTTACGGTCATTCTCAACCCAAAAAGGAATACTCAAAGCAATAAAATAAAGAAAAAGGACATTGTTCCTATTTATTACATTCCACACAGTTTTACTCACATAGAATCGAGAGATCTTTGAGGTTGACATCCATTTTCTTCTTCTTGAGACATCTCTTAGATCCCTCAACTCCCTTTTCAATTCTTGAAAATCCCAATACTCAAATCAATTCTGCTATTTTATTCAATTCTTGAAAATCCCAATATTCAAATAAATTCTAGTATTTTTGTTTTTCTTGAAAATTTTCTATTCCAATGGCCAATATGGAAGAATCAAGCCCATTTCTACCCGGTGTAAAATCTGATACAAACAATGAAATGAAGCCCACCAAGCCCAATTCTTCTATTGCCGGGAAAATCCCAGCTCCGTCGGCTGTGGCGGAGACGGTTAAGCCGGCTTCAGCGGCTGTTCCGATGGGATGGACAGCTGATGGGTTACCTATGGGCCATGGAGTTGGGACGGCGGTGGTGGGGGAGCCAATTACGCGCAGGGCACAATGGGAATCTAGCCTTTGCTCTTGTTTTGGGAAGAATGATGAATTCGTCAGCAGCGATTTTGAAGTTTGTGAGTTTTCTTTCGATATTACTACCTCCGTTACAATTTATGTAGCATAATTGGAATTTCGAGAGTCAACCAAATTTTTTCTTTGATCGGATTTTTTCTATATGCCTTGTGTAGTTTTCAAATATATAGTTTATTTAAATTTTTTTAATGTCTGAATTCACTGTTAAAGTTTAGAAGTTTGAATCTCAAAATTTCAACCGTGCCACATAAATTGGTACGGAGGGAGTAGTAGCTTTCTCTGCTTTACTTGAGAAATTTGTATAAAGTTTGTTGCTTTAAATGTTTCTATTTACATCAAAGTATTGATTTTTGTTATGTTTAGGGTATTCAAGAAAAATGAGAAATCAAATCAATGGAACTGACTTGGTTTGGTATTAAAATTCAAACAAGCCAATAAACATTTAGTTAATTTGGTTTAGGAAAAAGTTGAACTGTTTTCCCTCGAGCCGAGGGTCTATTGAAAACAGCCTCTCTACCTCCAAGGTAGGGATAAAGTCTGCGTACACTTACCCTCCCTCGATGCCACTTTGTGAGATTACAGTCGGTATATTGTTGTTGTTGGTTTAGGAAAAAGTTGAACTGTTTTTCCTCGAGCCGAGGGTCTATCAGAAACAACTTCTCTAAGATAGGGGTAAGGTCTACGTACACCTACCCTCCTCAGGTTCCACTTTGTGGGATTAAACTGGCTATGTTGTTGTTGGTTTAGGAAAAAGATCAAAACCGAACCAAACTGGTAATATATCCATTTTGTTGCTCTTATATTTAATTGGGAATCTATGTAGTTGTTTCTTCTTCAATTCTGGTTTGTTCGATGCTTTAAGGGGTCATTTGGTTGGCCACATTAATAAAGATAATCCCTATGTAAAGTTTCACTTATGTAATACTTTGTGTGGTTGGCCACATAAGAAAAAATAATTTCCTTGTAACTTAATGCAGGGTTTGGTTGGCTGCATAAGAAAAAACGATCTTCATATTACTAATACAACATAAGGTTGATGATATTCAACTTAATATCGACATAACTATGAAAGAATCTAGGTATTATTTTATGTAGAACAGAATGTTAAGAACTTGTTGACACGTAGTTGATGTTCAAATTTTTTTCTCTAACTTGCTCTTATATAATTTGTTCACATTCACTTCCATTGGGTTCAGCCTAGTTCTATATGTGGGCACAATTTCTTGAGTATTCCCCGGTGTGCTTCACTGAATAAGTCAATTTTTGTTCAAGTTCTTGCCTCTTAAGAGTTATATTTGCAGTATGAATTTCATTCTTGATACTTAAAGATGTTATGCGTTTTGTTTCCTTGCTTTCATCTCATCTCTTCATCATACTAACAATGCCAGTCGTTCATCTGCATAGGTCTGTTAGGAACTCTGGCACCATGTGTTCTCTATGGGAGCAATGCGGAGAGAATTGGGTCTTCTCCCGGAAATTTTGCTAATCACTGCTTGCCTTACACTGGTTTATTCCTGATTGGACAGTCCTTTTTTGGCTGGAACTGCATGGCTCCTTGGTTTTCATATCCCAGCCGTACAGCTATCCGGCAGAGGTTTAATCTTGAGGTTGGCTATCTCTTTGCTGTTTTTCTTTATATCCTATCAAATGCTTTACCAATGCTAGTTTTATACCCTAGTATTTTGGTTTTTGTCAATAAAGGATTTGATTGATTTGGATCTAGCAGCTTCAATTCATGTTTTGCTCTTCTTTTAATTTTGATTCTGAGGATGTTATCTGATTTATTAATATCTCGTCCAAGCATGTTAAATTTGCTCTGCATTTCTTATTCAAGACCCCATGTCTTATCTACTGGTGCTAGACAAGTTTATGTAGTTTTGTTAATTCTAATTTTTCATTAAATGCTTGCAAACTTTGGTAGTTCTGTCATTTGTGTGTGGATTTCCACACATTAGTTAGCATTTCCCTGAAGTTATTAAAGATGGGGACCTTTGTGGTTGAATTTAAAGGATTTGGTGGTTAAAAACCTTTCCCCGCGCTTTATCCATGTCATTTGTGTGACCTAAGATTTCTCAGTTGTTTCCGTGCATGTTTCTAATATTTTATATGGATGTTTCTGTCCCCTTTATGACGCTTGGGATGTTGAACTTACATTTCTACATTCTTCGCATGAAGATAAATGTTCAACAACAAATACCCTGCTTAGTCCCACAAGTGGGGTCTGGGGAGAGTGGGGCGTACACAGACCTCATTCCTACCTTTCTGAGGTAGAGAGGTTGTTTCCGATAGACCCTTAGCTTTCTCAGAACATTGTTCGAAAGAAATGCAAGAGTAAAAGCTATGATGAAAATATTGAATAAAGAAAAGTACCGGCGATATAAATATTAGAGATATACAAAGTAAAAGAAACAATTGTAGTAATAAAATCAAAGAATTAAATAATGCTAGCATAATAATAATAATAATAATATTGGTAGGAGAACAGATAGGTGCTCCAAACTAGAACCTCGGTCGACCACCGGAAAGAGAGTAAAAGCTCGAATACCTACTAATCGTCTACTCTAATCCTCTGCCTCCAAGCTCTCCTATCTAGGGTCATGTCGTTGGTGAGCTGAAGATGTGTCATGTCTTGTCTAATCACCTCTCTCCAATTCTTCCTCGGTCTAGCCTACCTCTCCTCAAATCTATCACCGCCAACTCATCCTCACTGGGGCATTTGTGCTCCTCCTCTTCACATGTCCGAACCATCTCAGCCTCGTTTCTCGCATATTTTCCACCACAGAGGCTACTCCTACCTTGCCGTGTATATCTTCGTTCTTAATCTTGTCACTTCTAGTATGCCCACACATCCATCTAAGCATCCTCATTTCTTCTACCTTGATCTTCTGAGCGTGTGAGTTCTTTGACTGACCAACACTCTACCTCATACAACATAGTCGGTCGAACAACCACTCTATAGAACTTACCTTTAAGTCTTGGTGACACGTTCTTATCACATAGGACACCGAATACGAGCCACTATTTCATCCACTCTGCTCCGATACAATGCGCGACATCCTCATCGATCTTCCCATTTCCTTGGATTATAGACCCAAAATACTTGAAGTTTCCAATCTTGGAATGACTTGCGTATCAATCCTCACTTCCCCATCCGCCTCCTGTGATGTGATGCGACACTGAACTTGCAGTCCATGTATCCTGTTTTAGTCCTACTCAGCCTGAAGTCTTTAGATTCTAGGGCCTGTCTCCAAATTTTCAGTCTATCGTTAACTCCGTCGCGTGTCTCATCGATCAATACTATGTTGTCCGCAAATAACATACACTCTGGTACTTTCTCTTGAATATGGCGTGTCAAGTCATCTATCACCAAGACAAATTAAAACGGGCAAAGAATTGATCCCTGGTGCTGCACCATCTCGACTTGGAAGTGTTCCGAGTCTCCTCCCACTGCCCTCACTCGGATCTTGACCTCATCGTACATGTCCTTAATCAATCTAATGTATGCCATAGGTACACCTCTAGACTCCAAGTATCTCCATAAAACTTCCTTTGGGACTTTGTTTCAGAAAGAACTATTCTGCTAATGCTCTTTTTATTCTAATTACTGTAACTTCTTTGTTTCCGGGATTAGATGTTCTAATGCTACATTACAAGGCAATATGTTAAAGCTTCATATTTGTCAAGCAGCTAGGTGTTAATTTGCTTTGTCTTGGACCCCATTTGACATTATTAGGTTTGGATAGAAGCTTGCAAATGTTGCACTTTAATGCCCTTGTCATGATTAGCTTCAAGCTTTAGGCTATGCAGCAACAACAAAAGAACAATTGCGCCTTAATCCTAAGCAAGATTGGTTTGACTATATGAATCCTCACGGGCCATGTCATTCCATAATGACTTATCTAAACTATGAGGGGTCGTTTGGTTGGGAACAAGTTATCCCGGGATTAATTATCCTGGAATTAGCTATCCCGGGATAAGTTATCCCACCATATATATGGGATAACTTATCCCATCACTATGGTATAAATGGTGGGATAAGTTATCCCGGAATTGACAACCAAATAAGACACCAAAATTTTATCCCAGGACTATTTGTTCTTATCCCTCACACCAAACGACCCCGGATTGTTCTCTCTAGTCATTTACTGCACTACATTTTGGTTTTAAAAATAACAACTTAAGATCATCTAGCTTTGTTAGTTCCTGCTGTTTCGGCGTCATTTCATTTTTAACAGATGGTACCTGGCGGAGCTCTTGCTCTTCTTTCAAATTACCTTATTGCTGTGGCAATAGTAATAGTACTGTAGTATGATATTGCTGTTGTTTCTTATTCTACAACGGATGTTTGGAAGCACGTTCTAACAGTTATGTCCTTTGCAGGGTAACTGCGAGGCAGCCACCAGGTCATGTGGGTGCCATGGGGGCTTTATGGAGGATGAGGAACGCCGCGAGCATTGTGAGTCAACTTGTGACTTTGCAACTCATATCTTCTGCCACCCTTGTGCTCTTTGCCAGGAAGGTCGTGAACTTCGTCGTAGGCTTCCTCATCCTGGGTTCAGTGCCAAACCAGTCCGCTTTATGATGCCTCCTGGGGACCAGAGCATGGGTCGCTAATAGCAACTACTGTGCCATTGATTCCATACCATTTGCTACTTGGTTTTATTTGTCACAATGTTCTCTGATATTGTACTTGAATTTTTTTTTACCTTAATTGCTGGAAAGTTGACATGTAAAACTTGACTGTGTAGGTGATAAATATATAGTAATGTATACATATAAAAGAGACGGATTTACAATTTGTATGAAATCAGAATTAATCATACAAGAACTCTGTGTTGATGAATCTGATTTTTGTGTAGTAAAAGAGATTTGAACTAGGTTCTCGTAGATTAGTTGAGGTGCACGTTAACTGTCCCAGACATTATCCATATCAGAAATCCCTCAAGAGGAGTAAAGTAAGCTATTGTTATTTGTTTCATTTAGCCCAGCAACACAATTTTCTTATAAGCTGTGAGCATATACTGTAAAGTTAAAGAACAGCCATGAAAAATACTTAAAAGTCCGTTCAGGTGCACCACAATTGTTGTCTTTCAAGGGCTAAAAGGATTTCACAATTATGCAACAATAAAGCAGAATCTTTTGGTTAAGCTCTACCTATGCCATATCCCACTTTTGCACAGCAGGACTATGAAACATCTATTGACTATGGAAACATATTCTATCAGAACGAACAAGGGGAATATATGCCGGTGTGTCCAGGATATCTATTCACCAGGCGCTGAAACACCTTGTTTCAGTCTCTCCTTCTTCAGTTTCTTCTTGGAGACGGGCTTCTTTTTCTGTGCATACATGTAAAGTACATAGTTCCCAACAAGGAACGACAGTAAGAGTCCGCCAACAACAATTAAGACAATCAATCCTGGGTTGCATCCTTTAACTTCAACATCTTTGGCCATATCTTTCTGCACAATGAATCGATAACAAGTACTGTTAATTAATGTTAACTCACACTGCATAATTCAATGCAAAAAATGAAAAGTACATTGAAAAGAAAAAAGGTTCTACTAAGCCCAAATGTCTACGAGTAGATAACAGGAATTGATTTGTGTTGAACTCCCACTGCATAATTGAGAGCAAAGTAAAGCGTACATTAAATGGGAAGAAAAGTTTCTACTAAGCTCTAAATGGTGTAGCTAAATGTCTTGGGAAAACAATGAAAACAACTGGTTGAACATATCATGAAAATTGTTGAAGAAGGGAAGGCAAGGGCTTCAGATTCTATACGGGAAAGGAAGTTAAGAATGCAGTGAAACAGTTCTTCCCATCAGCATAAGTCATAGCACAAGTTATTCGGTGCGTGTGTTGGTCGGAGGTAATAGGCAGCTAGCAAATAGTTGAATTGCGCACATGTGACACCCTAGCTTAGGATAAGAGTCCCAGTCGGCAAAACACATGAGAGATGTTAAGCGTATAAGTAAGCAAATCTGACAACCTAGTGACGAGTTTTAAAGTCGTGCCGGTCTAGGCCCAGAGCTAACAATATCACTAGCGGGCTGGGTTATTACAAGGCCGGCTGAATGGTAAAGCTGCTAAAGCTTGGGCTTTAGGCTCCCAATTTTTGGGGGCCCTATTTTGTACAAATATAATTACATAGCTTTTATATATAAATAGTATGATTATATTATTATTTTATTAGAATGGAAAGACAATTTTTAGACTTTGATTTGACAAAAAAAGTAAGCCTAAAATCAACCTTCTAACTTACACATAAAATTTGTGGAAGAGATGTGACAAGGTAATTATTTTTTTAAAAAAAAATTCAATAAAAAATTTGGAAGAATTTTCACTTTTTGTTTTTTATTTTTACAATACACATAGCTTCTTCTTTTTTTATTATCAATGTACACACTATATATTGAACCTTTATTCACTTTCTTTGTTCTTCCAACGTATTTTTCTTACAAATACAATTCTAAAAACAAACTAGACCAGAAGTAATGTGTTAGATAAAATTAATTGATCTAATTCTTTTTGAGGATATCAAGCATTGTGAAAGTATATGAAACAAACAAGTGATTATTTTCTGATCAAATTTCTGAATCAAGTTTTATTATTTAATTTCTTTAGTATTATTTTTTCATCTAAAGTTCATTTTTCTTGATACTTTTATCAAGTAGCATAGCTTCTTTTAAACTGTTCATTGAAATTTAAATACATCAATTCGAAAATATGAATTCAATTTTGTCAACCAGAAAATCTTACTCAAAATAAACAATGTCTCAAGAAAGATCAAGTGGATTAGACATATTATTAGTTGAAAAAGAATTATTAGAAAAGTAATAATTTTACATCTCAAAAAGTAATTTTTTCTTGAAAAAAAATTAAGGCCTCTCCTTAAAGTTCAGTTTTAGGCCACCAAAAGTATTGAGCCGCTCCTGGGTTGTTACATATGATATTAGAGTCATTCCTAATATCACTTGCGGACTGAGCTGTTACAAAACAAACTGACTCTAACACCATCATTATCGAGAGAAAGAAAGATCTAGTGGGACAGGATTAGACTTGCTTTACTGTGGTTTCACATAATATTCTAAAGCTTGATTCTTGAGAAGAATCATGCAAGTATAGAGTTTCTGACATCTGCATCTAATCCAGTTTAAAAATTGTTGTGTATGTGTGATCCTTGCGCAGGACCATGCTAATTTTCTCCATATGGTTACAATTCTATCAGATTGTCCTGTTAAATCTTTCAAAATTGTCCAACAGACTTTTTTTTTGTTCCCATTTTTACCGCTCCCAGGAGCTCCCACCCTTTTATTGCTACCTTGGCGACTCGAACCCATAACATTAGGATTGAAAGTGTGCTTACCGTCCAAGCAAATGACCAATTTACTCAAATAACATCATTGTTTAAAAATACCGTCCTGGACTTGATTAACCAAAATATGGATTTATTGCTGTGTTATGAATAAATTAAATTTTAGTGATTACTTCTTTTAAGTTTAATTTATTGCTGTGTTATGAATAAATTAAATTGTGGAGGTTCATTCGGCTCTTGAAAAGCTTTGCAGTAGTATTTTAAATATTGCAATTAAGCAGACAACTTATAAGTAGTTCAAACATGCAGTTTGTAAGTAGCTTCATGACACATAGCGAGCATGTTCGAGTCTCCCTGGGTATGACGTTGTCTTTGTTAGGGAGCATTTTACTCATTTTTCGACGCGAATTCAAATTTAGTTGAGCTCCAATGCGAATATCAGACACCGAGTAGAAAAAAAAAAGAACAAGAAAGAGCATGCAAAAGAGGATACTTAGCGACCATATAGAGCCTCATTGAAGGATACATGTTGCATCCGTCTTTGATGAGTGATCCCTTTTCATTTTTCAATATATCTCATTTTAACTTTATTATTGTATTACGAACATCGAAAGAAATAATATTTTCTCACTCTTCTCACCTTCGTTAGTTGCACTATTACTTATTTCATTTGATCATTTCTCTAATTTATTTGTTTTTCTTTTCATAATTTGCTTAATTATCAAATCAAAAAAAACTATGAATACCATTTTTTTTTGTAGGAGATAGATGTTAGGATATACTATTAATCATGCTTTTTGATATAGTATTATTTATTGAATGATTATTTATTTATTTATTTAATTCAATAAAGTATTACATTAAATAGATCATTTTGTCATATATGTGTCCTCAACTTATATAGTAGATGATTTGGTGTATAGAGTTTGAGCTTATACACAGAAGATTAAATCATCAGTTCTTATAAGTTAAAGTTATAGTTCACAATCGTAGATGGGAATTTGGACAAACCATCAAAATGATTGTAGCACGAGATTAAAAGTAATTTATCTTGATTACGAGAATGGTATAATTCTAACTTCTCATGCTAGTGCACTTTGTATGTATTGAATAGGACCGAGTAGAAATAGATATTTTAGACTGATTGATAAAAACATATTCTCTAAACTATTAAATGTACTTATATTCTCAATCTTGATAAACTATTATGAGCTGTATATATTAATTATCGTTTTGATTTATTAAAAGGCGAGATCCTGAGATGGGTCAACATGCCTGATAGATTGGATGATAATAATATATATTGGTGAAATAATAAGTTAGTTGATGGAATCCATGTCTCGGTATAGAGATTGATGATACGCCTTTTATGAGAAGCTTATAAGTTTTCATGTGTAAACCCGGCCGGTGAATTTATGAATCCGACATATGAAATAAGTTAAGTATTGCTCTAAAGGAAATTAATCATTAATTAAATTTGTCAGTAATTTAATATATTGATTAGTATCTGTAATCTTAACATGGGGAATTACACAAGTGTTTAATAGGGAATTATGAAATATAAATAGAAGAGTGCAATTATGAATTTCTAGTGGAATGATTTGTAATTTATTATGGTAAGAATAATTTAAATTAATATTTTAAATTATTTCCATAATAGGGAGCCTCAGTAATTAATTCTGTTGTCCCTACAGTACTCATATTTAACTAGAACTCAGAATCGTATTTTCTAGAGGAAAAGGAATAAAACAAAAAAAAAGGAAAACAAGCATGTGTTTTCTAATTTTTAAAAAGAAAGCATACGTATGGTTGCTTTTCTTTTCAATTTAAAGAAATCACACGTTTTCTTTTTGACTTTCCCTGTTGAATTGGGAGAGCTCCTGTATAAATAGAGGTTCTTCCAACCTAGACAAAGAATTAGTTTTCTGCACAATACTTGCCCACCCAAGTATTGAGAGAGTTTGACTGTGAATTTGGGATCACTAGAGAAGATCGTAGAACTAAAGTCGGGCTTGCTTCAAAATATTTGCTCACGCTTCAACATGTCACTGTTTTCATCATGTGTATGATGCATGAGATGGTATAGAGACATTGATGTGATATTTTTTTTGAAAAAAATTGTGGAGAAAAAAAATAAAAAATTCAATTGGTCATAAAAGTTCGTTCTCATGATCACCTAGATTAAATAGTATTGAAGTATTAAGTTTATGTGTTGGCTTAGACCTTTCTCCATATCGGATGAATTTAATACAAGTCACTACGTATTTAATTGCTAGTTTGATAATCTGTATTAACTCTCCTAACTGAGTGATACATGATTAGATCAATGTAACTAGGGTTTTTGATTTTCACTTGACTTAAACTAACAGTATACTCTCCATCTGAGTTAGATCTGTAAAAGTTTATGGAGTGAATAATCGGTCATTATATATGTGTATACATATGTGTGTGAGATGGTATATTGAATGAACTGTAGTATTTGGTGCAATTCTTTTGAAAATTTTTAGAGTACATAAATTTGAAACAAAAAATTTGTTTGGTGATCAAAAGGTTCTTTCCCATAAATACAAGATTAAATAGTAATGAAGTATTAAGTTTATGTGCTGGCTTAGACCTTCCTCCATATCGGATAAATTAATACAAGTTACTACGTATTTAATTACTAGTTTGATAATCTGTATTAACTCTCCTTAACTGAGTAATATATGATTGGATCAATGTAACTAGGGTTTTGATTTTCACTTGACTTAAACTAACAGTAGACTCTCCATCTGAGTTAGGTCTGTAAGAGTTCATGGAGTGAATAATCGATCATCATTTATGTGTATTGCATGAGTAGTTCTCCAATCCCATCGATTGGCTATTCAAGATGCATGAATATATATGTATATGATGAGTTTGAATTTAATTATTCAATGTTTATATGACTGTTTTGTTGATCTATTGTAATTTTTTCAATCTTAGATTCAATATGTCTTCTGTTACCTCCCTTAGCACTATTATGAGTCAATATAAATTTGAGAGTCATAACTTTATTGAGAAAGGTTCTACTTATAAACCGAAAGGTGAAAAGAAGAAGAAAAAGACTCACAATGCTAAGAAAGTTGTAGCTCTAACTGGAGGCATGAAAAAGCCTAACGACAAGTGTTTTCATTGCAAGATGCCAGGCCATTGGATGACACATTGTCCAGTTTTCTTAGCCAAGCAGAAAAATAAGCTGGATAACTCGCTTTCACTTATCGTTGAAACGTGTTTAGCGGCTGTTTCTACCACGTCATGGTGTGTAGACTCAGGAGCCACTGATCACATCTGCACTACAATGCAGGGATTTCAAGAAACGCGCAAGCTGATTAGAGGTGAAGTTAGTGTTTTTCAAGCGGATGGCTCAGCAGCTCCAGCTTTAGCATTAGGAAATGTTAGTATCTCGTTTGGTAGTGGTAGAGTTTTAATTTTAAAAGACGCATTATATGCACCTGCTGTTAGAAGAAATTTGATTTCAGTTTCTAGAGCTTTAAGATATGGTTATAATGTTAATTTTTCTGATAACGGTTGTGTTATTAGCTATAATAAATATTTTATCTCTGTTGGTACATCGATTGATGGTCTTTTTATTATTAATGTCTCTCCTGAACTGCAGCAAACCATTGAACTGAATAATGTTAACCTTTCTAGTAAAAGAAAATGATTTTCTGAATTTAATGAGACCTATTTATGGCACTTGCATCTATGTCATATAAATCTAGACAGGATTTCAAGGTTGGTTCGAGATGGACCTTTAGGTTCATTAAAAATGGAGGCACTACCAACATGTGAATCCTGTTTAGAAGGAAAAATGACTAAGAGACCTTTTCCCTCAAAAGGGAATAGAGCCAATGATAAACTAGAGTTAATTCATTCTGATTTGTGCGGCCCGATGAACGTTCAAGCGAGAGGTTGTTATGAGTATTTCGTGACTTTCATTGATGACTACTCAAAATATGAATATATTTATTTATTGCGCCATAAGTCTGAATGCTTTGAGAAATTCAAAGAGTTTAAGGCAGAAACGGAGAAACGACATGGAAAATATATCAAGTCACTACGATCTGATTTTGGTGGCGAATACCTCTCCACAGAGTTCATTAGTTACTTATTAGAACAAGGAATTACATCTCAAATGTCTGCACCTAGAACGTCACAATAGAATGGTGTAGCGAAAAGAAGAAATCAGATTCTTTTAGAAATGGTTAGATCTATGTTGAGTTACTCTGATTTGCCTTTTTCATTTTGGAGATATGCACTAGAAACTGCAAACTATATTTTGAACTTAGTTCCTTCTAAGGCTGTACCTCAGACACCCATAAAACTGTGGACTGGACACAAACGTAGTTTGAAACATGTTTGGATTTGGGGATGTCCAGCACATGTGCTGAAAGGGAAAGCAGAAAAATTGAAACCAAAAACGGAAATTTGTATGTTTATTGGGTACCCTAAAGGAACGAAAGGTGGTCTGTTTTATATTCCTAAAGAAAAGAAGGTCATTGTAAGCACAAATGCCAAGTTTCTTGAAAGAAATTTTTTAACAAATCACGTTCCTAGAAGTAAACTGATTTACGGAAATTAAGCAAAGAGATAACGAATCAAAATCAATCTTCTGACGATAATGAAAACCAAAATCGAACCACAGATGTTAGAATTTATATACCATTTCTTTTTAGTAGTGGGAGAGATGTTGATGAACATACAGTTTCACAAGTACAAGGTTCCAAAAATTCATTGCATCAAAGTAGTGGGAGTTGTATTGATGAGATTGCACTAGAGGAAGGAGTCGTTGATATTCCCACACCGCAAGGTGCTGAGAATAACATAGAGACTCAAGACCCTATAAATGATGTGGTTCAACCACAAGATCATACTAGTGCACCTTTTTCAACACCTGCCCCTCCTATAGTGCCTCGTCGTAGTGGAAGAGAGATAAGAAAACAAATTCGGTATGCACTCTTGGGAGAGTCTTTTGACAGAATTCCTGAAGAGTTGAATATCGAACCCGTGAATTACGATGAAGCACTACATGATAAAGATGCAAAAAAATGAATTGTTGCTATGAAATCATAAATGGAGTCCATGTATTTCAATAAAATCTGGGATCTTGTAGAATCACCTGTAGATGGAGTCAAACCCATTGGATGCAAGTGGATCTATAAGAAAAAGAGAGGAGTAGACGAAAAAGTGCAAACTTACAAAGCTAGGCTTGTTGCAAAAGGGTTTACTCAAAAAGAAGGAATCGATTATGAGGAAACCTTTTCGCCAGTAGCCATGCTTAAGTCTATTAGAATTCTCTTATCCATTGCTGCTCATTATGATTATGAGATTTGACAAATGAATGTCAAGACAACTTTCCTTAATGGAAGTCTTGATGAAAGCATTTTTATGCGATAACCAGACGGTTTCATTCAAAAAGGTCAAGAACACATATTGTGCAAGCTTAAAAGATCCATTTATGGATTAAAGCAAGCTTCTAGGGCATAGAACACTTGTTTTGACAATGCGGTTAAATTTTTTGATTTTGAGCAATGTCTTGATGAATCTTGTGTGCACAAAAAGTGGATTGGGGATAAGGTAATTTTTTTTGGTATTGTATGTAGATGATATCTTGCTCATAGAAAATAATGTGGGCTTGTTGAATTCAGTTAAGGACTAGTTGTCCAGTAATTTTGATATGAAGGGTTTGGGAGAAGTTGTTCACATCCTTGAGATCAAGGTTCTACGTGATCGCAAGAAAAGGATGTTAGGCTTATCTCAAGCTCTTTACATTGATATTATTCTTACCAGGTTTATCATGCATGATTCCAAGAAAGGATTTCTTCCTTTCAGATATGGAATTTCTCTATCTAAGGATCAATGTCCTAAGACAGATGTTGAGACAGAAAACATGAAGGCGGTTTCTTATGCATCAGCTGTTGGAAGCCTCATGTATGCGATGTTGTGTACTAGACCTTACATCTGCTTTGTTGTAGGCATGGTTAGCAAATTTCAGTCTAATCCTGGACGAGAACATTGGACGGCAGTTAAGCATATAATCAAGTACCTGAAAAGGACTAGGGATTACATTCTAGTCTACCATTCGAATGAGTTAGTGCCAATTGGGTACACAGACTCAAATTTCCAGTCTGACAAGGACTCTCGTAAGTCGCCCTCTGGAAATGTGTTTACCTTGGGAGGTGCAGCCGTTGTTTGGAGGAGTATCAAGCAAACTTGTGTTGCTGATTCCACCACGGAAGCCGAGTATGTAGCAGCCTCTGAGGCAGCTCAGGAGGCGGTATGACTCAGAAAATTTCTAAAAGACTTGGCGGTAGTCCCTGCGATAGAAGCCCCACTCACTATTTATTTTGACAATAGTGGTGCGGTTACAAATTCGAAGAAACCACAGAGTCATAAGAGGGAAAAACACATTGAGCGTAAGTACCATTTGATTCTAGACATAGTGCAGAGAAGAGATATGGTAGTTGCGAAGATTGCATCAAAGAACAACCTGGCAGACCCTTTCACAAAAGCCTTGCCACAAAAGCCTTTTGATAGTCCTGTAGAAGGAATGGGTGTTAGAGTTGTAGGTGCATGGTTATGAGTCTAAGTGGGAGATTGTTAGGATATACTATTAATCATGCGTTTTGATATAGTATTATTTATTGAATGATTATTTATTCATTTATTTAATTCAATAAAGTATTACATTAAATAGATCATTTTGTCATATATATGTCCTCAACTTATATAGTAGATGATTTGCTGTATAGAGTTTGAGCTTATACACAGAAGATTAAATCATCAGTTCTTATAAGTTAAAGTTGTAGTTCACAATCGTAGATGGGAATTTGGACAAACCATCAGAATGATTGTAGCACGAGATTAAAAATAATTTATCTTGATTACGAGAATGGTATAGTTCTAACTTCTCGTGCTAGTGCATTTTGTATGTATTGAACAGGACCGAGTAGAGATAGATGTTTTAGACTGATTGATAAAAACATATTCTCTAAACTATTAAATGTACTTATATTCTCAATCTTGATATAACTATTATGAGCTGTATATATTAATTATCATTTTGATTTATTAAAAAGCGAGATCCTGAGACGGGTCAACATGCCTGGTTTATTGGATGATAATAATATATATTGGTGAAATAATAAGTTAGTTGATGGAATCCATGTCTCGGTATAGAGATTGATGATACGCCTTTTATGAGAAGCTTATAAGTTTTCATGTGTAAACCCGGCCGGTGGATTTATGAATCCGACATATGAAATAAGTTAAGTATTGCTCTAAAGGAAATTAATCATTAATTAAATTCGTTAGTAATTTAATATATTGATTAGTATCTATAATCTTAACATGGGGAATTACACAAGTGTTTTAGAGAATTATGAAATATAAATAGAAGAGTGCAATTATGAATTTTTAGTGGAATGATTTGTAATTTATTATGGTAAGAATAATTTAAATTAATATTTTAAATTATTTCCATAATAGGGAGCCTCAGTAATTAATTCTGTTGTCCCTACAGTACACATATTTAACTAGAACTCAAAATCGTATTTTCTAGGGGAAAAGGAATAAAACAAAAAAAAGGAAAACAAGCATGTGTTTTCTATTTTTTAAAAAGAAAGCATACGTATGGTTGCTTTTCTTTTCAATTTAAAGAAATCACACGTTTTCTTTTTGGCTCTTCCTTTTGAATTGGGAGAGCTCCTGTATAAATAGAGGTTCTTCCAACCTAGACAAAGAATTAGTTTTCTGCACAATACTTGCCCACCCAAGTATTGAGAGAGTTTGACTGTGAATTTGGGATCACTAGAGAAGACCGTAGAACTAAAGTCGGGCTTGCTTCAAAATATTTGCTCACGCTTCAAGAGGTAAATTTTGATTAATTTACAGCATGCTTTATGTGTACTACATATTGATATTTGTTATCTATAATTCATGTAAGCAGTAAATTTCTGAAATACTTTCGCTGCGTGTACTGTTTCCAACAATAGAAAGGTACTTCACTAAAATAAATGTGTTTTGCCCCTATTTTTGACAAGTCGTTCATATGTCAATTTAGTCTATCTAGACAGTCAATTGATTCAAACATTTAGATGTACCACTATTGATTGGTCAATTAATCTATTCACAATATATCCATCCAACTCTGACTTGGATAAGTTAGACATGTTAGAACTTATATGATTGATATACTTACATTTTAAATAAAAACTGAATATATTTTACTATTAATATTCCATCAGAAGCAGCTACGAATAGTCCAAATTAGCCTGTTATTGATAAATTTAATCTCTAGTGTCAATTTTTAGTAGGTTGATACACAGATATTTTTTGAAATTTACATCAAACTTTTTAAAAAAATTCTGACACATTCAAAATTAAATGATTCTCAAATAAATTCTACATGAAATACAAATGATTTCTCTCAAATTACTTTTCTAGAAGTTCATTTGGACACAATTATTTCTTAAAATATGTAATTTTTTAAAGTTTAACTAATGAATCCTTAAATCATGTCTAACTTTTTCTATACTATAGTTTATAGCTCTCTGCCCTGTATATGTAAAAAAAAAAAAAACGAGGCTGAAATCATGGGCGGAGACCGTGGATGCAAATTTAAAATTATTTTTTATGTAGTATATATAATAGATGTTGAATTTTTTAGTTTTTTCTGTTGGTAAAAATACTACAATATTGATATAGAACAGGAATTTAAAAGGTAGTAAGAGAGTAGTCACAATTACTGTGTCGTGGCAAGCCACTGCCTTGAAAGCGATTTCGGTCCGACTCAGGTGCAAATCGTTGTAGCCGATCGCTCCCCAAGGTTTCACAGTTACTTCCAAACACGTGCACTCGTGACTGAAAGTTTGGAGGTTGCCAAAACCAATTGCCCAAAACAAATAACTAGAAGAGGAGGAAAAGATATAAACAATTTACGGCGGGGTTAATGGGTGCTCGAGCATCCAATAAGGTGCATGCGGGTCCGTCCCTGTGTATATGTTCAACAATAGACCTCCCTTTATATAGGATTTGTAAAGAAGTTATTGCAAAGAGAGGAGTGGATTTGAGAAACGGAAAACTAATGGCATTAAAGAGCCATTAAGTCATTTATTACGGAGTTCACAATTGTAGATGATATGTTCATCTTCTTTGTAACGTAGACGTAAATGTTCATCTTAATTGTAATATTTATGTATTTTTTTCTTCTATTTGTATTCTTAAAATTACACAAATGAATAGCCGATAGGATTAATGTTACAATCCCCCACTAATGCAAAGATAAAGAATAGGAATAATTTTTGGGCAAAAGGAAGGAACTTGTACTTAAGTGTCAATATCTTTCGATTTGAATTAACACGTAGTGAAATGAGGCAACAACTAATATCCACAAAGTGAAGGACTCTTGAACTGAATGGATATAAGTTGAGATCCTCATAACACATACCATATCCATAATTTTGAGCAACCTCCGCGATACTACCAACGTGCTTTAATGGTCATGCACACACACCTTGGGTCTCATGAGTGCTCTAGAAAGACGACTGATGTGACGCCAATTTACGTCACTTTCGACTCCTTTTTACTAAGAACAATCGTACGTTTTCAAGCAACCGTTGTTGTTTTTGATGTTTTTATGTTGTATTTGTAGGAAATGGAAACAAACACGGAAACGGAAGGAAATACGAGAAAAAAGAGGATTCTGCCTAAGAGTGACGGCCTGAGTGACGGCCCGTCACACATGTGACGGTCCGTCACAGTAACCGTCAACTTGAGGCAGTGGTGCTGCCTAGCAGTGACGGTCCAGGCGACGGTCCGTCACTGCCTTGACGGTCCGTCAGCCTGGCCGTCAAGTTAAGGCAGTGGCGTTAAGCGGCTGCCCGCGTTTTGTGGATTCCTAGCCCGTTTTGGATTTGGCTTCTATTACTCCTATAAATACCCTATGATAGGTTTATTTTATTTATCATTCACCCATTAGTTTAAAACACGTTTTTAGTTATTTTGGAGAGCAAACAACACGGTTCATTTGTATTGAACTCGTGTTCTTGATTCGTTCGTGAGTTCTTGGTATTTCTTGTTCTTGGATATTGGAAGATTGATTGTTTCATTATATTGTAAGACTTTTCTTCCCTTTATTATGAATACAATTATTTTCTCTTCTTCTTCGAGCATGAGTAACTAAAACTCCCGCAACTAGGGTTGTGGGAGCCATGGCAAACGTAGCGATTTAGATTCCGGGTAGCGACGGGTTCAATTTACATGTAGTCACGTTGTTAATCATACTTTATGTCACATTTTCTAGTGGTTGCAAATATTAGAACATGCCTAGGTTTAATTTGCTTGAGTAAAGAGATTAAAACCGGGAAACTTGATTAACAACAAGGATTCGAGACTACTAACTCTCGTCTAATGATTAATGCCGTAACTGGATTAAGCTACTTGATGTTAGGATTGAAAGCTAAAAAGCACACCTTTTTGAGATCGAGAGAAGATAAAAGGAAATTTGTTTATTTGGTCGAGAGACGTTTAGACGATACAATTGACGCAATCACATCGTGACACGCATGTAGAAAGAACCCGGTTAAGCCTAGAATCGACATTGTTACAACGCCATGGTGAACTCATCCCTAGTTCATTCTCTCCTACTGATTATTTCTCTTACATAATTGTTGCTTTTGTTCACGTTGATTACAAACCCCCCCCCTTTAATTACCGGAAACAATTGACGACTAGTCACGTACTTCACTAAAGTCTTAATCTTCACCATATTCTCTGTGGGATTCGACCCCAACCTTTGTTTGGGTTCTTTACTTGACAACGATCGCTTACGCTTCATTAATTTGAGGTGTAGTTTGAGCGTTATCAAAAAGTGGCGCCGTTGCCGGGGAATACGGTTGTTTATTAAGTCTGGTGTGTTTATTTGACTCTTAGTCATACTTTTCTGCTTTTACTTTTATTTGTTGTTTTTGTTTATTATAGGGTATATAGTTGTGCATACGATTGTTTATTAAGTCTGGGGTGTCTTGATGAAGTCTGAGTAATCAAGACACCCGCGTCGTGCCGCGACGTTAAATCAGGCGCTGTATGGGAGGCAACCCATAAATTGTTGTTGTATTATAGTCTAAGTAATTCGTGGAGAAACCTGTGAGTCACCACCGAGGGTTTTTGTTGCCGTGTTTCTTTTCCCTCCGGTGTGCTATCTAGTAGAACCGGCATATTTAGGTTGTTATTTTAAATTTTTTAGTGTCTATAGTGATGAGCATGGCGTTTTTGTTAACTAAAAACGAGGCCCCTTTAAAAATTTTCTGGTTTTGTACTTATGTTGAAACGATTGACTGTCTGGATCTTTAGATGTCATTGTGTGAATATGATAGAATGAGTATGCTTAAGCCGAGCGGTTGTTTGATAGTTGGTAGCGATATAGTTTCTTGGTGCCAAGAGCGTGTGAGATGATTGTTATAAATTCTTACTCTGTGCATGCATCTAGAACTTGCCCGGTCTATTTTGTTAAGTTCGAGTTTGGTTGCTTAGGAAAGGATCACAGGCCCTTTTTGTGTGCAGTCCACTTAACCTAAAAGACCGTCCAAATATAAATAATCCCTTGATCCCTGTTTGAGCCATAATTGACCTTATTCTTTCAATAACCTGTCACCATTCCCGTTTAACTTTGAATCCCTATTTTGGCCCTGGTCCTTCCTTGGACACCGTGCACCTCAACGCAGGCAATCAGCCTAAGTTGAGGGTGGCTACTATAGAGGTAAACCCTGTTTTGGCCCTGGTCCGCCCTTGGACATTGTGCACCTCAACGCAGACAATCAGCTTAAGTTGAGGGTGGCTACTACAGAGGTGAATGATAAGAAAAAGAGGATGGAGATGGTTGGTTGTGAATAGAAGGAAAAGTCCGGGTGTGTGCCTAAGAAAAGAAAAATAAAAAAGAAGTGAAAAAGATTGAAAAAGTAATAAAAAGAATGGTCAAAATATAGAGGCCGCACCTGTAGCTAGAGAGAAGGGAATAAAGAGGTGAATAAGGATGGACAAAGTAACGTTATGTGGTAAGAAGACGTCGGTAGTTCCAAGGAGGGCTTAGTCACTAACCCCTAAATGTATCCTACCTGCACCTGAAGCCTCATTACAAGCCTAAACAAGTCCTGTAGTGATCCTGAGTAGCTTTCTGAAGAACTGAAATAGAATAGTAAGGGCAAGCCTATGGTATCGCATATGCATTGTTTGAAATCAGTTGTGAGTGTGAGCGCTTACCTAGTCCCAAATCTTGTGTGTGGGTTTTCTTTGTGGTGAGGGCACCAAGATGTCTGTATTGTCTATTGATTGTTAGGATAGCTGCGCGTGTGTATGTAGAATGTTCTATCATATCGAAATGACATGTTTGGATCCTTGCAAGTTAGTGTTTCATACATTCGTGTGCTACGAGGGAGCTTGATTTAATTGAATAAGTTTTGAATGACCATGAGTTGCTATAGACACGAGTTTGTGTTCTTAGTTGAGTCGTATTATTGTTTTATGTTATGTTGCTTGAGGACAAGCGAACGTTTTAAGTTGAGGGTGTTGATGTGACGCCAATTTACGTCACTTTCGACTCCTTTTTACTAAGAACAATCGTACGTTTTCAAGCAACCGTTGTTGTTTTTGATATTTTTATGTTGTATTTGTAGGAAATGGAAACAAACACGGAAACGGAAGGAAATACGAGAAAAAAGAGGATTCTGCCTAAGAGTGACGGCCTGAGTGACGGCCCGTCACACATGTGACGGTCCGTCAGAGTGACCGTCAACTTGAGGCAGTGGTGCTGCCTAGCAGTGACGGTCCAGGCGACGGTCCGTCACTGCCTTGACGGTCCGTCAGCCTGGCCGTCAAGTTAAGGCAGTGGCGTTAAGCAGCTGCCCGCATTTTGGGGATTCCTAGCCCGTTTTGGATTTGGCTTCTATTACTCCTATAAATACCCTATGATAGGTTTATTTTATTTATCATTCACCCATTAGTTTAAAACACGTTTTTAGTTATTTTGGAGAGCAAACAACACGGTTCATTTGTATTGAACTCGTGTTCTTGATTCGTTCGTGAGTTCTTGGTATTTCTTGCTCTTGGATATTGGAAGATTGATTGTTTCATTATATTGTAAGACTTTTCTTCCCTTTATTATGAATACAACTATTTTCTCTTCTTCTTCGAGCATGAGTAACTAAAACTCCCGCAACTAGGGTTGTGGGAGCCATGGCAAACGTAGCGATTTAGATTTCGGGTAACGTTGGGTTCAATTTACATGTAGTCACGTTGTTGATCATACTTTATGTCACGTTTTCTAGTGGTTGCAAACATTAGAACATGCCTAGGTTTAATTTGCTTGAGTAAAGAGATTAAAACCGGGAAAACTTGATTAACAACAAGGATTCGAGACTACTAACTCTCGTCTAATGATTAATGCCATAACTGGATTAAGCTACTTGATGTTAGGATTGAAAGCTAAAAAGCACATCTTTTCGAGGTCGAGAGAATAGAAAAGGAATTTTGTTTATTTGGTCGAGAGACGTTTAGATGATACAATTGACGCAATCACATCGTGACACGCATGTAGAAAGAACCCAGTTAAGCCTAGAATCGACATTGTTACAACGCCATGGTGAACTCATCCCTAGTTCATTCTCTCCTACTGATTATTTCTCTTACATAATTGTTGCTTTTGTTCACGTTGATTACAAACCCCCCCCTTTAATTACCGGAAACAATTGACGACTAGTCACGTACTTCACTAAAGTCTTAATCTTCACCATATTCTCTGTGGGATTCGACCCCAACCTTTGTTTGAGTTCTTTACTTGACAACGATCGCTTACGCTTCATTAATTTGAGGTGTAGTTTGAGCGTTATCAACGACCCAAGTCTTTCATAAAAGGCGACCACACCTTTACACTCACGTAGGTGATTCCATCAAGTCTATCTCAAATAGACCACCTTAAGGCTATAGAATCATTAAGAGCAAGATAAGCTCAACCTTATAATACACTATCTTACGCCATAGGGATAGGATATGTAGTGTACATTGAGATCATATATGGCTTCGTTTGACCGCAAATGGGTATCCACCATACTACCTCAATCCATGGAATTTAGCCCCATCCCCTCGATGTTTCAAGGATAATTTTCCTTGTCAAACCCTTGGTTAAAGGATCCGTCAAATTTCTGTCGGACCTTACATTTTTCAAGGAAATAACACTATGTTTCAACAACTGTTTAACTGCACCATGTCTGATGCGAATATATCTCTTTTTTTCATTATACACACTAGTTTTAGCAATCCCAATTGCAGCCTGTGAGTCACAATGTAAAAGGACTGGTGAAGATTGTCTTCTCCATAATGGCACATCTGCCAAAAGATTTCTCAGTCACTCAGCTTCTTGCCCTGTCAACTCAAGAGCAATGAATTTAGATTCCATGATAGAACGTGCTATACAAGTCTGTTTCGAAGACTTCCATGAAATAGCACCTGCACCCAAAGTAAACACATAGCCACTAGTGGAGCTAACTTCATCATTGTCAGTTACCCAATTCGCATCACAAAAACCTTCTAAAACAGCAGGAAATTTATTAAAATGCAAACATCAATTCATAGTACCTCTCAAATACCTTAACAAGCGATGAAGAGCATTCCAATGTTCAATACTGGGATTATGAGTATATCTACTCAATCTGCTAACAACATAAGCTATATCTGGCCGAGTATAGTTCATGAGAAACATTACACTCTCAATTATTTAGCATATTCAATTTGTGAAACACTAGATTCTTTATTCTTTTTCAAGTGTATGCTAAGATCATAAGGAGTTCTCACTGAAACTACATCAAAAGAATCAAACTTTTTCAACATCTTTTCAATATAATGAGATTAACACAAAGAAAAATCATTAACAGTTCTTTTGATTTTAATCCCTAAAATCACATCTGCTTCGTCAAGATCTTTCATTTCAAACTTAGAAGATAAAAAGTTCTTAGTCTCATTAATAACACTCACATTAGGGCCAAAGATTAACATGTCATCCACATATAAACATATAATAACACATCTGATCCTATCAATTTAGAATAAACACATGTATCAGATGAATTAACAACAAAGTCATTATTTATTAATGTGACATTAAATTTCTCATACCACTGCTTAGGTGCATGCTTTAGTCCATACAAGGATTTCCTCAATTTATATACTTTATCCTCTTGTCCTGGGACCACAAAACCCTCAGGTTGAGTCATATAGATCTCTTCCTCTAAATCACCATTTAGAAATGTTGTTTTCACATCCATTTGGTGTACCACTAAACTATGAATAGCGGCTAAAGCAATAAGAGTCCTAATGGTCACTATTTTAATTACAGGAGAATAAGTATCAGAGTAATCTACACCTTTCTTTTGGTTAAAACTCCTAATCACAAGTCTAGCCTTATATTTATCAATTGTACCATCAGGTCTCAATTTCTTCTTAAATATCCACTTGCTAGTTATGGGTTTTCAACCTTTGGGTAAATCATACAAGTCTCAAGTGTGATTAGAAATTATAGAATCTAATTCACTTTTAATGGCCTCTTTTCAAAACATCACATCTATTGATCCCATTGCTTCATCATAAGTCTTAGGGTCTTCTTCTATTAAATAGATAGACACTAATTCATCATTTAAAGTATCAATGTCAAAATTCTCAATCAAGAAAGTAGAGATAAAATCAGGACCAAAGCTAGTCTAAGTTCTACGTCTTTTACTCCTTGTAAGTTCATTTTCATGCTCATTTGAAATAACATCAGAAGAAGGAACAACATGAGAATTAACAGACACAAATGTAAAAGCATTATTTTGCACATCAATAGACATATCATTTTTCAAAGAAAAAACATGCTCAAAAAATTCTGCATCTCTAGATTCACAAATAGAATGATCATTTA
This sequence comes from Jaltomata sinuosa, assembly GCA_003996215.1. Taxonomy (NCBI): domain Eukaryota; kingdom Viridiplantae; phylum Streptophyta; class Magnoliopsida; order Solanales; family Solanaceae; genus Jaltomata; species Jaltomata sinuosa. The sequence goes on from QJPP01000016.1 coordinate 87,753, forward strand.
GAGACATAAACCTATATGCAACACTATTTTGAGCATAACCAATAAAGACAGTGTCAAAAGTCTTAGAACCTATATTTACTCGTTTAAAATCAGGTAAACCAACCTTAGCCAAACACCCCCACACTTTCAGAAATTTCAAGTTAGGGGCAAACTCTTTCCACAATTCATATGAGGTCTTGTCCAACTTCTTGTGAGGAACTTTATTAAGAATATAGCATGCAGACAAGATAACTTCTCCCCACATATTTTCAGATAGACCTGAGCTTAAAAGCATAGAACTCATCATTTTCTTAAGAGTTTTATTTTTTCGTTCGGCTACACCATTTTGTTGGGGAGTATAGGGAGCACTAACCTCATGTATAATATCATTTGCTCACAAAAGGCCTCTAGAGTTTTCGTACTATATTCACCACCCCTATCAGATCTAAGTCTCTTAATTTTTCTGTCTAATTGATTTTCTACTTCTGCTTTGAATTTCAAAAACATGCTCTCAGCCTCATCTTTAGACTTAAGAAGATATACCTTAGTGTATCTAGAAAAGTCATCAACAAAAGTAATGTAATATTTCTTTCCACCTTTTCTAATAGTGTTCTTGAAATCTGCTAAGTCTGAGTGTACTAGTTTAAGCAACTCAGTCTTTCTACTAGTAATGGATTTGAAAGGCTTCTTGGCATGTTTTGCTTCTACACACAGGACACTTAGAAAAATCATCAGTTTTAATTTCAGGAATTAATTTCATTTTTCTAAGTCTTTTAATAGAAGCAATATTAACATGACCTAGTCTACCATGTCACAAATTAATAGACTCAGCAATATAAGCAGAATTTAAAATACTTGCATTATTGACAATCTCTTGAACAATGTTCAGTACAAATAATCCCCCACTAAGATACCCCTTTACAATAAAGTCTCCTCCATGAGAAATAATTATATTGTCAGCTTCAAAAATAAGTTTAAGGCCTACTTTATTGAGAAGTGCTCCAGAAACTAAGTTTCTGCGAAGGGAGGAAACGTACAAAACATTGTTCAAGGCTAATGTTTTACCAGAAGTTAATTTTAGTAAAAATTTTCCTTTACCCATAACTCCTGCAGTAGTGGAGTTACCCATGTAGACACACTCGTCATCAGTGGACTCCTCAAAGTCATGGAATAAATCCTTGTTGGCACAGAAATGTCTTGAAGCGCCTGTGTCCAGCACTCAATCAGTCTTGTTAGCCACCAGGTTCGCCTCGATGACTACAACATCAATTACTTCATCACTCTCAGGAAAATGAGCTTGGGCATCATCTATTCCTTCCGAATTTGAGTTTTGCACTTGTCTTAGATAGCACTAGGCAGCCCTGTGACCAAGTTTTTTGCAGACAAAACAATGTTCCTTTGTTTTCTTAATTTGACTCTCCGGCTTGTTGAAGTAATTTTTCTTCTTCATCTGTCCTTTTTTCTGAATTTTCTTTTGCTTTTCTTTGAACCTGTCTTTCACAACAGTACCAGAAGATTCTACAAGGTTAGCTTTAGAAGAATTAAGAGAAAGAGCTTCTATTTTATCCTTGAGGCGATTTGCCTCCTCAGTCCTCATGTGACTGATCAACTCCTTAAGAGTTAAATTCTTTTTCTTATGTTTCAGTTGATTTCTATAATCATTCCACGAAGGTGGGAATTTTTCAAGAAAAACATTAGCCTGAAAAATCTCACACATCTTCATGTCCTCGTTGAGAACATCAGCAGTCAAGTTCTCATATTCGTGAACTTGTTCCATGATTGGTTTATTGTCAACCATCTGAAACTTAATCCACTGACCCACAACATATTTTTTCTTTCCTACATCGTCAGCATCATATTTCTTCTCTAAACTATCCCATATTTCCTTGGCAGATTTATAAGTAACAAATAAATCAAATAAGGGATTAGTCATATGATTTAATAAATGTCCTCTAACAGTTTTGTTATCTTTTTCAACTTCTTTTTAGCAGCATCATCAACAACCAATATAGTGCTAGAACCAGTAGTAATGTTAGAACCATTAGTAGGTGGTTCATTAAGCAAAACATAATCCACTTCTAATTGTTTAAAGAAAATCAGATATTTCTGTGACCAACGTTTAAAATTGTTTCCATCCAATGGCTCCAATTTTGACAAATCAGGAAAGCTTTTGTTCAAAGAAATAGTCATTTATCAATATTGTATGTAAGAAAAATCGCTTTCAAATTGTTGGTAAAAAGTACTACAATATTGATATAGAACAGGAATTTAAAAGTAGTAAGAGAGTAGTCACAAATACTGTGTCGTGGCAAGCCACTGCCTTGAAAGCGATTTCGGCCCGACTCCAGTGCAAATTGTTGTAGCCGGTCGCTCCCCAAGGTTTCACAGTTACTTCCAAACACGTGCACTCGTGGCTGAAAATTTGGAGATTGCCCAAACCAATTGCCCAAAACAAATAACTAGAAGAGGAGGAAAAGAGAAAGATGTTTTCTTCTTTTTTTGTTGGTGTATATGTTCAACAATAGACCTCTCTTTATATAGGATTTGTAAAGAAGTTATTGCAAAGAGAGGAGTGAATTTGAGGAACGGAAAACTAATGGCATTAAAGAGACACTAAGTCACTTTTTACAGAGTTCACAATTATAGAGGATATGTTCATCTTCTTTGTAACGTAGACGTAAATATTCATCTTAATTGTAATATTTATGTATTTTTTTTCTTCTCTTTGTATTCTTTATATTACACAAATGAATAACCGATAGGATTAATGTTATATTTTCATATGTTTATTTTTTTTATATTTTGAACCTCTTTATCGAAAATTTTGACTGATTGAAACCTGCACCATAACTGTCCAAAAATATCGTATTGCATGTGAGTCCATTCACGTATTCATATTCCCATTTGGTGAATATAATAGTAATACTATAGTACCTAACTATTTTATTTCACCAATCAAGATTCTGACTAGAACTTGTGTGCATGTGGGATTTTATCATCTTATTTGGTCGGTATTTAATCAGTGAAGAGGAATTTTTGCAGTAATAATGAGTATAAAAATTAATTTGAGTATTGACATTAATGACAAAACTATACTCTGACATTAAGTTAATTTAATTTTTGTAGCTCCAAGATTTGTCATTGAACACAAACACAATTGGTATAGTTCATTTCCAAGGTTCAAAGTATTTTAATTTGGTGTTGTTGTCTAATATTTCCTCCCTCCCATATTAGTTGGTCATCTTATTAAAAATAGTTATTCCATATTAGTTGTCCACCTTACTAAATCAAGAAAGCATTAATTAAACTTTTTTCATATTACCCTTGCAATTAATTTGTTTGAAAGTGTTCACACCTTTTTTTAAAGTTCCAAAGAAGTTTCTTAAGGGATGAATTAGTAAAACTATCTTCTTATTTATGATTTCTTAACATGCGTGTAAAAAGGAAAGTGACCAACTAATATGGGACGAAGGGAATAAGTAATTATGTCTCAACAAAACAAAATTGAAATATTGTATATATGGGCAAATGTGAATAATATTTTTTTACACTATCCAAGTCATATACTACATATTATTGATGAGCTCCCCCTTTATATTCTAGTGTGGGTGAAATGTGCGCATTTCAATGCAATTCACACGAAACATTTGAAAACAAACACACAAGAGGACATAATATAGGAGTATAAATGAGAAATGTCCAAGAAAAGGATGGCTAGAAAATTGTCCAATATAATTGAGCAATTATTTAATGAAATTTGGAAGAAGAAAACCCCAAATAAGTGTCAAGTCATCCTATGACAATTGGCATGGCCCTTTTCGTTTGGCATGACATAAACAAAGATATCTCGTGAGTTGAGATATTACATAGAGTTAGTTATTCCATTTTTTATATGAGATAAAACAATCCCAAAATTAATTAATATCTATAACCAAATTCATAATACAATAATTCCAAATTTTGTTTCGAATTATTCTTATCCCATTGATCAAAATACCCCTCAATGTTTGAGCAACTACTCCCTCCATACGTTTACTATAATATTTATATTAAGTAATGAGATTTAAACGTAAAATGTCAGTATACACTTTTGGGAGTATGAATTTCATTCAATTTTCTTTACTTGATCCAACAACCCAAAATTCAATTATTAATTACATTTAAATGATCTTTAGGAAATAGGTAAATTCTATCCATTGAGGACCACATGAGAAAAGGAAAGAGGAAAATTCCTTTCTTTCACTGTTTTATTACCCATAGCAGCCAATACTAAAGAAGCACTAGCACCTACCAATAAATGTGCCTTTCTTTTGGTGATTGTCACACTAAACCCAAATATACATACTTTACCAAACCTCTACTCAAACTCTCATCTAGACTTTTGACTAAAAGATAACTTAACAAAGAAACTAGTCACCTCATCACAAAGACAATCCACCAAACAAAAATCAAGAAAAGGACTTCATCTTATTATTTTCACTATATCTTGCTCAATCAACTACAGTATATGAAAGAAAAAGGGAAAAAAGGAAAGAAAGAAGAAAATTACATTACTATATCTTAAGCTTATTTGGTACATAAACATATATATTAAGAATTAAATTAATGAATTTATGAACAAAACAAAAAGGATAACTCAAAGTTGATGCTACTTTTTCCCGGTCCACGCCCAATAGAGTAGTCATTGTGCCTGTTCCACCCTAACAGTGGCTCTTATGGATGCATTAACTCGAAATTGGTTGGAACTGAAAGTAACAAGTATGTCAAGTCATTTCTTGACTTGAAGTTAGACCAAGTCCATGCCATTGCCACCACCAGTGAAGCTATTTTCAGATGATGAAGGGGAAAGTGTGATTAAACCATTAAAGTCAGAAACACTATCTTGCAAAGTCATTAGGAGATGTGATGTGCTGAAACTCATAGAAGGCCTAGTTCTTGGGACAATTGGGATTTCAGATTCACCCTCCAGCATTTGGACCACACCTCTCATTGTTGGTCTAGCCATAGGGTCAGGATGTGAACAAGCTAGTCCAACCATTAGAACCCTTCTCATTTCTTGTTCATCAAACTCACCACAAAGTCTTGTATCAGCTGCATTTAGCAAATTCCCTTCTCTATGCAACCCCCACACCCATTCAACCAAGTTGCTATTCTCTCTAACTTTCTCAACTCTAGTTGTTTCCCTCTCAATTGGCCTCCTTCCACTGGCCACTTCAAGAACCACTGCTCCATAGCTGAAAACATCGGTTTTCTCGGTTGCCCTTCCGGTTAACAAGTACTCAGGAGCCAAGTAACCCATTGTCCCTGCTGCTACCGTTGCATCGGGGGACTTGTCATGCTCAACTTGCCTTGCTAATCCAAAATCTCCTAATCTTGCATTGAACCCTTCATCCAACATGATGTTACTACTCTTAATGTCCCTATGAATCACCTGGTTTTCGCATTCTTGATGCAAATATGCAAGGGCAGAAGCAACACCTAGCAAAATTTTTCGCCTATGTGACCATGGAAGAACCATTCTTGATTCAAATAATGCCTTATCAAGACTCCCATTAGGCATCAGATCATAAACCAACAAAATTTCACCTTTCTCATGGCACCATCCTTGAAGCCTAACAAGATTTCTATGCCTGAGGGTTCCAATTATAGATAATTCAGATAAGAACTCTGCTTTCCCTTGTCCATTATGGCTACATCTCTTGACTGCCACAATGCCACCAGTGGCCAATAAAATACCCTTGTAAACAGTCCCAAATGCACCATGGCCTATAATCCTCGTCGAATTGAAACCTTTCGTGGCCAATTTAAGCTCTTTGTAGCTGAACTCCTTAGGCATTTTGATGATATCAGATGCCAAAATTTCAGAATTTTTCACTCTCTTGAACCTTTTGGAGTATAACCAAACAAGTACCAATGTAGCAAATGCAAGGAAGAATGCACCAGCAGTCACCACACCAACAACAGCTCCAGGACCTTGTTTACAAAAATTGCTATGACATTTCCCACTACTCTTTTCTTGCAATACACCTGATGTACTATTAGACTCTGATGGAGCCATAGAAGGTGGTGGACTCTTGACGGAATCCGCCGTTGGATTCATCAAAGTAGTCGTTGGAGGTGGTGGCGGTGGTGCCTCAGCCGCCGCCCCCACCGACTTTGAACTTGCATCAAATGATGAACTGAAACTCCACCACACAACATTATGAATCTCAGTACTCCCCTGAGTTGAACCAGAGAAACCAACAAACATGAAATCATTTACATACTCAGCAATATTGATGTTAACTGATAAAAATGGTTCTTTTGGCTTGAGATTAGTATATGACACAAATACATTCAGCTGTCCTTTAGAACCAGAATATTCAATCCAAGAATTGACCAAATCACCACTCTTGAGATCAACACCAATGGAATCCAAATCACCAACTTGACTTGAAACCATTGAATTCAAATCCAAACCAACATGGTTTCCATTAATATCTTTGAACTCAACATCCATAAGGGTGTCAAATTCCACAGCAATTGTACCAATTTGTGTACCTTTAGCATCCAAGATTCCCATATAACCACCAGCATCACCAACTAACTCATCCCCTGGGGTGAGTACAAAAGCAAGACCACCACCAATAGACGATGGGTTCAAATTAGTCACTGAGAATGAAAAGAATGTCGAGAAACTCGCCGGAAAATCAAACCCCGGTTGCCGGAATATTACTGGCTTTGAATACAGAACTTTTCCGGCACCGGAATTTGGCACAGCAAGATCACGTGTCAACCTCACACTGTTGTTAACCAAGTGTGCATCGCCAAGAAGCTTTAAACTACTCAGTGTTAAAGTTTCAAAGTCGAAATCAGTGGTACCAAATGTTGATGAACAGAACAATAGGATGAAACATACAAGAATGATGCTGGTAAATTTTGCAAGATTTGATGTCATTGCTAGATTCTAGCAAAACCCATCAGAGAATGAAGATCAAATTGTACAAAGATGTGATTTTTAACACCAAAATATCAATCAACCACAGAAATTTGCTATTTTTTGGGCTGTGAAACAGTGAAAATGCAAGAAAGTAGAAAACTAACACAGTAGAGTGAGGATTAAAGAGAGAACAACACTACAACAAGATGACTTTTACAGGAATGTTGCTGGAAAGTTCTGCAAGAATTGACTTCGTTGTTAGATTTTAGCAAAAACACATCAGAGAATGAAGATCAAATAGCACAAAGGTGATATTTTTCAGACCAAATAACCAACCCAACCACGAGAAATTTGTGATATTACAAAAAGGGTAAGCTAATTTTGGTCTTAGAAAGAGTGAAATGCAAGAAAAGAGAAAACTGACACAGTAGAGTGATGATTAAGGGGAGAACAATCAGATGAAATTTACAAGAATTGACTTCAAGCAAAACCCATTACAGAATGAAGATCAAATTGCACAAAGGTGAGATTTTCAGACCAAAAAATCAACCCAACCACAAGAAATTTGTGATATTATACAAAGAGGGTAAGCTGTTTTTTGGCCTTAGAGATAGTCAAGAAAGTAGAAAACTGACACAGTAGAGTGATGATTAAGGGGAGAACAATAAGATGAAATTTACAAGAATTGACTTCTGTGCTAGATTCTAGCAAAACCCATTATACAATGAAGATCAAATAGCATAAAGGTGAGATTTTTCAGACCAAAAGATGAACCCAACCACAAGAAATTTGTGATATTACAAAGAGGGTAAGCTGTTTTTTGGGCTTAGAGATAGTCAATCAAGAAAGTAGAAGACTGACACAGTAGAGTTAGGATTTAGGGGCTGAAGAAGAGGGAAGGAGTGTGAATGAATCAGAGAATCTAAAGGATAGAAAAAGACAGGATTTTGCAGTTGGAAGACACGTAACTTTGGGCTACAACGGTAGAAATTTTTCCATGATAAAGTAAAAAAGATACCTTTTGCTATTCTCTTGAGGTCCCAATCATGTTTTGTTTTGTAGTGATTTTCTGATAGTACTAATATATAATGAGTGTGGGGAGGGAGAAGACTGAACACAGGGCATGGCAGTTGATAACCAGCTAGGACAAAACATTGGGCATTTAATGTGGTTTTCACCACCAACGCACATATATAAAATTCCTCTACCTTTAACAAAAAATATAGCACTCCGCGTCAAAATTATTGGGTTCAGATAAATTCGTTATCTTTAAAGAACATGAGGTTACACTTTTCGTTCTTAAATAAGTAGTTGTTTTAAATACATCCTTTAAGAAATTACTCATTCCTAAAACACAAAGGTTATTTTTAGTAACTTAATTTTAATAAATACCTTGAAAAAGATGTAACTCTATAATAATTTCTTGATTATGTAAAATTCTCTTTATTTAAAGAAAAGTAAAATTGGAAGAACGTCATTAATGTCTTCTTGATTATCTTAAATGTCACTTATTTAGGAACAAAATAAAAAAGGCTAATGAATCACTTATTTAAAAACGGCGAAAGTAATTTATAAGAATGACATTGGAGGTGGTTGTCTTGAACTTTTGACCTCGATTGATCATGGACAGAAATTTAAGTGCAATAAGTTTTGAGTTTTGCTCTCGAATGTGGCATTGCTCATAGGACGAACGAGGGTAAAAAATTCTTAGGCTATCCATTTCAAGGTCATTGAACGTGATTCTGAGTAATCGACCTCGTGAAACGCACAATCAAATTTTAATTTTAATTTTTCATTTTACTCCTAATAAAATAATTTATGATCACATAGATATCTATTATTTTCATAGTTGCCTTGCTATTCTCTCAAGAAAAGTAAAAGTAATGAAACAACATGTGTTCCAAAATGATCTCTCCATAAAAGATGGGGTAATATAGAGGGAAAATGTCTCAAAACACACATAAATTATGATCGAAATTGCTGTTACACACTCTAATTTTGCGGAGGTCCTATGACCCCCTGGACTATTTTATAGTGTAATATTTAGGGTATTATCAGCTTAGCTTGACCACTAAATCACTCAAACTAAAGTAAGTGCTTTCACACGCTATCAAAAAGAGGGGTCTGTTCTCATTAATGTTAATTTATCTTCTATTAACCCTAGAATTTTCTTAAAAATCTCTAACTTTATCTTCATGATTATTGATCAAATAACACAAATCATTCCAATTTCATGTGATTTTTACTTTCAATCTACTATTTTAAAGTTGTTGCTTATACGTGTATTCACTTGCATGTCCATCTATGCTAATAATACCCACAATATTACACTATAAAATAGTTCAGGGGGGTCATAGGACCCCCACAAAATTAGAGTGTGTAACAATAATTTCAGCCATAGTTTAGATGTGTCTTAAGCTATTTTCCCTAATATATACAATGGATAATGTTTAAATGTTTAGTATTTTTTATTGAAAAGTTCATTGAGATGTGAGAAAGTTCTCTAATAAGATGCTTGTAGTGAAAATTGGGACAAGAAAGGTAGCTAGAAAAGCAAGCAAAAAAGAAAAAAAGAATGCACCACATGATTGAATCTTGTAGAAGATTGTTATACTCGTGACTGCATTTATTAAGAGCATGTTTGGATCGGCTTGTTACTGTATTTATAAGACAAAAATCGTAAGTTAGAAAATTTAATTTAAATTTTTTGATTTAAAATTAAGTATTTAAAAATATTTTTTATATTATTTGAATATTATACAATATTTAAGTCAATCCAAACAGACTCTTAAGCTATTTCATGACTTAAAAGATAAAAAATAAATTATTTCACATATAGTGATACTAACCCCATAAACTTATAGAGTTAATAGTAATTTTTGGTCCGTCAGTGACTAGTAAATTTTGATTTTGATCCCTATAATATCTAACCAAGTAAAATAAATCTTCAATTTATTAAATTATTCACTTTTTTTGTCATGTTGTTTATGAATATTTATAAATTTATGATAATTATTAGTAACTATTTTATTTGGTGACGAATTAACAAGAAATTATCGTAAAATTCTATTAGCTATGAGTAAATTAATACAAATTGGGTTAACAACGAAATTCATAACTAATTTTAATATTTTCTAAAGTGATATATGTGGCTTTATGAAGGTGAATTTTTTTACCAACATGGGTTGTGGTGCAGTGGTGGACTCCTCCTTTAATCAGAGGTCTCGGGTTTGAGCATTGGGTGTGGAGAAAATCTTGTTGGGAGCTCCAATACCAAGAATGGACCCTGTAGTGCGCGACGAATTAGTCAGGACTCCAATACAAACATCGGACACTGGGTGAAAAACCAAAAAAAGAAGTGAAATTTATAAAGTTGGGTTTCTATGATAGATTTTGAAGGATAAATTTTGGGTTCTTACAAAAATGCACCATTGTCAAAAGTTTTTTTAAAAAAATAGTCGCATGTATACCACATGTATATGCAATGTATATGAAATATATATGTAATGCATATGCATGCATACTGCAAAAAAAATAGTCGTATGTATATCACATGTATATCGATGGCCATTTCGGGTAAAAAAATTGACCGAATGGCTATTTTAGATAGTAAATTACAAGTGAACTATTTTTTATGTAAGAAATTTAACACAATGACATTTTGTCTAATTTTCTCTTAAAAAAAAGACCCAACATTTACATTAATTATGATTGTTTCTGCATATATAGATAAGAGTGTCAAATGACCGGGTTAGATTGAATTTAAACGGATCAAACCGAATTGAGCATATTATGCTTTTATAGACTGATGTTGTCATAGCAACGAACAAGAATATAGAGGCCACAAAATAGTTATGTAACTGATTTTTTTTTTTATCTTACTTAATCTGAAGACTTTTAGATGTGTACGCAGTCATACTGAATGTATTCAAATACAACAGATAATTAAGAAATTTAATGATGAGGTGTTAATCACTATTTTCCCTTTAAACTCTTGATTAACCTCTTCCATCCATCACAATTAATTTTGGAGTAAAACCATAACATTGTATTTTCAGACAAAGACAGAATCGTTAAGCACAAGTGACTTTTAAAACGAGTTCTCTAACGCAACTACAATTACTTTATTAGCTTTTTTTACATTTCTTTGACTATAAATATTAAATATACGTGGACTTTTGAAAATTCTTTTCTCCTTTTATGATTTTCACCCCTCAAAGTGTGAATGCGAGTTTTGAAGTATAGTAACGTTAAAGTTATCTTTGTATGATTTATAGGTCACCGGTTTGAGCTGTGGAAGCAGTCACTAATTATGCTTGCATTAGATAAGTTAGACTTTCTACATCACATCTCTTATGTATAGATCTTTCCTGAACCCTACTAACGCGGAACAATTTAATTATACGTCGAGTTGTCCGTGCAAGTGTCGTCCTAGAGCGCTAGCTAGATAATACTCCCTCCATCCATCTTTACTTGTTCACTTTTCTATTTTGGGATGTCTAACAATATTTGTCCAGTTTATAAAATCAATGGATCGATAATTTACTTATTTCTATCCATTTTACCTTTAGCATTAAATACAATTCATTATCTAATGCATTTCTCAAAGCATTAAATTTATTATATTTAAAGGGTAATATGGTAAAATTACCCCTATCATTTACTACTTTTTAATCCTTGTGCCAATAAGAAAGTGGACAAGTAATTGTAAAGATGGACTGAGGGAGTATAATTTTTTCCCACTAGCTAATAAGTGCTTTGATATCTTCTTGTTTCTTATTTGTTATCAATTTTATAGTATAATCATTTTTATTTAATTATTCAGTATTTGAAATTTACTTGTCCGATTAATTTAAATTCACATCATACACGACCCATTAAAGGGAAAGTGCTTCCTATAGTTTTTTTTCATTCTCAAAATTAAAACTCAAAACCTCTAATTAAAGATAGTAAATGAAATCTCTTTCGTTCCATCACACTTCTATGAAATTATAGTGTAAATCATTACACATTAATTAACATGTCCAAATTGAGTTTGTATGGCTGTTATTCTAACCGTACTAAAGCATTGATGTATATTAATTTTAATGATTGAGAAACAAGACTAAAAGAGAAATAACAACCACTTCAATAATTATAATTAGAAGAACAACAACCTTGACAAAGACAACAAAAATAATGATTTAGTTAAATAATTAACATAATAGGGAAAAAAATTAATAATTTGGTTGGTAGGATATATAGTTGATGATATAATATTTTGGTCATACTAACTACATTAATCTACCAAGATCGGTGTTTACTAACAATAATTTATTAAGTAGTTCCTTTTCTTATAACTTCCTCTACACATGCTTTTTCTTTTTATATTTATTTTTTAATAACCATGGTTAGATCATGATTTTCTCAAATTAAAGAGGGCAAATAATATAGGAAATCTATACTATTCTAAAAGTAGGAAGCTCCAAAGTTAAAAGTTGAATTATCATATTACTCCTACACTAAATTAAAATATTATAAAATATCTAAGTAATTAAATGGCTATCTGTGAGTCTCAACTGCCAAGTATGACAAAGAAAAAAAATCATATATGTTGAAGGTACTTCTAAAACCTTCCTCATGGACAACAAATATAGATAGATAAATAGATAAATGTAAATGTACTTCAGAAAGTAGTAAGGCTCGACATTCGGATACATTATAAAAGTTGAATTACTAAAATAATCTTAAATTGTTGTTGAATATATTTGTAGTATATATAATCTTTGGATTTTGTTTTCTTTTATCTAATGCAGGCACATACCAACGTTTGTGCACACATTACTCATAAGTTATAATAATTTAAAAATCATCATTATTATTCCAATCTTTCAGCTTTCTATATTGTGTTTATGAGTTATAATTTTTTACAATATAATCTGTATAGCTTCTTCTTCTCTATCATCTTGAGTACTTAATGAAGTCTAATAATTGGTAGCTATTCTTCCATATATATTTTAAGTTTTGGTTGTTATTCTAATTTTTGTTCATATGCGATGTTATATTTTTCTTTTACTATACAGTGATCTCCTTTTTTGTTTTAATATTCATGTGTTTGAGTCAGAAGCAAGATTCATACTTTTGATCGCATTTGGATTGATCATGGCTTGATTCAACATATGTATCAGTTTTATTTTTTATTTTTTGTGCATAATAATTAATTTTATGAGATAAATACTTTTATTATATGCATATTTATATATATTCGAGTATGTATTTATCTTTAAATTAAAGTACTACACATGTTAGTAAAATAGCATCAATTTTGGAAGATTTTCAAACCTTAAGTTATAAATTGTTCCTTTTTTTGTATGTTTTTATTTTTTAGCACAAGGAATGTTCAATAATATATGTACCATTTAAAATTTATCATATGCAATATAAAATTTATAAATTTAATATTTGGGGATATACGTGCAACGCACATTTTCAAAAACTAGTGGAATAATAAACAAGAGAAAAGAGTTGGGTATTAGTTAGTATTTACTATGTCTAAGATCCCCATTATCATGTGCAATTAATTGTTTAAACATAATTAATAATACACATGCAATTGTTTTCCACTTAATTTTTATTATTTGATAAATATAATATTGTCATTGACTAAAATAAGAGAGTTTTTAGGATGGTTAAGAGTGTCATATCAGATCTCTGATGATTTAATATGTTCATAGTTAAGAGGATCATAATGATGTATATCCTATATACATTATTCATATAAGGATATAATCATTTGAACTAATTTGATTGAGAATTTTTACATACATTTAGTTAATTAGTGCAATATTAATCATGTCATGTTAACTATGATTATTTGCTCGAAGTGGTCCACGAAGGAAGCAAGAGGCAAGAACCCAGCAAATTAATTATATTATTGTGCAAAATAATCGTCAGCTTATACTTTCTTTGTCTCAAATTATATGTTGTGTTTCTCTTTTATACCCTCTCGAAAGCATTAATTAAGAGCTTCTTCTTCTTCTTTTTTTTTTTTTTTTTTTTACTATTTAACCCTCATAATGTCTTAAGATATCTCTCTCTTCATTATATTTACTCTATTGAGGTGTTTGTAGTTTTTAATAATAATTACTACCATTAATGGAACTTATTAATTTACATTCTTACATATAGTTTGTCTTGTAAATGGACATGATGATATTATCATTTAATTTTACAAGCTTGTGATCTACTCCCTTTGTGTCGAAATATTTGTCGTTTTTTTTTGTCAACGTGACAAGTAAATGAAGTGTTTTTATTAATTACAGGCTTGTGGTATTTTTTATTGAGTATTTATTCTATTTATTTTCCATAATTGAAGTGTTTGTAATTTATTAAAAATCATTATTATTAAGAGTAAATAGAAAAAAAAATTAATTTTGTCTTGAACTTATAAAATGACAAGTACTCTCTCCGTCCATTTTTACTTGTCTAGTATTGATTTATCACACCACTTTTAAGAAACAATAAATAGAATGATAATTTTACTATATCACCCTTTGAATATAGTAAATTCAATGTATTGTGAATGACCATAGTTAATAATAAGAATAAATTAGAAACTAAGTGATAAATAATCTCTTGATTTTCTAAAACTGGACAAGTAATTAAAATTGACATCTGTTTATAATGAACAAGTGATGGCTGGAGTATTTTGAGATATATATTTTTAACACGACAAATATTTTAAGACGAAAGGAGCACTAGCTAATGGTTCAATGAATTGTTAGAATATTAGGTGGACTATATATAATATCATGTTATGTAAAGAAAAATGATAGAAGAAGGAGATAAACATGAAGCACACTTCCTCTACTGCTTTTGTATAACACCATAATTACAAGAGAGACTTTTATACTTTTATCAATTATCATTTTTGTCAAGAAACACTTCTAAAATCACACTTAATAAATGATTTTACACACACTATGAACTTAGCCATAATAACATAAAATCATACCTAAATAAGATACAAAAAAAAATCACACACCTAAAATAATTAATAAAGAGATAAATGAATCTAGACAATTGACATTTAATCAAGTCTACTAATTTTTTCATGAATCACTATTACCCTCTCTTGTTTTACTTTTTTCTTTTTCAATTTTTCACTTAATATTCGATATCTGTATTGGAGTCCAACTAAATTCGTATATTCATATCAAAAAATTCCATATTAAGGATAAAACGTTATCCAACAGCCACGACTCCATTCTTGTTTTAACTTGGTTCTTCTTCTTCATAGACATATGAGTAATGGTGTCATGTGTTTGTGTAACTTAGTTGGAATCATCAATTGGACCAAACATGAGAATTTTTGTGGTGAGAAGGGGACCATAATTAACATAGGGAAATTGACAGCTACAAATTAAGTCCCACAATTAGGTGATCACTATAGTCTCGCCCTATGTTTTTGGACTCTTCTCTTTTTATCATCAATTATTATCCATTTAGTTGTGCACGGTTTGCTCTTCAGATGAGCTGATCTCTATTTTGTATTGCAATTAAACTTATATCTAGCGAGATGTAAATTCTTTAAGAATGTAGAACATAACTTCTGAATATTATAATGCGAATATATGAACTTATGTCCCACGAAAAAATTATTTACTTCGAGAGGCAAAAATTAAAGACCAATAGGCAACAAAAATGAGGACGTACAAAAGTGCAATTGATCCTCAATTATCACAAGTTTATAAAAATGGGTTGACAAAAGTGGAGGCCCAATCGATATTCTTACATTCTTTTTGTTTGTCTTATGGTGAATGTACCAACAAAGTATGAAACTAACTGGAAAAGGGAAGGAAAGTCCATCTTTTTAACAATATACTTTTCACAATGAATGAGAAGATAAAAGTTGTATTTCTTTTCAAACAAAAATGACTAAAGTAAAGAAACTTTATCCGTTAACATATTTCACACCCTTCTCTATCTTCTCCACATGGTGTTATTGTTGTTATTTTTAGTTTTTTTTTTTTGAAAAATTTGGTGTTCGATATTTGTATTGAAACCCGATTACTTTAGATTTGCGCCACATAGAGTTCATTCAGGTATAACGCTTTTTACCAAAGATTTTTTCATATCCAAAACTCGAAACCGAGATCTCTAGTTAAGGATGGAGCAGCCCTATCTGCTCCACCATATTCTTCCATGTTGTTATTATTAGTTAGTCATGATTGAAAAAATAATGGTGGGAAGAGAATGCAAGTTGCTCCTTATTGGTAGAATAATGAAGAGTGGTAAAATAGTTAGATTATAAAAATATGATCGGTTCAAATCGTCTAAGTTTTGATGGGTTAATGATTTGTTTATCTATTAACTAAACTCATTTTAATTCGCAAATTCAGCTTATCTAAATGTTAGTTTGATTTTGGTTGAAAATATAGTTAAAATTGACCAATGAGATTGTCAAAATATTTTAATTTTTAAAATAAAATAAATCATAAGAAATACACAAAAAAAAATTAAACTAGGTAAGAGTTGGATGAGCTAGGCTACGACCAAATATTTAGCCATCTTTGTCCCACTCATCTCAGCATAAGTAACTTTTGAACATGTTAATGATCCGTCATTTATTAACTCAATATATTTTGACCCCTCCAAATTCAATTCAATCCGTCCCTCGGACATCTATAAGTACAACTGCGGAATTTTGACATATTGATATATTTTGTATCACGAGAAATGGAAAATTAGCAGTTATGTGTGCACATAAAAACGTTACCTTAGCACATTATTGTTTGGATGGTTGTTACCTAGCTAGTATACTGTTTGTGTTATGGTAAATATAATGTTTGTTTTGATTGTTACTTAAATTTTTTAGTAACATATTATTAAATTCGTTATCATACAACAATAAAAAGTACCATTTTTTATAATGACTTGATTTGGTGTTATACGTACTGTTATCTTATTTTTTGGTAAACATGGTTATGATGATACATAAGAAACAACGCTAGACGGCAAGGGTGGACTCAACTTTAATTAGCTAAAGGTACATACATGAATCCAGTAGCTTTTTGCTAATATCAGGTATATAAGTACTAAAAATTTATAAAATATTTAATTATAAACTCAGTTAATATTATAAATTAATTTAAAATTACTATAATAACTCTAAATCTTTGATCCACCTCTGCCAGACGACGAGTGTGCACTTATGATTAAGTCACAAACAGAAAAAGAAAAAGAGTATAATTGCAGATTTTGATATATTAATAGATTTTACATCACGAAAAAGGGAAAATTAGCAATTATGTGCACGTACACAACGTAGGCACATTTATGGTACACTTTGATTAACTTTAGTAGTGTTAACACACCCAACAAGCAATATTGCGTATGAGAGCATATTAATGGAGAAGGTAATAATCAAAACAAGATACGTTTTGGCTAGAGCATTCAAATCAACTATATTTGATACGAGTTTGCGTTTATCACTTGTTGACATGACGACAAACCTTTCTAATCTCCCCTTGATCACCAGTAAGCGGATTATTTTCCGACAAAATAATCAGAGATTTAGCAAACTGATCATTAAAATAGGAATTATCAGCAGCAAATTTCTCCACAAATGGATAAGTTGTTGGATCAGAAACTAATTGTTGATCCACAATTAATAGTCCTTTGTTGCTCATAATGTTCTTGTAGTACAAATTGTCCCACACCATTGGAGTTACATGGTCGTTTCTGGCGTATTCAACTGCTTTCGGGTCGGGTTGTGGAGATGGGCATCGGGTTTTGAGGTAATTTGCAAAGGCCGGGTCGAGAGTCGGGTCAACTGTTGGGTAGAGTCTGTTTACTATGTTTACACAGTGAACTCGTCCGACCGTGTGCGCCCCTGCATCCACCACAAATCATAGTATGTTTCGAAAAGTCAAATGAGTTTTTCTTTTATTACGATTTGCTTAAAAAAAAAAAGAAATTGAATTGTTAACTATATTGACTTATACTAGTACTCCCTCTGTTGTCATCACTTTGTGTGACACTTTTCGGTTTCCAAAATTTAGATTATGTAAATTTTGACTAACATTTTGTAATGTATTTTTTCTCCGTCTTTGACTAGTGCTACCTCTGGTGAAAGGAATGAAAATGTTGCATATAGGCAACCGACTGACATATACAAACTTAAAAAATAAGCAACTAAAGAAGCTAGTGGGTTGACGAATCGTTGCTTTACACAAATAGCTAATATTACTTTAGCTCGCTCCCTCTTTTTCCAAGAATTCATCCACTTCCCTTTACTCCATATAGGGTCTTCTCTAATAGGGAAAAACCTTCCATTTTCATCAAACGACCCGGCCTCCCCTGGCTCTTCAACCGTTTGGTAAGTCAGATGGGCAGGGTGAGCCGAGAGTCCTTCACATGTTGACATGAGAAACACCGCAACTTATAGTTTTTGAGTGTATAAATCTTAACTTTAGAACATTAATTGATATATGTAATCCGATAATTGCTTCAAAGATTATTTAAATTGGTTCTCGAGAAGCAAAAAAATCACATAAATTGAGACGAAGGAAGGATTAATATTGTTTACCAAGTAGAGCAACAGTTCCTTCAGTATCAACACCAACAGACAGGAAACTTGAAAGAACTAACGACATAGAATCATTGTGTTTTGGAATGAAACTCTCAACTTCTGATAAGTAGCTGTCTTTGCTGTCCCTCCTCCCTGTTTTCAGTTCAATCTGTGGTCCTCCTAACTGTGTCAAAACAATCGGAGTAAAATTAGCTCATGAAAATATAATTCGTTAAATATCCTTAAATCTTGACCTGTCAAAATTCAACTCATTTAAAAGTTAAGCTAATTATATAGCTCAAATTGATTTATGTTTAAATATATTTTTGTTTGTTTGAGATGTTATGCTTAAATATAATAAATAAGAAGAATTTTTTTATTTTTTTTGTTTTTGGTAAGTGAACAAACTAAAATTTGGTAAAAAGAAATAGACAAATTAGACTATAACCCATTGTTTAACCCATTTTCAAATGGTCCAACTAAATTTTGGACTTGATTGGGCAAAATGACTATAGGTGGTTTAAACTTTTGACCTCTACATGGACAAAACTTCAAGGTTAACAAGTTTTGACTTTTAAACTTGAAGGTTTGTTCAGGTGACAAGCGGGGGTCAAAAGTTCAAGATCACCAATTTTCAAGGTCATTTGGTGTAATTTCCTAACTGGCTCATTAATTGGTTCAATTCATTTTAACCCGTTCAAACTCAACCTTGACTACCTATTTGTGACTCCTAATATGTAAACACATACTTTTGTAAGTACAAGTTGAAGTTGGGAGGAAGCTAAATACATTTAACTTACCATAACAATACCATCCCTAGCAGAAAGAACAACAATATCAGCACAAGAAACAGTATTAGGACATTCATTCTCAAGGGCCTCTTTGATAGTCTCAATATACTTGAAATTTCTCATCCCAAAGTTCCTCTCAGATGTCTTCTCTGATTTCTGTTCCTTTGTTGTGTCCAACAGTATTGATGCATCGCATGACTGCAACGACAATAATGTCCACAATTTCATTGAGCTATAATAAAGTTCACGGTGTACGTCACGGGTGGTCAAGCCAGAAATTTCGTTAAGGATATTGATCAAGATTTAACATATACGTACAAAAAGTAACTTTTAACCTTAGATACAGTATAATTTTCTGACCCTTCACTTTATGTGGCTCCGCGGCATAGTAATACTAAGTTCTCTCTATGACATTCCTTTTTAGTCTAGTTTGAAAAGAATGATACAGAAACTCTTTAACTTCTCATTTTACCCTTATGACATGATTTTATACCCATAAAAATGTCACGGTGTATTATTCAAAGACCACACGTTTTAAGGGTACTTTTAGTATAAATATCAAAAGTTTTTTTTTTTAATCTTTTAAATTCTGTATTCAGTCAAATACATATAAAACGAAGTATATGTATCGTATAGGATTTTCATTCAATTCTCAATTGATGAATATATCTGTATTACCTTAACCATGCAATCATGGAAAAGATTTCTGATCCAAGAAACTGCAGTATTCCCATGCTTGTGGTACAACTTGTTGACTTGTTCTTTTATTATTTCTTCAGCTCTTGGACAACTCTCTGAGTAGTAATTTAACTGGAGATCACTTTTTGCTGCAATTAATATATACATCAGTAATTAGCACAGTACATATATGATAATAGAGATATTGTTCTTTACCATTAATTAAACAAAGGAAAAAATAGAGTTTTTTTTCTTGTACACAAAAAGGTCTTTTTAGTTCTAAGAAAAATATTGATGTTTATAAATGAAAATGCAGAGTTAAATATTAGTAATCTGAAATAAATGGTAAGTTATAACCTAGTATAACAAGTTAATTACTCCCTCTATCTTGCTATCCCAATATATGTGGAGGAGTCCGCAAGGTAAAAACACTTAAGTTTGACTATAAATTCGGATATAGATTTTTTAAATAATATTTACATATTTGGAAAGTACATAAAAAGTACTCTAAGTCAACATAATTGATGTGGCAAAATATTTTAAAAGAAATTGAAAAAATAATAGTAAAAATAACTTGTTTGACTCCAATCTCCAAACAATAACACCTTCACATAAATTGAGATGAAAGAATATATATATAATATACAAGTTCTCGAACAGTAATACCTTCACATAAATTGAGATGTAAAAAAACACACACACACACACATATATATATATATAATATGTTGGAGGTATAAAAAATTACTTTGTTATACTGTCGGTGTATATAATTTAAGTTGGCAAAGATTAAATAGACAAATGGTTGATAAATTTACCATAATGAATGTGGAGGAATAACACTAATAATAGACTGATGAATGTTGAGGAGGGGCCAAAATGTTGGTTGTTTCTGGCCATAGCTCTAGTACTCTGGTAATTATTTTCCTCTTAATATCAAATGCCCAAAATGCCAAATCCTTATATAGTAAAGTTTTTGTTATTGTAATTTGAGTGGAAGAAGGATAAAAATGCAAGCATAGTTCCACTAGGACACTATATTTGACCTTTTTGCCTACATATGTATATTCACCCAAGCATGGACTACTCCCACCGAAAGCTACTGTTTCTCACTATTTTTTCTTTTTAAAAAAATTAATTATATACACCGATAATATTTAAAAAAAAAGACACTATCTATTGGGATTATTAGACATTGACAAAACATATTTGATCCATCGACAATGAAGGTCCCAAAAGACGAGAAGGACCATTTCTTTTTAAAAATAATAATTAAACACTACTATATAAAAGGTCAAAACCGACCTCCGAAGGTTGGTATTTTGAGAAAATCGACCTAAACTCGTAATTCGAAAAAGGCTTGGTCAGAAGAATGATAATTTTTTTGGAAATTTCCAACCTCAAGAGGTCGATTTTTAAATGTATATTTTGGTTAAAAGAAAACCAATCTAAAGAAGTCAGTTTTATTTTTAAAAAATAAAATAAAATCATTTTATTCTTTAAAAAACCAACCTCGGGAGTCGGGAGGTCGGTTTTGCAATTTTATTTTTTCTTTTAAAAAGGAAAATCGAAAAACCTCCGAAGGTTGGCTTGCATTTTCCCAATTTTTCGCGCTAAAAGAATTGAGCTTCGGAGGTCTGACTTTTCCAACTTTTTTTAGTAGTGAAGGGCTTAGTGTTAATTCAAATAATGATATGGCGATGATATGTTATTTTGTGATGTTGAAAATTTGACTTGTAATTCGCCAATCATGACTAGTCACATTTGTAGAGACAACGATTGGCTAACATTTTGTATTGCACAATCTTGGAGAGTTATAAAAACACTTGATCACATTTGTAAACACCACGAAAATCATATATATGCCCCAATTTTAATGAATAGATATCATTATCAATTGCCGTTCTCTATAAAATTTATGTAATCTGAACTCACTGATTCTACATCCTATATTTGTATTTATTTTTTATACTATCATGACAAGACAAGAACTTGGGAGTGGGGGGTGGGGCGAAGGGAGAAGAACATTGATTATATATGGAATAAAGTGTTTGAAATTTGTATGGTGGTTTTGTCACCCCTAATTTGTTGGTGAAACAAACAATAACCACAAATTTAGTGGGAAATTTCATAGTGGGGGAGTGCAACAACAAATTATTTGAAGCATAATAATAAGCTATGGTTGATATGACTTTTAGTACCAAGCACTTACCACACTATTACTTTATTTAGATGGTTTAATCCTCAAGTTAGAAGCATTATGACTACTAATTGAGTTAATCAACTAAATCATCGATAAAGCAAACTTTATATATATAAACTCTGAGTGGAATTAAGTTTAACTAAGTTTTAAGTAATGTGGTTGGATTTGCACCGTCGAAAATACCTTGATTTTCGATGGCCAAATACGTTGAAAATCGAATCAAAATTTCGAAATTGGAGCATGTTGATTATTGTGTTTGTATAGTACAGTAGTATTCTCTCTGTTCAGAATTACTTGTCACTTATTTTCTAATTAGATTTTCACTTTTACTTGTCATTTTTGACATATCAAGGATGAACAATTTTTTTCCTATTTTACCCTTAGCTTCAATTGTTTATTCTTCAAACCAATTTCAAGACACAATAGTAACTATCAATTAATAGGGGTATAATGGTAAAATAGTCATGTTAATAATTATTTTCTTAATGAGTGTGTTAAAAATGACAAGTAAAAATGAACAGAGAGAGTAATAGGCATAAAGTAGTTTTGATTTTTCTGTTGTGTTTGTATAGTGATGTTAGGTAACGTAAAATGCTTATTTCTTAGAAAATAAAAGATCACAAACTTTATAAAAATATCACCATTTAAATAATTTGACATAAATAGTCGTCTATCAAAATAATAGCCAACAAATATATATATATATATATATATATATATATATATATATATATATATTGTATATTAATATATGATATACATAAAATATATAATTTTTATGCAAAATACAGTATATTTGACTAGCGGATATATTTTGTTTAGCCGATCGATCAAATATGTAACTTACCCTTGAAATAATAAAAATAGATTTAGAAATTTTATTTTTTTTATTTATGTCTTACCGGGCTAGTCTGATATGGGTTAGTGGGTCAAAAATTAAAGATCAACATATTGAAGAGCAAAAATTAAAAGTCAGTTTATTTGAAGGACAAATCATGTCATGTCAACCCAATGTACCTGATATATCTATTAACTAGTGAAATGGGTCATGCTTCGCGCAGTAATAATATATTTTATTAAATATGCAATTTTTTTTAATATACAACATATTCGCGCGAAGGTGTGTGTTATCTTTTTATAAATTTGTTATTAATTAAAACATCAAACATATTTTTACTATTATAGCTCTTTTAAGAAATCTTTAAATATTATATACTATAAAGGATATTACTAATTGTTTTAGTTTCAATTCATCTCTAAAAATAGGTAAATATATTTAACAAAAAGATATCAATAATCAAATTTATGTTTAGTAAAATTTTAACACGTTAGCTTTCATACAAAGAATGATTTGTAACAAAATTAGAACTCAATTTGATTGGAGAAGGAGAAAACATGAAAAATAAAATATTGATGATGGTAATTTATATTCGAGCTCTTCTTTCATCCATATGTTAAGTCTTTTCAAATGTTAAATGATACGCTTTTTAAGTTTATTATCATTTTTACATTCAGATAGTGTAATTGTAGTATGTTATAATTAAAAAAATAAAAAAATAACATGCTCACATTTTTTTTGTTAATCATATGATATTCAATTAAAAAAATAAAAAATAAAGTACAAACTATATTGGCATTTTTTGACCTTTTCTATGGTCTTCACCTTGTTTTTATTTTTTATTTTTACTTTCCCCGTTAACAAATTAATTATTAGGAGTAATATCAATTCTTATTGACATCACCATAACATAGATGTATTATTACATTTCAAAACTTTCTCTTTTTGTTTTAATTTTTTTTAATATCTTGAAAGTGTTTAAAATTGCATACATATTTTTATTTATATTTTTATTTCTGGAATCAAATGATCATGTATGTGTAATATTATTTGTGAGAACAGATTATGCACATAAATTAAAATAATCTTGATAAATATTAAATTTATGTACACTTATTTTTTTAAAACTTATTTATTATGAAATTAAATTATAAAAAATGAATTACTTCTTAATGAAGAAATAAATTTTGATGAGGAAGAAAGGGCTTTGTCTGGATCTCAACACATGTTCGAGTCATTTTTTTTTCTTTCAATGACATACATATTATTATTAAAATACAAAAAATTCACATTAGTCTGTTCTATCAAAAAATATATATATATATAAGTCTGAATTTTCAATAGCAAATAAAATTACTTACCACAAAAAAAGTTCTTAAATAACTATTAGCTTGAGCATTTTTAATGAAATGGACTCATTTCAATCCTATAATATCTTGTGCAACTTAAACAATATCACTCAAGAAAATAAAAATAAGGAGCAAGAAAAGAAGAAAGAGAGACATGAAATTAATCAATTATCTAGGTTCAATGTGACAAAAGCATGAACTTATAAAATTTAAGCTTGTTCTGAAGTTAAAATTGTGAAAAATTACTATACTCATTCCCATAATGTCAAAGAAAATAGAAGAAGAAAAATACCTTTTATTATTGTAGGGTTGCTTCTCTTTTTCCGTTGACATTCCTTACAAATTAAAGAAAATAAGAAAGAGAAAATGAGATAATCTTTTTATAATTTAGGTAATTTAATGTGAGTTATGTGTATTACTAATTACTAATTAAGAGTAAAAGTTGTGAAGATGAAAAGGTGTGAATTATAAAGATAATTTTATAAAATAAAATAATTTATAAAATAAAAAAATATAAAAAAAGAAGTTGAATATAATTCTTGACCAACGAAAAGTGTCACATCACTCTTTTTTTTGCCTAACTTTATATATACATATAAATTATATTGTTAGAAATTACAAAATGAATCAAACAATTAACTTTGAGATAGAAAAAAATGATAAATCAGTGATAAATTTTTAGAAATCTATTTTCGAATGTAGCTCATTCCATATGGTCACAAAGTTGTCTTCAATTTTTAAGGTATAGAAATGAAAAGAAAAAATGCTCATTTTTCAGCCGTCAAAATCATTCTCATCTCCTTTTATTTTCTTTCATTTCATCTCGAAACTTTTTAAAAATGTCAATTTTATAAAAATTCGTAGTCCTCATTATCAAGAAGTCACATAAATTTCAGCGCGAAATATATTTACCAAAACATATACTTTATAATAAAAGTATGTATAATTATTTTTCAACTCAAATCAATTCTTTTCACATTTAATCTTATTATCCCTTTCTGATATTAAGCATGATTTTATGATCGTTTATCAAAAAATTATATTTTTTAGATTCTGTCATGTTAACTTCAGTCACACCTTCACAATTATC
The DNA here is from genome assembly GCA_003996215.1 of Jaltomata sinuosa. Taxonomy (NCBI): domain Eukaryota; kingdom Viridiplantae; phylum Streptophyta; class Magnoliopsida; order Solanales; family Solanaceae; genus Jaltomata; species Jaltomata sinuosa. The sequence continues at coordinate 113,151 of QJPP01000016.1, forward strand.
TTTAAAAAAAAAAGATCAACACTTCACATCATACTAAATAATATTTTTTGAACTTCATGAAAAATAACACAAATTTATCATATGGACCGAATTAATAAAAAAAAAAAGATCAAAAAGTTGTTAGTTGAAAATATATACTACTGTAATATTTTTTTATCTATTTTGCTATTTCAATATTGACTTCATCAATATTACCTTCACAATTAACAAATACACACACATTAAAAAAAATGAAAGCTTCAACAGTATAATTATATTCAGCCAAATCAGATTTTGTATGGTAAGTAAGTTATTCAGTAATTACTAAAAAAATTAACTCAAGTCTAAAGAACAATTAGATAAAAATAATATAAGAGATAAAATTAAAGACAATTCTCACCATACATAGATGAAGATACAAGTTTAAGATCTCTAGCTAATCTCCTTCTATCTAGGTTTAATCTATATAGTTAGTAGCCACACAAGTGAATTATTTAGATAATTATTAATAATATAATATTCTACCAAATTAAATTTTGTGAAAATTGTAACCAAGTTAGTGAGTAATTAATAAGAACAATTAACTCAATTCTAAAGAATAATTAGATTAAAAAAATTAATAAGAAAAGTAAAGAGAATTCTCATCATACAATGAAGATGCTTGTAGTGATATATAAAAGATCGAGATCTTTAACCTCCGTTCATAATCTACATAGTTAATAGCCATTTGTGAAAATTGTAACCAAGTTAGTAAGATAAGAAAAATTAAATTAATTAAAAAAATGTAGGAGAGTAAGATAAAGACAATTCTCACCCATACATGGATAAAGATGTTCGAGGGGATAAAGAATTAAGATATGTAACCTCCTTTCATTGAGATTAATTTATATAGTTAGTAGTCATTCAAGTGAAATTATTTTGACAATGATAGACTTTTGGGCTTCCTAAAATGAGGAAGAAATGGGAAATAAATAACAGTAAAGGAGGAAAATGTAATCAAGAGAGTTAAAGAAATATTTTCAGTTTTTTTTTATATAGCATTATTTCTAACATAATTAAGGAAGTTAAATGAGTGAATTTTGAGCATTTTAACATAGAACATAAATGAAAAAATATAGAGAAAATCTCAAAAAAGAAGAAAAAAAATAATTGTGTTTCTTGGTCAAAGAGAGGTGTCACATCACTTTTCTTATAATATATAATAAATGTAAAATTATATTAACTTATTATTGTTTTTAGTTATTTATATATATATATATATATATATAAATTTAAAAATTAAAATTAAGAATTATGAAAATTGGAGGTGGAAGAATTTTTAAATGCACATTATATGTAATAAAGAAGATACATTATAGTGGGAGGTGAAAAGTTGAGTAATTAAATATAAAGACTTTTTGAAATATTAAAAATAAAATAAATAAATAAATGAAGGAAAAATGATCAAAAAAAGAGAAAAAAGATAAATGTGAATGGAGGTCATAAAGAGGTGCCACGTCACACACACACACACACACACATATATATATATATATATATATATATAAAGTAAATTAAGAATTATGAAGATCGGAGGTGAAAGAATTTTTAAATGCATATTATATGTAATAAAGAAGATACATTATAGTGTGGGAGGTGAAAAGTTGAGTAATTAAATATAAAGACCTTTTGAAATATTAAAACAAAATAAATAAATAAATGAAGGAAAAATGGTCAAAAAAAGGAGAAAAAAGATAAATGTGAATGGAGGTCATAGAGAGATGCTACATCACTTTGTCTATAACCCTCCTTTGTATATATATATATAGATTACATATTAGAGCGTATATTTTTTCAACTTACACCTATTTATCAGGATTTTGACAAGCTTTTAGTCAAATATATATGTACTAGTGACGATAGGCGGGCTTTGTCCCAGCCCAACATGAAAAAAATTATCTTATTTAATTATTCTTTATAAATATAATTTATTTCAATAATTGAGAACCTATTAATAATGCAAACTAATAGTAAAAAATTATTTGAACATGTTGTAATCATAGATGAGTTACAGAATGAGGGACGCAAAGTAACGATGCGATGAGACTTAATTTACTTTTGCATTAGGCTTCTAAAAGCTGTCGAACAGTGAGCAATTAATATTATTTCTCAAAAAAGAAGTGTAAGTTATAGTACTTATTATATAGTTCTTTAATATTTAAATTTAAATATATTAAATTAATCTAATTCAATTTAACTTTAAAACATAATTAAATTATCTATTGATAAACAAAAAATGTCACATACATTAGGGAGACTACAATTTTGGATGCTAAATGAAAATTTATGTCCACAATTAAAAATTACATTGAAAATTAAGATAAATAATTAATAAATATTTAATTAAGTATCAACCTTGACTTCTTAATATAGAAGCTTTTACGTTTTATGGAACTACACTGCATATAAATTGTAACAATACGTAGTAACTTTCCCTTTTAAATATTACTGTAGTTATAAGTGTCCTTCAAAATTATTGTCCACAAATATAAGCTAAAAGAACATAACTCCTATTCGTTTCAAACAATATTTAATTTAGAGACTCTAATATTACGACTTTCTAAATAATTCAAATAAGAAAAAATTTAATAACAAGATTTTGTTGATTTTGATATCAAAAATATTTACAAAGTAATTTATGTACAACAAAAAATGATTTTAAATTGATCTATTTAATTAACACTCATATACAAAATATAAATCTGACAACCATATTTGAACAATTTTAATATTACAAAAACATTAGTTTGTATTTTATGTATAGTTTTCCTAATTTCAAGTAAATACTCCATCCGTTCCAAAATAATTGTTTCGTTTTACTTTTCGAGAGTCAATTTAGCTAATTTTTAAAGTTAAATTAGATGAAATTAATTTAATATTTTAAAAGTATAATATAGATATTCAAAAACTATACGAAAAGTATTATAACTTATAATTCTTCTTATATCAATATAATAAAAGAATACTATCTTAAATATTATTTGACTTTCGAAAAGAAAATTTTAAGAAATATCTTGAAGTGAAGAAAATACTAAATAAAAGTGTAAACAACATAAAACACAGTAGTTTGGTCCCTAATTACGTTTTATCCCACTACTTTAAAATATTACATTTTCCCCGGTAGTTTAAAAAAGGAAAGGCGTGTATCCTTTGTATTTTCGTGTATCCTGGATACATATAACCTCTTCATTAATGGTAAATTTGTTTCTATTATGGCGCTTTAAAAGGAAATAAAATATTTACAATTAATGAGGAGTAAATCATTAATTGTAAATCTATTACTATTAGGGCGCTTTAAAAGGAAATAACAGATTTACAATTAATGAGGAGTAAATCACGCGTCAATCACTTTGAAATGCATCTGCAGTATCCTCATCTCCACAAACAACTGGAGAATTCAAATTTCAATTTAAAATTACTTGGATACACATCAAACCAGCAAGTAACTCCATTATACAGGATACAGGTAATAATAGATCTCAAATATCTAAAGATACACATTTAAACAGCAAACAACAATAGGTATACTTGGATACACTGTTAACACTGTATCCAAGATTATAAGCTTGGATACATTATAACAGTGTTAAGGATACTTCCCAATATCTAAGGATACCCATCTAAACAGCAAATAGATATAGGTATACTTGGATACATGTTAATATTGGATACAAGTTTGTAAGCTTGGATACATTGTAACAGTGTTAAGGATACATGTTACCAACATCTCAAATAGCAGGTTGCAGTAGTATTGGGATACATGTTAACATGAATTAATCCTGGATACATGTAACACAAGATTTGCTTACAATGTTATCCCTGGATACGTATTGCTTTGTTTTGATTTGAAACTTTAAATTTACAAAAGTTACACATTTACAACTCAGATAGATATATGTATACTTGGATACATGGAAAAATAACACTGGATACATGGTAACAAGTTGGTAACACTGGAAAATAACATCTGGGTTTGAGTCCCTTGTTCTTGATTTCAATTTTTTGTGCAATTCATTCATTTTGACTTGATCGTTTCTAAATTTGGATCTATTTTCAGCAAAGTCTTCTTCTTCAAAGTCTCTAACAGCCGGAACAAAGGTCGTAGAAGACACTTCATTATTCTCCATTTGAGATATACCTAAATCAAATGAAGGCCATTGTTGGTTACTTGGTATTATCAAGTTATCTGATTCGTTATCAAGTAATTGCTCTTATAGATTATGATAACTTAGAACTAAACTATAGTAAAAGTTGAAAAACGAATTTTACCAACCTCAACAATGGAAGATTATGATCCAGCAAGCGCCAATTTTTTTTGAAAAGTGGAGGAAGATCGTGTGGAAGATGGAGTCTTGGTTGAAGGCGTGATTTGGGGAAAACGATTATAGAGAGAGAACAACCGTTGCCTTTAGATACAAGTTGAGTGATTTTAGGCCCTTTTTTAGGGATTGTGATGGAAACAGTTTTTTAACCATGTAATTTCAATTTAATGGGATAAATGTAATTATTTTAAAGTATTGGATATTTAATAATTAGGGTAAGAATGTTTGATTATTTATGTAGTTTTTCCTAAATAAAAAGCTAAAATTTAATTCCAGTAGCCAAAGCACCTATATGGAAGTGGTCATCATAAATGAAATTGTAAATATTAAATGGACCCCATGTTTTTCAGGAAATTGTATTCCTCGCTTTCCCTCTTAGCTCTTAGTAGTTCCTTAATAATAATAATATAATAATAAAAAGTCGGAAAAAATTCCAAAATATCCAGACGACCCTAAGCAGCTCAGTTAGCCGCTTATTAATAAGAGAATATATCTCAAAAATACATTAATTATTGTTGAACACTCAAAATAGGAAAAAAAATCCTCACACATTTTTCTTTTCAAAAGGGAGTGACAAGATTTACCGAAAAAATAGATCAGTCGATTCAGTTTACCAATGACATACAAAAAAATTAGAGTGTTTTTTCTTATTTTATTAGATGAAAATCAGATACATATATGAATGGTAATCTGAAGAAAAAATGAGAGAGGAGGAGGAATAAGAGAAAGGGGAAATGAAGTGTTAGGGGTCTGACAACAGAATCAGGTGAGGAAATTAGAGTTCTGATTATATGAGAGAAGAACACCAACAAAGATGAAAGAGCAATTGGGAATTTCAGATATTTTTCTATTGAATGAATAGAATAGTGTACAAGCTACAAATATATAGGGTGTTGCACCGACTCTTACTCTATCTATCAATTATCAATCTACACGTGGACTACTATTCTAACTAACTAACTACAATTAGTTATAACTGCTAATCTCTGTTAGCTCTAGCATGACAGCTCAGCTGATCACTCAAGTGATCCCATTATCCTCTTCTTCAATACTCCTCCTCAAACTAGGTGGACTGAAGACATTCAGAAATCCTAGTTTGGACATTAAGTATTCATGTTGTATTCTTCCAAGTGCCTTAGTCAACAAATCTGTTTGTTGTTCTTTGGTGGGAACATGAACAATCTTGATAAGTCCTTGTTGCACTCTTTCCCTGATAAAATGACAGTCGATTTCTATGTGCTTGGTACGTTCATGGAACACTGGATTAGCAGCCATCTGGATTGCTGCCTTGTTATCACAGAAAACAGAAACTGGTTGCTCAAGTTCAAGCCCCAACTCTTTGCATAGACCATTTACCCACATAATCTCAACAGTAAGACATGCTAGGCTCATGTACTCTGCTTCAGCAGAGCTCCTTGAGACTGTTGCCTACTTCTTGGATTTCCAAGAAATGAGAGAATTCCCCAGCTTCAATAAGTATTCAGTGACAGATCTTCTAGTATTAGGGCAAGCTGCCCAATCAGCATCACAAAAACCTGTGAGTTTCATGTCCTTTTGGGAAGACATAAGCAACCCCAATCCTGGCTGATGTTTGATATATCTAAGGACCCTCAAAGCAGCATTCCAATGCTGAACTTTAGGCTTCTGTAGGAACTGACTAAGGGACTGCACAGTGTAGGCAATGTCTGATCTAGTAATGGTCAAATATAATAGTTTTCCAATTATCCTTTGGTACTAATGAATATCCTGAAACAACTCCTCCTCACCACAGTGATCATGGTCAACTGAGGGGAGTTTCATATTACACTCCAAAGGTGTTAGAGCCACCTTTCCTCCTGTTAGACCAGCTTCAACAAGCAATTCTATAGCATACTTACGTTGGTTCATAAGGATTTCCTCTTTGGATCTACTAAATTCAATTCCCAGAAAGAAGCTGAGTTTTCCCAAGTCCTTGATTTTGAAGCACCTATGCAGAATGTCTTTTGTCTCTTGAATAAGTGCTGCATCATTACCAGTGATGATGAGATCATCCACATATACTAAAATTTTAACAAGACTAGATCCTTGTTTCTTAGTGAATAAAGAGGAATCCAAATGGCTTTGTATATAACCAGTACTCAATAAAGCTTCAGTTAATTTGAAATTCCACTGTCTTGAAGCTTGTTTAAGTCCATAGAGAGACTTAACAAGCTTGCACACCATTGGTTGCTTCCCTTCCATATCCAATCCTTGTGGTATCTCCATGAACACTTCCTCAGATAGGTCTCCTTGCAGAAAAGCATTGTATACGTTCATTTGGTAGATGCACCAATCTTCTGCAGATGCTAAGGCAATGACAGTTCTAACTATCACCATCTTTACCACTGGTGAAAAAGTCTCTTGGTAGTCAATCCCTGCAGTCTGATTGTACCCTTTGGCCACTAACCTGGCTTTGTATCTCTCAACTTCACCATCTACCTTGAACTTAATCTTGAATACCCATTTGCATCCTATCACAGGTTTACCAACAGGTGGTCTAACTAGCTCTCATGCACCATTATCTGCAAGTGCCTGTAGTTCCTGCTGCATTGCTGCTAACCACTTCTCATCATGTATGGCCTCCTCATAGGATTTAGGTTCAACTGGCACTGAGAATTTGCTCAAGTAAGCTCTGTATGATGGTGAAATGTGCTTATATGAAACAAAATTTGCCAAGGAATGCTCCTCCTGCTGTTTTGACTTCTTAGCATTAGTGACATAGTCCAAGTGCCAAGCTGGAGTCAGCACAGTCCTCTTAGATCTCCTTGATTCAGTGGGTATAGGATTGATGGTAATTGGAACACCTGCAGACTCAGGATTACTGGTAGTTGGAACACCTGCAGACTCAACTAAGGCTGGAGCATCATGAGCTGCAGAAATCCCTGTAGTTTTAACTTCAGTATCTTCTAGTGGCAGTTCATGATTAATACCTTCTGAAGGCTCACCAATATTTGTGACTTGACTCATTTCATGCTCATGAGTTGGCATTTGTGAGTCAGAAAGGGAAGAGTGAACATCAGTTGGCAGTATTTGTGTGGTAGGGAATAATGGTAAGCTACCTTCTTGCATCATCTTGAAAAGGAATACTTTCTCTTGGAACACCACATCCCTGCTCACCAATAATTTCCTATCACTAATGTTATATAGCAGGTATCCCTTCTGAGTTAAAGAGTATCCCATCATGACATATTCAGCTGCTCTAGGAGAAAATTTGTCAACTTTAACAAGATTGGTTGCATAACACAAGCAACCAATTGTTCTGAGGTGATCAAGTTTAGGTTTTTTTTATGAAATACTTCATAAGGTGACTTACCTTGGAGTACAAGAGTTGGTAATCTGTTTATCAAATAGACTGCAGACATAACACACTCACCCCAAAATCTGATAGGAATACCTCCTTGAAACCTGATTGCTCTTGCTACTTCTAGGATGTGTCTGTGTTTTCTTTCCACCACTCCAATTTGTTGTAGAGTGTGTGGACAACTACTCTTATGTATTATCCCTAAGGAATCAAATAGTCCTTTACATTCTTTATTTAAAAATTCACTCCCATTGTCTGATCTAAGTACTTTCACTGAATGATCAAACTGAGTTTTTACCATCAATAGAAAATGCTTCAAAACTGTCATAACATCTGATTTCAGTTTAAGCAAATACAATCATGTAATTCTTGAACAATCATCAACTAGAGTCAGAAAATATCTATCACCTTGATGAGTAGTTATTCTATAAGGACCCCATACATCCATATGCACTAAATCAAACACTATAGTACTTCTAGTAGTAGATAATGGAAATGCTAGCCTTGTATGCTTTGCCAAAGGACAAATATTACATGAACTACTGATACATTTATTTTCCCTATCCTCAGCTAATGATAACCTCTTTAGGACATTATGTGAAGGATGCCCAAGACTCTTATGCCATATCATTGCCTCATCAACTTTATTAGTCTTCACATGCATCAACTTTGTTGTCTTCATTCCATCACTACCCTTATTTCCAGAAGACTTATTCAACAAGATGTACAATCCTCCTGATTCTTTACCAATCCCCCTGACTCTCCCAGTTAAGAGGTCCTGAAACACACAAAACTCAGGAAAGAAGTTTACTGAACACTTCAATTGTCTAGTTATCTGAGACACTGATAACAAGTCATACTTAAAGTCAGGAACCACCAGCACATTTCTTAATATATCATCATCATTCCATTTATAACTTCCAGTATGGGTAACTGGAATTCCTTTTCCATTGGGTAAAACAACCTAATTTTTACTAGACTCTTGTAATGCATACAGATCAAATAATGCACATAAGGATGATGTTATATGTTTTGTTGCCCCTGAGTCAACTATCCAGTTTCTATGATCAGATTCTACTAGTAAAGCATGTTCAATACCTGCCATGTTCACAGTTGGTGCACCAGTAGTCTCTTTTCTCAGCAATTTGAGGATTTGTCCGTATTGTTCCTGCGTAAAAGGTGGCATTACTGCACCAAAGTGATCATCTGCAATAGCATTTGCATTCGCCATCCTACCACTGTTATTGCCAAACTTAGCATTGTTACCAAACTTCTTCCTGAACTTAAAGTCTGGTGGATATCCCACGACTTTGTAACATGTCTTCTTAGTGTGTCCCTTCATTTTGTAGACTTCACATTGCAAGTTATAGTCTCTCTTTGTTTGTAAAATTGTTGTCCCTTGCTTGCATATAAAGCAGATGAGGATGATGTACCAACATCTCATCCTGCATTAGTTCCTACATAAGATCTTTCATTTATGGTGAGAGACTGATATTCCTTTTCATCATATTGTGGTTCTTTTCCAGCATTCCTAGCATACAAAACAGTTGATCCACCTGTATCTCCTCCTGAATAAGATCTTGCAGTCATCCGCTGGCTTTCGTCTGAGATTATCATAGAATATGCCTTATTATGTGAAGGCAAAGGTATCATCATCAGGATTTGGCTCCTAGCATGGTTGTACGACTCATTCAGTCCCATCAGGAAGGCAAATATCTTCATGTATTGTAAGTGGCTTGCATATACCATCGACTTATCACGACCATAAGATGGAGGAGCCACTAATGCATCAAATTCATCCCATAGAACACTTAATCGAGTGAAATAAGCAGAGACAGATGAAGTACCTTGGGCAATAGTACAGATCTCTCTATGCAGTTGATATCCTCTCGATCCATCAACCTTATCAAACCTTTCCTTCAGATCTGCCCAAACTGTTGCTGCATCAGTTGCGTAAATGATTCCACTCATCAATTCCTTGGAGACTGAGTTTAATATCCATGACAACATAAATGCATTACATTTTTCTCACTGTTCCTCTAGTGCTGGACCGTAATCACTCTTCTTACAGGTACCAAAGACAAAACCTGCCTTACTTTTGGCTCAGAGAGTGGGGAGTATCGAACGACTCTACAATGAATAATTCTCCACACTTGTAAGTTGTACAGTTGTCAACATTGAACCTGGAGAGTCAGATTGCATAAGATACAGGGGATGATTTCTATTCTTCTCTACATCCTCTACTGTGTCAGTACCATTTCCTTTCAAAACTCGAAGTAAGCGGGCAATGTCGGTGCAAGCTATGCTCAGAACGAATCAAAGAAATTGAATCGATGTTTGATTCGGAGCTCTGATACCATGAGGAAATTAGAGTTCTGATTATATGAAAGAAGAACACCAACAAAGATGAAGAGAGCAATTGGGAATTTCATATATTTTTCTATTGAATGAATAGAATAGTGTACAAGCTACAAATATATAGGGTGTTGCACCGACTCTTACTCTATCTACCAATCATCAATCTACACGTGGACTACTATTCTAACTAACTAACTACAATTAGTTATAACTGCTAATCTTTGTTAGCTCTAGCATGATAGCTCAGCTGATCACTCAAGTGGTCCCATTATCCTCTTCTTCAATATCAGGGGATATGGAAAGATAACTCTGTTATTTTTATGGAGAGAAATAGATTAATGTGTCTCGTACTAATTGATGAAGTATCTTCGAGCGTGTCAAGTTAACAGAGAACATATCACCTGAGCAAACTTATGGAGTGTTTCAATAGTGGAAGAGGGAATGAGGTAATTTTAATTGAAATTGGTTGAATTTGGTCGCTTTGGGGGAAGGCATCCATTTGTGTGGCAAATATATGAAGTCTAGTAATGGTATATTTAATTTTAGGGAGAAGGACAAAAATGACACTTCGGGGGAAACAAATTCCACGAAAATGGCCAAGGAATTCAAATTCCAATTTTTAGCCATTTCAATTCGCTGGGTCTCTATTTTTTTGGCGGCTGAGAAGTCTCCTTTATCTTTTTTACATTTTTTTTGCGGCTGTTGCTGCTTTTGTTTTGTGCTACTTTGTTTTTTTTTTAAAAAAAAAGCTCTCCTATTATTATTTTAATTCTACCAAAAAAATAATCACATAAAAATTTGTAGTTCTTTTTAACAATCAAATAAAAATTTATAATATCATAATTACTACTCTTTTTTTATCAATCAAATACAAAAAAGAGTTTATTTTTATTTATTATATAAAAATAACACAATTTATACAACAATGATACATATATATATATATATATATATATATATATATATATATAAAAGGGCAGCCCGGTGCACTAAAGCTCCCGCTATATATATATTATACAATAATGATATAGTTTCTATACAGATCTTATACATATACATATCTTATACAACAATGATATAATTTTTATACACATAATTTATATATATATATACATATTTTATACAATAATTATACAGTTTCTATACACATCCTATACGACCTTTTAACTGTAATAGTTATTTAGATACATATTTTATACAATAATTATACAGCTTCTACACAAATCTTATACAAATACATATTCTATACAAAAATTATACAATTTCTATATACATCCTATACAGTTTCTATAGAAAAATATACAAATACATATTCGATACAATAATTATATATCTTCTATAAAAGTCATAAGAAATAAAATAAATAATTTTTTATACAGCCAGCTCAAAAAAATAGAGGATGTGAAAGTTCTGGACATTATATGAGTATAAGACATAACATACAAATTTGTAAAGTATAACTTAATTAGAACTTGTCAAGAAAATAAGATATTATATACTAATACATTTATTATACACTTTATATAATAAATAAAAATAATAAAAAAGAGCAACAGAAAAGCAACAAAAAAAAATAAAAAAGACAGTAAAAAGATGATAAAAAAGAGCAACGAAAAAAATAAGAAAATGAAATTAAAAAAACACCAAAAAAAAAGAAAGAAGAAAGCAAAAACAAAAGTCAACAAAAACTCTTAATTGAACTTAGTGGATCGAATTTGGGCCATTTATACTAATGGCTAAAAGTTGGAAATAAAATGGCCCGAGTGGCCTTATTCTGTCCAACAGGTAAAGCATGGGTCATTTCTTTTTAAAATGATCAGCCCATGTCCTTTTTCCTTAATTTTATAATATAATTAGAGACAAACCTAATTAATAAATGAAAATAGAAAGATATTTTTGTTTTTTTTACATTATAAATAGGATTGCCTAAGTATAAAAAGTGAGAACTTTTCTTTATGAATATATGTCATATTTAATTGTATTCTGACGAGATATACCTTTTAGCTTCACAATGAACATTTTTTTGTTGTACTTTTATTTATATTGATAAGAATTATTCAAATTAATAAAATATTAACCATATGTTGAAATACGCTATCTAGGATTTTGTTATAAAAAATCTTAATCACTAATATGAAGGTAGAATAATTTTATTCAAGGTCCAAAAATATTAGACAACTATTTTGACAAAGATATTAGTAGATAAATAGTTGTCTGTTTAAATTTGTTTGTTCATTCTTTACCGTAAAATACTTCTTTTTTTTGGAAACTACAATCTCTGTCACAACCTTTGCCCTTCGGGTGAGCACTCTGTGGTGCGCACAAAATCCTCACTGTGTAATAGCCTGCAAATCACACATGGGATATAAATCACACTAGGCAAGCCCTGTGCATCCGTAAAATACTTTAACGGGTATTTTATTAAGATATTGTTATTTTATTTGTATATGATTTTTCAAAATTGTTGTACGTCTACCAATTTTTGAAGTAATTTTAAATATGCGATGTCTGAAGCTAGTCGTGGCAAAAATCAATTTTAATGACTGAAGTTCAGACAAAAATAATTGAATTTCAGTCATATATGCATGAACTCCAGGCAAAAATATTGCTGAGGCCAAGAAAATATAATTGAATTTCAGTCATATAAAACTTCAGACATTTTTTTTGCGATTAATTTTTTTGAAGACTAATTTTCTTCACATATCTGGGATTGCTTCGAAGCAGATAAACATATAAAATTTTATAAACTTAAGACATAACTTAAATAGTGACATCAAAATCGTGTATTTTTGCACCTTGGTCGTCTTTACCATATGGGCCCAATTCAACACATTTAGATTAAGTGCAAGTTACACATTTAAAATATTACATTCGTTAGTTAAATATGCAACACATTTCAACACATATAGACTCAATTCAACACATTTCTTGTGATTTAAGGACTATTTGATCACAATCTAAAATTCTTGTTTAGAAAATTAGTTATCTTATGAGAAAACGTTAAAATCACAATTTAAAATTTTGTAAGTTACTATATTGTTAGATCACAGTATAATATTTTATCTGTGAGGTTGTATATTATATGAAAAAAATAATAGATTTGAGTCTAACATTATCCACAAGGACAATTTTCCTAGGGTTGTATTTGATAACTTTTAAAAGTAGAGACAATCTAAATTGTGACCTAAAGAGGAAAAAATTGTGTAAATCAAACGTTTTTAGGATCTTATCTATAATATATGTAGTTAAAATTTATTCACTTCAGAATCAAACTTAAGACCTTGAGTTTGAAGTTTGACTCCGATAATCCGAACTTCGAATCCAAAGGTCTGATGAAGAAGAAGAAGAAGAAGAAGCAACAACAACAGTGTCAACGAGATGCCTCATCGGGATAAATTACAAACACATTATCACACTGGCTATAATTTAAATAGTGTATCTAAAAGTGGTTACTTGGTGCTATTTTTACTGCACATTTTTTTTATGATATGTCCAAGTGATGCATTACCTTTTCATTTCTGATTTCGGCTATTTGATATTCAAATTTCACTAACTTAATTAATTAATCTGAATTTGTGCTGAATAAGTCAATTAAGGGAGCAAAAAGCTCCTCTACCGAAACATTCTCTATGCACAATTTTCAAACTTAGTTAAGAATGAAGGAATTTCAACCATTCGATATATGAATGGTGGATACAGAACTTTTTTGCTTTGCTTGCCAATTAAAACATTGAAAGATAAGCAATAAATTCAGCACCAAGTGCAGAATAACAGAAATTACATGGAATATTACTTGGGACCTGACCAACTCAAATTTATACAGTTACAAATTGTTGGCACAATCTATACTATCAAAACAAGGGGTCCCCTCACCCCTCAACCAACCAAAATCTCACAAAACAATTATAACAATATGAATAAATAGAATTTGCTAAGACTATATAAATATATATCAATGCCCAATGCTTATTTATCTAGCTAAATTGGCTACACCATACATTGTACCTGTCTTGGAACCCTCAGGTTGATTTCTCAGATGGTCACTCAACGAATAGTTATAATCTCATAAAGTCATATTTCTTCAACAAAGGAAGTGACTAACAACTATTAGTTGAGTGATTTTCGGATAAATCAACTCTTCAAACCTCTGTACACAAAATCAAGATCCTTGGAGAACCACAGTGGCAACTGTTTTAGCCCAATATCTCAAATGTTTCTTCATATCAGAAGCTGCAGAAATTCTTGGTATTCTCATATTCAACAATGGTGAATCAGGCCTTTTAATAAGCCATGCCTCGGATAAATATGGTCGTATAATTTCCCTTTTATCGTCTTCTTCTTCTGCTCCAATACCATTAATACTATTTGCTTCTGAATCTTCACAAATTTTTTCTCCGTCTTTGGAAATCACTACTTCAAGTCTTTGTAAACCAGGAATTACACTTGCCAATTTCTTGCTTATATGTTCTTTGCGGAATATGAATCCTAAATCCATGAAACCTTTTACTTCTTCAAACTCGAGTTCGTTTAGGCTCTTGCAACTCATAGTATTTCCTGAATCCTTCAAGCATTTGCCAGTTCTTGAATATCTTTTATCAGTGGCAGGTGATGATGAATGAGACCTGTTTCTTGTTGCTACAAGATTAAGTCTTGTTGGTCTTTCCTTCTCAGTGGATTCTTCATTTTCACAAACATCCTTGAATGACAGACAATACAACCTTAATTCAACAAGAATTTAAGTTCTATACACTGACAGTGTCGAATTATTTTTTTCAGTATCTCGTAAAATTAAGATATAACAATCTTAGTAGCTAAGTTGGTTGGCTAGATGAACTTTCACCTTATTGGTGAGGGTTCAATTACCCACCTTGTAATCTCTTCCCGTATTTCCCCTTCCCCTGCCCCAAATTTTTGAAAAAACGAAAAAGAAGACGAGATATAACACTATAGACAACTCTTTATATCAAGTCATATATGGTAAAATCTTGAAACTAGAGAGAACAACACCAAACACCAGCCCAATCTCGGCGAGAAAAGAAAAAGGAAAAGCAAGTACATCCTTAATGGCCTCAGACTTCACACACTTATATAAACAAATAGTTGAAGCGTGTGATAGGAAACGAAAAAATGAATTGATTGACTATTGAATGCAAGCCGTAAATAGAACACTATGGTTAGTTCAGGTGCGCTTAAAGAACCTGTTATAACTAGTTAAATTACAATGATAGTGGAAAAACCTTCTTTCTCATATCTCTATAACCATCTTTAGAGAAGACTAGCCTAACTAGCTAGGAGATAAATTTGTTACCTGTAGAAGAGTGCTGCTTTCTGATTCAACTGATGACAATTCTTGAGATTGGTTTTTAGGAGAACATGTCAGAGAGTCTTGAATAGGCAGGAATTTTTCAAGATTTTTAGGAAATGAAACAGATGAGGTTTCTGAAAAGAGAATAATTTGATGAAACCACAAACGATCCATTACACCTAACAAACCTATAGTACTATATATTTCTGCCATGGTTATCAAGACAAGAATGAAGTGAATGAGTAATATATGTGAATTGAAGAGGGGGCAGAGAGGGTATCTTTTATTGGAATAAACCTTAAAGATTTTATTATTGAGAAAATGATATGGTTTGTGGTTATTGAAAGAAAAGGCAAGTGCTCAATATGATCCAAAACTGTGTGGGGTTCATTTGATAGTGGCAGATGTGGTTATGAGTAATGCTGATACTTTTTCCACATGTTTCACAATGCCAAATGACAAGTTGCTCCATACTTGTGTATATTGACGGCTTTGTTCTGTTCCGTTTCTGTTTTTTGTTTCTTTCTATCTAATTCTGGATTAGCACGAGCAGTCAGAACACCTGCTGATGCATGTGTTAAAAGGGTCGGAGTTCAATTGAATCCTCTTCGTTAAAAGGTATATAATGCAAATAGAATAAAAATAAATGTTATCTTCGAATCCCCTTGACATAAGAAAAGTTTGTAGTGAAAATCTGGGACTTGTTTTTGGTTGTAGGTTTGATTTCTTGGTATAGTATTCTTGCATGATTTTGGTTACTCTTGTTAGAATTTATAGCTCCGGCACTGATTCATGAGGTTTGGAACTTGGCGCTCTGACTAGAACATGGTAGAATATGGAGTATCAATTTCTAGAACTAAACTTGTTAGCAGCTTTCAGCTTCTAACATTTTCGTTCAAACACGTAACTAGTTATTTATAAATTGAGATTCCGCACTTAAAAACATGTACTTTTGAGCATCTAATACTTAAAAGCTACTTAAATTCAGCTAAGGCCAACCTGCTCTAAAGTTATTCCAATTGTAACCAACTTTCTAGAGCCAAAATAGACTACAGAGCTTAAGGCCATTGCAAATTGTTCTTATTGTAGCCTCATTATTCCTTCAACACTAAATTTTTTGTGTCAAAAGTAGTGATTAATGTGCATTTTCCTATGTCAATAAGAAAATAAGACAGAATTGGTGCATTTTACTAACAATATTTCATGAAATGCTTATGCATATAAGGTCCTGAATTAGACAGCTAATAAGAACAAGTACTTAATTAGATTTTGCTTTGTAAATGAGGAATACTACAAGAAGTATCCAATGTACTAAGAGAGTGGGATCAAAGAGACTGTTTCATTAGGGTCTCATCTCACCATCATCATTTTTCTGTAGGCATCCAATATTTGAAATCATTGGAAGAAATTGGCGAATAGCCATTTTTTGGATCGCTAATCAAACTTTAGCCACCATCTTGAAATTATTCAACGTTTAGTTACTCTTTAATGCACCATGTGCTGGAGTTGTTCCGTGTTTTAAGTAGGGGTATTTTTGTCTTAATAGTACTTTCATACTAAAAGTGGCTACTTTCTAGTTACATTTGGAACGGTGGCTAAACTTTGATTGTCAGCTCAAAATTGGTCACTCCACCTAATTTTTTTTGAAATAGTTGGGCTCGATTAATCCGGATATGCATTGGATAGGACCATTAAGGGATAAAACTTTCCCTATCACGAGGGTTATCTGTAGTCAGAACTTGAACACGAGAACTTTAATTAAGAATGAGAATTTCAGTCATGTAGCCACACTCATGGCTGGTCCAAATGGCATTCTTGAAGAGTCATTCTTGATGTTACTTGGAATATTTGTTGACAAGTACGACATAAAATTTTAGATTAGAAAAAAAAAAAGGCTTCATTTTTTATGGTTGATCAACATTTACAACAAACTGAGTTGCATGGAGAAACAAACATGCCAAAAAAACCAATTGACTGCCAGAGAACAAAGTTAAAACAAAAAACATTCCACAACTGGTTCAAATGGTCCCTCCTTAATTAAATTCATGCAGACAACCATAGAAAAGACAACTTTGGAGCAAATACAGACAATGGAAATAAAGAACTTACAGCTATGGATAATAATTATAAACCACATAAGAGGCGGCTGCCACCAGGAAAAGGATAAAATAGAAAGAGGAAAAAAAAGGTGAACTTTTGACAGAAAAGACACAGGTTTTAACTATTTCATATTTTTTCCCCTTTCAATTATAGAGTTAGTTGGTTTTTTCCCTTTAGAACTATTGGTTTAAGATGGTATTCAATTGAATTCATCTAAAATTCGATGATTTTTTTTTAAAAAAAGAAAGATGATAAACTCAGAAAATAAAATTCTCAAAATCAGACCTTTTTTTGTACTTTTTTCTAAAAGAACTTAGTTATAAAATATTTTTGCGGAATCCAGCATTCAACAATGGGCATTTGGTCTAGTGGTATGATTCTCGCTTAGGGTGCGAGAGGTCCCGAGTTCAATTCTCGGAATGCCCCTTCATTTTTTTGCTTTGAAACTCATTGATTGTGTAAGTAGCTTATTTTTCTCACCCAAAAAAGTAAAAAAAGACAGCTGATGCACGAAGCATCCCCTGCTCACGCAGAGTCCGGGAAAGGACTTCACCCCAAGGAGGTGTATTACAAGCCGCTTATCTTGACACAAGCATCAGTAGTTGATGTACTCTTGGCAAATTGGACATAACTTCTTTATTGACAGGCCTCTATGCTAAAATTAGAAAGCAAGATGAGGCAATAAGTGGAGTTTGAGCTACCTTATAGCCCATGTTGTCTTACGTTCTTATGTACCTATGCTGATCAACCAGACTTCTGGATTCATATAAAACCAGACAGGTCTGAAATAGTAACACACTGAATGGAACATTGGAAGTTCTGCATTGAAGATCGAAGGATTGTACAATGCACAAAATGAGTAAAGCTGGCTGATGACGAGAACGAAGAATTGAAGAATCAATGGTTGGAGCATTTTTCACATTAGTGGAAGCTCACCACCAAAGATACAAGCTAAAATCTAATACATATGTTCGTCTCATTTATCTCAGCTGTTGGTTTATGTTCTCTGATGCTGAACTAGGCCAAGCGACAGTATATGATCAAATGCTTCAAAAAGTTACAGTAAACTTAGTGATACACTAGCATCAATGTGCTACATCTTTATCTGCACCAGTATGATGACCAGCTTTGTGCTTCACATAGTATTTCAAGCCACCCATACAGTAAGATTACAACTAAGCCATTAACGGATCACAAGCCCACTAACTCAAGGATTCTCAATAAATGAATTTCCAGCATAGAAATGAATCAGGACAAGGCAACCCAGCTGTTAATAAGCAAAGAGATGGAACATTGTGTTTAAGAAACAATAATATTGGCTCAGCCCCTGCAAATCTGGTGTTTACAGGCATATAGTAGTAGTAAAGTTGCAATCCATATTAGCACACACTCCACCCTGCCCAATACAGTGCTATTCAACTGCAGATTATCAAAGCAGCACATCTACAAAAGTCACACCTCACCAAGTCGATGACAGTCAATACCAACTGCTAACCAATCTACTCCACAGGACCAGTAACATGAGTTCCTCCAGGCCGATATGTATTGTAAGAGGCAGCAAAAAGAAAACTCATCTGCTAAGACACAAGCATGAGAACCTTTCACAGCAGAGAGTCCCCGAACAGCCAGCAGCTGTTGTAAGACCATTCATGTGCCATAACTAACCGGTGTGCTAGCTGGATCTGTAGGCAGAACTTCAAGATTCTGACAAAACTCCCTCCTTCTGCCAGCCTGTCCAATTAATAAACGATTTTAGCAAGCATGGTCTAAAATGTCTTGCAAAAAGTAGCTGAACTTAATCCTATCAGCTCTTCAAGCTCAAAGGTTGATGAGAAACACTCTGCAACAGGCAGGCGTGCTAAATGAATCTTGTCTAGAACATTATGTGGAAGAAATAGTCTTCATGACTCGCCAAATTAACCAAAAGAATGCCTGCATTCATCATTTGTAATTCAGATTCTATAGATTGCTAAAGCTAACTAGCTATCTGCTAAATAATGCCATGCATGTGCCTAGGAATCCAAAACCGAGCTCCTAGGATAACATGCACAGACAAAGGGAAGAAAAGAACACAATGAGGTCAGTGGGAAAAAAGATGGCGAATAGATATTTGCAAACTATCACTCAGCTTCAGATAATCATACAGCTCAAAACAGGTATCCCGTGGATTTTGTCGAGGTGCGCAAAAGCTGGCCCGGACACCACGGTCATAAAGAAAAAAAAAAAACATATAATGCTGCAACAAAGTGCTGCATAGGATCAAAGAACAGCATAGAGATCGATTAAAGGAAGTTTGCAAGCCAAATACTGTCCAATTTCAAAAACTCAGAGAGAGGTTTCAAAGCGGTCTAACATCGATAAGGATACCTATATATGTTGCTATATAATATAAATTGAACCAATTGGTTAAGTACAAATAATTTTTGATAACATAATAAGTTTTGTTGATGTTTGGGCAAAACACACTTGTATACAGGAAGTATACCAAAAAGTAGAAAAAACTACAAAAAATATGATTTTTTACGAACAATACCTTATCTTCTAAAGGAACCTCATGAGTGTAACAAAAAATAATGGATAAGAGGTCATTCTCCAATTGTGAAAAAGTCATCTCTACACCTTCAAAAACTCTCATGCTTTTCTCTCTGCAAACGACCCACATAAGTGCAAGTGGAGCAACAACCCATGTCTTGCGTCTTTTCTTCATTCTACCATAATTCCAGCTGAATATTACTTCTTTCATAGTGCCTAGCATCACCCAAAGTATTCCAAACCAACTCAGAATTTTTCACCATAAACTCGAAACTACCCGAATTGTAGGAGATGATGGAGGTCTTCACCTGAGCACTTGCACATAAAGCACCAAATGACATAAGTAATCTTCCTCTTAGATTCTCAGCCGGCAAGATCACTCATTGAACAAGGCACTATCAATTGTTCTTTCATTTGGAGATTATGCACATTTGTTACCAAAACTGCATTTCTACAAATAGAAAAATGTGCTATAGACAAAATTGGAATCAGTAACATTCACAAATGAACACTCGGCATTCTATTACCAGTCTAATCAGAATAATATCAATAAAACCTAAAGAATAACATCTATACATGTTGCTATAAACAAAATCAGCACATAATATAAAGTGAAATAAATGGTTTGATATTAAGATGCTTCTTTGCGTGGAACATGGCATTGGTCAAATGTTCTTTCATTTAGAGGATATGCACATATGTAAGTTGTAACCAAAGCAGTATTTCTAAAATAGAGAAATTTGCTTTGACAAACTTTGGATAAAAAACATTGACAAATGCATACTCGGCGTCATATTTGCCGTCTAAACGGCAGAGAGCAACGGCTGAAACATAAAGAGAACTCCTTCCCCAGCAAAAATGCTAATGGTTAACAAAACAGTTAGGTGCATATCATTCAATTTCTCCTAGCAATCTTACTAGGCACTTTCTGATAAGCTCAGAACCAATTACCCGACGAGTTGTTAGGCTGGCATCAAACACCATGTGAGTGACCTCAATGCCGAGAAAGTATTTTAGCTTTAAGTCCTTGGTTCAAAAGTGACTGACCAAATGTTTCTTCAATTGTGTGATTTCTTCATAGTCTAATGACTATGTCATCAAAATATAGGACCAGATGAGCTATGGCAATAGAAAATTTAGTGGTCGCCTCACCATGTTTATGCCAACCAGAAGTTGATCTTTGACGTGCTTAAAGTCAAGATGCAGTTGATCAAAGAATAATACCGCAATTATGCAGCTTTTTGATAAAGTAAGAGTAGATTTCATTCATTCAGCATCCAGAAGATGCGAAAAGATTACAAAAACAACAGCTCCTGTACAATTTCAGATGACTCCTAGAAAAAATTTAAGGAGCTTACAAAACCAAAAGAGAGTCGATACTATTTACAGTACATAGTCTGCTCCAAGCAAAACAAATCCATCAAAATTCTGGCCTTCAACAAATGAACTGGAGTTGAAATTCCATCAGAACAGTGTTGGTCTCTTTCTTTCCAAATGCACCATAAGATCACTGCAGGATCCATTTTCCAGAGGTTGATGATGGATTTTCCAACTCTCCATTTTGCTCAATCTTCTTTCAGTACACCACATTTGTCCAGTTTTACTAAGAAGCGCTGGAGAGTATCATTCTGTAGCAACATTTTTAATTCACAGTTGCAGTTTGTGGTTGAGAAAGAAAATTAGTTATATGATGATTTATTTGCTTGAGGGGGAGGATCACTATTTGGTAGCACCATATAATCCTTGAATTATCATTGGCAAAAAACTCTGTTCTGATCCAAAAAGCAAGTCTTGAAAGCTCTGGCATTTACCAAAATTGTAGGTACAACATACTGCCACAACATCACTCAAAGTTAATCATCAAATTTTGGCACTGGCTTCAGTGTTCTGCAAGAATATCACTAAGTTTTCAAGACGACCAAGAGTCTTTGACCTAGGGACCAAGTTCAATATGACATGGTGGAGAAGAACTTGTTCGGATATTACTAAAGGACTAATATAATCTAGAGTAGATGATTCAAATAGAGCCCCCTCCAGCATCCATTTTTTTCTTATAAGGGATTCGGGCAGTTTAATTGGGCCATAGTAACATAGAAATTAAGTGCTCCACGATCTAGGTGAGTCAAGAAGAGTTTAAAAAAAAACTAAAATGTAGTACTCAAACTGCAGCAACCCACTCCAGGAGAGGTTAACATTTTAAGGTTTCTCGTAAACTAAGTGAAAGCCAAGCAACAGACCTCGCAATAATTCTTTCGACTCGGCCACTATATATGCAGCATGATTGTATAAAAACAAAAACCTCCCTTTTTACTTCATGATTATAATCAATATCTCTTCAAAGAAGTAACCTAATGAATTAGTGATTCAAATAGAAATTCACTCCCTTCAGTAAGAAAACTGAATAATGGATTAAAATGCTTCATGTCAAATTCAGATGTTTTTCTAGGACGTCAGTTGCTCACTACATCTGTACATTATGTTCTGAAATGTCACTGAACCTAAGCCCAAACAATTGACATTAAACGGGAAGAAAAAACACAAAGGAAAAAACTGCAACAAAATGTCACCTGGCAATGAAAAGTATAAGGCGCGGTTGTATGTAAATGGTAGTTATTTGATACGCTTAATAAAAGAATGTACATCAGCTTCGGTACATACATTATTTGGAAAACAATCACATAATAATGAGGCTAACTCATACTCAGAAACAATCGTGTCAAAAAAATTAGCTTACAAATAAGAATTTTGATGAAAGTATCGATCTGCCAGGGAAAAAACCAAAAGCTAAAAAGAAAGCAACTTAACCAGACAAAAACATAAACTGATAGAAGATTACAGGCTAATACAATGATCAATCAAGCGTCGGAAAATAAAATGCACCTATGTTTATGATCAGTGATTCAGATGAATAAAAATCCCAACGCAATATATGAAAATAAATAAGCATTTCTTTTCCTCTTCTTTTTTTCTGGAAAGCACCAAACATTAACCACATTCAGTACAAATTTGAAATTCATCGCTGGATATACAGTTCAGCTCATAGCGATGAAATAAAAAGCAGAAGAGAAGGAAAATACCTCTTATCTATGTTTGTTAAACCCCGCACTTCCTTAGTTTTGCCAACAAAGATTTCTTCTACCCTCCTGCATGATCTCAAAGGCAAGTTTATATCTTTCTAAAGATGCTGTTCCTGCCTCAATGTAATTCTTTGCTTCTTCTCTTAAGCTCCACAACATCAATGCCTTATAATCTTGAGAAGCACCTCCTGAATCGACATCACGCAGTATACCATATTTTGCATCTTTTGTCCAACGATGCAGGATATAGCGAGATGGAAGCTCCCTTATGTTCATTATCTGAAAAACTTTCAAGGCATGTCTACACAGCACACCTTCAAACTCAAACATTTTACAACTGCAACTGATGTTAAGATTGGAGGCATTAAAGGCAACTGTATTCCTCTCATCTCCATTCCCACATTTCTGCACCAGATACCTACTAATGGCACCTTCAACATTTATCTTAATTCCAACATAGCTATAGCACTCCAAAAGCTCTTTCTGAAATACTTTGAACAGAGTAATAGTGTAAAGCCTTCTACACTGGTCTTCTATAGGGTCCTTCGTGTGCAGAACTGCTTGCAAATTGAATGAGTTAAAATCCTCTTTACTTTCCTCTTCACGGCGTTGCTCAAGGGCTTTTTCATACCGTATAAGAAATTCACTAAGTGGTGCTTGAGATGTCAATATGGTGCCAAAATATGATTTCAAGCTTCCGTCCATTGGAATGCCAGCAAAGAATGTGCCCCTAATGTATAATGGAACCCAACTCTTACGCATCCTATACATCTCCTTTAACCATGTGTTCTCTCTCAAATTATATTTGTTAATAAGCACATTCCATGCTGCTTCAAACTCACTAGCCGTCTGGCTCTGGAAAATGCAAGTTTCATATTCATACTTAAATTCAGGATTCATAGAGAGTAATGCACCAATGTTTTCCTGCTCCTTAGCCACAACTTGCCATGGAGAAAAACGATGATGTGTTCCGGGGAAAACTTGAGCAATTGAATGTTGAATGGCCCTGTCTTGATCAGCGACTATAGAGATAGGACGACGCCCTGACATTGCCCGAAGCCATGCTTGAAACACCCAAGTAAATGACTCTTCAGACTCTTCAGCAATTAAGGCACAGCCAAGAAGTACTGGTTGCCTGTGGTGATTTACCCCAATGAATGAAGCAAGTGGCACTGAGTAACTACCCCTTCTATAGGTTGTGTCTAAAACAACTGCATCTCCAAACTGAGTGCCAGAAAATCTAGACCGGGAGTCAGCCCATAATACACTCATGGCTCTACCCTTATGCATTTCCACTGCATAGAAAAATCCCATATCTTCTGCTTGCCGAGCCTGAAAATAGTCAAAAAGCTCATTGTACCAATCACTTCCAATTTTACTCTCCCTGCTTCTTGTAACAAGGCTAAGCCCTCCATTTGATTCAACTAAATCCATGTTCTCCAACTCACTACTTCCTTCTTCTTTGAATCCTTTTAATGACACTCTCTCACTAGCATCAACGGGAGGTCCAAGTTCATGATTATGCTCAATTTGAAAACGATCAACCAACCACCTTCCCGTTCCTTGTCTTTGTATCCTCATGAACGCTCCACAACCAACTCTCGATGGATGCTGATGCCCTTCTTTGGAACAAACAAATCTCCTCGAGGTAATCGACCCATCATTCTTCGAACGAAATAGCTGCCCAATCCGAACTTTAAACCCAGTATTAGCAGCATGAGTATGATAAAACTCATAAGCTTCACCAGCAGAAACAAATTCCAACCCTTTATATGGTTGTTGTTCACCTCCACTTTCTCCATTAACTTTCTCCCTTTTAAGACGCTTAAAATCAAGCATACCCGAAGGACCATCCTCATCAAGTGATCTAAGTCCTGTCCTAGTCGATACAACAACAACAGAAGGTGATATCGATTTCAATTTCGATTTTGGGGTTGTTGGAGGAACAATTCGTGATGGACAAATCTCACCACCAGAATATTCAAGTACATGATTATGTTCTTTCTTGATATTAGCAAGAACCCATTTACCAGAATCGAGTCGTTGTACTCTTATAAAAGCTGGACAACCCGTTCTTGAAGTTGTCTGAAACCCCTCTTTGGAACAAACGAATCTACGTGAAACAACAGACCCATCAATTCTTGAACGGTAAAGCTGACCAATACGGATTCTGAATCCGATTCTGGTTGCATAAAGATTGTAAAACTCTTGTGCATCTTCTGCTGAATCGAACTCTAACCCAACATTTGGTTCTCCTTCTTCTTCTTCATTATCTCGTTGCTGGTGGCCATTGTTCTTGATAATAGTAGATATAGCTAATCCTGTTGTGGGTTTTGCTCTAACTGTCATCGTATTACTCATATCAATTTCTTTTTTTGCATATCGGATTTGATGGTCGACGGCCGACGGCGGCAGAAAGATTTGGACTTTGGGGGTGGGTGGGGTTTTGTCCTATGAATGGTGTGGGGTTCACTTGTTGTCGTGTATCTTTGTTTTTTTTTTGTTTTTTTACTCTGTGTTTATCTACTTTTGAGAATATTTATTAGGTGAATTTAAAATTTGTATATTTAGAAATTGTATAAGAAAAAATAGAAATTATATAAATTACAGGCTAAAATAAAAAGGTATTATTTAACTGTTAAAATAGTAAATAAATTGAAACTGAGGGAGTACACCGTAAGTTTTTGTCGATTTCGCAATTTTACTTTGTGTTTCTTCCATAAGAAAAATTGTTTTGATACACATAAGGGTAGTTGAGTTAATGTCGCAGGTGATATTTGATAAGTAAATCAAGAATATTTTCTCTATTAATATTTTTTCAGTCGAATTCATTGCACCAATCTTACTTAGTGCGATTTACATTTTTTTGTAATTTACAAAATATATGCATAGGAGTTTGATGAGGCGTCCTACAAGATGCACTGTATTACTTGATAAGGAGAGGAAAGCAAGAATACAGTTAGAGAAATGGGCCACAACAGAGGAGAGTATACTCAAGCAAAAATCTAGAGTCAAATGGATGCACTTGGGGGACTCCATAATGCATATTTTCACGCTTGCATAAAGGAAAGAAATGCATAGAATCAGATTCGAAGGTTGATCACAATTAATGACACTATTGCACAGAAAAAGCAGGAGATACCAAAAAAATCCTTAAGTTCTACGAGAAATTATTGGAGTCACGAGCCCAAAACCTTGCGGTCATAAAAAAAGATATTATGAAAGAAGAAAATAGACTTTAACGAGAACAACAACTGCATCTAATTCGATATGTTGAAATCATAGACGCAATAATGAATATCGACGATCAAAAAGCCCTAGGATGCGTTGGTTTCAATGCCCACTTATTAAAGAAAAGTTGAAATATCATAGGCAATGAGATAACACAATAGGTGTCTGCGTTCTTTGAAACATGAGAGATATATAAACCAATAAATTGTACAGCTGTGAGTCTGTGACCATGATCTCAAAATTTAAGCAGCCCACTTCAGTCAAGAAATTCAGATCAATCTCTTGTTGTACAGTATTATATAAAGTGATTGTTAAAGTGATCACCTCCATCCGTTTGGGAGTTATGGACAACTTGATAGATCATAGTCAAGCAACTTTTGTACCGGGGGAGGGTAATCACATATAACATTATCCTTAGTCATGGGTTGGTAAAAGCTTACAGCAGAAAGAACACATCGCCATGATGCAAGATAAAGATAGGTATGCAAAAGGTATATGCTCGATCGAGTGGGCTTTTATTGAACAAGTATTATTTCGACTCCACTTCATTGAAAAAATTCATTGGGTGGATTATGACATGCTTGAGGACAGAAACTTATGCTATCAGCATGATGGCAGATCCAGCAAATCATTTGAGGCAAAAAGAAGATTACGACTAAGTAATCCAATATCACCCTTTCTTTTTGTGCTAGCTGTGGAGTATTTTTTAGCAGGATGTTGAAGAGAATGACTAGCATATAATGCTGCAACAAAGTGTTGCATAGGACTGACCATGATAGCATTCTTGAATATGGAGCATCGCAAGATTAATAATCTATGTCAAAAGCTGATAGACGACTATGCAAAAGTCAGTTGGAGGAGATTAGTATGCAATAATGTAGGAGCACCTAAATGGATGCTTATGTTACGACTATATGCTCACAAAAGGCTATATACAAAAAACAGGTTGTTGCATTTGGGAGAAATGTCAACTCACTATGCTCACTGTGTATTGAGATGACTGAGAATGTGAACTACCTTTTCCTTCAGTGCGCTATTACAAAAATGATATGGGTCAGGATGTTTCAATGACAAAGTATAAACAAGATTAATAATAGATTGAGACAATAAAATAAAGCAGGCTACGAATAATATAAATGATAAGGATACACGATCTGAGGTGCACAAGCTTATCCTGGAAGGCATCATCTATTTCATTTGGTAGAAAAGCAATTGTAGAGTTTCCAACACACAACGAAGTATTGACGGGTTGATAAAACTAATGGTGCAAGAAATCATGTATCGAGGGACTACAAAGCCAAAATTAGCAGGATTCTTAGAAGGAATGGAGTTTTATTCCTAAATAAAGTCTAGTATACTGTTCAGTACACTAAAGAATGGAACAATGTCCATTCCCAATCTTTAAATATTCTATAATGATCACTTGATAATGAAATACAATATTTAGTCACCAAAAACAAAATAAAAAAAGTTTTTCTTCTTTGAGGCCTCAATTAAAGACAATTTTTTTTGCAAAGAAGACATTTACAATTATTTCATCTACTTTTAACGTTATTTGTATTATCGTTGACCCATTATTATCAATTATTACTGCTCACAATCATTATTAACAATTATATTATCACTATCACCATTCATCAAAATTAGGGCCGTGCATTCATTTTCAGTTTAATTTTATATTATTCGATTCTTAATTTTAAAAAGTGTAATCCTATTCGAATCTAAATAAATTGATTTGATTCAATTTTTATTTTTTTTTATTTGATTTTTTTAATTTGGTATTTGGTTATATCAAACAAGATAACTAACACAACCAAATAATTATATTTACATGAAAAAAAAGAGTAAAAATTGTACACAAAAAAACATTAATATTGAATCATCAATTTATCGTAAATTAACACCCACAATCTCCATTATTAGAAGCTTTAAGATGAGGAATAGGGCATGATGGCTTTCTCTCTCGGTGCACGTTAACCTTAACATACGCTGTCCATGGAGAGGAGAGCAAAACTCTCGATCCCTGATGACAAAAAGACACAGGAGAACAACGGGAAAGGTGTGGGAATTAATACGCAATCAAACATCTATGACAAAGCGGCGATGAATGAAGGGGGAACAAAAGGGGATGCTAGTGCTAACTCAGTGATAGAGGAGGTGCCGGAGAAGATTCTGTCGCCGGCGAAAGCACCAAATGCCCCTCAACAGATACAACAAATTAAAAACCCCACAAAGCAAAGAGACAATGTGTGGATAGCTGCTATATCCCAAGGTAGCAATTCATGGGCTGATGAAGTGGAGATGCTGGAAAAAAACTCTGGTATGCAATCTGGAAATAAGACCTCTGTCTGGGATAATTTTGATATCTCAAAGATCGCAAACACTGGGTTTCAGTTAGAGTATATGAACCCTGTGGTGGAGGAGGAAACAAGGATAGGGGAAATAAACTTTGAAGACATAGAATCTGAAATTGACTACTGGAGGAATGCGGTGGTATGTTATGTCCTGGGGGCATATCCTCCCTTCAGTGTGCTCAATGGATATTTGCAGAGAATTTGGGGGAAATATGGGATAAACAAGATTGTGATGTTAAAAATGGGGTAGTGTTAGTACGATTTGATATAGAGGTGGGGAAGACTGAGGTTATCCAGGGAGGAATATACCATTTTGATAATAAACCCCTAATTGTGAAGGCATGGAATTCAGAGATGGAGTTTTCAAAGGAGGAGTTGCAAACGGTCCCAATATGGATCAAACTACCTGGATTAGAGTTCAAATATTGGAGCGTGAATGGTCTAAGCAAAATTGGCAGCTTGATAGGGAAGCCACTAATGGTGGATAAAAATACTGAGAAGAAGGTTGGCCTCAACTTTGCTAGAATGCTGGTTGAGGTAAATGTTGGAATCCATTTTTCGGAGGTCATCTATTTTAGAAACGAAAAAGGAATTGTAATCGATCAAAAAGTACTTTACGACTGAAAACCTACTGTATGTGACATATGTAAGAAATATGGTCACATGCGTACAAATTGTAGGAAGAACAAAACAATCCAGCAAGGGATCCAACAAGCGAAGGAGGACCTAAGTGAAAGTGAAGCTGTAGGGACTGATAAGGAAGGTGAATCAGGGTCTCCAAGTAACGTTACTAAGGGCAACCAAGTGTTAAAAAAATAGGAAGGAAATTGAACCACCACAATAACCGCAATAATGGAATGTAGCTGGAAGGGGAAAGAAGCATCAAAGGAGCACAGGGTTAAATCCAATGCACCAACGGCTAGGAGGGGGTATACCACAGCTAGTGCCAGTGAAAAATTCTTATCAGACACTGGGGAAAGATGGAGTTGAAGCAAGTAAGGAGGGTAACAGGAATGAAGGTGGACCATCATCTCTCCACATGGAGGATGGTTAATATTCTCAACTGGAACACAAGGGGCCTAAATGGCCTGAATAAGCAGACATAAGTCAAATTTCTCTGCAATAATTTGGATGTCAGGTTAGTAGGTTTACTTGAGACTAAGATCAAAAGTAATAAGGTTGAGACGATTGCCGGAAGAATGTTCGGAGGGTGGCACTATTGTACTAACCATGCACCTCATTACAATAGAAGGATCTGGTTGATTTGGAGGGGAGACCTGTATACAGTAAACACAATTAGTGAGAATGCCCAGGCTTTGACTTGTAAGGTCTGTTATATTCCTTTGCAAGCTGAGTTTATGATCACGTTTCTCTATGCTCATAATGTTAAGGAAGAGAGAATGGATCTTTGGGAGTATATAGCACAAGTATCTATGAGGATGCAACTACCATGGATAGTACTATGGGATTTTAACTCTGTTTTGCACACATGGGATAAGAAAGGTGGTAATCCGGTCACTATGAATGAGGTACGAGAGTTTGAGGCATGTCTGGATTGTAATGGTTTGATTGAACTTCCCAACACTGGTTGCTCCTACACATGGAACGATAAGCAGGAAACAGGAAGAATTTTCTCTAAAAATAGATTGGGTGTTTGTAAATGGCGAGTGGTTGGATATAATGTCGGCATGCACTGCCAAGTTTCTACCTGAAGGAATCAGTGACCATAGTCCTATCCAAGTCACACTACAGCAGCTGGGACATAGGAGGAAGAAGGCATTTAAGTATTGTAATATGTGGAGCTCTCACCCACTGTTCCACGAGATTGTTAAAAAAGGTTGGGAGGTTAATGTTGAGGGATGTCGAATGTTTCAAATTGTAAAGAAGTTATAATCGCTTAAACAGGATTTGAAAAAACTGCATGCCAGGGATTTCAGTAATATTGTAGAGGAGGCAGTGACAGATAGAGAAAATTTGTTAAATTGCCAAACTCCACTCCAGTTAAATCCCCTAGATGTTGTTTTACAGGGAGAGGAGAAACACTTAGGGGAGAAATTCAAGAGATCTAATTACTTGGCTGAGGTTTTCTTACAACAAAGAAGTGAAGTAACTTGGATCCAGTTGGGAGATGACAACACAAGGTATTTCTTTTCTGTTATCAAACACAAGAAACTCACACAAGCAGTGACTCAGTTACAAGATGAAAATGGGCAGATGCAACATGATGGTGAAACGATAGCTGACATTTTTGTCAAGTTTTACACTAAGCTATTGGAGGAACCATGAGAACATAGAGAGCCAGCATCACCATATTTCCTGCAAAATAGGCATAGACTAACCACAGTCCAACAAGTTGGGCTATTACGATCATACTCAGAGAAAGATCTTAAAGAGGCCATGATGAGTGTCAATGCGAATAGAAGCCCAGGGCCTGATGGTTTCAGGAGTGGTTTTTTCAAAGATACTTGGGATATTGTAGGGAATGGTATAACTGAGGCTGTATTGGAGTATTTTAGAAGTGGCCAGTTGCTGAAGCAAGTTAGTGCTACTATAATCACTCTGATTCCAAAGGTGGAGAAACCAATTGATGCTGGACAGTTTGACCAATCTCTTGTTGCAATGTAATTTACAAATGCATCTCCAAGATATTATGTAAGCGGTTGAAGAAAGTGTTGCCCTCTCTAGTTAATGAAACTCAGGCAGCTTTTGTGCAAGGTAGATACTTGGTGCACAATGTGTTGATCTGCCATGATTTGTTGAGACACTATAGTAGGAAAACTACGCCTAGATGCATGATGAAAATCGATTTGAGGAAAGCCTATGATATGGTGAAATGGGAGTTCCTACAAGAGATGATGGAGGGGTATGGTTTCCCTGAAACTTTCATTAAGTTGATAATGACTTGTGTGAAAACAACAAAGTTCATTGTGAAAGTAAATGGTGAAGGGCATGGCTAATTTGAGGGGAAAAGAGGTTTACGACAAGGAGATCCCATCTCACCTCTGTTATTTGTGATGGTGATGGATTATTTGTCTAGGGTATTGGGGAGGATGTGTAAGTTGTCGGATTACAGATTTCATCCTATGTGCAAGCAACAACAGTTAACACACTTAACCTTTGTAGATGATCTTATGATCTTCTGCAAAGGACATAAGAAGTCTGTTCAAAAGGTGATGGAAGTTTTATGACATTTCTCCTTAGTGACTGGTTTGGTAGCAAATAATGACAAATCCAACATCTTCATAGCTGGTGTAGATGTTGGGACAAGAGCAAGGTTATTAGAGATGACTGGTTTTCACGAGGGACATTTCCCTATTAGATACTTGGGACTGCCCTTATCCCCCAAGAAGTGGAGCAAGATTGAGTGCCATCAACTAAGTCAGAAAATCACTGAGAAAATTAGAGCTTGTTCAGCTAGGCATTTATCCTATGCTGAGTAGATTATAGGTAATAAACTCAGTTTTATTCTCATTGCATAACTTTTGGGGGAGTGTTTTTATTCTCCCTCAAATTGTTCTTAAAGAAGTTGATAGAAAATGTAGGGATTTTTTTTGGGGGTCTTCCGAGGAAAAGAAGAAAACACCCTTGGTCGCTTGGGAGCAAATCTGTAGGCCTCGGAAACAAGGAGGACTTAATGTGAGAGGCTGCAAATTGTGGAACGTTGCTGCAGTGGGCAAACTGATTTGGCAAGTCATGGAGAAAGCTGATAACCTATGGGTAAAGTGGATTCATGGGTTGTATATGAACTATGATATAGGATTCTGGGAGTACCGACCACCTAATGATAGTAGTTGGTATTGGCATAAACTCCATAAAATCAAATTGGGAATGATCAATTGTATGTTAATGGACGGTACTGTCTCACAAATACTGGTAAGTATTCTGTGTCCCAAGGTTACTTGAAATTACTAGGAGACTCACCTGTTCTGGAGGTTTCAGAGTTAATATGGAGTAGAGTTCTCGTGCCTAAACACAGGCTCATTATGTGGCTGGCAATCCAAGGGAGATTACTAACAAAGGATAGGATTTGCAGCATGGGGATCATTGTGATAATACTACGTGTGAACTGTGTGATCAGGGGAAACAGGAGAATGCGAGGCATCTATTTCACGATTGCACATGGACTGAGGAAGTGTGGGCAGTGTGGGCAGAGGTGACGCAGTGGTATGGAATCAAACTAGAACAACATAGTATAAGAACGGCAATGGAGCGCATACAAAGAAGACATTGGTGTAAGCTAAAGAAAGAGATCATGGCGGCCATCTATAGTGCTGGGTATATCAAATTTGGATGGCAAGAAACCATAAGCATTTTATGGGACAAACTGTGAATAGCAATTTTGTGTTACGACAAATACAACATACAGTGAAGGAGAGAGTTCATATGATGCGGGAAGACAAATGAGCGGGAAAAATTAGCTCATTGATATAGAGGATATGTAACTAGTTTGGGATACCTGTTTCTTTCTTTAGTTGAGGCTCGGTGCACTAGAGTTTTTCCAGAATTGAGTGCTCTTGTTGTGTAAATAGACGAATTTGGTTGTACGGTAATAGTTCACAATTGTTACCAAAAATCTCCATTATTAATCATCATAACTATCAAACACCAATAGAAATTTATTTTATTGAGAAAATAAAGTATCAAAATTAATTTATATATTTTTAATATTAAATGACACTATTTTTTTCCATAATAATTATATATAATTAGATAATAATAATAATAATAATAAAGTATATCATTCGTCTTTCTTACAACACTTGCTATATAAGAGCAATTGAGGAAGCGAAGCAGACGAAAATGAACATGTTCTATGAATTGTTGACAGGTGCACCATCCGTCAATCCAATCTACCATATAGATAGATAGAATAGAAAGCAAAAAATCTTTTTTTTTATAGAAAATAATTTTGAACACTAGTAGTATTTGTTTCCTTTAAATAAACTTGAAAAAAATTAATAATTAAACCCAACCCAAAATAAACCCCTGTATTTTAAAAAAAAAAAAACAAAACCCCCTCCAGTCTGTATTGTGAAGACTGTTTTCTCCGTCTGCAAAAAGTGAAATTTCCTCTTCTCTATTATTTCGTGATCCACACTTTTACAGAAGAAGAAGAATGAGTGTAATTGATATTCTTACACGCGTTGATTCAATCTGTAAGAAGTATGACAAGTACGACATCGACAAGCAAAAAGATTCCAACTTTGCCGGCGGCGACGATGCCTTCGCTCGTCTCTATTCCTCCGTTGAATCCGACATCGAAACTGCTCTTCAGGTTCAACTAAAAGAAAAAGTTCACTTTTTTAAGGATCTTTTTTAGGGTTTTAGTTTGGGGCAATTGAGATTTTGAAGATTTATTTTTCTTTTTTGCGGTTACAGAAAGCGGAAACAGCTAGTAATGAGAAAAATAGAGCATCTGTTGTGGCGATCAACGCTGAGATTCGGAGGACTAAAGCGAAGTTACTCGAAGAGGTTCCGAAGTTGCAGAGGTTGGCTGTGAGGAAGGTGTGGTTTAGTTTTGACTTTTTTCTTTTAGCTGATTTGGTTTGTGTATTGATCGTGTAGTTTCTGATCCTTCGATTTATGTTATTATTTGTTGTATCGGAAACAACCTCTCTACCTCTGAGGTAAGGGTAAGGTCGGCGTAGGCTCTATCTTCCCGGATCCTACTTTGTGGGATTATACTGGGTATGTTGTTGTTGTTGATGTAGTTTTTGTTTTTGTTGTTATATTATACTTGGATTTTGTTGTGTTTTTTTTTTCCAACTGTTTTGTTGGTGTTTAGGGGTTATGTTAGATTTGGTTGATTGGCTGTGGATTTTGAGGAAAAGTAAGATGAAGAATAGAGCTAGGAGGGAGGGGAAGCAGAAGGGTGTGTAAAAATTGTGCTTTTGGATTTGTGAGTTAGTGATATGTGAGTTTTGTAAGCCATAGATGGTCATAAGTACGGAGAAAAGAGGTAGGGTTGCATAGGTTGATGATAAGCGTAAAAGTAAACAACAACAACATACATATCCAGTGTAGTCCCACAATGTGGGGTCTGGGGACGGTAGAGTGTACGTTGCCCTTACCCCTACCTTGGGAGGTAGAGAGACTGTTTCCAATAGACCCTCGGCTCAAGGAAAAACAAGATGTTTCCATTAAGGGTAAAAGTAATATAAGAAACTATCAGGATGTTGAGTTGGTTAGACCGTGTTTACATAGACACGTCTGAATAAAAGGGAATGGATATATAGGATTCATATAGCTGATCACATCTAATTTCCTACTGCGATGTAGTTGATTGTTTGACAATGATATAATGTACTGTTAGGTCACTTGTTTTGCGGATAGGATGTGCACTGATCATCCTACTTACTTATAGTAAAAAGGGGCATTGAAGGGTGGGAGGGCGATGTCTGTTACGCAGAATGTCGTACAACTATTAGCACATTATCTTCAATCTTCGTTTTCCCCCTTTTAATGGTTCAAGACTAGTGTAGATAGTCCTTACAAAAAATAACACTACAGATAGCAAAAGGGAGTTTGATTGGCAATATGAGCACCAAAACAACAATAATAACATACCCATTGTGATCCCAGAGAGGGTAGAGTGAAGGTAGACCTTATCCCTACCTTGTGTGAGATAGAGAAGTTGTTTCTGATAGACCCTCGGCTCAGAAAAGCGTTTTCAGCAATATGAGCACCAGTTTTAATACAAATTATTACGAGTTCCTATTTTGTGAAACAAATTCTCGATAAGTTTTAGGATTTTAGTTCTCCTATCCTACTTATCAACAAAATGTCCTATTAATTCTTTGGATCCCCATAGTTAGTTGAAATGGAAAAGGAAAACCCAGATGAACTTAAGGAATATGCTATCTTCCTTTCTATTAGCCCGATGCTCCTAAAGCTTAATGTTGTTTTGTGAGCGAGTACATTAATACCTTCCAAAGTTGCATTCTTTGCTTTAATTTTGGAGTGATATACTTAGGGGTCGTTTGGTAGAGTGTATAAGAATAATGCATAATATGGTGTATTAGTAATGCTTGCATTAGTTATGCTGCGATTTTTCTTATGCAGTGTTTGGTTTAGTGTATTAAAAATAACATGCATTGCGTAATTTCTAAAAAAAAAAAAATTATTTACAAAAATACCCTCCACAAATATGGTAGAAATTATGTGGAAAGTGTTTTGAGGGACAATTGTGTCTTTAGTCATTCTAATGCATGCATTAGAACCCATTGCATTACTAATACATGGAAATCCATGGTATTAGTAATGCATAGCTAAATCAAAATTTGGCTGTCCAGTAGGTAAGAAAAATAGAAGGCTCACCAAATCTTACTTGAGTCTAACATCTCAAATTCTGAAAACCATGTCACTTGTTGATGACTGACAATCATGTACTGCTTCCCTCTTTAGGATTTTTTTAAAATACTTCGTTAAGCTTAGAAAATAAGGTTGTTCATTCATTCAGTTTTCAATAATTCTATTAACTTACACGATTGTTCGGTTCCTCAATTTGGGTTTGCTTTGGTTATTTTAATTTGGTCTTTTGTATTTTCAATCCAGAGATAGGTCAGGATGCAAGAGTATACAAACAAAAAATGCCATTGTCATGCTATTTTCTTACTTCAGTAGTTCAGTTTTAAGGAAGAGAATTATATCTATGAGAGAGAGATAAGGGCGGGAGGGGGGGTGGCGGGTGGGCTGTTGGCTTGGCATTTTCAGGTTGAGAGAGTTGATATTCCAAGAACAACCTGAGAGAAGGCCGTCAAGCTTATGAGAACAAGAGTTTAAGGGAATGGGAGAGTTTGAGAGATGAAGAGGACTGAGAGAAGAATGGAAATAGAGCACAAAGAAATAAAGTTGAGTGGTAGAATAAGGAGAAATTAAAAACTCAGTTGATCAAAAGAAACCGAGAACTTTAATATTGCACAACCCAATTACGAAAGAAAACAAATAGGGTCCATTTATTCTAAGGGAATTTATGAAACTTAGAATATGCATTCCTCTTATTTGACTAAGCGGCAGGAAGAGATGGGATTGCTGAAAATCGACGAATAAATTTAGATACCCAGTATGTGGTTTTTATCCCCTTTTCAGAATGTTAAAATTTGTTCTTTTGGTTTTCAGAATAACTTGAATCTATGGGATTGATGAATTATACCCTGAATATGTTGCCTTGTCAATCAATCTTTTTTTCCTTTTTATGTTTTCCTTGGTTAGATTGAAGGAAGCAACATAAATATTTGCACATACATTATATAGCTTTCAGGGGATTTTGTATTTTTACTTATAATCAATTGCTCTCTGATTTCATGTCCATGCTACGTAAAAGGTAACTGAAGATAATTAGGAAGATATTGATCAAAGTGACTTGAGTATGGGAGTGTGCGTGATAAAATGCCAAACCACTGGACTCGAGGTTTTGAATCAATGGTACTCCATGAGATTGAGGGATTAATACTTTGAGAGCTTCCATTTGTATACCCAAAAATAATTAGATAGATAGAGGTGAGAATACGGAAACAACCTCTGCCTCTGAGGTAGGGGTAAGGTATGCGTACACTCTACCCTCCCCGGACCCCACTTTGTGGGACTATACTGGGAATGTTGTTTGTTGTAGATAGAGGTGAGAATACACCCCCTCCCAAACAAACCAAGAAGCTTTTGATTGTATTTGACTGTTTGACCAGAAAAGTTTGCGACTCATCTGGAGATGGTTGGGGTAGTCATTACCAAAATGAGGTTGTGGATCTTGATGCTCTGCTTATCTAGATTCGCACATGTTTCTTAATCTGGTCATTGCAGCACATTTCCTTTGTAGAGTAAATAAGGACAAGCTTGAACTTGCACTAGTCTACCTCTACTTATTAATGCTAGAGCATATGTCTTTAGGAGTCTGTGTACTTTGTATTGTATCATTACAAGTGGGTATCTGCTTCAGTCTTGACTGGCGTGTCTGAGCTATTAACCTTGATCTGCAAAACTGGTGTTAGCAGCTTGCTTCATTTATAGGGTAAACAAGGACTCAAGGGCAAAGGGAAAGTAATGGAGCTTAGAATTCTTTGGTTGTTGATACTTCGAACTCTGTTCATCTTCTTTTCAATTACTTGATAACTAATATGTCTTGCAGTGTTCACTATTTTCGATGTGCTCACCTTTGGGCCTCCCTACCAAAAGAATGAATCCGAGTTTATATGGTAATATGTGGGACTAAATAGTTGCCATGGAACTAAAAACCCTCGATTTCAGGTCAAAGGTCTTTCAGGTGAAGAACTTGCTGCCCGTAATGATTTGGTTCTTGCACTGCCAGATAGAATAAATGCCATACCAGATGGCTCTGCAGCTCCACCCAAACAATCTGGAGGATGGAGAGCTTCAGGTTCTCGCGCAGAAATTAAATTTGATTCAGGTGATTGATAATTTCTGCCATTTGACTGGTCTTCCTGTGAGTTGTTCTCTGCATGTGTAGTTAGTGTTGTCAACAAAGGCGAAACGCCCCAAGGTCTGCTGGGGCTCTAAGCGTGCCGCAATTAAAGCATGAGCTGCAGGAAAGAAAGACACAATGAAGAAAAAAATAGAAGTATTTATGTAATTCAAGGAAAAAAACAATTACAAACAAAGATTAATTTTAAAAATAATTGAAAAAATACAAATATATGTAGTAAAAAACATGTAGATTAAGTTCAAAATCCAACTTACAATATTTTGTTTAGATGCAAAGATGCAGTTTTAAGTTTCTAATGCAGCTTAAGTGACTAGTTTTCTTATATTAAAGGTCTTATTTCCTTTTCCTAAGTAATACTCCCTCCGTCCATCTTTACTTGTTCATGTTTGACTTGGCACACCCCTTAAGAAGTAAATATTAAAATGCTAAGTTTACTATATCAACCTTTGAATATAATAAATTCAATGTTTGGAAAATGCATTGGGAAATGATTATAATTAATGATAAGGGTAAATTAGGAACTAAATGATAAATTCTCTCATGATTTTCTAAACTGGACAAGTAAAACTAGACATCTAGTTTTGGTATAGTGGACATGTAAAAATGGACGGAGGGAGTAACAGATCCTATTTCCTCCGATAAGGCGCATTCCTGTGCTAAAACGCTTGCTAGACGAGGCAAATCACCTAACCTGAGCTTCACTTAGCTTCAGGGTTTAAGTGCGCCTAAAATGAGCCTTTAACAACACAATTTATCATGAAATAAAAGTATCATTTACTCCATCATTCTTGTAGGTTACAGTTGATTGTTAGATTACTTACAGAATGTACTTGGATTGCAGATGGACAATTTGACAATGAATATTTTCAACAAACTGAAGAGTCAAGTCAATTCAGGCAAGAGTATGAAATGCGAAAAATGAAACAGGCATGTGCTTTTTTGGGTAGTTTATCATGAAATTCTTTGAATTAGGCTCTGCTCCCCCCACCCCCACCCCCACCCACCCCAATTGAGGTTATGTTTACACTTCTTTGCTGCTTCCTGGACTATGTTTAAGATTTAGTTTACACGTCACACAGGACCAAGGTTTGGAGGTCATAGCAGAAGGCTTGGATACTTTGAAAAACATGGCCAGCGATATGAACGAGGTTTGCTGCATTTATGGTTTCTATTATGTATCATTCCAATTGACATAGGCACTAAACATATGATGCAATGCATGCAGGAGTTGGATAGACAAGTTCCTCTGATGGATGAGATTGACACAAAGGTTGGTAACCTAATTGGTTTATGTAATACTTGATTCGGGAAGAATTAAAGCTAAAGATTGATATGGTTTGACTTCTCAATAGGTGGACAGGGCAACCGCGGACTTGAAGAATACCAATGTTAGGCTTAAGCATACAGTCAACCAGGTAAACTGAATCACCTGTATCTTCAGTTGCAGTAAGTGATCTGCACACAAGGATTACTCCTGAGCTTTGTTTGACAAACTTTGGTTGTTTTTCAGCTGAGATCTAGTCGCAACTTTTGCATCGACATCATTTTGCTGTGCATCATTCTTGGAATTGCAGCATATTTGTACAAGTGAGTTTTCAGATCATGTCTTGTCCTTTCATTATATCATCTTATATTGTCAACAATCAATAGTGTCAGCCCGTCATTTACGTGTAATGTGGTGATCCTTTTTCATAGTTTTTACTAATGTAAACATAGCTAACTGGTGATTCTCATCAATTGCAGTGTCCTGAAGAAGTAAATCTCCGCTAAAGTGCCTGTTGGATCGACTTGTATGTTGGCCTTCACGATCCATTTAGTTTTTTTCCGTGTGTGCATGTAAAACAAGTTTATATTGGCAATTAAGCCTAGCATTCATATTCTACTTGTTTGTGTGTTTAACTAGTTCGAGATTGAGATGTTGTTATTGCTGTTTGCTATCTTCGGACAATGAATTTCCGTTTTTAGTGGAAAAGGGTTTATTTTTCAGTAATGTCAATTAAACGAAATTATCATTCTATATTTCTACTCTTCTTCATGTCCCCACTGTATTTATAAATGCCAGTTCGGTGCACTAAAGCTCCCGCTATGTGCGGGAAAGGACCGGGCCACAAGGGTCTATTGTGCAGCCTTACCTTGCATTTCTGCAAGGGATTGTTTCCACGCCACACTGTATTTATAAGTGTTGTACATTTTTAAGCCATTTGGAAACTTTAGGGAAGAATTTTTGTATATGTACGAATTTGCAAACGTAGTTCCCCCCACCCCCACCCCACCCCATATATTTAAGTACATTTATTAGTTACAACAACAACATACCCGGTGAACACAAACTTTATCACAGATTCTCGGCTCAAAGAAAAATCATGTTTAGATCATGTTTGAACTTAGCAACCTTTACGTGAGAGGATTATATTAAAATCACAAAGATTAAAGTATTGTGAATTGAAAGTTAGCTAAAGTCTTACAAAATAATGTTATTTTGATCCTATGGTTAGATTATTAAATAGCATCTTTATACCTAATAAGACAAGAAGCCCGTCTAGCTCAGTTGGTAGAGCGCAAGGCTCTTAACCTTGTGGTCGTGGGTTCGAGCCCCACGGTGGGCGTTTGTGATATAATTTTTTTTTTTTACTTCTCTACAAAAATATCCATATGAATTTTTAATAATATCATTATACTTATTATTAGGGATAATTTCATAGACATATTCATTCACAATTGTAATTTAACTTCATAACAATATTTTCCTTTATAATTGTGACGAGCAATTTTAATTTAATAATTATTTTACTTTTTGCATGTATGAAAACAAAAATGCAATCAAGATAAGCATCCGTTATGAAGCTACAATCATGATAGTTATTTAGAGTGGACGTTGGTTTTTACATATTTTATCAGATACATCATATAGACTTTGCGATATAAATAGTATTTTAATATTTACTTCATGTGTTATATCAAAATTAATAATTATTTCACATAATAAATAAGACATTCTAATGTTAATGCAATCCTTCTGTGATGTTTTAAAAACAAATAATCGGAAATTAACAGAATTATACTGTACAAGATACAGAAAAGAAATTGTGATGTTGGAATAGTTTTGAAAAGTCTAATTCTAATTATAAACAATAGAACAACAACATATTCAGTGTGTTTCGTCAAGTGAGGTTTGAGAGAGTTGGGTATATGCAAATCTTACCCCTATCTTTGTGGGGTAGAGAAGTTGTTTATGATAGACTCTCAGCAAAGTAAAGGAAACAATAATACCAATAAAATTAAAAAATAAGACAATACTAGCGGAATAATAATAATTGCAGGTAAAAGAAAGAAACAGATAAGAACTCCAGACTACAATCCTGCTCTATCACTCGGAATAGAGAAAATACTCGACTATCTATTAACCGTTTACCTCAATCTTCGACCTCCATACTCTCCTATCTAGTCAACCATGTATGTATAAATTGGGTTAATTTATAGGTTTAGTTCGTACATTCACTATGTTTTGACTACAAACGTATTGATATTTTTTGGAGCTATAATTAATTAAACTTATA
Source organism: Jaltomata sinuosa (assembly GCA_003996215.1). Taxonomy (NCBI): domain Eukaryota; kingdom Viridiplantae; phylum Streptophyta; class Magnoliopsida; order Solanales; family Solanaceae; genus Jaltomata; species Jaltomata sinuosa. The sequence goes on from QJPP01000016.1 coordinate 154,760, forward strand.
AAATTTTCTTTTATGAAATCTAACTTCGAAAATGATCTTATTTTAACAAACTGTTTTTTTTAATGTACAAATGAAATCTTTTCTTTTTGGAAGTACAAATGAAATCTACAAATGTATATAGTAGCATTGGATCCCATAGATTATAGCAAGACAACCCCATGTGTTGGTTAGTCCCAAAAAAAGTTGGAGATGTTTTGCTTTTGGGGAACGTGCGTTGTGTTTGGTCACTGTTTTATGTTATTGAAAAAAGACATTTGTCTTTTATTTAAAAAAGAAATCAATCGATTAATTATGGGAAAAAACGAAAAAGAACAAAGAAAAAAAATGTAGTTTTAGTCTTGAAAAATAATTAAAAACTGTTCTTGAGGAATACTCCATCACATCCATTCAATTTTTGTGGCAACTTTTTAAGTATTTTAATAATTAATCATCAATTATCGCAACTTATAGCTTTTTATATAGTTTTCAAATATATAAATTTTGTTTCAAGAAACTTAAAGATTATATGTTCGAATTGATGGTCTAAACTAAAAAGTTTGCTTCTTAAAATTCAAAAGATGTCACATAAATTGGGACAAAAGAAATATGATTTTTTGAAGAAAAGAAAATTATCTTCAAGCTTCAACTTATAATAATTCTTGCAAAAAAAAAATAATTAATTTTAATTAGGAAAAAAGTAAATTCTTGGACAACAAATTAAACTACAGAGTACTGAGGATATATGTACCAGGAATTTAATATAAAATCAACACCTCTAACCAAATCTCATCGTCCCACAAAATAATTCTCATAATATATTATTTTGCATGGATGTTATATTTAATCAAATCTCACCCCACACCCACCCCTCCCACTCCACCCTCCGTACCACCTAGTGTTAATCAGATATTTACATTAAAGTTCGATTAAATCAAAATTTGGACCAAAAAAATGCCACATTATGAGGTGAAACACTCGATCTTTAACAAAAATGACCTATCACTCAACCCTAAAATCTCTGATTCACAACTTGTTTACTACTTACATAAATATACTAGAAGTTTAGGAACCAACTGTCCCTACTTGTACATGTGAATGCTACACCATTAAAGTTTAAGTTATATATATTCTTAATTTTAGAAAATACATTATTAAATTTTTCAAATAACATTTACAGATAAGCATATGTAGGAGGAAGAAAGAATAATTCAGTTTGCAGTAGGATCCGAGTGCATGAAGCCAAAAGCTAGCTAGCTACCCTACTTAAAAAAATGTCAATTAATCTAGAAAATCAATTTCAGGAGGTCGATTTTTAACAAAAACAATCAAAAATCGGCCTTTAGGCTAGGGAAACTTCGTATATAGCAGGTCATTCCATATTAAGAAGAACGGTTTAGCCCTTATATACCTTATTCTCCGGCCTACAATTACTATTGAATCTGCAATAATAATGAGTATATAGGAGCCAACATCGCGTTATAGTGTCACGATCGCACAAGAGATCATATTTTTGACAATTTTTAATTTGAGCTCGAGCTACGATTCCAAAAAGATAGAAATTTGAGTCCATATTTTAAGTAATGATTCCTCAAGTTGATCTTAACATCATGCTTTACATATAATAGTTGCAATAATTAGCCACAAATATTTTGAAAAATTGGATTAATAGCAAGTTACTATATATCTTTCAGTTTTAGACTTGCAATCCAATATTCCTTCAAAGTTCAAACTGTTCTATCAATTATTGTATATTAGAGTATATTTCTTAAAGGCTATGATGGGACTACGTACATATTTTGCTAAGACTCTTTTTCAATGGTACAACTATATAAAAATCACAACATGATTGACGAAATATAGGACACGACAAAATTCTTAAATTAAATAATTTCAATAAAATAAAATTGGAGACTAGTCATGTGAAAATTGTCACGTCCAGGAAAAAAATATATTAATTAAAAGATTGAAAATGTGCATTAGAATAATTAGTGTCTGCTTGAATTTTGGGACGAGCTGTATATGAGCCATATAAATAATAAAATTGCTATTTCGAATTCAATCATGCAAGTATCTAATAAATAATAAAGGGATGATTACGGGCCTGAATTATTCAGTCATCTAGTTTATAAAATATGTATGAAACATATACATAGTATATATTGTATACTAAATATATATATATACTATACATATAATATACATATCTATACATAACATATACATATACACTAATAGCATATATATTGTGTATACACTACTAGAAACAAAGATTTTTCTTACAACGAATCAGTGGAAAATTTGTGTTTTAGAATGTAATTTTTTCATTCATTTTTCATCGAACCAGCTCACTGGTAAAAATGCATGATGGGAAACAGATTCTCACTGAAATAGTGAAAAACTTCCTAATTTTTCTTGTCCCATCTCAAAATATCTGCGAAAATAATCATTGAACAGTGATTTTTTAGTAGTAATAACTTCGGCCACATTGATAAATTAGTTGGCCGAAGGGTATATATCCGTAACTTTCCCATAATAATAAAACACCAACTATTTGATGTCACAATTATTTATTTCAAAAATGGTATAATTCTGCAGTAAGAAAATAGAAAAAATTGCCAACTAGCAAGCTATTAAAAGTGAGTGCTGACAAATTTAAAAGAAGTAGTTATTTTCAAAAGGGCTATCATATATAATATGAAATGGTATTCTGAAAATGATAGCTAACAAATTTGATTCTTTTTCTTGATTATTATTGCTTCCTTGTAAGAAAATGTGTATGTTAATCTAAAATTTCTTCACATGCTCCTCTCACGCGTATTCCAACTTTATGTACTCCCGAAAAATGTCTTTGAATGGTCGTAATCATCGACGATTTAATCGATGTATGTTCACCATAGATTCGGCGAATTATTCTCCTAGATTTTCCGAAGGCAATTCCAGGGCCTTTGAGAAGATTACACAGAGCTAGCGCTATAGTGTTTAAACTTTTTTATCGTTTTCTATATATCCAAACGGTCGATTACCAATTCATGATATTAGAACGAAGAAAAATATAAATATGATTTTTAGCTTATTGATCCAGTGTTGAAACTCATTTCAAATTAATTTAAATGTGTGCCACATATATGATCCATAAAAAAGAAGTGATTCCTACTAAAAATTTCTTTATTTTTAAAGTTCGAACCTGAAACTTTTTAAAAATACTATTTTATGATATGCTTAACAACACATGATTCTAAAAACATGCATGCGCTTGCACATGCTCATGATACAACATTTTCTCTTTACGTTTTGTTCTACGGTTATATATATACTATATAGTTATACTATTGTATAATAATTGCTCGATATATTTGTTGAGTCCTCACATCGATGGGAGATAGATTTGTTTTTTTTAATATAATTTTGGAAATTTTCATCTTATAGGCTAACTTTTAAGATTCAGTTATCAAGTTTAATATCTATTTCTTATCATCCCAATTTACGATTTACTTGATATTGATCCTGATCATATATTGATCAAGTATGGATCACGCTCTAGATGTTTTGTCATGTGTGTGCGTAGGAGGGGAAGGGAGAGGGGGTCGTTGAGTTCTCACATCGACATGAATTTTGTCTCTTTTATATAATTTTGGGTAATTCTTACTCATGAGCTAGCTTTCAAGGTTGAATAGGCTTAATGTCTATTTCTTATCAACCTAATTCATGATTTACTCGATATTAACTACACTCCAGATGTCCTATGATGTGTGCCGTAAGGGGTGGGTGGGTGATTGAGTTCCCATATCTCGGTCGATGATTGGTTATTTAATTAGTCTATCAATATATTCACCTCATGAGCTTGTTTTCGGGGCTGAGTTAGGCTCAATATCAACTTTTTATTATAATTCCAAAATAAGTATTTTTAATAATTCCTCCGTTTACTTTTACTTGTCCACTATTTCAAAAATAAATTTTCACTTTTAACATATCAAGAAAAGATAATTATATTTTTCTATATTTTACCTTTGACATTAATTATTTATTCTCCAAATCATTTTTCAAGATTCAATACTAAACATCAATTAATAGGAGTAGTGTGATAAAATAATTATGTTAATCATTATTTTTCTAATGGGCATGCCAAATGCAAATATAACGAGTAAAAGTGAAGGAGTATTTTGGCACGCCTTATTAAAATATTATTTATTATTATTAATCATAAAGACCTTTTAGATTAATTTTTGGAGTAAATTAGTACTAAAATTTTCTTGATTTTCTAATTAAGTCGCATTTATAATTACTATAAACCACGTTAATTTAACTTAAGAAAACACATTTTCTTAAACAAGAGACTATACATAAACACATGACCTGCATCACAATACTTTTTTTTTATTATAAGGTAAGGGATCGAACCCTCAACAATAAGATGAAAATTTAAATAATAAATTAATTGAGCTATAAAATCATATATCCCTAAAAAAAGATTTCAAATTCGAATTTCAAGTAGAAAACACTTTTATCCCAAAAATATAACTCCATAATATGAATCGAAATTGATTAATGAGCTCAAAACGAATATCAAATACTGAACGGAAAAAAAAAAAAAAGTATACATGAAGATGAGAGGTACAGAAAATTACAGTATGGGAACCCCACACGGTGAGTGTACAGTGACACACGTGAGTGAAAGAGTATCACAGATTCACGGACTAGCCCTTGGGAATTGCAAAACAACAGAACTGGTCCCCTTATTTTTTTGAAACAGACACATGTGGGTCCAAAACCAATTAATTATTTTGTAATCATTTTATTCCTCATGTCTCAAGGTTATCGGAACAAGTAATGTAAAGGTCTATAACTTTTCTACTTTCACTTTCTCACTTTCAACTTCCAAGAAAAAAGAAAAAAAACTAAGAGTAATTTCTTCATAGGTTTGTCAAAAGTTGTAGTATCAAATCCCATCAATCACTACAAAAAAAAATATAAAATTAATTAACTACGAAATTTCTCGATAATTTTATTAGTTAATTAAATTTTTTTATAATCTATCGCTAATTTATAGCAATAAAGAAATTAACATGGGATTCTTATTGTTTGATTATGAATATAATGTCCGTCGCTAATTTTTCTTTTATTAAATTTAAATCTTTCCCTCAATTTCTTGGTTATGGTAGAAAGATTTCACTTTCATTTTTTATGTTTTTATGCCAATCAGTTCACGTGAGTTACTAGTTAAATTAACATGTTTTTTTCATTTGTACAGTTATTTTTAAATTTAGGACTAAAATAATCGTTCTTTTGATACGTTAGGATTATTTCAATTATGTGACAAGACTAAAATGACCATTTCTTCATCCATTAAAAATTATTTCAATTATGTGATATTTATAAAAAGCTAAAACGATCATTTTTTTTCGTATATTAAAAACTATTTTGACTCATGATATATACGAAGGATTAGAATATTCCAAACCCCTATGGTCATTTTTCTCCATTTCCCTTTAAACAACGAGGAAATTAAATAAATTATAGTTGGTCACGTCTTTGATAATAGGAATATCTCAACTCGAAAAACTACAAATGCACACAGCTCTACACATTCTAGTTACAAGCAGCATACAGCCAATATATACACAACAATTTTAGATAGATATACACTGTCAGGGTAAAAAATATTCATATTAACTAATCACTTATAAAATAACTATATATAAATTCTCAACAGATTGGCTCGTTAGACGAAAATTTCTTTGCGACGAGTCAATTTCTAACAAGATGTCTGTCGGAAATTCACATCGTTTAAGTAGCTAATATACATTGATAACGTAAATAATTTTACATTATTAGTATATACAATTTAACAAATAATAACATATTTAATTTAAACTCACAAAGTATGGTATGGAAAGAATAAGTGTACACAGACCTTACTCCTACTATGAAAGTAGCCAGAGTGAACATTTCTGATAAATCCTCCACTCAAGAAAAAACAATTCAAATCAGTTCAGAAAAGAAAATAACGTAAATAAGGAAGCCATGACAAAATACTACTTAGTAGCATATATAATTTATATTTGTAAAAAAATTATTCCCTGCATTCTATTTTCTGTGGCACCCTTTTTTTTTAGTCCGTCTCAAAAAAAATATCACTAAATATTGTGTCAAATCAAACAGTAACACGTAAAATGAGACGGAGGTATTATAGTACTAGCTAGAAGGAAATATAGGTGGGCCCCAGCAGCTAAATCTATGGCTGACCGACTTTGAAAAATAAGAGGTAGAGATAAAGTTGAAAGGAGAGTTATGTATAAAAAAAGAGAGGAAAATATTCCCTTTAGCTTTCAACTTGGTCATTTTTTGTTTTTGGTGATTTCTTTTGAAATCAAACAAAAAAAAATCCCAAGAAAATATTGTATTTCTCTTGATGTGTTTTAAGATTTAAACAACTTTGTGTTTTTTTCTCTGTGTTGTTGTTTGCTGCTACTACTACTACAACTACTTATGTTTGTTGTTCTTTTGGCACAATCTGAAAAAAAAAAACTTGTGAGATTTGAATACCACCAAGGTTTTCTTAACTGTTTGTATTTGGAAAAAACAGTTTGTTTTCTAGCTTAGACACAAAACCAAACCAAACCATTAACAAAAATGATGTCTGGAGATGTGTTTTCATTTCCTTCTTCTGTGAAAGCAGTACTTCCTCATCACCAAGAACTTCAAACAAACCCTAACCCTAAACCTAATCCTTCTTCCAAGAAAAGAAGAAATCTTCCAGGAACACCAGGTATATTACTATTTAGTTTCAATGTTTCATTTTTGTTTATTGCTATGTTATTATTATACATAACTCAATTTGCATGCAGTGTATAGTAAGAAAAATCATACGAAAAGAAAAAGGGGGTATGAGATAATCATAATAGATGCGTCGAATGGAAGTCAAGAGGTTAAATACCATTTTTTGATAGACATATTTTCTAAGAACTCGAAATCTTGAACTCATAAAGGTCAAATCTTGAATCCTCCTCTAAGTACTGCATATGTATACAAGAGGAGGATATGAGATTACCATAACAGATGCGTCAGATGAACGTCTAAGTGGTTAAGGAATATCATGTTTTGAACTCATATCTTTCTACGAACTCATAACGATTAAATCTTGGATCTGTCTCTGAACTGCATGTACATAGAAGTTATTGTTTGGTTTTCTGAGTTTTTAGTTTATTTCTTGATCCGTACAGATCCAGATGCTGAAGTTATTGCTCTATCACCAAAGTCACTCATGGCAACAAACAGATTCATATGTGAGATTTGCAACAAAGGTTTTCAAAGGGACCAGAATTTGCAACTTCATAGAAGAGGACACAATCTACCATGGAAGTTAAAGCAAAGGAACAAACTAGAACAAGTGAAGAAGAAAGTGTACATATGTCCAGAAAAGACATGTATTCACCATGATCCATCACGTGCACTTGGAGACCTAACTGGAATAAAGAAACATTTTAGTAGAAAACATGGTGAGAAGAAGTGGAAGTGTGAAAAGTGTTCAAAGAAATATGCAGTTCAATCAGATTGGAAAGCTCATAGTAAAACTTGTGGAACTAGAGAGTATAAATGTGACTGTGGCACACTCTTTTCCAGGTAGGTATTTTTAAATTTCTAGTTACATGGTATACTGCTCCATGTAACATGTTTTTTGTTTGGAGAATATTTGTTCCAAGTACAATAAATGCTCAACCATTCATGGAAGTAAAATAAATACTCATCCCTCCATACATATAATAATTATTTCACTATTTTTGAAAGATCTTTCCTTGCTCCGAGGAATTTCTGGTTTAACCAGAATCATTTTGTAGCTTGGAAGTCATCCAGGGATCTTTGATTTATGCATGTGTTTCAAACTTGAACTCGACTTCCTTTTTTCACCAATATCCGCTTCTCACTCAAGAAACTGGTGAAAGTCCTTCAAGGAGCAGTATTGCAAGTGAAATAATTAATGATTATTCACGAACAAACACAACTTCAACTCGATCCAAATACTCTTTTACTATTTCAACTTCAAATCAATATGCCTTTTTTTCAATTTCAACCAACTTACTATTTGGTTTCTAATTCTTGTTGCAGAAAAGATAGTTTTATCACACACAGAGCTTTCTGTGATGCATTAGCTGAGGAGAGTTCAAGAATCACTTCAGTTGGTGCTAACAATTTGATCAACTTCCCAAACAACGCCACATTGTTGAACCAGCAATCAAATTTACATGGCGGATTCACGGGATTTAGACCAGATTTTGGTAGTTATGGGAACAATTCTCTTCATCAGCAGCAGCAGCAAAAACCAAGATTGTCACTTTGGTTAGATCAACAAGCTGCTAATCAAAATAATCCTCTTCAGATATCGTCAAGTTCACATCTTTTCGACAATTCAAGCAACGGGGGATTTCAAGAAATGATGCAAATGCAATCTCAAAATGCATTCGGAGCATCTAATTCAATAATGGCTGAAACATTAAGTTCTCTGTATTCTGATAGTCAAAACAGCCAAGCTAATTCGACGACGCCAATGTCTGCTACTGCCCTTTTACAGAAAGCAGCTCAAATGGGTTCTACAAAGAGCAATCAGACTACAACTTTCTTTAACAACAATTTCAGCAAACTCAACTCTTCGTCTTCATCTTCACCAACTACTTTTACCAGTTTGCAGAGGCGCGAAACAACAGATAATCAATTTTTCCCCAAGAAATCCGAAGATTACACAACGTCGTTGTTACAGAGCAATAACGGACTCATTGGGTGTCCGAATTTTACTTCTTCAGGAATTAATAAGGCGATTAATTTGGATCAGGCATTTATGCAAACAGTTGGCATGCAAAGTAGTAATACTACTCCTGCAGTTTCAATGAACAACATGGATAATTGTTTAACGAGGGATTTTTTGGGAATTAGACATGAAGGGAATTGCCAGTTTTTGCCACAAGAGATTGTTAAGTTTGCTTCCATGAGTAATTCAGCTATGGGGTTGAGCCATTTACAGTAAGTAATAGTAAGTCATTAGCAATGGCGTCTTTTCATATATTTTTTTTTCGCAGTGCAATAATGTAAAATGTCACGTTATCCTCATTATAATAGCATTGTTTGTCTAGATATTTTTTTTATTATTATTACAGTGAAATGATGTTACAAAAACAATAACTGTTACAAGAAGGTCTCACCTTATTTTTAAAAAAATTTAGAAAAGATCGAGTATTACTTGAGATATAAGATAATACAAATGTTTTCGTTGAATGCATTATAAAGAAGCACACAATCAAGTCATTTGAAATGTAATTAAAAGATACTCTCTCCGTTTAATTTTACTTGTCACTTATTTTTATTTTTGTTTTCCTATTTTACTTGTCAATTTTAACATATCAAGAAAAAATAATTAGTTTTTTTCATGTTTTACCCTTACTATTAATTACTTATTCCTAAAATCATTTTTTAAAACTTAATATTAACATTAATTAATAAAGGTAATATGGTAAAATAGCTATGTCAATCATTATTTTCTTAATAGATGTGTCCAGTCAAAAAGTGACAAGTACAATGTCTTTATGATAATCATTAACTAGTAATCAGCTAAAAATGATAACTAAATTTCTATCATTGATTTATAAACTTCATTATTAATGTCATTTTTTAAATATTATTAATATATTTTAGTTTAAAAGTTTTAAAGAAAAGCGAAACAAATCTTAATGACTTACTTAAGTCTAATTTTCTCGGCTAACAATGAAACAAGGAAAAATTACAACTTTGGTCCTAAAGTAATTCATAATTCTAATTTTAAATCTCCTTTTATTATCATGAATCTAACATATTTTAACTAATCAGATCATTTATTTTACTCCTTATATTTAAGTTAAGATCTGTTAAATTAAATTTGCCAGCTAAGGAGGGACTAATTAAACTGCATATTTACAATCATTTATTGCTAAACGTGTTCGATCAGATACTAAAAGGATTAAATATTGTAAATGTCCCACCAAGAATTAAGGGACCATAAACTTTAAAATAATCCTCTAAATTAAACATAAACTTTTGGCTAATCTCAAGATTTGTGAGGTCTCAGAAATTCGAGTACGACCGTTTATGTGGGGAAGATACAAATTCTAAAAGGGGGCCATGCATATTTGTGTTTTCTATGAGTTGGTATTATTTTTTAATTATATATATATTTTTTTGATTTATTTTATTTGTCATAATATTTTTTCATATTTTTTTTAAAAATATAAATTAAAAATATAATTTAATAAAATTGTTTTTATTTTTATTTATTTTAAAATTATTTATTCTTAATAAGAATAAGACAAATAAAGTGAATCGGGGGAATGACGATCAAGTCTGATCTATGACCTTTAATTTTCTAAATTTTATCTTTCATAAAGTTTGTCATAAGCCAATTTTTTTTTTCTACTCGTATGTAACATCACACTCCTTTTTGTAACATTCTGTTTGGCATTTTGTGTAGAATTAAAAAAGTGGCACAGAAAATAATTACGAGAAAGTGTGTAGACTAGTGTCAAACTAATTAACCAGCCTATTTTAGTCAACCTTGGTTGGCTTTGCAGAATCTTTTTGAGATTTTGGTTTGATTAACTTTTTTTTTTTTATTACTAGTTGTATTTTTTATATATTGAGAAGATTATGTTATACATTAAAGGGGAATCTCGCAATAATAATAAAATTACTTTCATGTGTGATTTATAAGTCAAGAACTCAAATTGTGAAAGCAGATATTAATATTTATGTTTGTGTCATTTTGACAATTAACCTTATATATAATACGGAGTTAACAAATTATTTTCACTACTAAAATGTTCCTATCGAAAGGTTCCTCATTTTTAAAGTTCAAAAATAAGATTTCTTTGAAAAGTAAAGAAATTCTATTCATTTTATCACATTTCTTGACGGTATTTGATTTAGCTTTTAGCTCGTTTGGCTGTCTCGCAAACTGCAACTAGCTAGTTGCTAGAAAGGAAAGAAAATGACATTCACGAATTGTGCATAGTAAAGAAAATAAGAAGGAAAACTGAATTGCAGATATTTTTTCATTTTTAATCAGAGATTTTGAATTCGAGCTTTATGTATGAAGTTGTTTTTTCTTTTAAGAAGTCCTTCACTTTCAACATGGAATTTTTCTATGCAAATCCGGATTCAACGGGCCCAGTACCAATACTGTAGTGAACCCATATTGTAATGAAATGTATAATTTGAATTACACGTACAAATATAAAAGTTCATCTTTAAACTATTACAATTACTCCAAACTAGAAACAAAAAGGAAGATGGGAGGAAGGTTCCAAAATTAATCTGAGCAACTAAGACATAAAGAGACAATTACATGACATAGCCCTAATAGATTATTTCATTCTTTTGTATATATATAGGCATCTTCCCGGAGTTCCAAATATAATTTGACATATACCACATGAGTTCTCCATATTAGTTATATTCATAACAAATACTCACTCTGTCTCATATTAGTTGCACACTTTTCTTTTTACACGCATATTAAGAAATCATAAATAAGAAGATTATTTTACTAATTACCCTTTAAAAAACTTCTTTGGAACTTTACAAACAAATGTGAACACTTTAAAAAAGAATTAATTACAAGGGTAATATGAAAAAGTTTTAATTAATACTTTCTTTATTTAGTAAGATGGTCAACCAATATGGAACAACTATTTTTAGTATAGTGAGCAACTAATATGAGACAGAGGGAGTAGTACTACATACTGAGTGAAAAACCAAAAAAAAAAACTGAATTGTGGAATTAGAGAGCACTTTAATCGTTTAGTTGCCCAGCCAGAGCAAAATCAATGTTATGTTACACTTACTGTAGCAATCCTTTTCAAAAAAAATTCTTTTCGTGGGGGAAGGGTCTTTTATTTTTCGTTCAATCCCCTTAATAAAAATTCTGAATTCGTCACGGGAGAGGATTGTTTATCTTTGTTGTCAATATAATAATCCAATAAACATTCTTGAAAACTGTAGTCCTTTTCTCCTCGTCCCATGTATTAGGACGAAGAAATTCTAAGAGGCAGACAACTTTCACTAATCTTTCTTTAACTTTTTTTTAGGGTCATTAATTAGTGTGCAAAAGTGATAATTGCAAGAAATATGTCTCCTTAAAATATGAGGGTAATTTTCTCCCTATATAATAAAACTAGAGTATTAGTATTATTAATATTCAAATATTAAATATCTTTGAAATTTTTAACTAATCTCACAAAGTTTTATATTTTCCTCTAACTTTTCATCACCTGGCCAAATTAAAGCAAGCAATAACTTTAGAGATTGTAAGTAAAGTTTTTTGAACCTAATCTCACTAAAATATTCAAGGGTCTTAGTATATCACGTAATAAATCATATGTTCAAAGTTATAGCATTATTGCTCTCATATAGTCTTGAATTCACCTTGATCAAACTGACAGAAATAATTTTTTGTTAGAGAACATAAAATATACAAATTACATAATATTATAAATTGAAAAAAAAATCCAATAATAACAATATATTAAATAAAATTCTACAAGTGAAATTTTATCAAAAAACACATGATATTATAACTTGTTTTTTAAAAAAATTAATTTTAAATAGATATCAATATCTATTAAAAACATAAGTTTCTGGAATGAAAAAATGACAAAAAATAAAAAAGACACGATATGGATATTGATACATTGAGTATCCATATCTTTTTCCATTTCCTTAGGTTGTGAGTATTTATTTAACATGTTCATCTTAAGAATGAGTTAAAATCCCATAATTTAAACTGTAAATCAAATTATCTTTTCTTTGGACAATCCTTTGAGCTCATGATTGCTTTGCTCATTTTCATCCTCAAGTATATTCTTCCACCGTATAAACAATACAAAAACAGAATTTGTAGAGATAGATGCAACCCAATTAACATATTCTACTCGTATCATACATTATATACTCCCACCTCTCGTCATTTAATAATTGTATTTATATAATTTGAATTGATAAGAATTATGAGTTGAGAACTACTATATAGAGCTTCAATGGTATTGGGCCACACACTTGATTAGTATCGGTATTATTTTAATGGTAAAAATACATCTAAACTATTTTTTTTTTTTACAAGTTTCATATCCTGATTATCCATTGTTCTCTTTACCTATCCAAACTATCACTCCCTTTAGTCTTGTATCTCTTTGAAAAAGAAAGAAACCTTCTTTAATTTTAGTTAAGAGATTATCAATTTAATTAATCAATTACGACATCTTTGATCATCTTCTATATTTCTCTAATTACCTAAAGCTCCATAAAATTTTCAAAATAAAAAGACATTCTTCACGTTTTAAAAATGCAAGATTTTCAACCAAATAATTGAGCTTACCACGACCAATTTCATGAGTGAACTATTGTTATAAAAATAAGCCAACAACTAACATGACCTTACAATTTTTTTAAACAAAATATTAAAATTCTTTATAAATCTAAATATTTTTATATGATCGCTGATTATTTTTAAATATTGACTAAACAATTTTTTTCTGCAACTAAAATTAGCCAACACAGAACATGGTCTTATAAACTTTACAAAAAAACATTACAAAATTCTTTAAGGAGTCCAAATCTTTTCACATAATAGTTACCTATTTACAAAATGAACTGCACAATATTTGTTGCAACCAAAACTATTTTTAAATATCTTAAACATTATTTCTTTCATCATAGAGAGGAGAGCGGAAAAAAGAGAGAGCTAAATTATGACAGGTCAAGTATAAGGTATTCATGCATAGGGAAAATTTATCGTAGCCCTTAATATACTGCACTTTCTATTTCTTGCATAGGTCCTCAATGTTCAGAATGTTTGACAAAAAAAAACAAAAAAGCAAGGGCAATGAAATATTTAAAACAAAAACCTTTCACAAAAATAGAAATCTAAGATGAAATCATACCTTTTGAATTATGACAGGTCAAGATAAGACTCATATTCGCATGCAATTAGGTATCCATTCATGTCCGTCTGAATATTTCGAATATGGAGAAAAAAATTCTTCAAATAACTGACAGCGAAAGGAATGTTGTATAGCATGCCACAAAACCTCGCATGGTTAAGTTTAATACTTTACGAAAGTGAGACTCAAAAAAATCATCTATAAATCATATCATCTTTTAAAGCAATTTAAATATATATATATATATATATATATATATATATATATATATATCATAGAAATATTATTTAATCTATTAAATAATTAAGATCTATGACTAAAGTAAACAAAAAGAAAAGAATAAAGAGAGAGATTTGTTAATTACTAAACATACCTTAAGGATTGTGTGAAGAAAACTTATGGCCATCCATCTGACTCTTTGCAATTCTCATCTATTATAAGATCAGTAACTACTCTTTATTGCTCTCGTAACTTTAATTTTCATGGCCTCACACCTCTTAATTATTTTAATTGCAATTATTTCTATTACTAATTAACGTACAACTCTTTTCTTTTTCCAACGATAGTACTGTATTTATTTAATAGACATATAGCTAATTGAGCCAAAAAAAGAGGGGAAACAAACCAACCAAACAAAAAGACAGTTACAAAAGGCATTATTAATGTAACATTTCAACTTCCATGTAATTAAGTTGGTGAAGTTTTGCAACACGAAAAACGTACATTGAATAATTGTAATAAGTTCATATAATTGTCTATTCTCTTCCATCGGTAACTTATATACAATGAATCACTATAATTGTTACACAATTTAATGAAATTTAATTAAATATATAGGATGAAACATGGTTAATTTTTTTATGAGAAAACAAGGAAAAAATAGAAGAAAGTGTCAAAAAAACCACAAAAAAGATAAATATGATTCAAGGCCATAGAGAGCGTCACGTCACCAGGTTGAAAACCCTCTTTTATATATATATATTGATTGGCCAATAGGCAATTGACCAGCATCGATGGCCGATGACGGAAGCTATTTAATTGTCCACCAAGATGTTAAGAGGCTCTAATACATACAATATAAAGAACGAAGAAAGAAGAGATGTCCGGAATGAATTGCTTGATTGTTTCCTAAATCATGTCCCTCCATCCCTAGCACCTTTTCGTTTTTAGTTCGTCCCAAAAGAATGTCACATTTCCTTATTTGACAACTATCTAATGGCACCTTTCCCATTTTACCCTTATTAGGTCCCACTTATGTGGTACCATTTGATCGGGTGTAAGAGAAATCTAAGACTTCACTTTACTTATATATACAAGGAACAGGTTCTTGCCGTACTAATAATTCACTATTTTTTTTACCTTTACAATCCTTGTTTTCTCAAGGCTAACAATGAGTTTGTTCAATTTGGAGTTCTCTTGGTCTCTTTGGCTTAGTTCTTTTTTTCAGTCTCTCAATCTCCTTCATGTTAGTGCCACACTGATTACAACGTGCACCAGCAACCTCCTTGAACTCTGTACAATCATTTTCTTTCCTTGGATCTCCCACGGCCTCGTCGCCTTCTAATAACCTCTTCATTGGGCCAAGAACAAGCTTGGTACTGGAATCAAGATGAAACAAAACAAGCTTCTGTGGTCGTCAACAGGAATCCTGCTCTCAAGATATCGTGTTTAAGTGTGTGTGTGTGTGACTACTCATCTAAAAGATTAAGTTATTAGAGAGAGCACATTTTTATTTATTTCGCATGTACACACTTGGTTTCTCTATAGGACAGTGAAAAGGCAGCATTTATACAGAGAAATCCTGAAAGAACACCAACCTTCTCTTGGTTGCCTTCAAGCTTTTCAAATGCCTCTTGCTGGTTTTTGAAATCGGCAAAGGCTATTTCTGTATGCTTGCATTTCTTTTGTTAGCCTGCTGTGCCAGCAAATCATAAACGGACAAATAATCAGCTAAATAAAGCAAAAGTTCCAACTTGAAAACGATGAAGAACCATGCAAATTGTTATTCGAATATCATTAGCCTACTTCAAATATCTTGGTAACCTATTGCTGTCGTAAACAAAACAACACACTCTATACAATAACACATACAGATGTAAGGAAACTTCAAATTGCTCATTAAGGAATGACCAAACAAGTAAGAAATGTGACGAAAAAATTGCTTCAAGGCGGCCTTCTATTAAAAGTCTGATCGCGATATTTCATGTGTCAATCACTCTAGCATGATCTAGCTTCAAGGGTGTAAAAAGAAAGACATAACAGAGGAAATGGGAAAGAACAGAGAAAAGAGAGTAGAAGTAACATAAAAAGGCTAAGGATACTAAAAAAGAAACAAATGATCATAAGAGTCGGGTCATTTCCAGTTACTAGTAGATGTGCACCAAACATTTAAAATGTTAACTAAATGGCAGCAAAAACTTATGATGCAAGAATGTAGCTAAACATTTAGAATGTTAACTAAATGGCAGCAAAAACTTATGATGCAAGAATGTAGCTTACCACAAAGGTCATGGTGTAAATTGTGGCCGATCTTCCATGTGATTATAGCTTCTTCATTGGCATCTGGATCGTAGCACGTAGAAGTTCGATAAAGAAATTGCAAATGGCTACTAGACAACCTAAAGTGAACCAATTGTACCTGTACATCAACCAATGAACAAGAGATTCCGTCTAAATCTTCAGCAGTTATTCCAATAATCTCAGTTCTGTAATCTGCAATGGACTGGTTTGTTCGAATCAACAAATGAATCGAGTTTTAACCTTCTATTTTCAAAACTTCAGAGTCACTTATGTTTACATGAAGGGAAAACAAGGACTAAATCAGACAGTGTCCTCCCAGGTGCCTGCTGAAATTTCCTGCAGGGGATCATGATATGCAAAAATAGAAGGAAACCATGCAAATTTTTCTTAAAACAAATTCTTCATTTCTAAACATATAAGCTGATGCTTGTGACCTATGTTGCTCGAACTCTCCAAAAATATTGTCAGGTGTATCGTCAGCTCCTTCAAAAGAAATGCATTTAGAGAATTCAACACAAGTATGATAACATTTTTTAAGAGTCCAAACAACATAGCTTGTGATACTACAGATCTTATAAATTGTGGCAGGTCACTTTATTTAAGACATGCTTTGTAGAGATTGAACCTCTTAATAGAGAATAAGAGAAGGAAGTCTAAAGCCAGTAACTAACTTCTTCATGTGATGGAAATGGGTAATCTGCCGGGTATTGATAGTGCTCAAAGTTCAAGTCATTGTACTGCCACAATGTCGATTTATTAAGCATTGCTATACAAAAAGTCTGAATATCCAGGCTAGCTTGCACATATCTCGCCAAGGATACAAAAACTCTGTTGATTGTATCCCGGCTACCTTGCACGTCTCGCCAAGGTAACCCTACCCACCAAGGCTTGGAGCAAGTTGGCTCATGCCAAGTGTTAATTGTAGCTGCTATTTGGTATTTGGGCTTGGGATCTCTGGGTTGTTACTTACTCCCATTTCTCAACTACTAGAGCATTCATCCCTTTGGGGATCTTAATTTGAATTTTGTGTTTAAACTCGAGGGGAAAAAGTAAGATTAAACTCTATTTATTTTATTTCTTTTGGTAACCATGGTGTCCACTACCAACTCTGTCCACATCAAGAATAGGACAGATAGAAGAAATTACTTCGTGGTTTGTCTATGAACCTCGATAGACAACGCCTATGTTTATATCCTTTTTATTTCTCATACAAAGTGAGTATACACTTAGCAAAACCACTTCTTCAAAGAAGAGTAAAGACCTCATGATTCTCAACCAACTTTGTTATCGACCATTGATCACTAGATCACACCCCAGAATCCAAGATTGACTATATTATTAACAAGTTATAACTACAGAGTGCAGTCAAAGTTGTGATTTTTAACTCTTTATTCTTGTTGGCTCCTACCTCAATCGTTAAGTCTTTAAGACAAAGCATACAAGTTAC
Source organism: Jaltomata sinuosa (assembly GCA_003996215.1). Classification (NCBI taxonomy): domain Eukaryota; kingdom Viridiplantae; phylum Streptophyta; class Magnoliopsida; order Solanales; family Solanaceae; genus Jaltomata; species Jaltomata sinuosa. The sequence goes on from QJPP01000016.1 coordinate 172,661, forward strand.
CAATAATCAACATGAAATGAAGAACGAAAAAAAGCAGGCTGGCTCCACTTCTTTTAATTAGAGATTTGAAGTTATACCACCCAGAATTACTAGAGGTTAATTAAAGAAAAAACAGATTCGAAATTTGACAGTTTGATTAACATTGATAAAAGAAAACATAAGACTACTCTTTGTTTACGACAGAAATTAAGCAGAATGCCTCTTCTTCTTCAATCCATTACATAGGAAAGCTTTCTTTAATTGATCCACCCTCCAGCATCCGCGTTTGTACTCCATTTCTCTGGCAAAGTTCACGCATCATTTTCTCCAACTAACTTGTAAGAAATAAGCACATAAAAAGTCACAGGAAGTTCAACATCTACTACTATATATATATATAAAAAAAAACATAATTTTAATCACATATAAACAGGTAATTGTTCTGCTAAAGGAGGTTCTTGCTACGCCCCTGCCTGCAACTCGTCACAGTTCTCAACCGATAGTGCTACATGTTTTTCGCGAAGTAAAGTCTGCGTACACTCTACCCTCGGGGGAGGGATTTAAACAATGGAGTCAACTTTTTCTTGCAAACAAATAGCCTTTCTAATCACAGCCTTTCTGCACTCCCTAACACCGGCATCAACTCCACGAATGGAGTCCAACTTGAAAAGCAAGGACATCAGGGTCTCATTCACCCGCAACCTTTCCCTTTCGTCTCTACGAATCAACTCCGCCGTATCACCGCGTAAAAGCTTCCGCTCAATTTCATCCACCTCTTTTTTTATTGACATGATCTTCTTCACGCTTTTTCTTACCAAATAACCTCTGAATACTTTCTGGATCATTAAGGCTGAACCGGACCGGTCCGACGCCGCCTCATCAGGTTTCTGCGTCGGACGGTCGGGATCCGTACTGACGGAGTGGACCGGAATCTGGACAACCTTCGTCGCCGGCTTGATTCCGGTAGGTTTCACTGGTATTTCTTTCATGTTTGAGGAATAGCGAGGTCGAGCTGGCTTGTACCAATTGAATGGATTCTCCATTGTTAACTTTGATCGGTTTGTTGAGATATTTGAATTTTGATAGCTATAACGAAGGGTGAAATTGGTGTAACTATACAATGAGAGAAGCGGTTAGGTTTTCTGCTATTTATGCGGTTGAGATAGAAGCCGAATTTTCCAGAATGAGAGAGAATATTCCAGAAGTTTCGGAACATCTTTCTGGAAGGCATAGAAGAAGGGAGCATAATATAATTAAAGAATTTGACTAGTTAATCATCCTATATTACTTTTTCGATGCTTGAAAGAACATTACAATCAAGCAATAATTTCAAGCATTGGAAAAGTAATATAGGATGATTAATTAGTAAATCCTTTCAATTATGTTATGCTCCCTTGTGTGCAATCAACTCAACTGTTGTTGTTATTTGTAACAAACTAAGATTTGTATTGGCATAAAAGAATTTACAAGCGAATCAAAGAACAAGAAAAATAGAAAAGGGAAATTTCAGATTGTTATACAAAATAGCTACTAATAAAAAGAAAAAAAACATTACTCCTATTCTTTTAACCAAGATTACAAATGTAATTTGACAGTATATCAATTGCAAAATCTTTTTCTAGTGTTTTAACTATGAGAAAAAACAGGGGGAGAAAATGTGAAATGAGGATTCAACAAACATTTGAACATCCAGACAAGTTTCAAATATCCTAGAGAGAGCACAAAATAAATGAGGTAAAGAAGACGCACACAAAGAAATCAAATAATATAGAGATAATTGGAAGAGTGAAAAGTTCATGAGCTTAAAGAGATGGAAGAAATCAAGGAGAAAACACAGTTACAATTGAGATCTTGCCTGCAATTCAGGAGGGGGGGGGGGGGGGAATCAAAAAGTGAATAAATTCAAACATCAGGCCCTTCTTGTAGGACTCTTGGTTGCAATTGCTGATATCCTATTCGACGTCGTACTTATAGCTCCAGAGACAACTTCCATTAAAAATGAGGGAGATTCTTCTTACCCTTTTCTTTGTAGCAGAGTCCTAAATGAAACAGCTTAATCAAGAGCTATTAAACAATAGCTGCTCTTTGACCTTCATGAAGATAACCATAGGCCTCTGGTGTCGAAATAGTACTCTTTATCTGTTTTCCAGTAGTGGGTGTTGCCCATAAATCTATCGAAGAGTTACAATCCTTGTTTCCTCACAAGGTTAACGATGAGTTTGTTCAAGCTGGAGATTTCTTCCTCTCTGTGACTTAATTCTTTCTTTAGCCTCTCAACCTCTTTCGAATGAGCTTCACACTTACTACAACCTGCACCAGCAGCCTCCTTGAGCTCTGTACATTGGTCTTCTGTCCTCTGTTTCTTCGACTCTTCCGCGGCCTCTTCATCTTCAAGTGACCTCTTCTTTGGCATAACCTCTTTATCTTTAGAATAATTATTGGCGGCCATCTTACGAACATACAAAGACCCTGATACACCGGAATCAAGATGAAATGAAACAAGCTTCTGTGGTCGTCCCCCGGTATCCTAACAAAGACAGATAAACAAAAGTTATGACATGCCAGTTAAATTAAAGCATATGCCTCTCATGTACACATTTGGTTTCTCTGATAGGACAGTGATAGCCCTTTTGTACAAAGAAATCCTGAAAGAACACCAACCTTCTCTTGGTTGCCTTCAAGGTTATCAAATGCCTCATTTGCCTCATGTTGATTTTTGAAGTTGACAAAGGCAGAATACTTGTCTGCTTGCCCTTTTTTATTAGCCTGCCAGCAGATCATAAATGGACAAATTAAGTACCATCAAGCGAAGTTCAAACTAGAAAGTGATGAAGAACCGTACAGATTGTTACTCAAACATAATTCGCGTGCAAATATCTTGGTTACTATGATTGTTTCTAAAGAAAAGAAACAGTTACTCTTAGGTACAAAAGCACATAAAAATGTGAGGAACCTTCGAATTGCTCTAAATTATGATATCTGAAGCTTCGCTCCCCAACTCGTTTAGGGGGGGGGGGGGGGGGGGGGGGGTAAGGAATAGGAGATGTTCTAGGAAATTTTATAGGGTGGAAGGGAAGTGGAACCTGAGATGCCGACTGCACAAAGAAGTAGCTTATCCAGAGTCGGAATTTGTAAAAACCATGTAACAAGTTAATTTCAACTGCACATTCTTTGTAGCATTTCGGCTGACTAACAAGTTTGGTTTTGGTATTATAATAGCAAACTGAAATTGTCTGTTTGAATTTGGTTTTGAAAGAATCAGTTAAAAAACTAGTTGAGTAGCCAACACAAAGATTCTAATAGAATGGCATCAAAAAATCAATATGCATGGCCGAATTTTTTTAGAATTCAAAAGAACGAAGTATTGTTCTCCAAAAATAGCCTTTTTAGCTGTTGTTTTTTCAGATATAAATGATTTGCTTAATGAAAAAGAAAATACTGTTTTTGGTTCTGAAAATTTGAACCAATCTGGCTGACATCTCTTTGCAAGGATCTAACCTTCATGTTAAGAGTTAGAAGGGAGTAAAGAGGGCCTATAGGTCAAAACAGTAAAGGAGAAGTTAAATTGGCCAACGAAGTCATGATTGAGCAGTCAAATCAACTGAATTACTCATGATTTGTTATGTTAAAATTTAAACAACCAATTTGTGGAGATTTCTTTCCGAATTCATTTAAGGCACTGTTGATAATTCAGCACTAAAATTAGATGCTCAGGCACCAGTAACAGAGCCTATAAGCATGTATTGGGGAAGAGAAAACAAATTGAAGAATGCACGAAAATAAGAGAAAAGATGGTTGATAGAAAAATATAGTAAAGAGATCAGCAGAAGACAGTTCTAGGAGCAGAAGTAGAGGACTCGCACACCTGATCATTTAGGAGAAAAAGGGAAAAAACAAAAAACAAATCTCAAAGTAGAGAAACAAAAATAGTAAGAGAAAAGAAAATGACTTCAGAAAAGAAAGACTAAGCGACCAATGAAGCACTATTGGAGAGGAATTCTAATACTCAAATAGCACAATACTGAAACTAGGTGCATGCAACTACAGACTGGGTGGTTTTTGCTTCTTAGGCAGCAGAGTCATGGTGTATTAAAAGTTAAGATCTGCATCTCAATGTAAATGGGCTCAGTTTCTAAGAAAGCAAAACTAAATAATAAATATAGTTGGTAAAGCAATATACTAATTATAACAGAACCATTATGCATATATTAGTCACTAAGCGCATGACATATGAAACTAGTCATCAATCTAATTTAAAACATGAACATCTTTGCCCTAAACAAGATATGTGAACTAGTTTTTTTTTGGGATTGATTGACATAATTCTTACTTCATAATATTTGATTTAGTCGTAGTTTTCATAATTATTTGATCCCCATAATTTAATTTTTGGTGCATACACGTTTTTCTCCATTTGCCTCTTTCTTCATTAGAGCCCGTGCTTTCATTGCGCTTAGAATTCATGATTCAACTCTCAACTGACAATAAGTGTTCTGCGACGGTTTTGCCTTTAACAATACTGCCTTTGACTTGCATCAATCAAGCTGCTGCTTTGCTTTTAATAATGCAGGCAATGACCCATGTCACTGTTATTGATGCGTTTGTCGGGAAACAATATTCCAGACGCAAGAATTAATAGGACAGATAATGATTGCTATTTTCTGAATTATTTTGTTAGTAGAATAGAACTTTCCTGAGTGGATTAGGACTCTTATTATATCAGCTTTGTAGGACTTTTCTATTTCTAATTTGTTAGGACTCTACTGTAAACCTCTATTTAAGAGAGTTGACGTTATCAATAAAACAAGTTGGATTTTATCAAAGTCACAGAGAGTCGGAACTTTCTCAAACAAGTTCCCAGGTAGCATTCCCTGAATGAATTGCAAAATTTATCAATCATAGGTAGGTCAAGGAACAAGAACAAGGGCTTAGACGTGAGTGTTGGGCCTGACTTTCAAGTCCAGCGTCCAGCGACTCGATCCATAACTAGGGACCGTAACAGTCACATGGATGGACTTGTTTACAAGCACGTATCAAGTGTGGTAATTGTGAACATTTGATGGGCATGTTTGATACGGTACATTAAGTCAATTGAAGGATCCATGTGAACATGTGAAATAAGGAATAGCTATAGCATAGACCACTACAAAAACAACCAAATTCTTCACCGATTGAATGCCATCATATGTTTTTATAAACTAGGTCAGACTGCATAAAGATGGCATTCATTACTGATATGAGATGAGAGAAAAAAGCATGAGATTCTCCTAACCTTAACTTCCACAGTAAAGTCTCCAGGAATAACTTTGTGCAACTCTTGGCTATGAACAGCTGCTGGTATTCTGTGGACAAGTAGCTTTCCTGTCTCGGGCTCTTGCACCTAATTCAAAGAAGTAGATGACCATCTTATCAACCACGGAACAAGAAAGGAAAATGAACTTTTAAAAAAATGGCTTTAGAGATTACCTCCTCACGAACCGATGGTATGATATTATCAACTCCACGTTCAATCTTGGCAAGAACAAGTTTCATTGCAGTACATGCATCATCTAGGCAATTATGTGGAGAGCCCGTCTTTCGAAGTTCAAACCCTAACACAGACTATTTGGAAACTATTGTAAGTAACAATAGCATTGATCAAGCAGAGCTTGTGATAAATAGTTAAATACTTGTTAAAATCTTCAGCTTGTAAAAGGAACAAAGGGAAGCCCGGTGCACTAAAGCTCCCGCTATGTGCGGGGTTCAGGGAAAGGCCAGACCACAAGGTTCTATTGTATGTAGCCTTACCCTGCATTTCTACAAGAGGTTGTTTCCACGGCTAGAACCTGTGACCTCCTGGTCACATGGCAACAACTTTACTCCCCTTCAGCTTGTAAAGGAACAATAGTTGGAAAAACAATTACAGCGAGACAAACCAAGAAAAGGATTTGCTAATTAAAAGCAGCACATCTATTTTATTAACACAAAAAGAACGGAGTTCTTTAGAGTGTTCAGATACAAGCATTAGAAGAAATGCCTGCACTTATAAATAAACAAATAAAATTGGAATCCAAAAGTGAGGGTTGGTATGGCAACCATTCAAAAGAGTGAACATACTGTAGCATGAAAAAATGTACCAAAAAAAAAAAATTAAAAAGGGCGCAGCTTACCTTACACAAGTTACTTAAAGAAGGTCTTCTATTAGAAGGTTGATCCTGATATTTGAAGACGTATGATGTGTCAATCACTCTTGCATGATCTGTCTTCAAAGCTGTTGAAGGATGACATAACAGAGAAAACCGCATGATGTAATTCTCTAAAGGACAGGGAAAAAAGAAGAGAAAAGGGAGTAGAAATAACATGAAAAATTGGGGTACTAAAAAGAGACATGTTATCATAAAATCATGTCATTTCCAGTTACCAGTAGATATGCACCAAAGATTTGAATGTTAATAAAAAGAACCGACACTTGTGATAGAAGACGTAGCTTACCACGAAGATCATTGTGTAAACTATGGCCAATCAATATGGTTCCATGTGATAATAGCTTCTTCATGGACGTCTGGATCATAACACACAGAAGTTCAGACAAAGAAATTGTTAATGGCTACTGGACAACCTAAAGTGAACAACTTATACCTGTACATCAGCCAATGAACAAGAAACTCCGTCCAAATCTCCAGCAGTTATTCCAGTGATCTCAGTTCTGTAATCTGCAACTGGTTTGTTGGGATTCACAAATTCATTGAGTTTAACCTGCAATTTCAGAACCTCAAAATAACTTATGGTGACATGAAATAAAGAGTTGAACTACATCAGAGATAAAGAGGCAAATCCAGGTGGCTCGTTTTGCCATTTGTTATATACATATATATATCGCAGTAAGGTATAAGTCCCAACAATACCTCTAAATTACGGTCCACAGCACAGATTCTGACTAAAGCTTCAGTACCATCTTCGCAAAGGACCATTTCACAATCAATTCCAACCATGGACTTTGATTGAATGTTAGACTTTTTACTCCTCTTGGTGACTAACCAGTCCTGTTCCCATGGATGTAAGTTGTAGTAAGAGAAGTATAGTTTTACAATAGAACACACAATTATACAACACACAGATTCCAGTGCCACAGAATTAATTCAGGAAAGCACTATCACTAGTTCTGTAACTAGTTCTGTAACAAGTTAAACTAAATGCACCTAAAATTACCTGCAGAGGATCACGATGAAGTATAGAAAAATACATGAAAAAAAAATCTCAAAACAAACTACTCCATTTTAAAACAAATAAGCTGAAGCTTGGCGCACTATACCTCCTATAAACTGTCAGAGAAAACACTTCATTTAGGACTTTTTCTAGAAATTGAACTTCTTAAGTAGACAATAAGAGAAGAAAACAAAAGGTAGTAACGAACCTCCTCGTGCGATGGAAATGAGTAATCTATCGGATACTGAGGGTGCTCAAAAGTTAAACGAACCAGTCTCTGCACTGCCACAATGTCAATTTATTAAGTACCAAAGTGGTGAGATACAGTGATCATAAACTTTCATAAGCAGATACCAACTAGCCTCTTCCAGGAAAAAAGAGTGGTCGCGGATCTGAGTAGGAAAGATTGCAACTTTTTTTTTGAACTTGAAAGATCAGACTTTTTTTTATTAGGAAAATTTGCGACTTTTATGCTATACAATTTAGCTGAACATCACTTTCATTTGTTTTATTTGGCTATTGATGATGTTTGGGCTAGTTTGTGCATCTTGCCTACAACCCATCGAGCATCACATCCTGCCTACAAGTACAAGTTGCTACAATAATCCCATCCACCAAGGCTAAAACGAATGGCTTCATAGCAGGTGTTCTAGCTGGTATTCATACCTGGGATCTCTAGGCTGTTACTTACTCCCACATCTCAACTACTAGATCAACCCGTTGGAGATCTCTATTTGAAAATTAACTTCGAAAATCTAAGAGAAAGTAAGGGCCCGTTTGGCCATGAAAATTGTGAAATTTGAAAAAAGTAGTCTACGTTTTCATAGTGAAAAATGGTATTTGGAAATTGGATTGTGTTTGACTACGAATATAAATTGGAGTAGTTTTTTAAACTTTTGTGAGTGATTTGGAGTGAAACTGAAAACAACTTTTGGGTGTTTTTCAAATTCCGGAAAATTCAGGAATTCAAATTCAAGTTGAATTCCAGAATTTTCCAAAATATTATGGCTAAACATCATTTCCGGAATTCAATTGCGGAAAAAGTATAAAATATTCATGGTCAAACGACCACTAAGATTAAGTGATTAACTACATTTTTAACAAGTTATAACTACAGACTCCAGTTAAATTCTTACAGAAAAAGTCATAAAACCTGACAACTAATTGGAGATGAATTAGCTACTTTTACCCCACTTAAGTATATTCTCCAACTATCTTTCGGAGAAACTGCACTGATGTTGCATTTATGATTCATAATACCCAAAAGCCAAAATAAACTGTTCACCTGTTCAATGGATTCACTGTCTGGGGAGCTTTTTTGGAGCTGCTCAACAGCATCTCGGTTGGAATGACACTGAAACACCTTGTCAAAAAACTGCAAAAGAAAGGGACATTCTAGTATTCTGAATAACAGAATTATTCTATGCTAATTAAACAAACGAAATCCAGAAGTCCATCTATCACCACCTTTAAGTCATCTTGGGTAAACGTCTTTAAAAATGCCAACAGCACATCAATAGACCTCTTGGATGGATCACTCAAACTAACCCCAAACTTCTTGTCGTGTGATCTCAAAAAATCTTTCCACCCTCCTTCACTTCCTTTCATCTCCCGCTTTTGAGCCAACTTGACGATTTCAGCAAGAACCTTTTATAACATTCAAAATGAGAAAGTACATCATCATTTCTTCTGAAGCAAAGTGTTCCAAACTTCCAATCCAATCTATTACGCATACATTTTGAATTTTCACACTTGGAGAAACCTAATTACAATCTAATATTATTAAAAAAAATGCAAAACCAGTTCAAAAATATGGATGGCATAAGTCTTATAATAATTGCCAAATTCAACAGATTATTACGCCTTCTTCCATAGAAGTAAACAAACCATTTAACAAGTTTCTGGTATCTAACTCCTTATACAAAAGTCTTCATATTGACAATCTACCATGTAACTAAAAGAAAAAAATTGCCACTGTATTACTATTACCAAAACAACAGCAAACCCAAGTGTAATCCCACAAAGTGGAGTCCGGGGAGGGTAGAGTGTATGCATACCTTACTCCTACCTTGAAGATAGAGAGGTTGTTTCCCATACACCCTCGGCTCAAGAACACTATATTACCAATCAAAAAAAAAATTGACACTGTATTACCAAACAACAACATACCCCGTGTAATCCCACAAAGTGGGGGTCTTGGGAGGGTAGAGTGCACGCAGACCTTATCCCTACCTTGGAGGTAGAGAGGTTATTTTCGATAGAGCCTCAGCTCAAGGACACTGTATTACCACTCAAAAAAATAAGAAAAAATTGCCACTGTATACACAGTGCAATCCCACAAAGTGGGGGTCTGGGAAGGGTAGAGTGTACACAGACCTTACCCCTACCTCGGAGGTAGAAACGCTGTTTCCGATAGACCCTCAGCTCAAGGGCACTGTATTACCAATCAAAAAGATAAAGAAAAAATTGCCAATGTATTTGGCTGAAAGGCTCACCTCTTTCTTGGCCGATTCAAGCTTAGATTCCATTGTGAATTACTGCGAAATTGAAGAAAGTTGAGATCTTGCAAGAAAAAAATGATAAATTTTTGGGTGTGCAGGTGGACGGGAAGGAACTCTAGGGTTTATGGATTGAGGGTTTTAGGATAGCCATGGTCGAGAGCTAAAACAGTGAAATTACGCTTTTGACCTTGCATCCTAACTTTTATTTTTATTGCACATTTGGTGTTATAAGTTCCCTTTATTACAAAATCTTCACATAATATTTCAAAGTTTATCAACCAAAATAATGTCAAGATTGAATAGGCTCGAACTGATGACTTCCACCACGTCAATCAAAAGTTATTTTAACTAGCAAAAAGCTTATTAAGATTGGGAAGGGATTTTGATTTCTCAATAAATATTATCCATTTTATTATTCTTCTCATTTACGATCAACATCTTTTGGAGCCCTTTTTAACCGAATATAAGACTATGATTCATGTGTCATTTTAAGGACAAGTTATAATGCATGCGTTTGTGTGCTTAACATGTTTTTATAATTTAAATGTAATAGCAAACTATTAAGAAGGAAAAAATGCATTAATAATGAATTATCCTTTAGATTTCGTATTGTTTATTCAATGCACACCTAAATTGTTTGTAGTCCTGAGCATTCTCTTGAATTTGATCATTTGATAGTCTTTAACCTAGGACGATGACGTGACAAGGACATGAATACATCCTCTTTTAAACGCGTGGAAGTGAAGAAAAAACAAAAAAATAAATTTTAAGTGAATGTTTTCAATCGTTAACTATTACATAGTCATATATATGATCGATTATATCATTTCAATTGTGCTTTTTTTCTTACTTCTTTTTAATATACAATGCGTATTTTATCTTTAAGATTAAATTTTGATCCCATTTAAATAACTGATGCAAAAAAGATTGTGGGTCAAAAACTTGGCCGAAAGTCCAGGCGGATTGCTAGAAGTCTTAATTGATGAGCAAAGACTTGTCTTACCACAAGTCTTGATAGATCGTCAAAACTTGAGTACAAATTGTATTGTATAATTTTTAATTAATTGCTCACAATACATGTCGGATCGCAAGAAAATTCGAATGAATGGGTGAAAACTTATCCTACCGCGAGTATTGATATTTTTTTATACAAATTATTCACAAATTCTAACAGTCACGACTTGCAAATAAATTTCACCAACATATTTTAGCTTCAAAATTGATCTTAAATCCCTCCAAATTAGATATCCAAGTTTCTATATCAATTCCAACAATTCTAGAATGGGCTTTTGGAATTGGTAACTATTGGGATAATTGCACAAATGCCCCTCAAAGGGAGTGACTTTGTATTTTTGTCCCCCATAAGAAAAGTCTTATAAAAATAGTTTTCTTTGTTTTTATTTATAGAACAACTACCTTTTTGATCCTATATACCTCAAATATTTCTAAACAACTTTCAATGCTCATTTGTCTCTCAACTTTTATATTTATTTCTTTTTCTCTTTTTTATTTTTTTATTTTTATTTTTTCTTTTATCTTTTTTTTCGTTTTTTCTCAACTTTTATTTTTCTTTTATTTTTTGTTTTTTTCTTTCTTCTACGTTTTTTTCTTTTTTCTCAATCTTTATTTTTTTCCTTTTCTCCTCTCAATTCTATTTTTTTTCCTTTTTATTTTTTTCAACTTTTATTTTTTCGTTTATTTTTTATTTTATCTTTTTTTTCTTCGTTTTTTCTCAATTTTTCTTTTTTTCTCTCAACTTCTATTTTTTTATTTTTCTTTGTATTTTAATTTTTCTTTTCTCTTTTTTTTAATCATTTTTGTCGACCTTTATTTTTTTTTTATGAGATATTTTATAACTCTTGTGTTAGAGACAAGACTTAGCCCAAGGACTTTCAAACAACAAATTACGCCCCATGAGCAAGACTTGACACTAGTACATTGTGTCTTGATTTATGAGATGTTTTATAATCCTTGCCTCAGAGGCAAGACTTAGCCCAAGGACCTCTCAATAAATACAAGTTACGCTTCATGGGCAAGAGTTCACACTACTTCATTGTGTCTTAATTTATGAGATACTCTATAACTCTTGCTTTAGAGGCAAGACTTAGCTCAAGGATTTTCAAACAATAAGTTATGCCCCACGAGCAAGACTTGACACTACCTCATTGTGTCTTGATTTATGTGACATTCTATAACTCTTGCCTTAGAGACAAGACTTAGTCCAAGAACTTTCAAACAACAAGTTACGCCCCATTGACAAGATTTGACACTACCACATTGTGTCTTGATCATGAGATGCTCTATAAAGTTTGCTTTAGAGGCAAGACTTAGCCCAAGGGCCTCCCAAAAAATAAGTTATGCCCCATGGGCAAGAGTTAACACTACTTCATTGTAGCTTAATTTACGAGATGCTATATAACTCCTGTCTTAGAGGCAAGACTTAGCTCAAAGATTTTCAAACAATAAGTTACGCCTCATTGACAAGAGTTGACACTAACACATTGTGTCTTGATCATGAGATGCTCTATAAAGTTTGCTTTAGAGGCAAGACTTAGCCCAAGGGCCTCCCAAAAAATAAGTTATGCCCCATGGGCAAGAGTTAACACTACTTCATTGTAGCTTAATTTACGAGATGCTATATAACTCTTGCCTTAGAGGCAAGACTTAGCTCAAAAAATTTTAAATAACAAGTTATGCCCCACGAGTAAGACTTGGCACTACCTCATTGTGTCTTGATTTATGAGATGTTCTATAACATTTGCCTTAGAGGCGAGACTTGGCACTACCTCATTGTGTCTTGATTTATGAGATGTTCTATAATATTTGCCTTAGAGGCGAGACTTGTTCTAAAGGACTTCCAAACAACAAAGCACGCCCTTAAGCTTACTTCGATTTCAAAGAAAGAAGATCCTCTTTGCGGATTATCCAATTTTTTGTTCATTAGCAAAAAATAACAGAGGTTAAGAAAAAAGAACAAAAAAGAAGAAAAAAGAGAAAAGGAAAAAATAAAGATTAAAAAAAAAGGAAAAAAAGAGGAAAAAAAAAGAATAAAGAAAAAAAAAAGATGAGAAAAAAAAAGAAAAAGGAAGAATTTAAAAAAATAAAGGTTGTGAAAAAAAAAGAATAAAAAAAATAAAGATTGAGAAAAAAGAAAACGAGAATTAAAAAAAAATTGAGAAAAAAGAAAAAAAATTTAAAAGATAAAGGAAAAAGGAAAAAGGAAAAATGAGAATTAAAAGTTGAGAGACAAATGAACATGGAGAGTTGTGGTGTAGAGGGACAAAAATGCATTTGTTCTATACATAAAAAAGAATGAAGAGTATTTTTTAAAGATTTTTTTTATCGGAGGCAAAAATTGAAGACCACTTACCTTTGGGGACACTCCAGGTAATTTCCTGGTAACTATTCGATCAATTAGAATGGGCTTTTGGAATAAGCATTCGTTTGGCCCAACGCCAATAAATCTTATTGTTCATACACGACAGTTGACAGAAAGCCCAACTATCTTAATAACGTAATTTAGGACAAATCCAACCCCACTTAACGAAAATATGATGTAAGATTTGGCATCACTAAGTTTTAGTACACTTGTATGTGGTTTCTTGTGTGTACTTGATAAATATGCAACAGCGAAAAAAGGATAAATGCTTATTCACATCCGGTATTTGATTTGTATTAAATCGTGTAAACTTACTATAGTTAAGTGAATTAATAAGGTGTGGATGTATGCTAATTAACCACGTTAAGTGCTAAAGGTCTATTTACAAGCATACATCATGCATTTATTGGCTTGATGTGAACATCGAGTGCGTTAAGTTTTTACCCAGAAAAAGTACTCCCTTTGTCACAATTCATGTGAAAGGGTTAGGAGTATACAAGGATTAAAACACATAATTTTTAATATGAATTCGTGTATAAATTTTTCAAATATTTTAAAACAAAATTTACAGATTTGATAATTATACAAAAAGCAGTACATCTGATGGAAAACTAACAACTTGACTCCTTGAATACGTAGATTTATTAAGAATTTGGAATAAATAGAAAAGAAGAAATTAAACAAAGAAAGTACTAATGAATATATAGATAGACTAATCTTAATCAGTTTGAAGAATGAGCATGTGCTACTAGCTACTAACATATGCCCAATTAACATAATTGGGAGCTAGGCCATGTCTAAAATATGTTATTTTAGATTGCCAAAGGGACAATTTTGTTAGTGTAAATGTGTAATAGCTCAAGTCCAAATATCTAGGTATTGACTCAACGTTTAGGGTCTCACGATTTTGTTCTCTTAAACTTTAGTCTAAAGTTGCCTAGCTCGAATGTAGAAATTAAACCATAGTCTATCCTTATTTGATCTCAAATGTTCCTCTCTCATTCATATGTGAGTTTCTTATCAAGCATGCATCATGTTTGACCATAATTACCACCCGAGTCACCTCCAGAATCACCTGAGTCTCCCATAGACAGAATGTTGGTGTTACCCAACGATAACCAAAAATTTGAATATTAGAAGTAGAATGTGGACCGGACAGGGAAAAATCCTTTTGATCCACGCAATGCCTTAGTATTGAAGTAAGAAATAAAGCTGGTCAAGTGTCAAAGTAGTTGTACCTTTTTCTTCCTTTGTCTTGAAGAAAAGGGTATATACTATATACTACAAAACAATGTTGAACACTTTTGTTTGTGTCTTGTTATTAATTACTTTAATTTAACATTTCTCTTACTAATAAAATCATTGAATTTGACTGACTAGATTGTTGATATTTCTGCTTCCAATTTCATAATTTAGAATAGTAAAAGCCTTGCTGAAAATTTGAATACTATTCGCGGTGAAGAAAAAAGTTGATTGGACTAAACTTGTCCCCATAACTTCTGGAGAATAACTCTTTAATTAGTGAAAAAAAAAAGTATACAGATTTGACCCCAGAAGGTTCTAATTGAAGAAGAAGAAAAGGCTATAATTTAGATTGGTTCATTACCTAATAATTTAGCATGGGGTATAACATGTTTGCTTTTAAATATATAGGTAAGTTACGTTCATTAAGTTACAAATTAAGGTCCTTACTGGCTTCTGTCGTACTGTTTGAATCATTTTAAACAAGTCTAAGTTGTGACACTATAATCATTTTTTCTAAGAGAATTTTCACTTTCATTGTAGTCACTACATGAGCAAAATGTTATGACATAATATAGTAGACAACTAATGAAAAAAAATGAAAAAAAAATAGCCCGGTGCACTAAAGTTTTCATTGTTTATTGCTTTACTTTCGTCTACGTTCATTATTTTGCTACTTAGATAATCAATCCGCTGGTGACGAGTCCTAAACGGAACTAGACGTAACACACGTGTTCTTAGTCTCATCTACAAATTCAACTGTACCATTTTTAGGGAAAATAGAGTCCAGCGAAAACAACTTCTCTACCTTCAAAAGATAAGAGTAATTGATAAAGTTGCGTACTCCATAGACTCCCGAGTCCCGACCACTTGTGAAATTACACTGAATATGTTATCATTGTTCATATTTGTCACTTTCTTGTCTTGACTGACCTGATTTGAGAACTTTTTTTTTTTTTCAAATGTGCTATTTGGTCAAGAAATGGTGGTTACTTGGTGCAGTGAATTTGTCATGCCGACAGATAAAGATGGATTTGAGTGAATTTGTTTTTTGAATAAGGCCATTTAGATTTCATTACACACATTTTTAGGCTTTATATTTTACTGAAATCACGGCTTCATTTGTCATTTTCATGATTTTTGTTAGATGTTCGAACAAAAGGCTATGTTGGTAGCTGAAAAGATTACGGGTAACTTCATACGAGATGTAGGATTTTTTAATGGTATAAGATTTTTTGGAGAAAATCGTGCGAATTTGACCTAAAATATACAATATCACACTTTTTTAAGAGTATTTTTAAACTGATTTAGCACAACAATTTCCCTTTACTTGTATATTCACAAAGTTTGTTGTATAGTATGTTTTGTTGGTCAAAAGAATGAGAACTTTGGAACATGGAGCATTAAATTATGTCTTAGAGAGAGATTGAAGAATGAACTGTGATGGATGTTCTATACAGTCTTTGACTCACTTATATATATATGTAACAATCAA
Source organism: Jaltomata sinuosa (assembly GCA_003996215.1). NCBI lineage: Eukaryota > Viridiplantae > Streptophyta > Magnoliopsida > Solanales > Solanaceae > Jaltomata > Jaltomata sinuosa. The sequence goes on from QJPP01000016.1 coordinate 188,442, forward strand.
GTTATATACACAATCAGTATAAGAAATTTTTACATTATCAATTTACTTTTACCTGTTGTAGAGATATACAAAGTATATACCTAGCTTGTTTTTAAAATTACAATCTCACATTTTAAGTTGGCCTATCGTAGATATTCACACTTGTTGTTACGAGAGTGAAGGAAATTAGATCGGGTCACTCATGTAGGTCAACTCGGATCTATGCCTAGAGAATTATGTATATAATTAAGTATTATATATATTTAAATTATTAGTAACTATTGAGAAGAGAGACAACTATTGAGAAGAGTTGTGTCCCTTTAGTATTACAAAAGGTTTCTATTAACAGAAACAAGACACCTTTTTCCATTCTCTGCAAAAAAACAAGAACAGAAAAACGTTACTTTTCCCTCTCTCTCCAATACTCTCTTCTTCTTATATGAAGAACTTCGGTGAGAAGTTTCATGTGAAGATCAAAGTTATCTCCACCAAAAAGTTTGGAACAATCTTCTGTAACAGGTACGATTTTAGACTGTGGCTTTATATGGTGTAGTTCGACTTTGTATGTGATTACACTTTCTGACTAGTTGAAACAATATTCATGATCCTGCAAACTGTGTGTTTGAGTATATTCAATCAGAAAAAGTTTGGAACAATCTTCTGTAACAGGTACGATTTTAGACTGTGACTTTATATGGTGTAGTTCGACTTTGTATGTGATTACACTTTCTGACTAGTTGAAACAATATTCATGATCCTGCAAACTGTGTGTTTGAGTATATTCAATCAGAGAGAATAAGCAATATACATAGTCCCCCTATTTCATTTATATGAGACTATTTACTTATTAGTTCATTTTTAAAAAAAAGAAGCAACGGATTTCTTTGAAGTAATAAGACTATTCACATTCAACGATCATAATAAATGTAAAAAAGCTAAGAGATATCTTTTACTCAATAGCAAAGAGTTTAATAGAGTAATATGCATGCACCTACTGATTTTTAATTTCTAGATATGGCTGATCTCAAAGGTGGTGGGAGATGATTAATTAGCAGCTTAGCTTTCAACTTTATGCATGCTTTAATTGATCCAAATGGGATGTGAATTGCCAACTTACCATATTCATCATGATGAATGAAAAGCTGATAGACACACACACAAAAAAAAGTGTGTGGTGGGGTGGGGGGCACAAAGTACCAATGAAAAAGAAGGTGGACTTTCTATAAAGAACCAATCAGGTAAAGGAAAGAAGTGGATAGGGTCAAATAGAGATGCTTGGTGGACACTAGACAAGCTCATGAGCTTCAGACATAAAATAGCTTCATAAAGAGAAACAAACTAACATCACTAAAGTAGGAAACTACTATACTTCTACATCTTTTTCACATTCGTCAGAATTTGTAATCAAAATCTTAACAATCACCATTATAACTTGATATCAATACAAATTTTGTGATTGACGATTCGTCAAAAAGGTCAAAATTTAACTTAAGTTATTATCAAGGTAAATTCTGGCGATTCGTCAGGATTCTGCTTCAAATTTTGGTGAAGTAGTTATTTTAGCACCATTTTTTCTTAACGGTCAAATTTTAAACGGTGACAATGAGATCCTATAAGTTTGCAAATCGCCCTTTAATAACAAAGATTAAAGGGTTATTTCGATATAAATTTTGGGATTTTTTTTTTTTTGTGTGTGTGTTATGAATAAAAAGAGAATAGGATGAAGTGATGAGTTCTTGTCATATGTACTCAGAAACTCCTTTCGGTGGTTAAGCTTTTCCATTTAGTCAACTGAAAGAACCCCACTTTGACTAAAATACTTTTTGTATAGAATCTTTTTTTAAAAAGAAAAAAGATTGTAAAAACAGAATATTGGCTTAATAAACTGCCATGTAGTTGGAGACTCTTATACTTGTCTCGGATTATTATTTCAATCTGCATTTTCGACTTTGCCAATCTAAAACTTGTTAGAACTTAACACTCAAAATTTAGAATTGATAGATTTGGAATAGGAGTATTTCTTATATGTTAACTCATAAATTATAACTGTCAATTGTATAACTTAAATTATTTTCAATTTAATTTCAGTATTTTGACTTATATATATACTGACTTCTACTTTGACAATGACAAGAATTATTGAATTAATAATACTCTAGTAGCTTTGATAATTAATAATAATATAATTCGAAAGTAAAAGAAATTAGGTGTACCTTTTGTATTAGGTTCTAGTCGGTAGTCTCATGTGAGAATGTTTTTGTTTGACTTGCTAGCTAACTATATTAACTGCCATATTCCACTCAAAACTTTAAATCAAAATTTGAAAATTCTAAAAAAAAATTGAGCCGTCATCTAAAACAATCTCTCTATCTTCATATAATTGAGTAAAACTGCATACATATTACTCTTTTGAGATCTTAATTGTAAAATTACACTGAAGATGTTATTGTGAGTAACGAGCATTGTTTTTATTAGTTACATAAATACTCTAATGTCCACACACATATTTCCCTCAAAAAAAATCCAAAAACAAAGGGTATAATCTTCTAACTAAAGAAAAGCATGCTAGTTAAGCTGAAAGTAACATTTCAATTTATTATTTTCTCTAAAAGAATGTTTTTATGCTTTTGGACACTGATAACAGAAATTACCTAAAAAAAGTTTTTTTTTTTTTTTTTGCCTTTAATCATCCTTTGACCAAACATCTTTTCTCAATAAAGGTTAAAATAGGAGATGATTTTAATATTCTGAATAAATATATATTGGAACCAAAAAAATATTTGTTGTTTCAAAATGTGTGCCTCATCATGAAATATATATTCCTTCTAGTTGGCCTTTACAAAAGTATTGTGAAGACTAAAGAAGAGTCAAAAGCATTGAATGTGGTTCAATCCCCTTGGAATTAGGCTTTGCTAACTTTTTAATTCTTATGCACAAAAAAGAAATATTAAGAGGGAGAATCAGTGACGGATCTAGGATATTTATTAAGAGGATTCAAAATATAAAATAAGTAAGTGAACAAAGAAGCAAATGGGATACTATATAATTTTTTAACAAAAGTAGTTCAAACGATCTCTTACGCTCCCTGACTCCACATTTCTATAGTCCATCCCATAGCTTGAACAAAGCATTTTGGCCCTTTTCTCGCTTCAGAATGCTTTGAGAAAATAGTGATATAGTACCTTTGTTAGAGAATCTCTCCTATTCTGGTAGGGCTATTCAAGAGGAGCTATAGGATGGACTACAGAAATAGCATAGATGGTTGCTAATGTAAACGAGAAGACTGTTGCTGCCCAAATATCATTGTACTAGTTGGTTGTGTGCACTTAGTGTGGCAAGAGAGGAAGAATAGAGTTTTCCAAGGGAAGAGCAGAACTCCAAATATGATCACTAGGTTAATAATTCAACAAGTTGTTGCTCGGGGTGGTATAAATTCAAGACTGGCTTTTAGAATTGATGAGCTAAATTTTTATCCTGGATAATGCTTAAATTTGCTACTGGTAGAGATTGTGGAATGCTGTAATTTTGGCCGGGAGCTTGGGATTTATGTCCAAGATCAGTTTTTATTTTGTACTATACAAAAACTTACTTTTGGTATATAAAAAGTTTTGTTTATTAGTTGTTTTTGTGATTTTAATGAAGCACAACATTTCGTAATATTAACATTTGTCAATTTACAATTTTACTACTAATAAGGTGTGTCATTAATGACAATGAGAGATGTAAATTTTAGATGGTTTTAGTGGCAATTGTCATTGTCGCTAAATAAATGTCACTAAAATTAAGACCTTTTAGTGGCAATAGTTAGTATCTTTACCGGCACTCTTTTTAAATGCTGCTAAAACTTTTAGCGACATTGAATCCAATGGCAATTAACTAAATATCGGTAAAAGCTTTAGTGATAATTTATATTATCACAAAAATGCATATTAAATACCGCTAAAAGCCTTTATTCTTGTAGTGCTACATCCATAAATAGAAAAGGTAGCTCTAAATGTTTCTTTATAGAAAAAAACAATAAAGCCTTTTTGACTAATGAGAAGTTAAATAAGACAATCTATATTGTGGAAAAAAGAAGATTTGAAAAGTGACCAAAACAAATCACATAAAATTTGGTTACTTGTAACCTTCCTTTTTGTCGACAAAAACAACATTTGCAAATTAAAGCTAGTTACTTATGAAATTGAAGGCCTTTTAGAAATAATTTTTTTATCCCCATAAAAGGTAAGTATAAGATCTGTGCACGCACACCTTATTTTTTTCAGGCCCCACTTATAATATCATACCGAGTATATTATTGTTATTGTTTTACCAGTTACTTACCCAAAGATTCTTCAAATTCAAAAATGGACAAAAATGTCACTCATGTTAGTTAGGTAAAGGAAAAATTTGAAGAGTCATCATCAATGACTTTGGTGAAATAACAACACAATCTTCTTGAACAGTTGAGGAAACATTGTAATGTTATTGATTCTTGATGTTGTCTAATTTTGAGGCATAAATTGATGGCTGGAAAGTGAAATAATTATGATGAGATTTCTTACAATTTGGTATGTTGTCAAGTCTTACTTAAAGTCACATAGAGTATAATTATTCATGCCTTTTGTTTAATTCTAAAATTTTAAAACAAATTAGTCGTTTGGTTCGTGGGAAAATGTGGAATTGAAGATATAATTAATCCAAGATAGATTTATACCTCAAATTCGATACTCCGTATTTTTTTTATGTAACCTGAAAAGTGAAATAAATTAGTTTAGAATTGTAATCTTGGGTTATAATTTCGAGATAAAGTTGTCCGCAAATTAAACGATCCTGATTCAATAACATTTCACAGTTCCTTGCTTTTTGCACCTCTGATTTATGCTGTATTTCACAATTTGCACCTTTGACTTTTATTTGCTTTACAATTTCACATTAGCCTTTTATTTTCTTTAAAATGACATTTGTAATGAGTTGTCAAAACAAAATCTCCTGAAAGCCTATGATTTTTCTTTTTTCTCCTATAAGTAAAAAAATATTGGTTAAAAATTTACACAAGAATAATCATACTTATATTTTCTTAATCCGCGAGATTATTGTTAAACCTCCGATGATAATGAAGTGACAATCAATCTATGGGTAATAATTTATTTATTTTTATGATAATGATAGCTAATTATATTCGCTTGTGTCAATTGAATCTCTCATTTCACATGCTTAGATTTGTTCTCCGTTATAATTGAGATCAAATATGCCTTTGCGTTACAAAATTAATACAAGATTTATCCTTATTAACCAATTATGTAAAAGTTAATACCAAAAAACTACGAGCGCATGGTGATGCCACGTGAGCAACACACAAGACTTTTTAGTAAAGGAAAAGGATCAATTTCAAAATGGTCCAAATATTTTCTTCAGGATTTTGAAGAACATGGTCATTGTTTTGATGACGACGATATCATCTTCTTCAAATGACTAGATCTCTATCCCCAAGCTCAAATTAACCGCCATCAGACTTCAAATCAGCATAAATAAGACTCAAACAAATGATCAATTGTACCACAAAATTGAATTAACCACCATCAAACTTCAAATCGACTTAAATAAGACTCCAACAATGATCAATTGTACCACAAAATTGAATGTCCAAATCTATTGGAACTTTATTAATACAATTATATAACTGATCCCTCTAAGATCGCTAATAGCAATGGCAGTGCTCCACATTGAACTGCTTGCTTAAAAAAAAAATAGGTACACAAAATTTAGCTCCTAAATCATCTGCAATAACATTATGATAAGATTAAGTGGAATTATAGTGATTTGAGAGCCGTTGATCTTCTAGCGAAAACGACCGAGGAAAATACTAAAGATGAAATTGTGAGAGATATTATCTCAATTTTGGGTGTGCATAAGTAAACACTTAACTTATATAAAGTTGAATAAGTAAACACACATGTTCTTCATCACGTTCTATGTGGTGTCTCACACGAATTGCCATATAAGTTGTCACATAAGATACAGTTTCAATTTGTTTGGCCTACTTTCCTTTTTAGTCCGTTTTAAAAAGAATGTCTCTTTTCCTTTTTAGCAACTCTTTAATTTTAACTTTTCACATGCCATGTTTAAAATCACAAGATTAAAGGGCATTTTGATACATTCGACACAACTTTAATTTTTGACCACAAGATTCAAAAGTTTTTTCTACTTTTTTAAGCTCCGTGCCAAGTCAAAATAGGCCAGACAATTTAAAATGGAGGGAGTATAAGTTAAGTGCATATTTATGCGCATTCAAAATTGAAAGGCATATATATTACTCCCTCCATCCTATTTTATGTGGCATACTTTTCTTTTTAGTTAGTCCCAAAAAGAATGTCACATTTACGTTTAGGGCAAAAGATATGATGAAAGAAGATAGAGAAAGTGAGTATGAAGGTATTGGGGACAAGATAGCATGCAAGTGAAATGGGATTGGTGCAGAAAGTAATGAGTAGTCTGTCTTTCATCCACACTAGCTCCACAAACCATTAACTCATAAGCCTATGGGTCCAAGTGTCTCAACAGGGACTTCCCTTCTTCTTCTTTCACTCTCCATCCAATGCCTAACTGACAAAATACCCACTCCCCTAACTATTGCAAAGTCTTTTTTTTTTGCTACGCGTTCGATATCTGTATTGATGCTCAACTAAATTTGAATTCACTGTATAAGATTCTACACCCGTAAAGTGTTTCTTTACAAAGGTGACTGCATACCATGACTCGAATTTAAAATTTTTGTTTAAAAATGAAGCGGTACTTATCATTCCACTATATTTTTTATTGATTAGCTATTATAAAGTCTCCATATTTGTTGGAAATTTAGTGGGTATTTGACCATGAAAAAGAAAATCACTTTATTTGACCATAGTTTTTCATACATTGAGGGGTTATTTCGTAACTGATTAGAGTTATGCAAGTATTAGTAATATATGGATTAATTATGAGTGAATTAATGTATTATTTTATGCAGAGATTAGTTATGAAGGGCTTAGTTATTAATGTATTACTTATTCCACCTTCTATCCTACATAAAATTATACATAGATTCACTCATAACTTATGCGTATATTAGTTATGTGGGATTTCTAAATTACAAATCAAACATCGTATTAATTTAATACATGAATAACTTTTCTCCTAACCAGGTACCAAACATGATAAAGCTTATACAATATTTTATACCTGAATAACTCAACCTTATCCAATGACCAAACGACACTTGTAATCTCTAGTTATAATTACAGGAATTCTACTCATCTCATCATATTTATGAAGGTCCATAGTCTCTTTTACATGAAAAAAAAAACACAATATTTTATCACGCAAAGTATATATTTTCTTGGTTACCATTAATTAACTGCCACATATACACAAATTTCAGATCCTATGTACCCACTCTCAATTTGGAATTTTCTCTACAAGATATTTTGTGAAGTTTAAACCGTTGAAAGTGGGGTGTTATCAATTGTAAAATTTAATATAAAAGAAAACTTACAAACTTCAAAAAAATCTAAACCAGATGTTGCACGTTTAATTCATGTCACGATTTAAAATTTATAAGTTTAGAATTCTAATTTTTTAGATTGTTGAATATTTTTTAAGACAAATACAATATTTTAACCAAATTTACTGAATTCATCGAATTCGTAAGTCATACTCTAACTTTGCCCCTGCATTTAAAAAGGCCTGTCAAATCATCTCGCTAAAAAAATTAGTTTTTTTTTTTTAACATCCAAATTAACTAGTTGAACGATGTAAAGTAATGCTAAATCCATTGAACACACTCCTATTTAGTTGGACTTTCTCCTTTTAGTAAAATAAAGAAAGTGGTAATATAACTTAAATCAACTAAACCAATGGGCCAAAGTTCTTCCTTGTATACAAAGGTAATATAAATATTATTTATTTTCTTCTACAATAGCAATAACATATTCAGTATAATCTCATAAGTGGCTGTCTGAAGAGGATACGCAGTCCCAGACCTTAGCCTTGCCTTTTATGGGATAGAGAGACTGATTTCAATAGACCCTTGACTAAAAAGAACTGTAATCAAAACATGATGAAAGGAAAATAACGACAACAAAATAATAAGATGAACAAAAAGCAAATAAAGTAACACGTCGGAGTAAAAATTGAAGAATAAGATACTACGTACGCGCACGGATACTAACTAATATTACTAAATAAGGAGAAGATGAGAAGCAACGACTAGTACATACCCTGCCCTTCTCACATAAAAGTACGATAACACTCGTTTTTCTGCTACCCTTCTATCTAAATCTCCGACTTTCATACTTTTCTATCTAGGATCGTATCCTCGTATCTAGCATCTCCTTGTTGCAAGATGATAAACCTTACTAGTACATACAAAGAAAGATATTATGTACCTCCATTATTTTTTTCTATAGTGAACTAAAGAAATAAAGTTTGAAATTAAAGAGATGTGAGAATGTTTGGTCAATTGTAGCTCTCCTATACTTGTGAGGCTAATGTAGCTACTAGCTACTGCTACATTTGTCTCTCTCTAAGTTCACTGAATATTTTGCCCTTTTGACCATATTTTTTGAAAATACATTATACATGCATGTATCCAATTTAATTTGATTATTATGTGATCACTTTTATTTATTTTTTCCTTCTTTTTGGCACTTGATATGTGATGTAAAGTAGCACCAAAAATGAAATTATATGTGAGACTTCCAAAATAGATAAGGATCAAATATATATACTCGTGTACGGTCCAAAATTGAGTAACTTTATCATTATTTGTTGAACTTTTGGTCTTATATTGTCCCCCTTGCTAGAACGTCCTCCGGTGCTGAGAGAATTGCATGTATAGAGATTCAAAAAAGAATCGATCTGATCCTCAAACGGGTAATTTTGGATCATAATCAAAAGATAACCATGAGTAAATTTTGGACCTCTTTTTTAGAAAAAATTGGAATCTATTAGTGAAAGGACAAATACGAGACGATTTGCTAACCACAAGAGTGTAAATGAATCACAAAGATATCGGAGAGAAAAAATGAACAATTTCGGATAATAAAAAAACAAATCTAAATTTTTTTGGCAATGGAATAAACTTGTTTTTACAAGGACATATGACATCTAAAATATATTGTCATCTTTATGCTAGCTCTAAGTTTGAGTAGTAGTCATTTCTTAGTCATGAAATTCTATTACTCTGGGACGACGGATATGTTCCTTTCCTGCTTAATTAGGTCTTTCGAATTCGAATTTTGAGAATGAAAAAATTCTGGTAACTAGGGATTTCTTTCATCTTTAATGAAAACTTTTGGTAACTAGGGTTTGCTTTCATCTTTAATGAACCTTATACGATGCAAATTCAAATGATTAGAGGCTCAAAGCGAGTAACTGACATCAAGTTAAAAACTTGAAAAAAATACCATACTCCTCCCCCCCCCCCCCCCCCTCTTCTTTCTAAGATAAGAAAGGTAATGAGTGAATAAATTGAAGAGAAATGCAAGTTGTGACAGTGCCAATTTTTATAAATTTACCCCCATCCGTTAGAGTCATTTTCTAACAATAAATTGATAGTTGGGTCTCATTACAACTTTATTTGTCTTGTTATTTATGTAGCCATTATCTTGCCATCCCTTTCTGGTCACCCCCTACTATTCAACATTTAGTCTGTACCCTATATATATACCTGCATTGAAGGTCAATTTTTGTTCTGCAACACACAGTCCACTAAACACATCAATTATATTTGTATTTATATTATATACAAAAATAGTGTAAAATATTTTTATTTTATAAACTTTTATTTTACTTGATGATCATACTTGGTGAAGTGTGTGACCTTCTAAACTACTCACTCTATTTCAAATGGTTTGTCTTACTTTTCTTTTTAGTTTTGTTTCAAAAAGACTATTTCTTCCACGTGCCTTTTCAAGTGCGAGTATGAATCTTTTCATGGCTAAGCACGCGGAAATTCATTTTTTGATAATGGATTGGGATGAGACTCGAACTCAGGACTTATGTCTGCTCTGATACCACTTTGAAATATGTGGTCATGTCATCAAAAAATTTAATAAACTGGGTTGAAACTCGATCATATTTTGCCTGTTATCAATCCATATTACCGTAGGGGGACGAAGCTAGCTTGAAGAAAGGAGGTTCAATTGCACTCCATTAATTGAAAAACTATAATCGTATAAATACAATCAAAACTTAACAGGAAGAAAAGACTCATTAACTTAGAAACACTTTTTTTATATATAATTATTATTATATAAAATCTGTTGAATACCTTATTAACATAAGGGGAAATTCTAATAAAGTGGGAAAAAGTTCGTAAAATTGCCTTAATCACAGGTTCAAATTTATAAGTGTGACATTTCTAATACCCTTCTATAAATTTCCACCATTGCTTAAAAGAATTACTTGTAATTGACCATTAAGTAATGATAGAGTAAAGCTTCTCTACACTATCGTATATAATAATGATAATAACACTAAAAATATATATCAGTCAACTTTTACAAGTGAAATTTTAAGATAGTGGTGTGTACGCAACCTTACCCTTGCCCCAACGGAAAACCAAATATATAGGCCAACCTAGGGATTTGAGAATGCTCTTTATAATACACATTAGTTTAAACGGCATGGGCTAACTTACTCTCTATTCCAGAATTTTTGGTAACAGCAGGAATAATAAAATTAATTTTTCATTAGTATATAAAGTATGATAAAAATAATACAGGCCCATAACATAGACATAGTCACAAGAATTATATAATATTGCACCTTAATATGCCTCCAAAAGTTGTACTACTGGTACTACATGTACAGCAATAGTAATATTTATGTTTATACTTAAATTATAATTGCTTGTACTTTAGTCTAATGCAACCTATCATTTCAAACCATATACTAGAATTTACACCATATTACGTGTGGAAATCCGATGTACCTCTACTGTTTTTTTGGTAATGATGGCTATTTTGATATTCCAAATTAACTGACTGACTAATATATCGAGATTCATGACGTGCAAAACCTATTTAAAGGGGAAGAAACTCTCTACTTGATTGTTTTTATTACTATGATTCAAAGTCGAGATCTTCAAAGGTAGAGGAATTTCATTCATCCTACTACCGCCGATGGTAAAAGTTAGTATAAGTATAGTTTTTTTTAAAAAAAAAATTAGTACCAACTATATATGTTTATATTCTAGTGGTGTAGCGTAGCCACACATGTAGCGAAGTGTGGCCAATTGAACACTCTTCATCAAAAAATTACTAGATATATAAAAAATTATTTGAAGTATGTAGGTTGAAAATTATTTTTCATATGATATATATTAAATCTTAAACACCCTTAACAAAAAATTTGATTTCGCCACCTATACGTGCCGAAAGTAATGGTGTCTGAACCCATTGCTGCGTAATTGACCCTACATCTGAATGTTTATATACCATATATAGTAAATATTGTATGTATAAGGATTTAACTTATATGTACACTAGTAACACTACTATGTTATAAAGTTTATATACCATATATAGTAAATATTGTATGTATAAGGAGTAATTATAAAGTCTGTATGTTTTTAATATGTTATTGCATATATGTAACCTGAGCTTTATTGTTCAGATTATCCATTTTACTTTTTATGAATAACTACTTGCAATGTTATCATTTAAGATAATGTATTTTCTTCTTCTTTATACACTGTCAATACTCAATATATAAAAGGTGTTACTTAATATAATTGATATATAATATAATTTAAAATATCTTTCTATTTTATTTTATGTGTCTTCATTTGCTTGGATAGGAAGTTTAAGGGAACATGAGAGACTTATGAATCTTGTAATTTTAAATTAAGGGTACATAAAATGTATCAAAATACTATTTAAATAATCTTGTGTTCTTAAACATATAATATATAATATCAAAAATATAGAGAGTAATATTCAATAAGAAATAGACGAAAAAAAGAAAATAAAACACCTAAATTAAAATTAGAAGATTGTATACATTTCGTTTGGTAGCTGGTTAGGACTTAGGAGCTAATTTATGCAGGTATTAAATTTTGCATCATTAAGTAATAGTATCATGTTTGGTAGCATTATTTTGCTATGTATAAAACTCAACACACCTATTACGGTATTTGACTTGCAATTTAAGAACTCACGTAACTAGTACATTTATAAATTATGAGAGAATCTATATATTATTTTATACATGATAAAAGATGAAATAACTAAGACATGAATAACTAAAACCTGCATAACTCCTGCATAAGATAATACATAAATTCCCACATAATTCTAACCAACTACCAAGCGATCCTAAAACTCTAAAGGGTTGTTTGGTTTTAAAAATTGAAATATCTCATATAGAAGGTGGGAAGAAGTAACGGGTCGTTTGGTAGAGTGAACTGAAAAAATAATGTGTGCATTAGTTTTGTGTATTACAAGTACCTTATTTGATACACTTTTTAAATTTCTAATGCAAGAAAATCCGTGATATTAATAATGCAAATGATTTTAATGCATGCATTAGCATGATTAAAGACACAATTGACCCTCAAAACGTTTTCCACATCCTTTCCATCACATTTTGCAGAGGGTATTTTTTTTGAAATTATGTAATATATATTATTTTTAATACATCAAACCAAATACTGCATAAGAAATAATCTCATCATAACTGATACCAACACTACTAATTACACCATATTCAACACTATTCTGGTATACTCTACCACATGACCCCTTAAGTAAATACATAGGAAATGGGGATTGGGACAACATAGTAAGTGAAGTGATATGGGGATTATGAAAAAAGAATAGAAATGTTTCCTAAAAATACAACAAAGTTTTGTCTAGTGTATAAGGGTACAAGCCTGATACACAAATACCCACATGTTTTTTTTTTTCCTCTTATTCAATCATCTTTGCACAGACCTCCATGGCTATTCCCACATGCCTCCATTGCATTTTCCCATGTACTTATTGCCCATATAGTACTATACAACTTGGTATTTATACATTGATTTGTTAATTATAAAATGGTTACAAGTTACTAGTAGTACTAGTATTGTAATGAATCATTTCCTCTAATTGCAATGTACATTTGGATAATTTTTCCAGGTTGAAAAGGTGCTAATCTTTTCAAGTTGCAGGCAAAAAAGGTAAAATTGACGACATTTATACAGATTCAGAATTTGAACGTTATGAATTCAAATTTAAAATTCTATCAATTTAGTGAATATTGCGTAGATATTATATATAATCTGAACCAAAATTATTGAATTTTGCACAAATATTAAATATTTTGGAGTCAATTTTGAAATAACATTTTTACCTTTACATGATAGAAATAAGATCGCTTATACATCACCCTCTTCAGACTTTACTCGTCGGAGATTACTATTATTGGACAATTTTGGAGAAGGAGCAGAAGACTGGAAATTGTAAAAAAGGAAAGAAAAAAAAACACATAAGGGGATTAGGATTCTGAAGTTGGCATGGTTATGTGATTTTTTTTTTGTGGTTCAATAAAATAGCAAGTAATATAATAATTATATGACTTAAATCTTATATAATTTATTTACTCTTACTTGAGATACTTCTGTATATGTGAATAAATGAATCTCCACGAATTTAGAACATGAGTGGTAATAAATGGTACATGTAAGCAAACAGAAAGAAAATTAGTACTACACTTTGTTGTCATTAAGGGGGAAAAAAGATTTTTTTTTTATAGATCCCAATTAAAAAATAAAAATTTAACCCAATTTATTTAGTTTAAACAAAACACATATTTTATATCTCTCATTTTTAATCCAATGATCTAAACATCTACTAATAAAACTAAATTTATAAATAATCTCGTTATTATTTAATTCCCTTATTTTATTTCCATAATTATAATTTAGAGATAACTTATTCCAACCAAACAACCCCTAGACAATATTTTACTTTACTATTATTATAAACTAAGAAAATTGTTTCCCTTTTAAAAAATTTAAAATAATATCTACAAATTTGATTTTTAATGTTGATTTGAGCCCGGACTTAGCACGAGTCAAATGACACCAATCTTCACAATATGTACCAATTATAAGGTATGTTTGTCTTGGTAGGATTACAATATTCTATTTAATTTAGGGAAAAGGACACGTCATGGCCACTCGGCCAAAGTAATTTCATCAAAAATAACTTTTTTAAAAATAATATCATTATATAGCTACTCGATTATTTAAATTTCGTGTGCTGGCCATGTATAGAATATGTATCGAATTTGTATAATTGTTGTATATGATATGCATATGTATAAAATTTCTATAGAAACTGTATAAGATATGTATAAAAACTGTATAATTATCGTATATAATATGTATCTGTATAGGATGTGTTTAGAAACTGTATAATTATTATACATAAAATGTATATAGAAATTATATCATTATTATATAGAATATATATAGTGATTTCAGCGCTCGCGAATTAGCTAGAAAATGGGATTTTTAATCCCTTGCCTATTTGTTTTTTTAGTAAGATTGTACAAGTTGACCGTGGTCAACAACAGTGTTTTATTTTGAGTTACTATATATATCACACTTTTCTATATGTACCCAATGAGAATATTCAAGATTGACATAACATTGGAAATCCTATTCCTCAATCTCTACAACTTTCACATGTATACGTGTTTGAAGATGTAATTATATAAACAAAATTATTTTATCTTAAATATTCTCAATGTCTCTATTTATATGGTATTGTTCGAGCTTTGAGAGTCAAACAATTTAATTTTGACAATGGATTTGGACATGAAATCCTTTATATTTTTTTAAAGAAAATTTACATATTTGACTATAAGTCACAATAATTGATAATTCAAGATATTTAAAAATATATGAAAAACTTACGATCAAAGAAAAACTTATTTAAATCTCAAAATTCAAAATGTGTCACGTAAATTACAACGAATGAAGTAGTTAAATTGGTTAAAAGGATGGTTACATAATTTAGCATGTTATCAAAACATACGAGAATTTTTGGTTCAGAATTCATTGCCACCTTTTTAAACAAAAATCAATTTTCGTGAATTGTCAATAATAACTTAGTGTAATCCTACAAACTGGAATTTGTGAAAGGTTGGGAGTAAATAACGAATCAAAGCTGCATGTGAAGAAATATGTTATAATAATTAATTAAATAAAAGCACAATCCGACTTCACGAGTGAATTGAAGTTAGTTTGATGAAATCTAACCATTTTTTTAATTTAAATTTAGAGAAAGCCAAATTACATGCCTAGTATAAGTGTTTTTCTATTAAGAGTAGATATTATTATATGAATTTTGTGTGATAATCTTTTTTTTTTTTAAATGACATACTATTTATTTTTAAATAAAAAGCTTGGTGTTTGTTGAACACATAAAAAATATTACTATAACAATAATATATCCAATGTAATTATATAGACAAGTTTAGAAAGATGTATATCTGAGAGACTATTTTCGATAATTGTTGGCCGCAGTAACACACATTAAACATGGAAATATATTAGGTATAGTATAAAAGAAATAAGATGGTCCACTAGCTAGTGGTGGAGTTGAGTATAAAACAAAATGTAATTAAGGTGTTGGTGACGTGGAATGCGGCTCGTACATACATAGAACCATTTGGTAGTGGCGAATGGAGTGGTCAAGCTAAAAAGGTATAGCCAATTTTCTTCTATGGTACATACACGTATATACATATCTACTATGACTATATAGCCTATATATATATTGCTCTTTCTCTAAGCATAATATGCAAAGAGAATAATAACATAGCATACAAAGATTCTTACTTTATCATATAAAGTTTCCAAAACCCCAAAAGTGGTTCTTGTTATACTAATAACATAAAGGATCAAAAATATGGAGAGGGAGAGTGATGTAAAGGGTTCAAAATTCAAGAGGATTTGTGTGTTTTGTGGGAGTAGTCAAGGAAAGAAGAGTAGCTATCAAGATGCTGCCATTGAGCTAGGCAAAGAATTGGTATATATATAAGCTTCAATAATCAACAATGGCTCCCTTTTTTTACTTTCTTGATTTTTAGCTTTAACCCCTTTTTGTTTTTTTATCTCATTTTGGTTGTTTATGTATAAAGATGGTTACTTTTTGGTGTTTCCATGAAAATGGGGTCCTTACTTTGAAGTAAATGGCATGTTCTTGAGAATGATATTCATTTTTTTTCCTTCAAATTTTAGGTCTATTAACCCCTTTTTGCTTTTTTATCTCATTCTGGTTGTTTCTGTATAAAGATGGTTACTTTTTGGTGTTTCCATGAAAATGGGGTGTTTACTTTGAAGTAAATGGCATGTTCTTGAGAATGATAATCATTATTTTACTTCAAATTTTAGGTCTATTAACCCCTTTTGTTCAAATTTTCTTGCAAATATGATGTTCCTTAAGCAGAGGGCTTACATGCAGTGCTTATATTTCTCTCAAATGACAGAGCACTTCTGTTTTCTCTCTCTGTTTCTTGTGTGTGTGTATATGTGTGTGTGTGTGTGTGTTAGCAACCACTCATGAAAGTTTCATTCTTTTCTGCAAGTTGCTTTGGTTTTTAGTTTTTACACATGGGAAATATAACAAGGTTTTCAGCTTCTAGTGCTAGTTTTTTTTTTACATTTTTGTGTAGTCTATACTTCCAGTTACTTCCATCTACAGGATTTTCATTCTTCAAGGGGGCCCTTTTGCTCTCTTATTTTCTCATTGTACAATCCTTGTATTTATTCCCCCTCTTATCTTCTGCATACATATAAAGAGTGAACTAAAAAAGTACATTTGTTTTATAATCCATTTTTACCCTTTTGTTCTTTATAATCATTAAACAACTTAAATGTGCTTTTAGACTTAAAAGTGATTACTGTATACTTTAATTTGTCAAACCTTTTAAGGCTTTGTCATTCTTTTTTAAATTTTGGTGTTGATCTGGTGTTTTGTCTTATGAAAGGTCTCAAGGAACATTGATTTGGTGTATGGAGGAGGCAGCATAGGCCTAATGGGCTTGGTTTCACAAGCAGTTCATGATGGTGGTCGCCATGTTATTGGGTGAGAGGAAGATCCCTTCCCGTTTGCCATAGATTTTGAAGTTGAAATTTGAATATTTGAGTTTTTTGAAGTTGTGTTTGGACGAATTTTACTTGGAAATATTTGAAGATCAATTTTTCAAGATTTGATCAAATTTCATGGACAATCAAATATTTGAAGATAAATTTTCAAAAATTACTCCTAAAATCTATGACCAAACGCTAGCTAAGTTGTCCCTAACATGATGAATGAAACTGTGTCTCTTGTGTTAATTAGTGCAAATGTTCTTTTTTTATCTGTTAAAATTGAATTTTGTCATGTTATTGTCTGCCTGCAGAGTCATTCCCAAGACACTCATGCCTCGAGAGGTATGTCTTCTATGATCAAGAAAAGTATTAGTACTCTTTAATCTTTTATAATCCATGTTTAAAGAGTTGATTACTTTGAGTTTAAACTATTGGTTTCTAATTAAAATATTGATTATGGTTCTGTACAGTTGATGTAGTAAAGAGGGTATTTACAAAGTTCTATGCTGTGTTCTTTTGTTAATTTTCTGGCAGTGAAGGAGTGAAGACACTTTTTTTTTCTTTCTTGTCCTTTGATTGCCTTATCCATATACCATAGTACTTTGACATCTGGCTTTTTCACTAGTATAATGTATTTTTAGGTATCAAATGTTTCCTGACTTTTTCCTTCTGTATACAAAGCTTTATTCACTCTGTGTTTCAGAGACCAGTATTAGCTCTTGTGTTTTTCTTCCTTGGCTCCTTCTGCAACTCATATATGTCTTGCACATGAAGGGGAGCCTTAGCGTGCTATTTTTGAGCTTTGGAAACAGCCTCTTGTAGAAATACAAGGTAAGGCTGCGTATAACAGACCTTTGTGGTTCGGCTCTTCTCCGGTCCCCGTGCATAGCGAGAGTTTATTGCACCGGGCTACCCTATATGTGTCTTGAACTGGTGGTGGTGTATGGTAAGGCTAAGGCTACTTTCTTCTGCAACTACTGACCCTATAGACTCTTTTGGGATTAAGTCTTCTTTTTCTGAAATAGGACTCATCATTACTTCACTGCAGCAACATTCACTACACTACAAGAACTTCTTTGTCTCTCCCTCCTCATCTTTTATCATTATTTCTACCAAATAATCTACAACAACAACATAACCCCAGTGTATCCCACAAGTGGGGTCTGGGTATTCCCCACCAAATAATCTGATTATTCTTGAAAAAATTGTTTTTTTTCTTACTGATTTATGGTACTTTTTTTTTTCACAGTTAACTGGTGAAACAGTAGGAGAAGTGAAGGCTGTTGCAGGTATGCATCAAAGGAAAGCAGAGATGGCTAGGCACTCTGATGCTTTTATTGCCTTACCAGGTTGGTATTAGGCCTTACAGTCAAAGTTTAACTTTTGCACACAAATTCCTATGCAAAAATACTTGGGGTAAATGAAAATAAAAAAAAGACAATCAGTGGTTTAATATTTGCTATTTTAGGCAATGGATTCATTATATGTCTTGTTTTTTGTTCTTCTGATAGTTCAGATTGTCATATTCTTGGCTTAGTATTCCTTTTTTATCCTCTTTAAAGAAACTGTGTATGTATTTCCTCTAAAGGACACAAATAATAGAAATTTGGAGTTTTGCAGTATTTATAATAGCCTTGATATTCTTATTACTCTTGGATACAAGTTCAAAACAAGTGATTGCCATAAAGAATAATTATGCTCAAAGTATGTATATATCTAGTAGAATACATTTTAAAAAATTGCACCCATGTTACAAAAGAGTGGTAAAATACAGTAGAATTCTGTTTGTCACTCAAGTAAAAATACTTCATTCTCCTAAGAGGGTGCTTCTAATTATGGTCTACTACTGGTTGTTTAGCAAGAAAAGGAAAAAATGCTAGGGGTTAGTGGCTATGTCGCGCGAATTTTTCATAAATGCCACCACACCGGTGTCGAGTTCTCCAAAAATACATTACTTTTGAGGATCCGAGCAACGTCTTGTCAACGACTGTTTTTATTGTGTTTATTAAACAACCCCCAAGACTCATGATTTAGAAGCAACAGTTCAAACCTTAGTTGTTGACCTATCAACATCTTGCACTGAAAATTGGGGTTATTCACCGTGAGAGAACCTACTACTGTGATTTGTTCTTTTCCTTTAATGTACTTGTAGCCATTGAGGGTGATAGGAAAGGGAGAAAACTGGCACACTTTCACTAAATAGGTAATGCCAACTGGCTACTGGACCTAACAAGCCATCATGTTCACTCCACTTTAGGATTCCAGTTTCTTCAGAAATTCAAACTAGTCAAATATATTCCTTTTGGTTGCATCTTAGTTAGTCACAGAACTTCAGAATATATTAAAATACTGTTATTGATTAAACAGTAAACACCTTGTCAACTGTACATTCAATTAGACATTATAGCCTGAGAATCATGCAGAGGAATATTGTACTTATGAGATTCAGGTCCTGTATCATTCTTCTGTTGTTCTTGCTTTATGTTTTCATTCCCCACTTCGCTTTTTTACATTTGACTAATTTGATCAACCTATAAGTAGGAATTTAAGGTTCATTATCATTAAGCACTAACGGTATTCTGTCCGTTCATATCTAGGTGGTTATGGAACTCTTGAGGAGCTGCTTGAAGTGATAACCTGGGCTCAACTAGGCATCCACGATAAGCCGGTATATCTTTTATTTTTAATGTACACTACTATTAAATCATCAAGATTATTTTGTTCTTGTACATGAGTTTCTAGCTTAACATTCATAATTGAGAACCACAAGAAACATTAATTTTGCAGGTAGGATTGCTGAATGTGGATGGATATTACAATTCATTATTGTCATTTATTGACAAAGCTGTTGAGGAAGGTTTCATCAGCCCAAATGCGCGCCACATCATTGTATCAGCACCATCGCCTAAGGAGCTAGTCAAGAAACTGGAGGTAGAGACATGCTTGCTTAGATTGCTCATGCACATAAGCTTAAAGACATTTGCTTGCTTCGATTCCTATTAACCTTAAACAAGACTCTAAAAGCGACATGAAAGTCTCCTTTTCATCATATATATTTGCTTGATCTGCAGCCTATAGTGAACATTAATCCTATTCATATTAGTCTAGATGCAATGATCCTTTGGCAATTGTCATGTAAAGTCATTCTTGTTCTTCGTTAAAGTACTACTTGAAGACGCACTCTGTATTTAAAAGTGTACGTTTTCATGGCGATTGCAGGAATATGTCCCTTGCCATGAAAGAGTTGCTTCTAAGTTGAGCTGGGAGACGGAACAACTTGGCTACCCTCAAGCACAAGAAATTGCAAGATGAAAGCTGGATTTGCAGCGTAGTATTATGCATTAGGACATGAAAATATCGAATTACTGGGACAAGCTAACCTGAAATTCTTAATTTTTGTTATGGGGAAGGGTGTTATTTTTTGTTTTCCACTATGTAAATCATTCTAGAAATGACAAACATATCTCAACCCCCCGTTGTTCCCTTCAAGTAGAAATTTCCTTATTTACTGTAAGCTGTAACTATTAAGATATGCATATCATCTTCTTCTCTAATGCTTATTAAGTCTGCAGTGTAGTCCTGTGTTTCTTGTCCTTGATTATTTAAGATGTGCTTTCGTTTCGTTTAAGCCAAGAAATTAAAACAATATAAATAGAAAATATAAACAAAGAACTGACTACATATAGATCATCCAATTGTTGAAAAAGGATGCATCAACAAGTTGTAATATCTTCAAGTTCATTTACAGCAACAACTTCTTCATAACAACTGATATCAATGAAGCCATTTCAATCTTCCTTTCATCTTGCAACTGTACTGCATAAAAAAAGCAGTCACATTTTCCACGATGCGCTAGATCAGGACCAGCTAGTACTACTAAGCCAGAGACAGTTGAATCGTTTGAAGGATTTAAGTTATATACACCGACACTACAAGGGGGCAGTTAACAATATTATCAGTTTACTAATAAATGTTTATCATAGAATCCTTACATGATTGTGTAAATATGTTTTGCAACGTCAGTGCATAGAACTTAAACTTCTTTTGAAAAGTAAAGCATCGGGTGACTTCATGAATGAGGAGGAGTGGGAAATAGGGACTATATTGTATAACTGATCGAGGCAAATCTAGGGCGAGTTCTATGAATTCACTTAAAAACTCATTGCTTTTGACTCACTACATATACATATACTGAGAAAAGCAACAACTTCAAAATGTACACATTAATAAGATCACTCTAATTCTGAACCCAATGACTTCAAATGTTGAATTTGTTTGTCTTTTTAGTCCGTTTAAAAGAGAAAGACTCTTTCCTTTTTTGACAACTCTTTAATTCTAATCTTCCACATAACACCTTTGAGACCACAAAATTAATGGACATTTTGTACATTCTACATATCCTTAGCTTAAGACGACAAGATTTAAAAGTCTTCTTTACTTCTTCAAACTTCGTGTCAAGTCAAAACCAGACAAACAAATTGAAACGGAGAGAGAGTAGCACATGTTTCAACTGATTTTTAGATAGGTGTTTGTTGTTAAGGTTTCAGTTAAGGGACAACCATAACAATGAGTATGGTCCTTGAACAAGACAGATAACAGAAGGGGGCCAACAAGAGAGGAGAAAATAGGCCCCCTCTGCTTCATATTCAGGGCATTTGTAAGTGGTGCCTTCTAGTCAAACAAATGAGATATTGATACTGATATATCATGGAAGGGGTGATAATTAAGGTTAGCTGCAATAGCAAGGAACAGAAGCCATGTGCACTATTTTGATTGTATTAGATAAAATGATGGTCCCCATTTTCATGCATGATGGGGGAATGCATGGCTCAACTGGTTTTGGTTTGGTGAATATGTGGAGAAGCTACAAAAAAAAATAGGCATATGGTGGTTGAAGAGTCTATTTTCTGTTGTGGCTTAATTGTGAAAATTCATCATGGAATTAACTCTGCATTGATGGTAAAAATTGAAATATTTTTCTTGGAAATATTTTTTCGAAAAATTGCAATTGCACGGAGGGTGAGGCCTAGTAGTCAATGAATTGGGTTAAAGAATCATGGTTTGAGGTCTCGGGTTTAAATCCTAGCGGAGACAAAAAAAACACTAGGTGATTCTTCCCATCTGTTCTAGCCTTGGTGGACAGAGTTACCTGGTACCTATTGCTGGTGGGAGGTGGAAGGTATCCCGTGTATTTAGTCGAGATGCGCGAAAACTGACCCGAACATCACGATCATAAATAAAAAAAAAATAATGAATTTCTTGCTTATTTTTTCATGTTTGATCAGTAAGTAAAAAATATCATGCCAATTTTTTTTATATTATATAGGCAAAAACTAAAAGGGTGGGGGTGGAAGAAAAGAGTGTGGGGATGGGAGCTAGGGGGTGAAGGTGGAGGGTAGGAGTGTGGGGATGAGGGCTATGAGAGTGAACGGTGGAGGGTAGTTGTATGGGGATGATGGCTATGGGAGTGCGGGGTGGAGGGGAGGGTATGTGTGGAATTGGGGCGATAGGGGTGGAAGTGGAGGGTAGGAGTGTGGGGACGAGGGCTATGGAAGTGCGTTGTGGATGGTATGTGTGGAATTGGGGCTATAGGGGTGGAAGTGGATGGTAGGAGTGTGGGGACGAGAGCTATGGAAGTGCGTTGTGGATGGTATGTGTGGAATTGGGGCTATAGGGGTAGAAGTGGATGGTAGGAGTGTGGGGACGAGGGCTATGGAAGTGCGTTGTGGATGGTATGTGTGGAATTGGGGCTATAGGGGTGGAAGTGGATGGTAGGAGTGTGGGGACGAGGGTTATGGGAGTGCGTTGTGAATAGTATGTGTAAAATTGGCGGATTGAATCGATTTTTCCTAGATTCTTTGAATCAACTAAGTCTGTCAATTTTTATGATCGATTTTTGTACTGTTTTAGTAGCAGAACTTGGATTTGCCCAAGACAAATTCATTAAAGAGATAAACGCTCCCTACGAAGACGTTATCCATTGCAAGAGTAACCTCATTTTCATGATTATCACTATGAGTGAGTCTCTTGGAGCAAACAAATGGTCCATGAAGAAGAATACCACTTCACTTAGAAAATTAAACTTCTTTTTTTTTAACCTAGAATATTAAACCTCCAAGGATGCATTAACATATATAAACTCTATATCTATCAAGTCTATAGATATAAATGTAAATAAAGGCTATTAGTCACATGGGGTTTTCCCCTTCCTTCTCTTACTACTATTTTGTGGCCTTTTGTTACTTCCTTCTCAAAGGTTGAAATAAAAATCCGTAAAAATATTATATTCATCTCATCAAAACGCTCGATGATGAGCATCATTTACTTAATTAGCTAGTGAAATAGACAGCTAAAAGGTAATTTCATTCGTTTCGATACATGAATAAACATAATAAGTATCCAGAGCTTTTAATAACGAAAGTGATATGATATCATTTATAATTAATAATTAAATTGCATTAATTTGGTAGGTTGAAGAGATCAATATTCTAGTGCTGGACAAATCTTTTTATGCAAATTGCCAACGAAAATCCAAAAATTAGATACTTGCATAGTCCTTTGGCATTATTACAATTTAAAAATGGCAACTCATAGATGGTAAGGTGGGGGGAGGGGGAGTTTAAATTACATATATTAATAATATTATAGTCAGAGTTCTCTATAATATCTTTATATAATGGCATTTTATTATAACAATCAATTTTTTTTTTTAAAATTGATTATTTATGATATATCTATCCCTTTATAATAATTTTTTATTTATAACAATAATTATAACCATCTTTATAATAATATGCTCTTTGTAATTACCTCTTTTATAACATCTATATTCTTTTTTTTTGTAATATAATAGTAATTAATTATTTTTTGATTGAAATAGAATCTCTAAAATTATCAATAATAAGATTAGGGATTATGATTAAATATTTTGATACAATACACTATTTATGATAAAAAAAATGTATTATATGAATATATATTTTCATCATTAAAAGAGTTCTCTTTTTTATATAAAGTGTGTCTAAGCTTAAGATTTAGGATTAGAGTTTCTATGTCCATAACATTAAAAAATGAAAAATTAAATTTTATGCATATTTTTTTCTTATCTATAACAGACAAATATTATTATAATTAAGCAACTGTTAAAATAACTCAAAAATCTCAAAACTAATGATATTGTTATTAAAAGATTTGATTGTGATCATTTTTTTTACATTATCAGGTAAATATTTATTGATAAATATTCTTAAAATATGAAATTTGTGATCATAAAATTAGTCATTTTGATTACTCACTATAACAGATAAAAGCGATTTCAAATTTTATTTTCTAAATACATATATAGTTTATTTTAAGTGTTCAATGGCTTATTGTTTATCTCATTTGGGGAAAATCATTCATATTATAGACTTGAACATATCACCCTAAGAAAAAAAAACTATTATGGTTTTGATTATATACACAAATAAATAAATAAATAAATATAAGAAAAAAAATAAAAATTCATTTTGACTTCTGAATTTATGAAATAATTACATATGAATCTTTATGATAGCCATTACTTCATATGTCTTATGTGGTATTCTTTTCTTTTTAATTTATCTAAAAAATAATGATATATTTTAATATTAAGAAATAATTTAATTCTAAGTTTCTTATTCACACTTAGTAACAAGATTTTAACGGTATAAATATTTATAACATATTTCATACTATAAATTACAAAAAATTATTTTATCTTTTTAAAAAACTTCATGCTTAGTCACATTATCACATAAATTGAGATCAAAAAAATTAATTACGTGATAAAAATAATCATTAACCTACTATCAAATGTCGCATTGATAGTGTAAAAAAAAATTGCACTATCAATTTATAGAGCTTAAATCCAAAATGAAAATGAAAAAAGGGCCTCTCATATTTGGGATATGTTTAAAATTATCTAATAAATATACTTATGAATAATTTTGGCCTTTTAAGTTTATCAAAGTAAACATATTTTATCTCAGTCAAATATTAAACATATTCTTTAAAAAAAAGTTCTAATTAAAATACCAAGAAAATTTTGTCAAATCACAGAAACTACAACACCAAAAATTGCACCAAATACCATAAATACATTAAGAATAGTAGCAGAAATCATATAATCAAATGTGAGTTTTCACTTTTTTTAAGAAAAAACTTTCCACAATCCTTGTTAATCTAGCAATCAAAATTTTATTAAATATTTGAAGAATACTAAAAGTACTCATTTTTAACAAATCTAAAAGATCAATATTATTCAAAGATATGTTTAACAAATTAATTTAAACCTATCATCTCACATGCCTAGTGTATGGCCAAGATTTTGAAGGTTTATTTTTAAATTTCTTTTTTAACCATAGATTTTGGATTAAGTTTTAAAAATTTGTTTTTAAAAAAATTTCAAGTCCCAAAAATTATTCCAGACTAATTTTTTGGGATAAATTTCACTTTTACTAGTAAAATTTTAAATTTTTTAAGTAATATGAGTTTCAACTTCGAAGAGGAGCCTTGACGTAACTGATAAAGCTGTTGTTGTTTGAGAAGGATGTCACGTGTTCAAACTGTGAAAACAATCTCTTGCAGAAATGCAAGGTAAGACTGCATACAATAGAACTATGTGGTTCGACCTTTTATCAAATCTCACATATAACGAAAGCTTTAATATAACAAATTACCCTTTTAAAATTTCAACTTCAAAATTTATGACCAAACGAAACCATAAGAGATTGCCTTTTTGTTTTTTTCAATTAACAATTAAGTCGAAAAGGAGGGTGAATGGGGGGCCATAGCCAGCTATGTCAGCTGTGGACAGATATATTTCAACCAAAATTTGGCCTAGTTGTGATTGCTGCCAATGTGTTTGTCCAAAGCATAACTACACACTTAATAAAAGGATTAATTAGACAAAGAAATGAAGTCATAATTATGGCCTTAAATTCTTCGATCAACTAGTTTATAAAATATATAAATTATATGTACTTTATATTAAATATATACATACTATACATATAATATACAGATTATACACAATATACACTAATAATGAATACTTCCTCCGTTCCTGAATAAGTGGTTGTTTTAGTTTGGACACACTATTTAAGAAACTACTCATTTCTACAAAATAAAAAGTTATTTTTACCAACTTACCTTTAATAAATACCTTGGAAAAAATGTACGTAACTCTTTAATAATTTCTTGATTATGTAAAACACTTTTTATTTAAAAAAGGGTAAAACTGGAAAATATCATTAATGTCATCTTGATTATCTTAAAATATCATTTAGTTAGGAACAAAATGAAAAGACTAAAGGATCACTTATTTAGGAACGTCCGAGAGAGTATATTGGGGAAGTTGCAATGTATCCATCCATTCTTATAGTATGAAAACCATTAATAATCTACGGCTCCCTATTTTTTTTTTTATGTCTAATCTCTATGGAGAAGTTATCTGTAGTGTTTTTCTATTATTCGTTTCTCAAGAAAATATTACTTAGACAGAGTTTTGGTTATATTACTTTTATTTGTATAATTAGTTTCATTTTGAACTTCTAAAATGACAGAATACTTTTTAGTAAAAATAACATGTGTTTTAAGAACTCAAGAAACTTAATGTTCATCCACGAAAGCAGAAATTAATATATATAATTGCTGTCAACAGGAGAAAAATAAAAGCTAGGGTAGGGTGGTCTCATGATTCACATTGCTAAATGTAGATAGTGTTATTTAGTGAATAATGATATAATTAATGTGTGAAAGATACTACCTTCTTTAAGATCATTTAAGTACTTTTATCTTTTTTATTTTATTGTTATATTTTTATTTCAAATTCTACTTCTGCATAACCTAATATTCATATTATTTAATATTGCTAACCTAATATTGAATTGGTTATATAGAGATTAGTTCTACAAAATTAGATTTGGAAATATATCGAATAACATATAATTCTAAGATCGTTTGATTCACATAATAGTTACTTGAAATTACATCGCAACATTTTTGTATATATATAAACAAAAATTATATCTGTATTTTTATAAATATATCGTATCCACTTTGAAATCACTTCAAACATAGTAAAATGAAGTTGTAAAAATAAGTATCAGATATTTAGCAAACTTTGGACATTCATACAGTAGACATTTTTGTGTGGCCTTGGCAAGCTTCGACATTTTTTTTACTGAAGTTGTAGCCTTGGTAGACCTAACTTCAGACATATAAAGGCTACACTTTAGAAATATCATAGTTGCACTTCAGATATATAACGGCTACCAAACATTAATTTTTAGACATTTTTTACTGAAGGTATAACCTTGGCAATGCCTAATATTAGAAATTTTTTTAATGAAATTGTGCTCTTGGCAAGCCAAACTTTAGACGTACATTTGATTGCACTTAAAACACACGATTCAATTCCTAAATCTACCTCAAATGAGATCAACTTTGTAACATAAGTTTCATATATCATAAAAAATAAACTTCAATAATCAATTTTTAAAATAATAACAAATCCAACATTTTCATTTTGCAATAATGGTGATTTTCAAGCTTTTTCAACAATACTCAGCTAATTTGAATTTACTTTTCATATTTGAAGTTCAAGACCATTTATTTAAAACATTGTGCTTCAATTGCCATAGGTTCGAAAAATATTATTGTACAACAACTAAGAGGAATAAGTAGAAGGAGGAGGAAAAACAAAGCAAAAGCAATTTTGATTAAATTTAACTATAATTGGGTACCAGTTATTTTTTTATTTAATAAAGAGGATACATATTAAATCAAATCGATCATATAGTGTATCCAGTGGAATTTTTACTTAAGGACTCGTTTGGCCATGAATATTATTTACTTTATTTCGGAATTCTTGTTTGGCCATAAAAACATCAAATACAACTTGAAGTTACATTTGAAATTTTGAGGTGTTTTCACTTTTTTCTCTTTTTTTTTTTAAAAAAAAAATTCTAAATTTTTTATTTTCATAAAATAATCCATTTAAATTATATTGCATATTTAAAAAAAAATAGATTCGAATTCTATATATTAACTCCAAATGCTATGGTCAAACATAACTCTAACTCCAACTCCAACTCCAACTTCAAAAATTTCAAATAAAGTGAACATGTTTTTTATTTTTATGGCCGAACGCCTACTAAAATTCTTGATCAAACTCTTAAGAGTTCCATGGCCCAATCCCAAAAAGTGTCTTGAAATCTAATTGCCACGAGCCCAAGATAAAAAAAAAAGGCCAGGAATTACTTAGACCCATTACTACTTGGAGCATGACTACATTAGTGAACCCATTTTTGGTGAGATGAGCCCATACCTCTTCCTACTTGGATTGGTCCATAGATGAATATAGCAGTAGTGAAAAGAACAAACATTTTTTTTTGGCTTAGGAAGTGTTTGGTTCATTACTTCTTTATTCTATATAAGCCATAATAAAGAAAAAAAATATTTGTATTAGGTACTAAAAGTTTATAAAAGAGCAAATAAAACAATAAAAATTTAGTAAGAATTTGGCAAATTGAGTTATGACCCGCATTTTAGCCCATTTCAGCCCAAATAGCTTTTGGGCGCGGCAATAATCCACTCATTTATTAACTCAACCCAATTTGACCCGCCCAGATTCAGCCCAACTCACACGTTTGACACCTTTACTATAGAGTATAGATTTGCTCTTTAGTCTGTTTCAGTTACTCCGACTTCATAGGACAGGGAGTGCAATAACATATCTAGTGTGACTTCACAAATGAAGTTTGAAAAGGGCGAAGTGTATGCAAATCTTACCTTTATTTTACGGGATAGAGAGACTGTTGTTTATGATAGATCCTCTACTCAAGTAATATTGTGTAATATTATTACTATAAGCAAGATAAGGTCTTACAACAACATAACTAGTATTATATCCCGCAAATGGAATCTGAAGATGGTGGTGCGTATACATACCTTACTCCTACTTTGTGTAGATAAAGAGATTATTTTCAATAGTCACTGGTATCATAGAGAGATACAATTTTATTTTCTCGATAAATGTCATCGTATTCTTTTAATTTCAACCTTATGAAAGTTCCTCAATGTAAACAATAAAAAGGTGTTGTACTCTAAGGTGAACTAGAGTAAACAAAGTCGCTTTGGCCGAGTGGTTAAGGCGTGTGCCTGCTAAGTACATGGGGTTTCCCCGCGAGAGTTCGAATCTCTCAGGCGACGACTAATTTTTTCTTTTGTGGCATTGCCTGCAGGGCACTGTAGAACCTCACATATATACGGGGTCATCTGAACCCCTTCGATGGAAAATTACACCATTTATATATGGTTAAGTTTTTTTTACATCTATATATAGTAGATGTTGAACGTTACATATATATAGTAGATGTTGAACCTCCTTTAAAATGATGAAACTCTAACTAGGGGTAGAGCTAGCAAGGGCCCAGGGGTGTCATCCGAACCCCTTCGTCGAAAAGTTACACCATTTATATATGGTTAAATTTTGTTTTTACATATATATAGTAGATGTTGAACCCCCTTTCGCCTTTTCGTGTGTCTACTTTTTATATTTCGAACACCCTTAGTAAAAATTCTAGTTCCGCCACTGTTGCAGAGGCTTAATAATTTGTACATGTTAAATGGATTTCTTAAGACAAGGTTACTAGGTTCGGCTGAACCTGTATCTCGAAGGCTAGCTCCGCCCTTGATTGCCATCTGATCACAAGGCCACCATCATTGATGGTAAAACAATTGCTCAAACTATTCGTTCTGAGATTGCTTCTGAAGTCCAACTCTTTTCAGAAAAGTATGGCAAGGTTAGTTCCCTGTCATGTTGTATCCGTGTGCTTAAGTGATTGCATTTATGAAATTTTTCCTATTAATATGGTAACTACATCGCGAATACTGCAAATATAATTCAAAGAGTATGTGCATACTTGAATGTGTATATGATGTACTTGAATTTTATTTTTAGGCCCTGGGGTTGGCAGTGATCTTGATGTATATGGTTAGTCATTGGCGATAAGAGGGGGGAGTTAATCTTTCTTTCCTTTTGCTGTGTTATTTGTGTTGTATTTGGTTTGGGCATGTTGAGTACTTTAACATGATATGCAAACATACTGCAAATGTTATTT
Organism: Jaltomata sinuosa; assembly: GCA_003996215.1. NCBI lineage: Eukaryota > Viridiplantae > Streptophyta > Magnoliopsida > Solanales > Solanaceae > Jaltomata > Jaltomata sinuosa. The sequence continues at coordinate 218,673 of QJPP01000016.1, forward strand.
TCTCATCCATGATCCTACTATTATTCTTGTACCACCAGGTTATTTTTTGCCCACATTGTGCATGTCTGTGAAACATTAGTCATAGTATTTCTTCTGTAGTTTCTTATCCGTCGATTTCTATTACTATATTATACTTCAATTAATTGTCACACTTTTTTGGTGTAGTTACTGTTCATTGTTACTAGTATTTTGCCATGATCCATTCACTTATTTTCGATCTGCTTTGATATGCTTTTCCTTGAGCTGAGAGTTTATTGCAAAACAATCTTTCTACCTCCCAAGGTAGGGTTAAGGTTTGTGTAAACTCTATATACCCTCCCCAAACCCCACTTATGGGATTATACTGGGTAGGTTGTTGTTTAAGTTTTTATTAAACTAACATTTCTGCTTTCCTAAGTTTTCTGTATACGAACATATATACCAACAGAAGTTATGTTCGAGACAACCATCTTCTGTTGTCTTAATAAGCACTCCTATCTGGTCTCTGCTAATCAGGGATGCATTGAGCTTTAATTTTAGTTCGAAGTGAGATTAGCATATAGTGAGTCTATAAGTGTTTTTTACTTTTATAAATTCCATGTCAAGTTAAAATCGGATAAATAAATTAAAACGAAGAGAGTAATATGTTTTGATTTTTCCCATGACATATACTAATCATTATAGTAAGGGAAGGAGAAACATATAAGCAATCATTAGTACATCATTATAGTAATTGTCTCACTTAACATAGATATAGACTTTTATCTTGACTTCAAAATCTTTCTTTCTCTTCTCATTGATTTCAGGGGTATTACGTGTGGGACATGTAAATAAGACTAAAATAGAAAAAAGGAATAAGTGAGGACGGGAAAGTATCTAAGGGTGAAAATCAATTATCCACATCTGATGTTTACACTAATTACATCATATTAATTTATCATGATTAAGTGATTCAATGAGTTAAAAATATTACAATTAGTTAATCACGACTAAGTCATAGAATGTGTCCGAGCACGTCTCATGCATTTTTTGATTTTATTTTACTTGGTATATACTTCTCTTAAGAAAGTATTTCTTAGTAGTTTATTTTATTAATTATGCTTTATAAATTTAAATTTGATTATTAATACTTTATGTATTTATTTAATGATAATGATAGCATTAGAAGTTTTACTGTGGCGTGGGTCGAGGTGCTGAAAAGCGTGAAACACGACATTGATGAAGTATATTAAGAAGGCGGTAAGTGAAGCGAGCTACATCAATTTTCTGGAGGAGAGTTGAAACCCCTGTTCAAGTAAAGGAGATACTAATTAATAAATATTTATAGGCAAAATATCACTGATATTAATATGTAGAAATATATTTACAGGTAAAATGTCGTTGATAATATGTTAAAATTGGCAGGTTACCTTAGGAAGAAGCTGAGAAGGTACTCTCTTGAGTAGTTTTATAAAATTGTCACTATCTGGAGGAACATGCCAGAATTTTCTAGAATCTCACAACATGTTGAGTAGACCTCTGTACTTGCTGGAACGTATATGCAGTATAAGTATATATTTATAGTTATTTTAATTAATTCAGAGTAATCAGGCTAATTTCATTGAGAAAGCTTATTATAATGTTTACCAAAAATCCAAAGAAGGGAAAAAAAAATGTATATAGATAATAAAAATGATAACAGAATCACATAGTGGTGCAGGTTGTAGGAACATGCAAAATTAATATCACCATTCACCAAGGTCAAATTCACTGTATGATGATTGAATTTAATTGGGGTGGGGGAGCTATTAAAACCCTTCATATTTTACTCCATAAAAGAGGTACTCCTTCTGTCCCATATTAGTTGATCACTGTACTAAAAATAGTTGTCACATATTAGTTGATTATCTTACTAAATAAAGAAATCATTAATTAAATTTTTTTTATATTACCCTTGCAATTAGTTCTTTTAAAAAGTGTTAACATTTATTTGTAAAGTTCAAAAAAAGTTTTTTAAAGGATAAATTAGTAAAACAATCTTCTTATTTATAATTTCTTAATATATGTGTAAAAAGAAAAATGTGCAATTAATATGGGACGGAGGAAGTAAAAGGTTGTAGAAATACAAAACAAAGAATAATTCAAAGACAATGTCTTACACAAGTCCAAGTCCATTGTTGGCTCTAGAAGAGTCAAAGGGGTGGTTTGACATGAGATATTAGAGAAAATGTATTACTTTTAAAATTATTTAATTTTGAGTTATGAAAGGGAGCAAAATGGATGAAAGCTCTTAGAGAGGGATTAAAAAATAAATAAATATTTGATCTCTTATTTGATAGCGTTTTCAACTTATATATAATCAATATTATATATTTTAGTTATATGCCTTATTCAATATTACTTTTATACATAATAAACCATTAACAATACGAAGTATTGTTTTTATTCTAATACACCCAATTTATTTTAATACAACAAATCAAATAGTCAATAAAAAATAAAATCAACATAATTAATCTCAGTATTTCTATACATCTTACTCCATACGATTCTTCTATTTATCAAACGACCCTAGAATAATACAAACAATAGAACAATTAAAAGCCACTAAATTTCAATAACAAATAAAAATCATAAATTAATTGGTGGAAACTTCAATTCGTTTGAACAGGCCAAAATCATGCCAATATTAAAGTCTTGACATGCTTCATTTCAATTTTATCGAATGTTCGAAGGGACAATCTTTGGCATGTTATTATCGAATCAAAATTGAATAACATCACGAGATTACAAATTTATGTTGAACTCTTTTTAATGTTTATGTTGAACTCTTATTGCTCAAATTAATGGAGTGTTAGAAGAGATAAAGATTATTTTGAATAAAATTTCTATAAGCTTAAGTTATTAATGCCTTTATTAAAGGATGCGTAAAAATATTAACAGTCGAATAATATAAATTGTGTAGTGTTAATTGGCAAGACTTCATGTGGTTCACATTTTAAATTCGGAAAATGATAAAAATAACCCCTTATATTTTAGGGTAGATTTAAAATAGTTCTTTAAATATATTATTAGTTATTTTAATCCTTTAAATTTATCAAAGTGAACATTTTGCTAACACTACGTATTGGATTGATGGAAAAACATGAAGGAAAAGGATTTATATCAGATGGGAGTTCACAAATTCTTAAAGTGAAACTTATGTTATTTTGGTTTATTTTTTGTGTTTGTACAAAATTTGTGTTGCAGTTTTGTTTATAATATATTTTCTCGAGTATGAAAAAGAAATATAATTATAAAATAAGTAAAATTAAGTGATTTTACTTATAAAGATTGCGAGTACAATTTCATTTATTTCTTGATTTTTTCTCCTAAATATTCTATATGATTCGCGAACTATTAGTAGTTTATTTCTCGATCATAGGATGATTGAACATCCTTGTGATATATTTGATGGTTAAGAACCCCGCAGTTTGCTTTGGTAAAGACAATTTTTATTGTCTTGATTTCTTTGTCAATATTCAAGATTTTATGAGATATTCGAGAGATCTTTTAAAGGTAATATGTGTTGGCGTGAGTTAGGATTAACGATAGATTCGCCTCCGAAAACCTTAACGGATCTTAGAGTTAGAATATGGATTGGATTCGTTTTGTAGAATCCTTCATTCTTCACACAACTTTCCTTCCTCAAATTTAACAAGAAGTTTGTTAAAGTATTTGACAGAAATTAGAAGTGATTAAAAATTAAGCCAGCTTTAAGTATATTAGAAAAACGGGGCAACTCATTATAATCCTCAATTAATGTTATTTACTTTAATAATTTATAAAATTACAGGTCAATTTTATTAATTAATTTAGTTGGCTGGTGCATTATAATAAAGGTCAAATTAGTGGTTTACCTAAAACCTATCCATAAGTGGATCCCACCCACACGATATTTCATACGAAAAGGTAGGCTAATCACTACTATATAAAGGGACCCTTCTCTATTCCTCTTTCACAATTCTCATTCTTCTCGATACTTCTTCTGCATTCAATCGCAAAAAAGCTCTCTTTCTCTCTCTCGTTTGATTCCCTTCATAGTCTTCAAGGTACGTTTTCTCTTTCTGTTTTCCTTAATCTCGAATTTTCGCTTTTATTATTCGTTGATGTTTTGTTTAACATGTTATTGTTGATCTGTTTAATTTCATCTTAGATCTGTTAATTTCGATCTGATCTGACCACAGATCTGATGAGATCACAATTTTTTCCTTTGTATATTAATCTATTTGAATTTCAATTAAGTAGATGTGCGTTGTGTATTGGTATTTAAGTAGATCTAAATTTTGATGGATGCTGTTATATTTCTGTGTAGATCTTAGATCTAAGCGATTTGATTTTAGGAATCCATGAGTTGTACGAATTCGTTTTGAAAGAAGAAAATGGAAATAGAATGGCGAGGTGGTTATAGATGTCTAATTGTCTGGTCGTTGGCTTGTGAAAGTTAAGAATTTGATAGTAAGCTAATTTTCGAGGTTGTGTACTGATTGTCATCTGCTTTTGTTTAATAAATTGACTCGGTGGATTGGAAATCATGTAATTTGTTTGCTTGCTTGTTTTTATTCTCTGATATTTTAGTGTGCGTTATGTACTTAGATTTAATGGATGATGTTATGTAACTTATGTTTCTGTGTCTCTTATTAGATCTAGATCTAAGTGATGTGATTTTAAGGATCCTTTGAGCTATACAAAGTGATGGCAAGGTGATTATAGATGTCTAATTATCTGGTGTCGACTTGTGATAGTTAAGAATTCAATAGTATACGATAGTTTCGAGATTGTGTATTGCTTGTCACTAAAAACTTACTTGGGGGTCTTTTTGAAAAAGAATATTTTGCATGTTTGTTTTTCAGCAAAGAAAAATAACCTACTCATGTTGAGTCAATTAGTGCTTGTGTGTATTTTGAAAAAAACTATCCTATTTATAAAAAGACTCTTTTACATGTTGAGTCAATTAGTGCTTGTGTGTATTTTGAAAAAGAATATTTTGCATGTTTGTTTTTCAGCAAAGAAAAATAACCTACTCATGTTGAGTCAATTAGTGCTTGTGTGTATTTTGAAAAAAACTATCCTATTTATAAAAAGACTCTTTTACCTTAAGAGAACTACAGATTGAGTTTGTTTTATAAACATATTTTGAATGATACATGTCCTATGTTTGAAATCTTCCTGTATTCGATAGTGGCTATGTAATTAATTTTATGTCTTTATGTCATGTAATCATGTGGATTCAATGTATATCAAATTATTTTTCATGCACTCTTTGCATTCAATTTCGAGTCGGAAGTGTTTCCTTTTGACATATACATCCATGTTTATGGAATTAGCTCATAGTATGGATTCGTATGTGTTTGGTTTTGATTTCCCTCACCTATGTTTTGGAAAATAAGTTTTTCCTTTTTGTCTAATGATTTTTTTCTGTCTATAAATTATAGATGCAAATCTTCGTTAAGACCCTCACTGGCAAGACCATTACTCTCGAGGTTGAGAGTTCTGACACAATCGATAATGTTAAGGCAAAGATTCAAGACAAGGAAGGAATTCCTCCTGATCAGCAAAGGTTGATCTTTGCTGGAAAACAATTAGAGGATGGCAGAACTCTTGCAGATTATAACATCCAAAAGGAGTCCACCCTCCATCTTGTCCTTCGTCTGCGTGGTGGCATGCAGATCTTTGTGAAAACCTTGACAGGGAAGACAATTACTCTTGAGGTTGAGAGCTCTGACACTATTGACAATGTCAAAGCTAAAATCCAAGACAAGGAAGGAATTCCTCCAGATCAGCAGAGGTTGATCTTCGCTGGAAAGCAGTTGGAGGATGGAAGAACTCTTGCTGACTACAACATCCAAAAGGAGTCCACCCTCCACCTTGTCCTTCGTCTGCGTGGTGGCATGCAGATCTTTGTGAAAACTTTGACGGGGAAGACAATTACTCTCGAGGTTGAGAGCTCTGACACTATTGACAATGTCAAGGCAAAAATCCAAGATAAGGAAGGAATTCCTCCAGATCAGCAGAGGTTGATCTTCGCTGGAAAGCAGTTGGAGGATGGAAGAACTCTCGCTGACTACAACATCCAAAAGGAGTCCACCCTCCACCTTGTCCTTCGTCTGCGTGGTGGCATGCAGATCTTTGTGAAAACCTTGACGGGGAAGACAATTACTCTCGAGGTTGAGAGCTCTGACACTATTGACAATGTCAAGGCAAAAATCCAAGATAAGGAAGGAATTCCTCCAGATCAACAGAGGTTGATCTTCGCTGGAAAGCAGTTGGAGGATGGAAGAACTCTCGCTGACTACAACATCCAAAAGGAGTCCACCCTCCACCTTGTCCTTCGTCTGCGTGGTGGCATGCAGATCTTTGTGAAAACCTTGACTGGAAAGACTATTACCCTTGAGGTTGAAAGCTCAGACACTATTGACAATGTTAAGGCAAAAATTCAGGACAAGGAAGGCATTCCTCCAGATCAGCAAAGGTTGATTTTTGCTGGAAAGCAACTTGAGGATGGTCGTACCCTTGCTGACTACAATATTCAGAAGGAATCCACTCTCCATCTGGTGCTGCGGTTGAGGGGTGGTATGCAGATCTTTGTAAAGACATTGACAGGGAAGACCATCACCCTTGAGGTGGAGAGTTCTGACACCATTGACAATGTCAAGGCTAAAATTCAAGATAAGGAAGGAATCCCACCGGACCAGCAGAGGTTGATTTTTGCTGGGAAACAGCTTGAGGATGGAAGGACTCTGGCAGATTATAACATTCAGAAGGAATCAACCCTCCATCTGGTGTTGCGCCTGAGGGGTGGTATGCAGATCTTCGTTAAGACATTGACCGGAAAGACCATCACGTTGGAGGTTGAGAGTTCAGACACCATTGATAATGTGAAAGCAAAGATCCAAGACAAAGAAGGGATTCCACCAGACCAGCAGCGTTTAATTTTTGCTGGCAAGCAGCTTGAGGATGGGAGGACTCTTGCTGATTACAACATCCAGAAAGAGTCCACACTCCATTTGGTGCTCCGATTGAGAGGAGGAATGCAAATCTTTGTCAAGACATTGACTGGGAAGACCATTACCTTGGAGGTGGAGAGCTCAGATACCATTGACAATGTGAAGGCAAAGATTCAGGATAAGGAGGGTATCCCACCAGACCAGCAGAGGTTGATTTTTGCTGGTAAGCAGCTGGAGGATGGTCGCACCCTTGCTGACTATAACATTCAGAAAGAATCAACTCTTCACCTTGTTCTTCGTCTCCGTGGTGGCTTTTGAGAATTTACTGCTCTTGTTACTATGGTTTCTGCTTCGATCCTTTGGTCGAAAGATGTTTTTAGACTTTTTCTGGTTTTGCTTTGATGACATCGTCTTTCATATGTGTGTTTGAACTATCGTTTCTGGAATAAATTTAGCTATGTTACTATCATAATATGATTGCATGCTTTGTAATTCTGCGTGTGTTTTTTCAAGCTTTACTATGCACTTGTGAAATGACAGTGAATTAATTTGGTGATGGTCTTGCAACGTTATGCAGATATGGAATCTAGGTGTTCGTTCAAATATAACCTATTGCGGTTGTTTTATCAACTAGTCTTGCTCTACTCGCTTGCTGTTTAGCAGCACCATATTTTATTTTCTCTAGCACTTAGTACTGGTAACCTTGTGTTGGCTTTTCCATAATTGACATTGAACACTGCACCTGCATCAATCGTCACAGGAAGAAAGCAAAGGCACGAAAGTGAAAACTGACCTATTTCAGTCTGATTTTTTTTTTCTTGAGCACGTATATGGGTAAAGACGTATCCGCGTTCAGCATTTACACCAAATTATAGTAATTCCAGTCTAGCATTTACACTAAATCAGACTAATTTGTGTACTCTAGACATATCTGATCAAGGGGCACACCGCACAAGTACTGGATATGTTGCCAGGGTCGATGGAGAAAATTTGAGGGAAAACATGGGTAATTCAAGATCTGAAATAGTTTTGAGATTCCAATATGTTAGTAAAGAGCTGCTAGTTAAAAAGAGTCTCTAATGAGCTTTAATCACTCTTTCTTTTATAAAAAATGCTCTGATTAATCAGCTAGTGATTGTTGTACCCAAAGGCGGATGCTGCTTTTGTAGCTTGTACTATGGGTTTAATTGGATCCCATAATTTCAAATACGACGTGCTCATTGTAGAAACATTAAGGTCGAATCTATCGAGTTAAAATTCTTGTCGGGCTTAACTACAAAAAGCCTGGAGCAATATACGTTGTGACATTTCTTACGAAAACATCCACTTTATAAATTATAAATTTGATTCTTTTGAAATGCAATTAGATACTTCCTCTAAAAGTAGAGTGAAAAAAGAAACATCTAAAAGAGAATTTTAAAAAGATAGGATAGGACGATGTTACAATCGAGCAATTTGATGTTTTTCAAATCGAGCAACCTAGTTTTTGGTTTCGTTTATATTTAAACTAAAATTTCTGTTTTACTTATCTATTTTAGTAAAGAAAAATAAATTTATTATTAACTTCCAATATTATAATTATTATTTAGTAACTTTATAGACTCTACAAGTTATGTTGCTTCCGTAGTTTCAAAGAAAAGCCTAATTTAATCAGCTTAGTATCCACTACTTAAACTTGATGTATATTCAATTTTCATCTTCTTACAATTGAACCATCATACACATTTTTTTTTAGAATTTAATATTTATTGATATTATAATGTTCTGTCACACACACATTGTACAATAATGCTTCGTATCGAAAATAATGCTTGCCGATTTCCAGTAAAATGGGGTTCCTTTTTTGCCACTGAACTAACAATATACAGTTCGGGCAAAAGTTACTGGGTTTTCGAGAACCCTCACCCGATATCCTGAATTTCCCCCTGAATACACATACATTATCCAATTATTGAATTATGCTCCGTATCGAAAATATTGGGTTTAATTGAAGCCATGACTTTATGAGGGTAGAGTCCTATTTTGAAGGCAAGCCATTCAAATATTATAAAAATCTCACCATTGAATAATTCAAGAACCAAATTAAACCTTGTCCTAGTTTCAAGGACAAGTCTATTATTCATTGTTCATCCACACTATATAATGCCCAAACATTAACCTCTTCAATTCATCATAAGATTAAAAAAGTTTACAAAGAAAAAGAATACACAACTCAAATTGTGGTCTCTCTTTCTTCCACAAAATTGCTATAGGAGGAAAGGGACCATATCCTAATAACCAAATAAATTAAATCCCAATTTTTAGGTTTGTTGTTGTGTGATCAATTAATTTCCTTTCAAATATGGCAAAGGAAACAAGAAATGTACATTCTTGCAGGATGGAGGTTGCTCCTGCCCTTATAACGTATCGACGAAAGCCTTCACATAAGTCCGGATTGGAGACCATTAGGGAAGAGATCAACGAGGGAACTGACGATGATGCATAATATATATGTCGTGTGAAAAATATTCTTTTATATTATCAGCGTATAGAATAAAGTTTAAACTCTTCTCAAAATTTTATTATTTCTATGCGAGATTGAAGTTTTAGGCCCCAACTGGGTGAATTTAGGTGTTGATGGTTGCATGGGTTGGACATGCAATACACATATTGTAGTACATTTTGCTTTTGAATTAACAATGCTTTAGATTATTAATAGAAAAAAAAATTGTTGTGTGTTTGAATTATCGCTCTTAAATGATTGGTTAAAATTAGACAAATAACATAAATTGCACCTAAAAAGTTTCACCAATGGTAGAAATTAAATAGACTAAAATAGCAAAAACTACAAAAAATTCATGGGAAAATTATGTAAAATGGCCGATCAGCCAAATTATTTACCAAAAATTTGTCATCCTTGCTTCTTCTTCTTTCTGCTTCTTTTTTTTTTCTTCTTCTTCATCGCCTTAATTCTTCTTCTTCGTCCTGATCTTCTTCTTCTTTTTTCTTCTTCTTGGTCATGATCTTCTTCTTCTTCTTCCTTCTTCTTCTCCTTCTTCTTCTCCTTCGTCTTCTCCTTCGTCCTTCTCCTTCGTCCTTCGTCCTTCTCCTTCGTCCTTCTCCTTCGTACTTCTCCTTCGTCTTCTCCTTTGTTTTTTTTTTGTTTTTTTTTTGTTTTTTTTTTTTTTTTTTTTTTTTAAAAAAATCAACGTACCGTAAACGTGAATGTTTTGAGCAAACTATATACCAAAAGACTCAAAACATCGAGGGGAGCTCATATCTAAAATTTAAGGCTGTTTAGAGGAGATTTTGAGTTGGTCGGGATTGAAAGAACTTGTTTAGAGAGGTTGTATTAATGGTTGAAAGCTTTGTTGTTTATTATGCTTCCATTTAAAGACTTAATGACTGGAAAAAAAAGATCAATACACTTGTATATACTATTTATATAATATCGGTACACATTTCTACACCATTTATATAATATCAATACATGTTTGTGCACTATATATACAATATTAATACACATTTATACATCATTTATACAATTTTGATACATTACATAACTTTTATACAATAGCGATACATGTTTATACACTATTTATACAATTTTGATACATTACATAACTTTTATACACTATCGATACATTACATATACATGCGGCTATTTTTTTTGTAATTTTTTTTGCGAGTAGTTCATTTTTATGCTATTTTTTTTATAAAGAAAGCTTGACTATATTTTTTGTAAACTAATTACTTTATTGTACATATTTGAAATTATCCCAAAAATTATGCCTCAAATGTGAGTTTCAGCTAAATCCTTTTTTTGCAGTTCTGTTAAAAGTAATAGATAAAGTTCGTTAAATATTTGACAAAAATAAAAAGTATCCACTTTTATTTTTTCCACTATCACTAACGTAATGGCAGTGTATGGATAAGTGTCAAAATTTTGAAAGCCTAAATAAAAATATGTAATGGTTGGGAGAGGAGATCCATATGTATAGTATTGAAGCATAATTATATTGTAATTGTTGACTAACCACTTAAGTTGCGCGGTCTTTTTATTTTTGATGCTCTATTCGTGTTTGATTTTCTAAAATTACACTACTTTTGGAGAATCCAACACGAATCTATTGACATTTTTGAAAAGTCCGAGCAACATAGTTAACCACCAAATATGAGTGGACTTATAAATACAACTATTGTGCATGTAATTTTTATAACCTCTTATATAATCAAGCAGTATCATATAAAATTAGATGAAGGAACTAGTACCTAATCCACTCATAATTCTGAATCATCAAACAAAACAAAACAAAACAAAAAAGACTAAAAGGATTTGCCAAAGTGAGTTCACTAATACATCATTTCCTCACTAAAAAAGGTCAATTAAAGAAATACAATGGATAACCGACCAATTAATAGTCCACAAAACCAGTAGCCCCCAACTTACTATGATCCCTTCTTTTTTTGGAATAATACATAAACGTGTCTTTAACTTGGCCACAATTGATATTTATGCCTTTCGACTTTGAATGCGTATAAATAGACACTTAAATTTGTATAAAGTTGGATAAGTAAACACATGTGTCCTATGTGGCAATTCGCGTGAAATGCCACATAGGATGTGTGTGTCTACTTTGTTTAATTTTATATAGTTTATGTGTCTACTTGTGTACATCCGAAATTAGAGGACATAGATATCAGTTGAAGTCAAATTAAAAAGTACGTTTATATGTATTATACCTCTTTTTTTTTAATTTCTCATTCATGCTCGATATTCGTATCATGCTTGATTAAATTTGAATTCGCAGCTTACTAATGGAATTGTGGGCTGAGTTGGACTGGACGGTAGGTGTGAGCCATTATATATATGAAGGAAAATTTGTGGTTGATGAAGATGGTCGGTTCACTTTTAACATTTTTATATCCTCTCTTGTTTTTCTACTTAAAACTTTTACTGTACTATTCAAATTACCTTTGGCATGGGATAAGTTTGCCTACTCCCACACATAAATTGATGAGGTGTTTTTTTTTTTTTTTGATATACTTATAACAATTCTTACTTTTTGAGTTAGCTTAAAATTGAGTTAAATTCAATTATTATTTATTTTTTTATTATGATATTAGAATTCAGATATTCAATCTTTAGCAGGAGGGAGAGTGTTAGAATTTCATATTGAATATTAATTATTAAGGTATTTAATATTCTTATATATATATATGTTCTCAAACATTCTCATCTGATGAGTTAGTTTTTGTCGTTAAGTTAAACTTGTTATCCATTTTTAAATCAGAATTTGAATGGAAAAAATGAAGTCAGTGAGGATTTATATAACTTGTCTGAGATTAAAGCATTATTAATTCAAGATCCATTACATAGGATAAATCTAAGGGAAGGAACAGTTGGAGAAAAAGGGAATAAGGTGTGATTAATTGTATAGAAGATTTTCATTGGTACCTAAACTATATTTTCCCAGTTTTAAAATAAGTAGTGTTTTTATTTTTTTATTTTATTTAAAAATAAGTGATGTTTCAGAAAATAAAAAAAACATTGATTTTTTCTTTCAATTTTACTTTTATTTAAATAAATGAAGTTATACATAACCACAAAACTATTTAAAACTACTTCTTTTTCAAGAGGGTTTGATTAAGGCTAAGTTAGTAAAAAAAATTCCTATTTTCTAGGGGTGAGCAGTTTTTTTTACTCCATCCATTCCCAAACAAGTGGTAATTTAGCCATTTTATTTTGTTAATAAGTGGTGTTTTAGATAATCAAGAAGACATTAATTATGTTATTTCAATTTTACCCTTCTTTAAATAAAGAGTGTTTTACATAATCAAGAAACTAAACTACTCCCTCCGTTCACTTTTATTTTGCACGTTTGGACTTGGCACGCCCATTAAGAAAATAATAATTGACATGAGTATTTTACCACACTATCCCTATTAATTGATGTTTCGTATTAGGTTTTGAAAATTAATTTAGAGAATAAGTAATTAACGCTAAGGGTAAAACATGAAAAAAATTATTATTTTTTCTTGATATGTTAAAACTGATAAGTAAAAATGAAAATCTATTTTTGGAATAGTGGACAAGTAAAAATGAACAGAGAGAGTACTAAAAAGTTATATTTTTTTCAACGTATTTATTAAGGGTAAGTTAGAAAAAACACTCTTTGTTTATTACTCCCTCCGTCCCATTTTATTTGCACACTTTTCTTTTAAACGCATATTAAGAAAGTAATAAATAAGAAGCTTATTTTACTAATTTACCCTTTAAAAAATTTCTTTGAAACTTTACAAACAAATTTGAATATTTTCAAAAAGAATTAATTGCAAGGATAATCTGGGAAAATTTTAATTAATGCTTTCTTTATTTAGTAAGGTGATCAATTAATATGGGACAACTATTTTTAGTATAGTGAGCAACTAATATGGGACAGAGGGAGTATGAATGAGTAGTTTTTTAAATGAAAGGAGTAATTGATATGCCTCAGTTAAAAACACCATTTATTATGAAACGGAGGGAATAATTAACCAGATTAAAGATTATATATGGGGATAATTGGTATGTTCATCATGAAAGTGAAGAAAATTAGAACAAAGAAAGAGTGAGATGGGGCGGCAAAAAGTGAGTTTAATTAATACTCCACTTAACTCCAAACCTCTCCATATATAAATACCCCTTCTCACTCTCCATCAAACTCCACCACAATCAATTATTTTTACACATTTCTCTCTAAATTCTAAAGCTCTATTATTTCTTTACAAATGGCCAAGGACATTGAGTATGGAACTGACCAATATGCCCCTAATAAGGACTACCAAGACCCACCTCCAGCACCACTTATTGACCCTGAGGAACTTGGGAAATGGTCTTTTTACAGAGCTATTATTGCTGAATTCATTGCTACACTTTTGTTTCTCTACATCACTGTACTCACTGTGATTGGTTACAAGAGCCAAAGTGACACTAACCATAATGGTGACCAATGTGGTGGTGTTGGCATTCTTGGCATTGCTTGGGCCTTTGGTGGCATGATTTTCGTTCTTGTTTACTGCACTGCTGGCATTTCTGGTATGTGTTTCGTGTTGAATTGTGTGGTCATCTTCTCGTCTCACTATTTGAAATTGTCACATAGAATGTATATTTCTTTTTTACTTAATAGCACGTTTGACCAAGCTTCTGGAAAATAAAAAGTACTTCTTTAGAGAGTTGAGATGCTAGCTAGTCCACTTTTAGAAGAAAAAATATAAGTGCTTCTGAGTAGTACTAAAAGTTCTTTCTCAGAAGCTGGATAGCTTTTCTCCGAAAGCACTTCCGGAACCTTGGTAAAACATAAAGTGATGCTCTAATCACTTCCAAAACTTCAAAAGATAGCTTTTTCTCTGAAAGCACTTTTGAAACCTTGATAAAACAGATGCTCTAATCACTTTCAAAAATTAGCTAATTTTCGAGCTGTGCCCCATCAAATTTGGCTCGTCGGTAATGGATTTACGTCAAAAAATCTATCAGGAACGTTATCGATGAGCCAAATTTTGACGTATTCCGTCGAAAATTAGAATTTCTTTTATAGTGATACACAAAAGTGTGTTTCACGCAGCCAAATACAAACTACTTCTCTCCAAATTTAAAAATAAGCAGATTTTGAAAGATTGATGTGGGCCACACCCATAAGTAGCAGTTAGACTTGAATTGTGTGATCGTCAAATCTAAAAATTTAAGCCTATCAAAACAAATATACTTTTATTTACTTAATTATGTCTCTAATAATATGAGACAAATATTGATTTTTGGTTTGAAGGAATTAAAGGGGTTTCAAATTTTTGTATATGCAGGAGGACACATTAATCCAGCTGTGACATTTGGGCTCTTCTTAGCTAGAAAAGTCTCATTGGTCAGAGCAGTTATGTACATAATAGCACAGTGCTTAGGAGCCATTTGTGGTTGTGGTTTAGTGAAATCATTCCAAAAGGCTTATTATGTTAAGTATGGTGGTGGTGCTAATGAACTTGCTGTTGGCTACAACACTGCCACTGGATTAGGTGCTGAAATTATTGGCACTTTTGTTCTTGTTTACACTGTTTTTTCTGCTACTGATCCCAAGAGAAACGCCAGAGACTCTCATGTTCCTGTAAGTGTCTATTTTTATAACACTATATTTACTTAATCGAGTCAGCTAAAAGATAACTATAAATAGTTGCTTCTGATAAGTGGAACTAGTTAGTGAAGGATTCAGAGTCCGTTTGAGTTAGCTGATTAAAAGTAATTGATAAGCATCAAGTGCCGAAAAACACATTTAGGTGTTGAGATTGATTTTTATAAATAAATAGTTTCGTGTTTGAATAAAAGTGTTGAATTCGATTAATTATAAGCGGTTAGGATGTTTGGTGAAAATGTGTCGATTAGCACTTTTCTTGTTACAATAACTGCAATGTCCTTAAAGTTATTTACCAATAATATAAATTTTAAAGTATTTTTACATTAAAAAAAAGACGAGTAAGGGAAATAGAATAGAGAGAGAATTAAAAACTATGTTTTAAGAAGAGTATTTGCAAAATTACAAGAAATACAAAGTAAAAATTCGTAAAAGATTTTTGTCAAATTAAAAGTACTCATAATTGAATTGTAAAATCTAAAGTTGGGGGTGACCAACTTATGACTTTTAGCTGATTTTAGCTTATAATCACTTTCACGTTTACCAAAAGCATAAATAAGCTAAAAAATTGCTTATAAGCTAGTTTGATCAACCTATAAACTTAGCCAAACATCCTCTAAGACAGACAACAAAGATTGTTATTTTTGTTATTGATGTATATAAATCAAATCTTTTTGGTAATTGAGTTGGATAAGATATTAATATTTGTAATAATTGATTAAAGGTATTAGCACCACTTCCAATTGGATTTGCTGTATTCATGGTTCATTTGGCCACTATTCCAATAACTGGAACTGGTATTAACCCAGCCAGAAGTTTTGGAGCTGCAGTAATTTATGGCAAAGACAAATCCTGGGATGACCAAGTAAGAAATTTTACCTTATTCACATTAAAAAATCACATTTTTTTATGTTTTAATTCTTTTATCAATTATCTACATTATAATATTTTTTTATGATGGCACAGTGGATTTTTTGGGTTGGACCTTTTATTGGTGCTGCAATTGCTGCTATTTACCACCAATATATTTTGAGAGCTGGAGCATCCAAAGCACGTGGCTCATACAGAAGCAATGCCTAATAAATAAGAATTAATATGCATCCATTTATAAGCTATTTATTGGCAATTATAAATTTTTAAATGTGCCAAATATTGTAATTCCTTCTTGTTTATGGTTGTTTTTCTTATTCTGGTTACCTAATTTCCCTTGTAAATTTTCCTAATAATGGACTGATCAAAGTGTGTTCTACTCTTTTTCTTGCTAATAACTAAATAGGCTACCCCACCCCCACCCCCCACACGCCCTCACCCTCAATTTTGCGATTCAAACGAGTCAAATTAATGTTCAATTGACAAAAATAGAGACGAATTTGACAATTATGAGTTCTGACAAACTAATATTCTTACTCGATCTTGAGCAAAGGTTGCCAGTGAGCCACATTGAAAACAGTTCTAGTGTTGTTGGATTCGCAGCTTATTTATATGCACATATTTAACAATTTTCTGAATATATATACAGAATTTGAGCTAAAACTATTAAGGTCTATCGAACTTTACAATAAACTATGTCTCAGCTCCTGAGAAACAAGTTTTTTTTGAAACTTGCAAGTACTATATGATGCTAAATATTCTTTCTATCTAGTAATTTCTTTTTACATGATCTTGAAGTGTTTTTATACTTTTAAGAAATCGGAAATATTTTATTTTTTTTGCTTTTAGCCAAAAACTTTTTGACTCCTCAAGTCATAATGATGTCATCCTTTGTTTTTTACCAAATATTTCTACATTACTTCAACAAATCATAACGAATGTGTTCAGGTGAAATCAATAGTTTTTGCTCAGACTCATAAGAAATTCCACTAAATATTTATATATATATTTTATTATGAACCTAATTATCATCATATATTAACTTGAAATCAAATCCTAAATCTGCCTCTTCGTCGACCCCTCATTGATTTATATCTTTTCAAAAAAAGTAGGCCAACTTTGTGTGTGTGAAATATACACTTTGTACCAACATTTTCTAGCTATAGATTCAGCACTGGAGTAAGAACTATGAGAAGAAGATTGTTTTTGGCCTATTTTAACATCTCCCAAATCAGCAAGAATTCCAGGCTGATTAATATTTATGTCCTCTAATTCCATATAATTAGCACTGCTCAACATCTTGATGACTGCAGACATTTTCGGGCGGAGGCTGGCGATTTCTTGCACACAAAGTAGGCCAATTTTCAAGAATCGGACAGCTTCGTTGCCACAAAAATCTCCGTTTAACACGGGGTCTACTAGCTCTAATAATTTGCCAGAATTGTACATTTCCCATGCCTGAAACAAACACATAATTACAGGTAAACCGATCTTCCCTTACAATGACACTGACACTATCAGATCATTTAAATGATAAGTACAGGTAAATTGATCATAAAAAGTGTAAGTAGTAAACTAAAGTATATGACATGTTATATAACAAAACTCTTTACACTGTCAGTATATGTAAGTTAATCCTTTTTAACGATCCTCTCATGTCTCATCAAGCCAATAACATAGTAATTGAGCATTATTTGAAGGGATCTTAACATGTTTAGCTAGGCGTTTAAATTTCTTTTCACTTGTCTAGCCATAACCGTTTGTAGCCGTCAATGGTGTATAATCAGTGCATAATATATATACACTGATTATACATAAATTATACCGTGATTATACGAGCTAAAAATTGTACTTAATATATAAAGATTGGAACGAAAAGCAGGATTGGGATTAATTAACTAAATATATGATTGATTACCTTGTTAACTAGGAAATGTTCTCCTCTCTCAATGTCAAAGGCAATAACAGGGCAACCACTGATTATTTCCAGCAATAATACACCGAAGCTATAAACATCTGATTTCCGAGTTAAATGTCCACTGATGGCGTATTCTGGAGAAAGATAGCCTCTTTAGGCATAACATTAACGAAGAAATTAATAACGTAATTAGCTTAAACACTTGAAAAGTTCACGTGTGCAATCAAAAAGAGCACAATTTGTAATTTGACTTACAATGTACCAGCAACTCGAGTTGTAATATGTGAAATGTTCTTGGAAAATAGCCTAGATAAACCGAAATCTGCAATTTTTGGTGTGAAATTGTGATCAAGAACTATGTTGCTGGCCTTAATATCTCTATGTACAACATGAGGATTCACTTCTTCATGGAGATATGAAAGTCCCTTTGCTATTCCTTTCGAAATTTCTCTTCTAAGTTCCCATGTAAATTTACTTCTGTTCTGCTCTTCCCCTGCTTGTCAAACAATCATTTGAAGTCATGTTATTATGACTTGCAATTTGTAGTTACATTATAACGAAATTTTGCACTACTTGTGAGCGCGGGCACAATAAAAGAACACAAAAATAGTTAACGTGGTTCAGATCGATGTGATTCTACGTCCAAAGAGAACGACAGGCATTTCATTATCAAAGGGAAAGAAGTTACAAGATAGAACACCACTTAAAAGTCTAGGACAAAAATAGCCCTTCCTATTCACGCCGACACTATGATATTCAGAAAATTTCTTCTCAACTTAGTACTATGAGGTTGTTTGGTTGGTGGAATAAGAGATAACAATCTCAGGATAAAATGGGGAATCTTTTATCTCGCGTTTAGTTATGATGAATATTAATTGATCCCAGGAACTATTTTGTACTATACTGTGGGATAGCTAATCTCATAGGATATGTCTATCCCATCCCATACCACCAACCAAATGATTTATGCCATATAACTTGTTGTAGCAGATTATCTACCATATTTTCCCAAGATTACACCGATAGCTATCTTTCATTCGATTTGATAGTGTAATAAGATACTTTTATACTATTGGTGTATAGAAGTTAAATTCAAATTTAAAATGAGAGAGAGATGAAAGAATTACCTAGTAATGTTTGTGAAAGGCAATTGTTTTCCATGTAATCATAGACTAAAATTCTTTTGGTACCATCCACACAATATCCTCTGAGAGTGACAAGATTTTGATGTCTGATATTAGACAATGCAGCTATTTCTGATATAAATTCCCTTTCACCTCTCATTGATTCTAAATCAACAGAGAGAACTTTTACAGCCACAAAGGTTCCATCTTCAAGCCGACCCTTTTCAAGAAAATGCACAAAAAAATTAACTTAATTAGTCGTCCACATAACAAAATAGCCAGCAAATATGTACAATAACATACCCAGTGTGATCCCATAAGTGGGGTTCGAGGAGGGTGAAGTGTATGCAGACCTTGCCCCTACCTTGTGAAAGGTAGAGAGGCTGTTTCTAATAGACCCTCGGCTCAAGGTAAAGCATTTTTAAAAAAGGTTAGACAAATGCAAAAGTAAGCCAGCAAATATATAATATAAGTACATTAATGTATAATAGTATATGTATATTGGTGAGTAGCAGTAAATATTTTTGGCCGAGCGATCAAATGTGTAAAAAGTTCCATCTTGAAAAAGCCGAAAATGCACAAAATTATAAGACCAGCAAGAAAAATGCAGTATAAGAAAGACCACCTCTGTTCTCAGGGGCAGAGCTACATGTAATGAAAGAATTCAATTGAATCTTCTAACTTTTTTCAACAATTACGTTCTAGAATTCAGAGCTCGTAAAGTTAAAGTTCTGAATTCGCCACTATTTCATAATCCAGCACGCATAGTTATTTTTTTTTTTTGCTTTTTTGAAAGTTAACATGTTAAGATAAAAAAAAATACCTTGTAAACAGAACCAAATCCTCCCTCTCCAATTATATTTGATGCTCTAAATCCATGAGTTGCAGCCTTCAATTCTTTGTAAGAGAAAACAGAAAATTTCTGAACTCTTTTTCCACCTGTTTCTAGAATAATTAAGATAATTAAGCAGTAGTTAAAGTATAATTAAGACTGCAAAAAATAAGATTGATTTCTCTGATGATCACTCAACTAATAGTAACTATTTCAGAAAGTCACATTTCTTCTTGATTTCAATTTTCTTCAACAAAAAAAAGTGAATTTCCGAGATAATCACTATTAGTTGAGTGATCTTCTGAGAAATCAACTCGACTAATCAGTTAAGGAGAAGGATTTGAGAAGTTAATTACCATATGGGATAATTTGGTTAGTTTCCATAGTATCAGATGATGGATTAAAACAATTGATAAATGCAAAAGGAAACTTCATAACTCTTTGATGAATTTAATCAGTTTCTTGAATGGCTAATTAAATTTCTGAAAATTATAACATGAAAAGCTAGCAAGAAGAGAAAGAGAATGGAGGGAAATAGAAAGGAGCTTCATTTAATGGAGAAATATAATATCATGCCCACACATTTTGACCATTTCTGATCTTTTGAAGTATACAGTTCTATTTTCTCCTTTTAAAAATATTTTTAAGTATCTTCACTATCCAAAAGAAATTAGAATTAGCTACGAACTTTATCATTAATTCGCAGGGGCGAAGCTAGGGTGTTGTAAGGGTTTATTTGTAGTCTTTTCATTAAAAAATTACAATATATATACAAAAACAATAACATAACCCGTATGATTTCACAAAGTGAAGTCTAGAGAGGGTAGAGTGTAGGCCGACGTTACCTCTGTCTCAGAGGTAGAGAGGTTGTTTCCAATTGACTCTCGGCAAAAAAAATATTTTTTTTATGTATATAGAGTAGATATTGGATCTTCTTAATTTCTTCATGTGTTTACCTCTTTATATATTGGACGCCCTAATTGGTACAAATTTTGATTCAGTCACTGTTAATCCATCGCTAAATTACTACTCCTTCCGTCTCAATTTATGTGACACTTTTTAGATTTCGAGATTCAAATAAGTCTATCTTTGACTTATCCTAGACTTATTTGATAGTACTATTCTTTTGCTTTTACTTTCAAATGAAGCTGCCAATCATATTAACATGATGTATCAATTGATAGATATACTTTTGTCTAGCGGTCATCAATCATTGTATTAATTATTGTATTGTGGCTAGCTGAGATATATATGATTCTTAATCATGCATGACAAAGTTAAACGTTCTGGTCATAAACTAATCAAAGTAGAGTCTATACATTTTAGTTTTAGAAAACTACAGACACAATTTTTGACAAGTAACAATAAAAATTTTACATGGTAAACAATTAAGTAACTCCGTCAGTTACTGTTTATATAACATTTTTTTTTTATTATTCCTGATTTATTTAAAAGAGAATGACATATTTTTACATTAGAAAATTAACTTGAAACGTTTTACTTAGCGTAAATAAGAAGTTTCTATTGTCATAACATACAAATATTATGACATGTTTAAAATCACAAAATATCAAAAGTCTTATAGTCACTCAAATATATATTATGATATGTTAAGATCGCAATTGCAAATTTCAATTTCTTTTTTAAATCGGAGTAAAATTACATTGCACAAATTGTAATAAAGAGATAGGTACAAGCAACTAGAGTTGATCATAACACTACAACCTAACTATTTGATCAATTCTCCATGCAATTCTACTCTTTCTATCATACGTATGTGTTTAAGATTCATTTCTCTAAAAATATATCAATTCTATCATTTCTATTATGAGTGAAGTATCAAAAACATATCTAAATTATTCTCTCTTTTTTGAGTTTCATACCTAAGCTATTGAAAGTGTGAATTTCATACCTAAACTTTCACTCATTAGTTTGAGAAACACACCTCAACGCTGACTGGACCAGTGTTTGTAGACAAATACATTTAAGCACGTTTGGCCATTAAATATCATGATAATATGACATATTTTATTTTTTTTAAGCCGACCCGTCATTTTTTTTAATTATTCAATTGATTTATACTAAACTCTCCCCTTTTTCTTCATCATTTCTCAACACGGTGAATATGTAATTTTTAACCTAATATTAATAATTAGTTTAATTTTTGCCAAGGTGAAAAAAAATGCTCGCGGAGTGCCACGTGGCAGGATTTTTTAAATAAAAGAGAGAGTAACACACATCATCACATATTAGTTGAGGTGCGTTTCTCAAACTAATGATTGATAGATGATCAGCCACACTGGGACTGAGACACGGCCCAGACTCCTACGGGAGGCAGCAGTGGGGAATTTTCCGCAATGGGCGAAAGCCTGACGGAGCAATGCCGCGTGGAGGTAGAAGGCCCACGGGTCGTGAACTTCTTTTCCCGGAGAAGAAGCAATGACGGTATCTGGGGAATAAGCATCGAGACAAAGATGGGCTGTCAAGAACGTAGAGGAGGTAGGATGGGCAGTTGGTCAGATCTAGTATGGACCGTACATGGACGGTAGTTGGAGTCGGCGGCTCTCCCAGGGTTCCCTCATCTGAGATCTCTGGGGAAGAGGATCAAGTTGGCCCTTGCGAACAGCTTGATGCACTATCTCCCTTCAACCCTTTGAGCGAAATGCGACAAAAGAAAAGGAAGGAAAATCCATGGACCGACTCCATCATCTCCACCCCGTAGGAACTACGAGATCACCCCAAGGACGCCTTCGGCATCTAGGGGTCACGGACCGACCATAGAACCCTGTTCAATAAGTGGAACGCATTAGCTGTCCGCTCTCAGGTTGGGCAGTCAGGGTCGGAGAAGGGCAATGACTCATTCTTAAAACCAGTGTTCTTAAGATCAAAGAGTCGGGCGGAAAGGGGGGAATGCCCTCCGTTCCTGGTTCTCCTGTAGTTGGATCCTCCGGAACCACAAGAATCCTTAGTTAGAATGGGATTCCAACTCAGCACCTTTGGAGTGAGATTTTGAGAAGCGTTGCTCTTTGGAGAGCACAGTACGATGAAAGTTGTAAGCTGTGTTCGGGGGGAAGTTATTGTCTATCGTTGGCATCTATGGTAGAATCAGTCGGGGGACCTGAGAGGCGGTGGTTTACCCTGCGGCGGATGTCAGCGATTCGAGTCCGCTTATCTCCAACTCGTGAACTTAGCCGATACAAAGGATATGAAACTCAAAAAAAAAAAAAGTTTAAATGTGTCTTTGATATTTTACTCTTTTATTATTGAACTCAACTGTGGCAGTACTCCTTCACGGTGGCGAATCTAAAATTTTTGCTAGAATTGTTCAAATTTTAATATGTATATACATAAGTAATCTTTGATATTTATACATAGTATAATTTTCAATATGAAATTTTTTTGATAAATAATATTCAACTGATCATTCTCTAATCTACGTGGCTACACCAATACTATCCATCAGTCCAAGTGCCAGATATACATTCTAAACTAGACTGCGCAACACATTTCCCTCGTGCAATTGACAAAATTTTACCTACTTTAGAGTTTATGGATTCTTATAATGAAAAGTTAATATATGATAATTGAATTCATAATTAAATATTTATAGCTTAATACATGATCAGTATAAGGATATTTCATTTAATTACTCGAATTAACTTCTGCTTCAATTAAACATGCATCTCAACTCCAAATAAAGTGTTTCAATTAGACAGTTTTCGCTCAAATTTTGAGTGTGTTCTCATTCGTCTATAAAGTAGTTAAGTTAACCACATAAAATATGTCATTTTCTTTAATTATATGCATTCTCCTCAATCAGCCGTAAAACTCAGATATTTTCTACTTAAGGTTGATGCGTATGATTAAAGGAGGTGACATATTTTTTGTGGTTAACTTAACTATCTAATAGTGTCTATAATTGGAACACTTTATTAGAATTGAGATTTCAATTAATATAGGGCTTAACTCGAGTGTCTAACTAAAATATTCTGACCACTATAACAGACTGGTTGTATTGCTAAATATTTTCATATAAGTATTTAAGTAAAAATTATTAAATTCTCGTGAACCCACACACAACCTGATGGATTCGCTCGTAATCCCAAGAGGCTTGATAAATATACTAATTCGAGAGTCCAAATATTTTTTATTGTTTTAGTAACAAATTTCCAAACTGACATGCTGCTGGTCAACTTGTACATTTTTTCAAAAGTAAATTGTTGACTACTTTGCTTAAACAAATTGTATTTCCCCTTTTATATTTCTTCGAAAACTTGAAATTGTCTCCATTAGGTAACATTTTCCTCCCCTATATAATTAAAAAATATTGACAAGGTCTTGTATTTTGAAGGGGAGATGAATTCAATATTGGCTTTGATGTATATATTCACTTTTTTAGTGTGGACGGTGCTCTATGTAATTGTAGCCTCCCCCGCTACCCTCCAATTTCACCGCCGCCGCATATTTGTCCAAATATTTTTTTTCGAAATTAAATAACTCTGATCTTAATAGCTTAATTAATTGGCTATCTAAAGTACTATCATCATATTAGTGAGAGTTTAATTTTTCATCTCCATCATTTTCTCTTTCCCTACCTCCATTTTTAAATCTGATAGC
This sequence comes from Jaltomata sinuosa, assembly GCA_003996215.1. NCBI lineage: Eukaryota > Viridiplantae > Streptophyta > Magnoliopsida > Solanales > Solanaceae > Jaltomata > Jaltomata sinuosa. Next base: position 243,116 of record QJPP01000016.1, read on the forward strand.
TTGAGGCATGTTACCTTGTTAATAATAATTCGCCTTAAAAATATTTCATTGGGTGTAAATGTATCGATCAGGATTTGAACATCTCTTTTGATATCAATTAGGAGCATCAGATAACCATTCGATTAGAAAGAGGAGAAGATGGATATTTTCTGGACTAGTGTTCATCTTATGGTAGGAAAATTTTGCGTATATATAAGTATGATATTCAGAATGGTATATTGATTAAATGATAAAATGTTATAGTATAATGGTAATTAATTCTTATGAAATAATGATCATTATATAGAGTAAGCCTTAAAAGAATAAAAATATTTTTTGCAAAATCAGAAGTTAGATTAGATCTCCCAAATATCTTGCGTATAGAGAGCATGAAAATCCACCTTTTTTTTTAAAATCTTTGGCTCATTTCTCATGTATGTGAGCCCAGTTTCTTTTGTCAATATAAAGTGAAAAGAAAAGCTCATGCCCTAAATAATTAAGGACACTCCCATTTGAAAATCCTTTCATAAGGTATGAATAAATCTAAAAGTATAATTAAAAATAAAATACTCTCTCCGTTTCAATTTATTTGGCTTACTTTTCTTTTTAATACGTTTCAAAAAGAATGTCTCTTTTCTTTTTTAGTAACTCTTCAATTTCAACTTTTCACATGGCATGTTTAAAACCACAAGAGTCGAGGACATTTTGATACATTTGACATATCTTTTATTTTTAACCACAAGATTTAAATTTTTTTTTTACTTTTTTAAACTCTGTGTCAAGTTTAAATAGACTAAACAAATTGAAACGGAGGGAGTATATTGATTTGAATGAAACAGGGACGAATTTAGACTTTTTTCAATTAAAGAATGACAAAATCAATCTCACAACAAACAAACAAACAAAGAAGCTGATTCTCTTTTTTTTTTTCTGTTCTTTTATTTTGAAAAGATAGATACTCCTTTTTAGCTCAGCTAGCTAGGGTCAATCATTGCCATAAGAAAGAGAGTTGAATTAGTAGAAAAATCTTCCCTCTTTCTAAAATGAAGAATAATTTATTCATTAAATTACTATACTTTTCTGACCAATGGCAAAATCTTTTTGATTAAAAAATATGTGAAATTTAGTGGTGTTTGGATGATTAAATACAAGTGGAAGGAAATTTTTAGTAAAAAGAAGTGGTCATTATATTGTCAATTCCTCATTAAAAAAAATCGAAGAACTTTATGGAATTTTTTTTTAATTGAAAACTTAAAATAAAGAAACTAAATTGAAAATTGCCAAGAAATCACCAAATCAAACGCCACAAGTTTACATCATTTCTGAAAATGTTTGTGAAAGGTGTTTGGATAAGTATATATTATTATTTTTCAAAATGAAGAACAAAAATTAGGTAAGTCGCCATGTGTGACTTTCATAAAGACTAGTCTTCATTGATGGTTATATCAAATGATCATATAAAATTATCATGTTTAAATAATTTAATAATCAAGGTAACATTTATGTTAGTTAATCAATGATTAAGTGAAACAAGTGTAGGTGCAAACACATGTAGGTTTGGATTTTGGAGTGAACAAGTGATGCGGTTAAAAACTTGTTCTATCCTGTGTTTGTATCAATTTTGACTAATTTATCATAGTTAAATTTTAAAATAATATAAAATGTATATTAGTTAATATGATGATTTAATCATAAGAATAATGCACTATATTGATATGAGAAGAAATATTTTAAAATAATTAATTACCAATACTGTACCTTTCTTGTCTTTTTTTTCTTTTTTACTTTATCTTGTCTAGCCATTCATCAAAAAGTCAAATATTTACCACAAGATATCATATCACATATTATATATGTCTCCAAATGTTGTTCTCCTGACCCATATTTTCTATACAGGTCATTTTTTTTCTAACATATGCATGTGTGTGTATTTGTCAATTTTTAGGGGGATTTTAAGGTTAATCGTCTAGATAAATTCAATATAAGTAAGACGAATAGTATGAACCAGTTTGAATTTTGTGCCATGCATGCACTTCTCACTGTTGGGGTGGGTGTATCAAGTTAGATTTATGACATGTTTTTACTAATTACAATTAATATATTCAAAATTTTCAAGTTTTAAAAGTTGTATATTCATTTGGCAATTCAATATTAGCAATGATTCGGTCTTTCTCTACCAACCAAACTTGGCTAATATATATATATGTATAACCGAAAGAACTTCTTGCGCAATTCATGCCTTTTTGTTTTTAATATATATATTTTGTTAGTGTCAACCTGATTTTCAAAGTTCTATTACTCTTTCCGTCTCAAAATACTTATATATATACTACTATATATATTTATATTCTGTTGGTGTCAACCTGATTTTCAAAGTTCTATTACTTTTTTCGTCTCAAAATACTTATCGTGTTTTATATTTTGTACGCTCTTTAAAGATATACTCTCTCGGTCAACTCATTTTTATTTGTCCACATGTTTAACTTAATATACACCTTAAGAAATATATATAATAAAATAATAAACTTATTGTATCAACTTTTGAATATAATAAATTTAAGGAGAATGGACAAAAGTAACCTATCGGCTGAAATTATTATGTGCCCGGAGTTCTGCCCCCGGCCCTTTCACCTTCTACGGAACCAGAAATGTCACATAAATGGCCAGGGAATTAAATTCCCATTTCTAGCCATTCTCGTTTTTTTTTTTTGGTTTTGTTACGTTTTTTGTTTCGCTGATGGGTCTTCTTCTTTTTGTTTTTTTGGCTGCTGCTTCTTTGTTTTTTTTTTTAAAAAAAATTGTTACCTTTTATTTTTGGCAGCTAATGAGGGCTTTCTTGTGTGTTGCTTTCTTTTTAAAAAAATCACTCTCCTATTTTTTTTTAAAAATTCTAGCAAAAAATAATTAATTTTTAATTTTGTAGTTTTCTTTTTCTTTTTTTAATAATTAAATATAAATTTATAATATTATAATTGTTACTTTTTTATTAATCAAATACAAAAATAATGTACTTTTATTTGTAGTGATACATAGTCATATTTTATACAACTATAATAGTATTTCTATACACATTTTATACAACAATGATATAATTTTTATACACATCATATGCAATATACACATTTTATACAATAGTTATACAATTTCTATACACATTATATACAATTTTTAGCTGCAATAATTATTTAGATATGTATTCTATATAATAATTATACAGTTACTATACACATATAGATATGTATTCTATACAATAACTACACATCTTACACAGATATATATTATATACAATAATATCACAATTTCTATATACATATTATATACAATAATCATATAATTTCTACATATTTTATACATATACATATTTTATACAACAACTATACAATTTCTATACGCATCCTATATAGTTTCTATACATATATATTATATCGATACACATTTTATACAATAATTATATAGTTTTTATATAATTATTTAATTAATTATTTATTTATTTTTTTAAAAAGCAAATTTTTTAGTCCAAATTTTTTTTATAGCGAAACAAAAAAAAATCAAAATGAACTATTTCAAAACGGGGATAAAACAAACAAAAAAAAATGAAATTATGGGCCGAAACGGCCCAAGAAGGAAAAGGGTCATGGGAAGGATTTATTATGGGCCGAATGACCACATTGTGGGATAAGTTTGAAAAAGCTATTTTAGATGACATTTCTTTGTTAGAGTGGACAACCCATGTCTTTTTCCCTAAATTTAAAGCAGAATACATAAGTGAGGCCTTTAACTTGCCAGTTTTTTCCTTATTGACACCTCAATAGGGCCTCGTTTATATTGAACCCCTGAAAATATCATAAAGTATGTCAATTAAATACACTCATCTGACCTAGCACATCTCGTGACTTTCACATATGTTGAGCGCGTGAAAAGCTAAAATATTGCTAATGTGGAATCATTAATGGTAATATTTCTCCACTTTTATTTATCTGGCCCTAATTTCAATCCACTCCTCTTATTTCTTCTTTCTCTTCTTCAACCTCCTACTGCTATTGTTAAGTTTGAAGCTAAAAAAATTCTCTTTTTTATTCTGAAGCTTCCTCATTGAAGGTCTATCAATGTTGAAATGTTAAAAAAATAAATCTCCTTTTTAATATAGTGGACAAATAAAAATGGACGGAGCTATAGAAAGTATTAATTAGGATGGGTGGTTGACTAATTTACTTTTTATTTATGTCTTAATATATAATCCATCTTCATTGAATATTTATTCTATTTATGCGTCATAATTGAGGTGTTTGTAGTTTTAAAAAGTAATTACTACTAAGAATAAAATAAAAATAATAATAATTAAATTTTATCTTAAACTTTTAAAATAATAATATTTTGAGACAAATATATTTTATAGTAAGGACGACAAATATTTTGAGACTAAAAGAATATTACATTTCTTAGTAATATTTAAGTCACATCAAATTTACTAGATAATGAAGCTAGAATGAAATAAATGCATTCGTAGTAATAAAAATATGAGCAAACTACATAAACACTAATAGTATAGGTATATATCATGTAGCCTAGCGATAATTTTTTTATGAACAAACTACATAAATAACGATATTATATGTATATATCACGTAGCCTAGCGATATTTTTTTTACATAACATCGCTTCCTTTTCATATTTCGGGTATCACAGTTGCAACATGTATCACAAAAATAATTTTGTGATACATGGCCTGTAGTCCCGCAAATTTTTAACTGATCAGAGTAATTGACGCTTAAAAATCGCAAGTTAATGGAGTAATCAATGTGAATAGCGTGTTTATGATAACTGTAAAGGTTCTATCCATTAAAAAGTGTTTTGTTGGTTTTAGTTGACGTTTATTATGCTCTTTAATTTTGAGTGTACATAAGTAGTAAATAATTAGGTATACGCTATCTACATGGTAAATCGCGTGAGACGTACGCGTCTCATATATCAAATCGCATAAGATTTATCATGTAGGATGTGTATGTCTAATTATTCAATTTTATGATAACTTAAGTGGGCATAAATGTCAATTGAGACCAAACTAGATTAAATAACACATTTATATATTATGCCAAAAGAGAAACTTTGATGGTCTTGTACTCCTTCCGTCTTAAATTTTTTTTTGATTTTTAAAAAAAATTATTTTTAATTATTTATATTTTAAGATAAAATTAATTATTTTTGTATTTTATTAGTCTGTTTGACCAAGCTTATTTATTTTCAAAAATGTTTATTTTTTCTAAAAAAATACTTATTTTTAAAAAGTGAGGTGTTTGGTCAAGCTTTTGGGAGAAAATAAGTGTTTCTGGAGAGTAGCAGAAGCTATTTTAGAAGCTAAAATAAGTAACTTTTCTCTAAAAGCACCTTTTTGAAAAGCACTTTTGAGAAAAATACACACTTTTAAGAAGATTGACCAAACGCTAATTGCTTTTCAGAAGTGCTTTTAAAATTTATTGGTCAAACATAAATTGATTCTCACCAAAAGTACTTTTGAAAAAAACACTTTTCAAAATAAATTGATTTTAGAAGCTTGACCCAATACACTATTAATATTTTCTTTAGTTCAACATAACATAAATGAATTTTCGGGTGTTGTACATTCCTTAAGAAAGTTGATTAGTGATTTTAATTAAAGAATAATTTGTCAAATATTATCTATTTGTTGCTTCCTAATTTTTCTTAAAGAGATAGTTAAAAAAATACTAAAGAAAGGAGTAATTAGTATATTTTTTAATTTTGAATCATAAAAAATATCACAAATTTATTTATTTTGAACCAGGAAAAAAAATTATTCTTGAAAATTACAAACATCTTAATAAAATAAATATTTAATAAAAAAATTATATTTTAAAATATAAATAAAAATAAAATATAATCAATTTTCTTATAATTAATATTTTTCTGGACAACTTATAAAAGATAAACATGATAGATAATTTGTGACAAGATACACATGACAACTAATTAGAGACTTGGAGCTTTAAGCAATTTCATTACCATAATCATCATTTTTGTCATTAATAAAATTCCAATTCCAATTCCTCTGTTTTTGTGCTTACATTTTTTTTTCAATGTACATGCATCATCCTCAATTTCTTCAAAAAAAAAATACTACTAATTTGAGTTTTCAGTACATGCATGGGAAATGCTGGAAGCAGTGGTGTGAATGGCCGGCGACGACGGAGCCACCCACCACCGCCGGAGATAAGGGCGAACCACCGGTATTTGTTTGCGGCGGCGACACCGTATCCTTCTCGATTCCCACATGGGCCGTCGTATTATCAGTACCCGGGGTACTTTCCGCCGCCGCCGCCGCCACCCGCAATGGCAGCACCATATGTGAAGCATCAAAAAGCAGTGACAATACGTAATGATGTTAATATAAAGAAGGAGACTTTGAGGATTGAGCCTGATGAGTTGAATCCGGGCAAGTACCTTGTTGCTTTCACTTTCGACGCCACCGTTTCTGGAAGGTAATTTTGTTTTTACTTTTTGGGTGGTAAGAATTTGTGCTTTTTATTTTTTTCTTTCACTATGTGTATCCTATCACCTCCCACAAGCAAAAAGTACTACGCAACCAAATGAGAAGAAATCACCTACTCCCTCTGTTCCAATTTATGTGTTACCTTCGAATTTTGAAATTCAAGCAAGTCTTTCTTTGACAGTAAATTTTTTCATGTATATTTAAATTATTAATTATTATGACTTATTGTACTTTTTAAGTAGTTTTCAAATATGTAAATTTTATTTCAAAAAACTTAGATTCCATGCCCAAATTCCCGGTCAAAATTAAACTATTTGACTATGTCCTACATAAATTGGGATAGAGGGAGTAGTATTTTTGTCTCCGGTGGAAATTGAACTTGACACCTCATGGTGCTCAAGCCACTTCACTGACCACTAGGCCACACCTTGGGTGCATAATTCCATAAGTTGTCTTTAATGTCAAATAGTTTGAGTATTAGAATGAAGCTGGATTTAATGAGTCATATATGATTTTGTTGCATACTCTTTATGTCTCCTATAAGTTTAATGAGTCATACATGATTTTGTTGCATACTCTCTATGCGGAGATGTAATGTAGTACGGTAGTTTGTCTTGTTTTTTGTCTAATCAGTATATGTGACTTGGGTAGGTCAAAGTGTTGAACTTTCTTGACATATAGTATATGATTTGGTTAGCCCAATTCATTTGCCTTTTTCTCTTAAATTGTATTAGTTAGTGGCTGAGTTTTCTTGACATAATATATGTGATTTGGTTATAGTTCATTTTCTGCGATTCCTTTACATTTTGTCACTTGGCTACTTAGCACTTAGTAGTTCTCGCATGTTGATCTTTACAGATTTATCTATGAACTTATTTGATATTCCAACTTTTTATGATTAAATCTTTAATCAGTTAGACCTCATATGCTCTTGAAATAATTAGACTTTTGTTGCTGCAAGTCATAATCTACTCAACAACCCTGGACAAGTTGATAACTGTCTATTTGGAGAACAATGTAAAGGTTCTGCATGTGATTGTTTAAGCGGTAAAGTTACTTTAACTTGGGGAGAATACAACCCAAGACCATTAAGGATTCCGGAATCTGAATTTTGCAATTATAATAGAGGAATTGTGAACCATATCTGTTTTAGATCCTTTTGAAATTCCTTTCTCTGCTAGCACTCTAGCAAACCCCTTATGCCATTAGGCATTGTCCAAGGAATACCACAAATATTTAGGAATAGGTCCTAGCACTGCCAGGAGCACTTGCAATGGAGAAATAGGTGCTCTATTGATTCTTGATCCTCTTCTACACAAATAACATCTATTGGTGACAGAGAAACCTGTCTTTTGGTGATTATCTTGGGTCGAACAAGCTTTCGAGGCTGCAATCCAAACAAAGCATGCTACTTTAATGGGCGGTTTTGTCTTCCAAGTCATCTCCCATGGCCAATTAACTTCCCAAGAGCCTGACTGCCTGATCTACGTTTTATAACAATTATTAACTGAGAACTTTTTATCCTTTCTAGCTGCCCATAATAGAGAATCCCTCTTGTTCTGATCAATTGCCAACTGCTGCAATAGAATCCCTCTTATTCCCAGTCATTCATATCTCTTCTAAAATATACTTGCCAGCTTGAACTTGAACGGAGTTCAGCTATGTGTCATTCTTATTGATGGAGCAACGGTATAACACTGGAAATTTTGTCTTCAAGCTTTTATTACCTATCCAGATATATATCTGACCAGAACCTGTTGATATCTGAATCAGATCCCCGAATAGCTATGCCCACTGTGGTAAGGAAGAGACGGAAAAGGTCCACATCATTTCTTTGAGATACGAATTTTCAAGAGGTTTACGTATCCAGTAGACTTTTTATCTGTCAAAAACGTTTAGTTTACTTCTCAGGTTACTTCATTGCTTATTTGTTTTTCTATATGTGGATACTCCCATACTGCTACTTTAAAATTGTAAGATGAGCTAGAATTTGCCTAGGAGTGACTTCAGATATGCTCGCAGTTTTCTGAACACTTGCATAGATATTTAATCAGTGCTTTGTCTTTTTTCATTTATTTGGGAATCTTACTCATTAATTAGTTTCAGTCATTAGTTGTTGACTCTTCAAGTAGCACTTGCAATGTTTTTTTAACAGTGAAATGTGAAAAAGGTTTTCTTTCTTAATCTCTTGCAGATTGACTGTCATTTTCTTTGGACAAGAAGGTGAAGATTGTTTGTTGACACCCATGAAAGAAAGCTTACTTCCATCAATAACTGTTGAATTTCAACAAGATTTAGATCAGAAGTATAGGCAACCCTCAGGAACTGGCATTGATCTTTCGATGTTTGGTGAAGCAGAATCCTCCAAAGATGGTGACACAGATGTATATCCTTTAGTGGTGAAGGCAGAGGCATTCCCAGGTAGCCAAAGTGTATCAGAGGATGGGAATGCAGCATCTGTGTCCACAAATTCCCAGATTGCTCTAGCAGTTTTTGAAAAGGATAAAGGTGAATACCATGTTAGGGTGGTGAAGCAAATACTTTGGGTCAATGGCATGAGGTATGAATTACAAGAGATTTATGGGATTGTCAATTTAATTGATAACGACTTTGATGGAGACGACCCTGGGAAAGAATGTGTGATATGCCTTTTCTGAACCTCGGGACACAACTGTACTTCCATGTCGACACATGGTATGGCTTTAACCTTTCTAAACCCTTGCTGCTGAGGTTCTGATCTGAATACATACCTTGACTGTGTTGTTTTAAACCTTACTGTTTATCCAGTCTCTGTTGCAACAGTTTTCACTAATACAATTTGAATAATCTTCCTCCTATCCTCCTTGCCCTTAAACCTCACCTCATTTCCTTCGGCACTGGTTCATGACCCTCTTTCTTCTTCTTTTTTTTCCAGTAGACTAGCCATGGTTTAAAATGTCAAGACAATGTCGTGTATCTAGTATTAAATATGATACATCAGCTTCGTTGCTCTTGATAAAAAGTGCATCAGTTTCTGTCTCGATTTATGTGCATTTATTGATTGAAGACCTCATATATTACACTACTGTTTTTCGTTTATCTTATTTATTGGTGCATCACTATTATATGCCATAATATTGAGTATTTTCCTTGATGCAGTGCTTGTGTAGTGGATGTGCAAAAGTCTTGAGGTTCCAGACATATAGGTGTCCTATTTGTCGGCAGCCAGTTGAGCGACTTCTGGAGATCAAAGTCAGCGAAGGTGCTGAACAGTAAAGATTGGAAGAGCTGCTACTACACTCTTGTATAAAGATCTTTCTGTTTTCACTGTAATCCTCTCATTTTTGGATCAAGTTTTTAAGTTGGTTTTTCCTTTTGTCTTTCACTTCCTAGATTAGATAATCCAACAGGCTAGGCTCTTAAAGTTTCCAGTGGTTGGATAAAGTGCAAATTCTGACCATTAAATCAAAAAATGCTGTAAGTTTGATCCACTTTCTATAAACCTTTTTAAATTAAAACTAGGCAGTGCTTTGGTTGAATACTTGAGTTCCTCTTTTCATTACCTACTATATGGTGTGTTTGGCTTGTCTGGGATCTCCGATATAAATTTCTCTTCTTTTCTTTTCAAATTTCATGACTGAATTTTAATACGATATCTACTGTCGGCTAATAGCCAACACCATCCGAAAGCTATCCTTTTAGTGGTGGAAAATGGTTCTATTGACTGCATATGTGGACTGCTATTCTTGAAGAGTTCACCTGAAGTTGGAAGATGTTAGTTTTCTCCAGTTCTACAATAAATATTTTAAGATGTTAGTTTTCTCCAGTTCTACAATAAATATTTTGGTATATTAACTATTTTTCCAGTTTTCCGTCGTAAATTAGTATATTTGATGTCCGCTTGCGATGAATGAGTCAATTGCTTGGAAAGGTGATATTTTTTAAGGAGTATTTGAGGAAATGGTGAAATATATATAACTTTGTGCCTGAAGCAAGCAGTTTGCCTAAACAGCTGTCCTTTAACTATGTCAATGTTCCCATCTATGTCATATGGGAAAAGGTTGAGAAGTCTTCATACAGTGCTGCTTGGTTCTGTTTCAAAGATATCCAAGTTCAGTTTATACATCCCAACAGAGGCCTTATCACCTTCTCCCTCATGTTTGTGAAAGATCCATTTTTGTGCCCTTGATGAGAGGAAAGGAGAAGGAAGAAGAGTGATAGAATATAGGATCACTCCACCCTTAACCAAAGTCTCGAGTTCAGGCTTCTAGGAATGGAGAAATCCCTGGTAGAGAGCGCTTCCTTTTTTGGGCCCTATGCGGCCGCGAATCCAGATTTTTCAGGCCAATAGACTTCGGATATTAGATGGATAAACTGAACAAAAGATAGTGTAGTCAGGCCATGCTTCTTGTGTTTTTCTTTTCCATGTAGTCAGGCCATGCTTCTTGTGTTTTTCTTTTCCATGTTAAGTTTTGGCCTTGCCGGTATTTTGAAAATAGAGCAATGTTTGTATTGGAAGTTGGATAATTTAGGTATGTGGTTGATGTTTACTCCTTTATTAAAGCCACTTCCTGTGTCTTTGCCTAGACATCGTCATCTCTGGTTGGGTTTAGCTAAATAATAGCAGAAAAAAGAAGAAATAATAAATTAAAACTTAAGCAGAAGAATTGAGCTGCTTTACCCATATCTTATAATTGATGTTCGAATTCTTTTAATAGATGACATAATATGCAACATTCAAAGCATGCTTAAGTACACACTGAAAATTAACATCTTATTAAGTTCCACTTAAAATTACATAACATAACACCCCAATCATGCAGACATGTGTACGACTTCTTAACTCATATACACAAAGCAAACAGAGAAGAAGAAAAAGCAGCCGGGATAGACAAATCCCTGAAGCATGTGAGGAAGAAGAGAAGTGGCACCAGATGGAACAACATTAACAGAGGAAGAATCCGAGGAAGGATCGTCCTTTTTTGGCTTTGATGGCGCTGGAGCAGGTGGTAATGGTGGGACAAAGAATTGCAAAGGAAGCAGTACTTTGTCCACTTGGTAAATAGCTAATTGATTGTCAGTGTAAATTGTACTGGACACACTTGCATTCACAATCCCAGTTGTTATGTTCACTGCTGTTCCATTTGTGGTTATATTGATGGGGAATTCGCGATTAGTGGTTCCACCGGCTTGTGTGTTTAGAGGGTTGCTAGCCGTTTGGAACTGTGACAGAGAGAAATATGAAGGGAGGATATGGAATTTAACCAATTCAGCTTTCCGCTGATCAGTGTAAGAGTTGAGGGTGCCAGTTTTCAGGTTCAAGAAAGCACCATCCGATGGAATAAACATGGTTATGCTGTTGGAGTTGTTTAGTAATGAGGTGATTTCGCCAACTTCTTGAGTGATTTGTAACAACTTGATGAACGTCGAACATGATCCAGCTTTTCCAAGGATTTTTATCACGTTTGGCGGACCAGGTGGTCCTGGAGCCGGAGCAGAGGCTACAATTGGGGGCAATATTGGTGCCGGGGGAGAAGATTGAGCTGGGGGAAGTGAAGCCGGAGCAGAAGATTGAGTTGGTGGCATTGGAGCCATAGCAGGTGCTTGAGCCAAATTGCAAGTGAATTGGAGCAAGAAGAAGAACACGAAAAGAAAAGGTGACACAAAGTTGTAAGTCATTTTTCTTTCTTGATTTAAATTAATTTGAAGTTGTCTGATGATAGAGGGAGAAGAAGAATGTGCACAGTTATATAGTGAGCCGGGAATGGATTTCTTGCTCTAAAATAATTAAGAAAACATAAAAAGATGTGATAAGAGGTTGAGGGAAAAAAGTTTGTGGGATATTTGATGAAAGAAATAGTTAGGTGAAAAGGTGCAATTTAAGGTGGGCTGAGAATAATATGTTATGTACTGTTAAAATGCAGCTGCTAGCTTGTTTATGAAGGGAAAAAAACTGCTGGGGAAGTGGAAGTAAATTCCTCTGTAGATACCATGCAGTTTATATTCTTTGATTTGAGATAGATAAAATAGTTCAAGGAAAAATATTTCAAGTTCCCTTTTTTTGCTTTATGTCCAGTATCTGAAACCTACTAACTCGATTAATCCATATTCACTCAACGTAGGACCGATGCTCTTTACCTGTAGTTTCTCTACCTAGGGCTCAAACCCGAAATTTCTGGTTAAAGGTGAATGAATCCTATTTATTCCACCGCAGTTCATAGTAGTAATATTTTCAAGTTGCTTGTGTACAATATCTACATAGGTTACAGGACAATCATGAATCATTACATTACTCATGTATTTGTGGGACAAGGGGTTAACTTAATTGCAACAGCACTGGTCACAATCGAGAATATCTTGGTACAGCTGACGATAATGTAATGTAAGATAATGAATGATAATCCACCAAAATATTTGTTAGTGTTATCTTCTATCTTTTTGCAGTGTCAACGCTTGACAGGATATCATAACCATTTTTAGCAGATGAGCTAAACTTTTCAGGAGGATTGATAATGATTAATGACGCTGAGAAATTTGTTTCGATCATTCTGGATTTGTAAGGTAATTATGCCACACTTTTCTTCTTGTACTTCTTCCAGATGAAAACATCGCCTTTTCTCCTCTTCTTCTCTGAGCAGTAATTTCATATTCAATTTTAGTTTATTGCATCAAACTCATAAAACTATCTTTTGTAACAAAAGGTTTACTTAATTGTGCCTATATATCACAAGAAGAAAATGCAGTGTAATGCTAAATAATCCTTCATAGGTGACGAACGCAAGTCCCATGACCACATATCTACACTTCCTGTGCAATTCTCCTTAGATGAAATTTAGCTGGAAAAATATCAAAATTTAACATTTGACAGCAAAAGAGTGAAATTTTCTTGGTAGGAGAGCGAAACTTTTTATGTGTATCTTATATGGTTTCTTCCCTTGTTCAAGATCACAAGAGTTGCAAACATAGTTTATTTGTTTTTTTTTAGATGGGAAAAGACAACAAATTACTTTAAATCTTTCATAAGCAACGTGACTTGAATCAACAAAGAGAAAAAACTCCGTTTTCTAGAGCGGAGCTTTCCGCACGATCGAACCCTCGTTAAGTCTGTGACCTTCATTTGCCAGAAAGCCGGCACATTTATTCTCCTTCCACCAGATGTATATATTAGTTGTTCCCCCAAATTTTTACAGTCTTCAATAATAGTCTAAAGGGTGATGCTGGATGTCCTCCTCTTTGATAAGCTTGACAACAAGTAGGCAGTTTGTTTCCACCTCAAATTCCTTATACCTATTTCTTTTGCTACTTTTGACCCTTGTTTGATGCTCCATAGTTTATAGTGAGGCTTGAAGTTGGCTTCATCTTACCTAAATAACCCTATATCCACTTTTCTTCATCGTCTCGAGAAATCCTTCCAAATGAAGCATCTCTTGTTTGAGTCTTGACATTGGCATTCTGTAAATACGGCAATGTTTGTATTAGGAAGTTGGCTAATTTTGGAATGTGGTGGCATGGTGCTATGCCCTCCTTAATTAAAGCCACTTCACGTGCCTTTTCCTAGACATCATCTCTCGTCAGGTTTATCTAATTGGGAAAGCAAAATAATAAAAGAAAACTTAAGCAGAGGAATTGAGCTGCTTTACCCATATCTTATAATTTTGAAGTGGACGTTCAAATTCATTTGGCCAAATACATAGACGGCCGCTTAAAGTTGTTTCAATTTTCGTTTTGACACCTTAACTAGAGCCAATACTTATTAAACATTCTAACATCACCCAAAGTGTGTCTATTGAATACTTTGCAAAGAAAAAAAAGGAACAGATTTACTTTTACAAGTCAAAGAAGTTAAAGAGTCAGTATGGAGGAGAGGAAGAAGGGATATAATATTGTGATTTGGACCATCAAAATTTTAGTTATATTTGTATTATAAATTAGGTGGCAGGTTAGTCAATAACGATAGCTGAGAGATTTAAAGAAGAAAGAGTTAGGGAGATGGAGAGTTCTGATAGTGGAAAATGGTGGTTATATATTCTCAATTATCTGTCCAAAATGGTGGTGCCATGGTAGTAACAGAGAAGGACCAAGAAGAAACAAAAAAAATTGTGTGAAAAAGAAGAAGAAAGGAAAAATATATTTGAAAAGAATGGAGAAAAGGTTATATAAGTGATTCACGAGCTCAACAATAACTGAAAATCACTTTATATGCCACATCAATATGAGGTGTTTAATAGACACATTCGAATGGTGTTGGAGTGTTCAATAGGTATTGGCCCTAGTTAAGGTGTAAAATGAAAATTGGAGCCAACTCTAAGGGGTTGTCTATGTATTTGGCCAATTCTTTTAAAAGACAACATAATATGCAAACATGCAAGCATGCTTGAGTACACATGAAAATTAACATCTTATTAAGTTCCACTTAAATGTGCATAACATGATATTACAAGCATGCTGGTATTGCATGTGACTTATTAACTCATATACACAAAGCAAACAGAGAAGAAGAAAAAGCAGCCGGGATAGACAAATCCCTGAAGCATGTGAGGAAGAAGAGAAGTGGCACCAGATGGAACAACATTAACAGAGGAAGAATCCGAGGAAGGATCGTCCTTTTTTGGCTTTGATGGCGCTGGAGCAGGTGCTGGTGGTAATGGTGGGACAAAAAATTGCAAAGGAAGCAATACTTTATCCACTTGGTAAATAGCTAATTGATTGTCAGTGTAAATTGTACTGGACACACTTGCATTCACAATCCCAGTTGTTATGTTCACTGCTGTTCCATTTGTGGTTATATTGATGGGGAGTTCGCGATTAGTGGTTCCACCAGCTTGTGTGTTTAGAGGGTTGCTAGCCGTTTGGAACTGTGACAGAGAGAAATATGAAGGGAGGATATGGAATTTAACCAATTCAGCTTTCCGCTGATCAGTGTAAGAGTTGAGGGTGCCAGTTTTCAGGTTCAAGAAAGCACCATCCGATGGAATAAGCATGGTTATGCTGTTGGAGTTGTTTAGTAATGAGGTGATTTCGCCAACTTCTTGAGTGATTTGTAACAACTTGATGAACGTCGAACATGATCCAGCTTTTCCAAGGATTTTTATCACGTTTGGCGGACCAGGTGGTCCTGGAGCCGGAGCAGAGGCTACAATTGGGGGCAATATTGGTGCCGGGGGAGAAGATTGAGCTGGGGGAAGTGAAGCCGGAGCAGAAGATTGAGTTGGTGGCATTGGAGCCATAGCAGGTGCTTGAGCCAAATTGCAAGTGAATTGGAGCAAGAAGAAGAACACGAAAAGAAAAGGTGACACAAAGTTGTAAGTCATTTTTCTTTCTTGATTTAAATTAATTTGAAGTTGTCTGATGATAGAGGGAGAAGAAGAATGTGCACAGTTATATAGTGAGCCGGGAATGGATTTCTTGCTCTAAAATAATTAAGAAAACATAAAAAGATGTGATAAGAGGTTGAGGGAAAAAAGTTTGTGGGATATTTGATGAAAGAAATAGTTAGGTGAAAAGGTGCAATTTAAGGTGGGCTGAGAATAATATGTTATGTACTGTTAAAATGCAGCTGCTAGCTTGTTTATGAAGGGAAAAAAACTGCTGGGGAAGTGGAAGTAAATTCCTCTGTAGATACCATGCAGTTTATATTCTTTGATTTGAGATAGATAAAATAGTTCAAGGAAAAATATTTCAAGTTCCCTTTTTTTGCTTTATGTCCAGTATCTGAAACCTACTAACTCGATTAATCCATATTCACTCAACGTAGGACCGATGCTCTTTACCTGTAGTTTCTCTACCTAGGGCTCAAACCCGAAATTTCTGGTTAAAGGTGAATGAATCCTATTTATTCCACCGCAGTTCATAGTAGTAATATTTTCAAGTTGCTTGTGTACAATATCTACATAGGTTACAGGACAATCATGAATCATTACATTACTCATGTATTTGTGGGACAAGGGGTTAACTTAATTGCAACAGCACTGGTCACAATCGAGAATATCTTGGTACAGCTGACGATAATGTAATGTAAGATAATGAATGATAATCCACCAAAATATTTGTTAGTGTTATCTTCTATCTTTTTGCAGTGTCAACGCTTGACAGGATATCATAACCATTTTTAGCAGATGAGCTAAACTTTTCAGGAGGATTGATAATGATTAATGACGCTGAGAAATTTG
The DNA here is from genome assembly GCA_003996215.1 of Jaltomata sinuosa. NCBI lineage: Eukaryota > Viridiplantae > Streptophyta > Magnoliopsida > Solanales > Solanaceae > Jaltomata > Jaltomata sinuosa. The sequence goes on from QJPP01000016.1 coordinate 259,748, forward strand.
TTTCGATCATTCTGGATTTGTAAGGTAATTATGCCACACTTTTCTTCTTGTACTTCTTCCAGATGAAAACATCGCCTTTTATCCTCTTCTTCTCTGAGCAGTAATTTCATATTCAATTTTAGTTTATTGCATCAAACTCATAAAACTAACTTTTGTAACAAAAAGTTTACTTAATTGTGCCTATATATCACAAGAAGAAAATGCAGTGTAATGCTAAATAATCCTTCATAGGTGAGGAACGCAAGTCCCATGACCACATATCTACACTTCCTGTGCAATTCTCCTTAGATGAAATTTAGCTGGAAAAATATCAAAATTTAACATTTGACAGCAAAAGAGTGAAATTTTCTTGGTAGGAGAGCGAAACTTTTTATGTGTATCTTATATGGTTTCTTCCCTTGTTCAAGATCACAAGAGTTGCAAACATAGTTTATTTGTTTTTTTTTAGATGGGAAAAGACAACAAATTACTTTAAATCTTTCATAAGCAACGTGACTTGAATCAACAAAGAGAAAAAACTCCGTTTTCTAGAGCGGAGCTTTCCGCACGATCGAACCCTCGTTAAGTCTGTGACCTTCATTTGCCAGAAAGCCGGCACATTTATTCTCCTTCCACCAGATGTATATATTAGTTGTTCCCCCAAATTTTTACAGTCTTCAATAATAGTCTAAAGGGTGATGCTGGATGTCCTCCTCTTTGATAAGCTTGACAACAAGTAGGCAGTTTGTTTCCACCTCAAATTCCTTATACCTATTTCTTTTGCTACTTTTGACCCTTGTTTGATGCTCCATAGTTTATAGTGAGGCTTGAAGTTGGCTTCATCTTACCTAAATAACCCTATATCCACTTTTCTTCATCGTCTCGAGAAATCCTTCCAAATGAAGCATCTCTTGTTTGAGTCTTGACATTGGCATTCTGTAAATACGGCAATGTTTGTATTAGGAAGTTGGCTAATTTTGGAATGTGGTGGCATGGTGCTATGCCCTCCTTAATTAAAGCCACTTCACGTGCCTTTTCCTAGACATCATCTCTCGTCAGGTTTAGCTAATTGGGAAAGCAAAATAATAAAAGAAAACTTAAGCAGAGGAATTGAGCTGCTTTACCCATATCTTATAATTTTGAAGTGGACGTTCAAATTCATTTGGCCAAATACATAGACGGCCGCTTAAAGTTGTTTCAATTTTCGTTTTGACACCTTAACTAGAGCCAATACTTATTAAACATTCTAACATCACCCAAAGTGTGTCTATTGAATACTTTGCAAAGAAAAAAAAGGAACAGATTTACTTTTACAAGTCAAAGAAGTTAAAGAGTCAGTATGGAGGAGAGGAAGAAGGGATATAATATTGTGATTTGGACCATCAAAATTTTAGTTATATTTGTATTATAAATTAGGTGGCAGGTTAGTCAATAACGATAGCTGAGAGATTTAAAGAAGAAAGAGTTAGGGAGATGGAGAGTTCTGATAGTGGAAAATGGTGGTTATATATTCTCAATTATCTGTCCAAAATGGTGGTGCCATGGTAGTAACAGAGAAGGACCAAGAAGAAACAAAAAAAATTGTGTGAAAAAGAAGAAGAAAGGAAAAATATATTTGAAAAGAATGGAGAAAAGGTTATATAAGTGATTCACGAGCTCAACAATAACTGAAAATCACTTTATATGCCACATCAATATGAGGTGTTTAATAGACACATTCGAATGGTGTTGGAGTGTTCAATAGGTATTGGCCCTAGTTAAGGTGTAAAATGAAAATTGGAGCCAACTCTAAGGGGTTGTCTATGTATTTGGCCAATTCTTTTAAAAGACAACATAATATGCAAACATGCAAGCATGCTTGAGTACACATGAAAATTAACATCTTATTAAGTTCCACTTAAATGTGCATAACATGATATTACAAGCATGCTGGTATTGCATGTGACTTATTAACTCATATACACAAAGCAAACAGAGAAGAAGAAAAAGCAGCCGGGATAGACAAATCCCTGAAGCATGTGAGGAAGAAGAGAAGTGGCACCAGATGGAACAACATTAACAGAGGAAGAATCCGAGGAAGGATCGTCCTTTTTTGGCTTTGATGGCGCTGGAGCAGGTGCTGGTGGTAATGGTGGGACAAAAAATTGCAAAGGAAGCAATACTTTATCCACTTGGTAAATAGCTAATTGATTGTCAGTGTAAATTGTACTGGACACACTTGCATTCACAATCCCAGTTGTTATGTTCACTGCTGTTCCATTTGTGGTTATATTGATGGGGAATTCGCGATTAGTGGTTCCACCGGCTTGTGTGTTTAGAGGGTTGCTAGCCGTTTGGAACTGTGACAGAGAGAAATATGAAGGGAGGATATGGAATTTAACCAATTCAGCTTTCCGCTGATCAGTGTAAGAGTTGAGGGTGCCAGTTTTCAGGTTCAAGAAAGCACCATCCGATGGAATAAGCATGGTTATGCTGTTGGAGTTGTTTAGTAATGAGGTGATTTCGCCAACTTCTTGAGTGATTTGTAACAACTTGATGAACGTCGAACATGATCCAGCTTTTCCAAGGATTTTTATCACGTTTGGCGGACCAGGTGGTCCTGGAGCCGGAGCAGAGGCTACAATTGGGGGCAATATTGGTGCCGGGGGAGAAGATTGAGCTGGGGGAAGTGAAGCCGGAGCAGAAGATTGAGTTGGTGGCATTGGAGCCATAGCAGGTGCTTGAGCCAAATTGCAAGTGAATTGGAGCAAGAAGAAGAACACGAAAAGAAAAGGTGACACAAAGTTGTAAGTCATTTTTCTTTCTTGATTTAAATTAATTTGAAGTTGTCTGATGATAGAGGGAGAAGAAGAATGTGCACAGTTATATAGTGAGCCGGGAATGGATTTCTTGCTCTAAAATAATTAAGAAAACATAAAAAGATGTGATAAGAGGTTGAGGGAAAAAAGTTTGTGGGATATTTGATGAAAGAAATAGTTAGGTGAAAAGGTGCAATTTAAGGTGGGCTGAGAATAATATGTTATGTACTGCTATAATGCTGCTCCTAGCTTGCTTATGAAGGGAAAAACAGCTGGGGAAGTGAACTAATTCCCTTGTAGATACCATTATATAGATCCGTAAATAGATTTGTATGTATAGCCACTTTAGTCGTGCTCCTCCTTTCTCTAAAGTATCTTTTCTGGGAACATGGTCAACCTGAAATTATTATGTTCACGATTCGTCATCCACCAATGGATAAAATGGTCTAGTTTTCCATTCTTGGAAAGTGAATTGGCCATTCAATTTATCTTGTGTGATTTGAGGTGGGTAAAGTAGTTAGGTAAAAATATTTCAAGTTGTTTTTTTTGGTTTATGCGTTTAGAGGCCTACTCACTCTACAAATCCGGATTCGTATTGCGTGGAAGAGAGAAACGCTTCCTTCCAAGAGTATCTCCATTTTCAGAGCTCGAACTTGAGATCTCTAGTTAAAGGTAAAAGGATATCATCCATCCCACCAGACTTGTTGATGTTATAATTTAAGTTGCATGTATGCAATCACAACATAGCTGATAGCTATAGGACAATCATAAATGATTACTCATGGATTTGTGGGACAAGAGGCTAATTTAGTTGCAACGGCACTGGTCACAATCGAGAATATCTTGGTACAGCTGACTATAATGTAATGTAAGATAACAAATGATGATCCATACATTTGTTGTGTTATCTGCTATCTTTTTGCAGTGTCAACACACGACAGGATATCACAACCATTTTTAGCAGATGAGCTAAAACTTTCAGGAGGATTGATAATGATTTATGATGCTGAGAAATTTGTTTCAATCATTCTGGATTTGTAAGGTAATTTTGCCACACTTTTCTGCTTGTACTTCTTCTAGAAGAGAAAATCGCCTTTTTCCCTCTTCCTCTCTGAGCAGTAATTTCACATTCAATTTTTAGTTTATTGCATCAAACTCATAAAACTTACTTTTGTAACAAAAAGATTATTTAATTATGCATATATATCACAGGAAAAATGCAGTATAATGTTAAATAATCCCTTGTAGGTGACCAACGCGATTCCTATGACCATACATCTACACTTACTGTGCAATTCTCCTTAGATGAAATTTGGCTGGACAACTATATTTAACATTTGACAGTGCGAAAGTGGTGAAATTTTCTTGAAAGGAAAGGAAAGGAAAGGAAAACTTTTTATGCATATCTTAGATTGTTGCACCCCTAGTTCAAGATCACAAAACAAAGTTTATTTGTTCTTTTTACATGGTAAAAGACAGCAAATTACTTCAAATCTTTCATAAGTAACGTGACTTGAATCGGCCAATAGAAAACTCCATTTTCTTGAGCGGAGCTTTCCAAACGATCAAACCCTCTTTATGTATGTGACCTTCATTTGCCAGAAAGCCAACACATTTATTCTCCTTCGACCAGATGTAAACAATAGTAGCCTTCATGGGTTCCATCAAATTTTTAAGGTCTTCAATAATTGCCTTAAAGGGTGATACTGCGTGCACTATTTGATAAGCTTGACAACAAGTAGGCAGTTTGTTTCCACCTCTAATTCTTTATACCTATTTCTTTTGCTAGTTTTGACCCTTGTTTGATGCTCCATAGCTTCATAGTGATGCTTGAAGTTGGCTTCATCTTACCTGTATAACTTAATATCCACTTTTCTTGTTCGTCTCTAAAAATCCATGCGATTGAAGCATCTCTTGTTTGTGTCTTGGCATTGGTATTACTGCATTCTGCATATCTTATAATTTTGAAGTGGAGGTTCAAATTCTTTTGGCCACAAATACATAAACGGCCCCTTAAAGCTGCTTCAGTTTTCTTTTTGACACCTTAACGAGAGCCAATACTTATTATAAACTCTGACATCATCCAAAGTGTGTCTATTAAACACTTTGCAAAGGAAAAAAAGAATAGATTTACTTTACAAGTCGGAGAAGTAAAAGAGTTCAGTATGGAGGAGAGGAAGAAAGGATAATATTGTGATTTGGCCAATCAAATTTTAGTTATATTTGTATTATAAATTTAGGTAGCAGGTTAGTCAATAACGGTATCTGAGAGATTTAAAGAAGAAAGAGTGAGGAAGATGGAGAGTTCTGATAGTGGAAAATGGTGGTTATATGTTCTCAATAATCTGTCCAAAATGGTGGTGCCATGGTGGCAGCAGACAAGGACCAAGAAGAAACAAAAAAATTGTGTGAAAAAATAAAAAAGAATTGAGAAAGAAGAAAGTAAATATAATTTTTAAAGAATGGAAAAAAGGTTATATAAGTGATTCACGCGCTCAACAATAACTGAAAATCACTTTTTGTGCCACGTCAATATGAGGTGCTTAATAGACACACTTTTAACAGTGTTGGAGTGTTCAGTAGATATTGTCCCTAGTTAAGGTGTAAAAATGAAATTGGAGCCATCTTTAAGGGATTGCCTATGTATTTGGCCAATTCTTTTAAAAGAACATAATATGCAAACACACAAGCATGCTTGAGTACAAATGAAAATTAACATTTTATTAAGTTCCACTCACATGTGCATGACATGATATTACAAGCATTCTGGTATTGCATGTGACTTATTAACTCATATACACAAAGCAAACAGAGAAGAAGAAAAAGCAGCCAGGATAGACCATTCCCAGAACTTATGGGGAAGAAGAGAAGTGGCACCAGATGGAACAACATTAACAGAGGAAGAATCCGAGGAAGGATCGTCCTCTTTTGGCTTTGGTGGTGCTGGAGCAGGTGCTGGTGGTCATGGTGGGACAAAGAATTTCAAAGGAAGCAGTACTTTATCCACTTGGTAAATAGCTAATTGATTGTCTGTGTAAATTGTACTGGACACACTTGCATTCACAATCCCAGTTGTTATGTTCACTGCTGTTCTATTTGTGGTTATATTGATGGGGAATTCGCGATTAGTGGTTCCACCGGCTTGTGTGTGTAAAGGGTTGCTAGCCGTTTGGAACTGTGACAGTGAGAAATATGAAGGAAGGATATGGAATTTAACCAATTCAGCTTTCCGCTGATCAGTGTAAGAGTTGAGGGTGCCAGTTTTCAGGTTCAAGAAAGCACCATCCGATGGAATAAACATGGTTATGCTGTTGGAGTTGTTTAGTAATGAGGTGATTTTGCCAACTTCTTGAGTGATTTGTAACAACTTGATGAACGTCGAACATGATCCAGCTTTTCCAAGGATTTTTATCACGTTTGGCGGACCAGGTGGTCCTGGAGCCGGAGCAGAGGCTACAATTGGGGGAAATATTGGTACTGGAGGAGAAGAAATAGTTGGTGGCGGTAAAGCTGGAGTAGAAGATTGAGCTGGTGGCATTGGAGCCATAGCAGGTGCTTGAGCCAAATTGCAAGTGAATTGGAGCAAGAAGAAGAACAAGAAAAGAAAAGGTGACACTAAGCTTAAGTCATTTTTCTTTCTTGATTTAACTTAATTTGAAGTTGTCTGATGATGGAGGGAGAAGAAGAATGTGCATCAGTTATATATTAGCTGGGGATGGATTTTTTGCTCTAAAATAATTAAGAAAACATAAAAAGAAGTGATAAGAGGTTGAAGGAAAAAAGTTTGTGGGGTATTGGGATGAAAGAAATTGGTAGGTGAAAAGGTGCAATTAAGGTGAGTGAGAATAATATGTTAATGTACTGTTAAAATGCATCTGCTAGCTTGTTTTTGAAGGGAAAAAACTGCTGAGGAAGTGAAGTAAATTCCTCTGTAGATACCATTCAGTTTTCTCGTGTGATTTGAGGTGGATAAAATAGTTGAGGCAAAAATATTTCAAGTCCTTTTTTTTTTGCTTTATTCATCTGGTATGTGAAACCTGTTAACTCGACTAATCTGAATTCACATGGCGTAGGACTCATAAAAGAGAGAAGTGCTCCCTACAAGTAATGTCTTCATTCGTAGGGCTCGAATCTGAGATTTATACTTAAAGCTGAAAGGACCGTATTTATTCCACCATAGTTCTTAGTGGTAATATTGTCAAGTTGCTTGTATACAATGGCTACATAGAGGACAATCATAAATGATTACTCATGGATCTGTGGGACAAGAGGCTAATTTAATTGCAACTGCACTGGTCACAATCGAGAATATCTTGGTACAACTGACAATAATCTAATGTAAGATAACAAATGATAATCCACCAAAATATTTGTTGTGTTATCTGCTATCTTTTTGCAATGTCAACCATTATCAGCAGATGAGCTAAAATTTTCAGGTGGATCTGATAATGATGCTGTGTTTTATCAGTCTGGATTAGTTAGGCGTCGATGTCACATTTTTCTGCTCATATTTCCTGCTAGATATCATTATCTGTAGAATTCTTCCATGATGAATTTGGCTGGGATTTAAATTCAACACTCGGTGCAAAAGCTGTGAACTTTTATTTTTGATAACCAAGAAATTCCCGAGAGCCAGCTCACTCGTGAAAACGGTGAACTGAACTATGTTTTCGTTTTGAGGAAAGACGGAATAGTCACTACTGAAATCATGTAAACTAGTAGTGGTAAATATAGAAACAAAAAATGTAGTACTTGGTATGCACTCATTTCACCTCTGGGCTTCTAAATGTCTATTCAATATAGTTATCTGTTACACAATGTACCAGCCAATACAGCTACAAATGGACCTGTTGTATGTCCAAACAAGGGGTCTATCGTTGCGTTCAATCATCAGCAACTTCATATTTCATGCTGTGCTGCACTCAACAAGCCACCATCTGAGTTTCTTAGTTGACCAACAACAACAAAAACAACTATATATAAGCTGCGCCGCTCCACCAATGGATTTAATCTTCCTCCTCGTCTCATTCCTGAACCAATGCCGTCGATGTCCCTCCTCCTGCTCATTTTGTCTATATTTCATCTCATCCGATAAGAATCTGCAAAGAGAGCCGAAAGATACTCAGACAAATAGCAGTAAATCCAATTTCTCACCTCAATATGAAAGAAGATAGTAAAAAGGTTGCAAATGGGAAAGGGAAGTAACAGAGTAAAAAGAATAGAAGAATTTTCAAGAAAAAAACATATACTGCAAAATATATTGGCATGCAGATTGAAGCAAACTGTAAAGTGCCACAAGCATCGTGAGTTCTTTATCAAACTACAGAACCTGAAAAGCTTAGGAGTTAGGAGGGGCAATTTGCTCATCAGAGACTTGATAGGAATAAAATAGTCATTTCAAAAGGTGGCGAAGATTATCTCATAGCTAATATAATATAAGATGACCCCCATGATGATGCAAAAAGTTGGAGCTATTAGGCATTTGGACAATTCTTGAAGAAAAATTGTGCAAAAAGTCTTGAAGAAAAATTTTGTGCAAAAGTTGGAGCTAATAGGCATTAGCACAAATTGCATTCTGAAAAGTCTTTTACATCATCTGGTACAAGAAACACATCTCACAACGTTCTCTTTATTCTATTTTTTTTGTAAGTAATGATATAATATCAATGGAGAAACAGAACTAAGATGGTGCACTAAAAATTACAAAGTGTGCAAGGCCTCAATCATATCTAGCATGTGATCTACATCATTTAAAATAGACATGTTGCACCAACAAGCTAGCAAAGAAATACAATTTTGCTCAAGGCTATGTATGTTTCTATGTTTGCCTTAAAAAATTCTATTGTTTCTTTCCATCCAAATGATGATGGGAATAGTATTCCAAAGCTTGTGTGACTTCCTATTGAGACCATCTCTTCTGCAGCTATGTAAGAAATCCATAATGGAGCAAGGCATTGTCCATGACAGGTCCAAAATGGCCAAACACGTGCTCCAAATCTGATAAGTGATCTTACAGTGTAGGAAAAGATACCAAGTATCTTCAGGGTTCTCTTCACGGAGGGAACACCTGCTACAAAGTTGCATTCCTCTTCTTAGAAGATTTGATTGAGGCATGCTTCCTTAGCCACAAGCCACGAAAAACAAGAAACCTTCAAAGGTGCCTTGTTGTGCCAAATCTTCCTTCAAGATCAAAGATGGGTGTTTGGAAGAAGTTAAAGACATGTAGCAAAGTTTGATAGAGAATACCACCAGAATGATACCTCCGTATAATTGAGTCATCCTTGTGTTGATCGAGGATGATGGTGCTAAGGGACTGTAACAGAGAACAACATCTTGCAATTTTCCGATCATTTTAAATTCCTTCTCAAAATTAGATTCCATCCTTGAGCATCAGAGAAATCAGCTATAGAAGCATTCCGAAGATAGGAAATGTTGTAAATGTCTAGAAAAAGATCCTTCAAAGGTGAATGCCCAATCCACGCATCTTCCCAAAATTTGATCTTTCTACCACACCCAACTGAGAAACCTACATTCAATGCAAACTTGCTCCAGAAGGATTATATATGCTTCCACACTCCAGAACCATGAGAAGCATTTGAAACCTTGGTGTGTCAGGGACCATCCAAAGTGAACTTATGAGGATAACTGACCTGGTATATTCACATGAATGTTGCACAAGAACAATCCAACTTCTAAACCACATCATGCTTTTGGTAAAAGCTTACACCTTGTATAAATTAAGAGTAGAACTAGGCCACTCAGCCAAAAAAAAATGACATTACCTACAAACTTGCCATCATCCACCAGCATCTCCACGGTGATACACTTCTTTTCTTCTGGTTCTTCCATTCTCAAGAGAATATTGTACTGGACGACAAAGGAAGCAAATATAGCTTAAAGAGAAAACGGGTAAACTAGCAAAATATATTGGACCAGATGCCTCCCAAAATTTGAGATAATACACTAAGCAGTGGTTTTCCCATCATGACTGCGAAGAAAACAGAACTTATCTTCTAAGACCATCACCGAACCCACTCCTAGGTCTTTCATGTTGATACAAAAACAGAAGGCTGTTACACGTTAAAGTCCTCTGGATACTTACAGATATCATAACCACATCCTCTCTTGTAAGATCATTGTGTTAATATCATAAGAGGAATTCAAGCAGCTAAAATCTGACTATCTGAGCTGTGCTTTTGCTCTTCTTGAATCATAAGTAAATATCAATCTTGAGATTATGGCAGGCTATGTCCAAGGACAACATAAGATCTGCAATAACAAGCAACAAGCCAGGCACATTGAATCTCTGAGAATGTCCTGCAATATATTGAACAATCTGGAGAATATATTGAACAATCTGTTATATCTCCAATTAGCTAAATCTGATTTACTTGAAATTCACAATTACAAGTCCCTAGAACGACTTCACACACTAAATAAACGTTAACCATGAAGACTGCCCACAAGGGCAGAATATGCGCTAGCATCAGGTGTAAGGCCTGCCTTTATCATTTCATCATATAATCTGAAGGCTTCATCTGATCTTCCCTCTTTCGACAGGCCAGAAATCATTACTGTGTAAGTCACCACATTTGGAACTAAACCCTCTCTAGGCATCTCATTGAAAAGTTTCAGAGCATCATCTACCTTCCCTGATATGCATTCCCCATGTACAAGTGAGGTGTATGTATAGACATCAGGTATCAGGCCCTTACATTCCATAACAATCTTTAGCTTATATGCTTCCTTCATCATACCCTTCTTACAATAACCATCTATCAGGGTATTGTATGTAGCCGTATTAGGCTTAACTCCCTTAATTTCCATCTCACGAAGTGTCCTTTTTGCTTCAACAAAATTTCCTTCCTTGGAATAAATACTGATCAAAGTTGTATAAGCAACTTCATTTGGAGCTAGGCCTCTATCCACCATTGAGAACAACCACGTCTTTGCTTCCTCGCGTCGATCTAACTTACACAATCCAGTGGCAATTATGTTATAAACATATACATCAGACTCATACCCTTTGCCCTCCATAATCTTCTGCAGCCTCCATGCTTCATCTATATTCCCTTGCTTACAGTAACCATCCATCATTGTATTAAATATAACTCGACTTATGTCAATCCCCTTACTTTGCATCTCATTAAGTAAAACTTCAGCTGCTTGCATCTGTCCAGCCTTGCACAAGCAATTTATCAAAGCTCCATATGTGTGAGCATTTGGAACGAGGCCCTTCTCCACCATTTCATCAAACACTGAAAATGCTTTTTTGACATTATCTAACTTACTACAACCACTAATCATAGAGGTGTACAAATGAACATCTGGCTCTATGCCTTTCACTTCTATTTCCCTAAACAACCTCTCGACCTCTTTAAGATTGCCAATATTGCAATAACCATTAATCAAAAGAGAATAACTTGTCACATCAAGATCCAACCCCTCTTTCTCCATTGTCATCAAAATCTCCTTCAAAGCCACAAAATCTGGCTTCTTCATACAAGCATCTAACAATGTGTTGTAAGTGTACTCATTTGGTTTCACCCCTTTACTAACCATTTCATCCATGAGTTTTCTTGCCTTGCTAACCTCCCCTACTTTACACAAACAATCAATAACCATCGTCATTGAATAAACCGTAATCCTCACATCAAATTCAACCATCATCTCAAAAAACTCAACCAACAACTCATATTGTTTTCCCTTCTTCATAGCAAGTAAGTAAACCATACAAGATCTATCATCTATCACAAACCCCTCATTCCTCATATACTCAAAAACCTCAAGAGCTTCCTTAAACCTCATATTATCAACATAAACCCTAAACAACATGTCAAACATCTTCCCCATAACTTTATGCTCTACATGATTCTCACCCAACAAAAAAGCTATTTCTGAAATTGGTTTCCTCATACCATCATCAGCAACAACAGCATGCAATATATTCTTGGATTCGGCAAACTTCCTGGCTTTAAACAAGCGCAAAAACAAGACTATATGTGATTCAAGATTGGGTCTTTGGTGATTTAGACACTGATTTTCTTGAAGAAACTTGAAAAAGCTTAAGCAAGATTGTGTTGGGACAGATGGGTTGGAAAGAACAAGATGGGTTACTTGGTGATTTAGGTAGGAAACTAGAGATGGGGGGATTTTCGTTGTGGAATTGAAATTTATTAGAGTACTGGAGATCAATTTGGCAATTTCTTGATTTGGTTTTTTGGGAAAAAGTTGTTTTGCAGTTTGGAAAAAAATTTGAGTTGACATTTTGAGCATAAAGATGTGATTTTTATTAAATGGGTTTTATGGGTTTAAGGAGATTTACCGGAGGGAAGACACTGATGACATTTTTCCGGTGACGGAGTCAGGTTTCCGGCGAGGCTATTATGCTTAGAAATTGGGGGAAGACGGCGTTAACTGAACTTTAGCTATTTTATGGTTTTGAAAGAGTTGAAATTGGCCCAAATACTTTTTGAAACATCGTCCTCGTTTTTAAATCCTATCTAGCAAAATGGAAGTCTAACGTTTACGTATATTCTATTCTATTAGATTTCACTTGCGAAATTACATTGAATTTATTGATACATAGTTCATCTCTTAAATTTGTCAAAATATTCTATTTAAATATTCGAACTAAGTCTTATTTGAAATACTAATAAAGTGTTTTAATTGAACACTTTGGGGTCGTTTGATAACTGGTTAGAGTTATGCATATATTAGTAATGTAGGAATTAATTATGAGGAAATTTATGAATTATTTATGCAGGTATTAGTTATACATGTATTACTTATTCCAACTTTTATCCTGCATAATATAATACATAAATTCTCTCATAACTTATACATGTATTAGTTATGCGAGTTTCTAAATTGCAAACCAAACACCATATTAATTTTATACATGAATAATTTACCTTCTAACCAGCTACCAAACATGGTATTATTTATGCAGGATTTAATACATGTATAACTCACCTCCAAACCAGCTACCAAACGACCCCTTAAGATTCAAATATTTTTTACAAAAAATTACACGTATTTTCATTCGCCTATTAGATAGTTAAGTTAACCAAATAAAATATATTTCTTTTAATTATGCACATCAACCTCAAGTAGAAAATATCCGAGGTTTTAGAGCTTATTGAGGCAAATGCGTATAATGAAAGTAAATGATATATTACATAGTTAACTTAACTACCTAATAGACGAATGAGAGCACACGCAAGAAAAAAAATTCAAAATTTGAACTGAAAGAAGATAAGCATAACACTTCATTAGGAGTTGAAGTGTTCAATTGAAATATGATTTAGTTCGAGTGTCTAAATAAAATATTTTGATAAATTTAAGGGGCTGATTATGTATTAAGCCATTGTTAATATAACAAAAGAAAGTCTCTTTAATATGTTGTATAATTCGTAAGGGACCAACACTAATTCACCTCACATAATATTCCAAATTAAAGCATAAGAATTTCCAAAATATAGAACAATGTTTAATACATTCCAAAATGTATTTTCTCTCAGCTTCCTTTAATTCCTCTGTTTCGAACTTCTTGAATAACTCCATTCTATCTCTCCCTCGTTACGAACAAAACAGTGAGGCTGTGCCCCAATTATTCACTCCCTTTGTTTTACGAACCCTTGTTGATTCTGAACTTCGTTCACAAAGGAACCGGAGTTTTCAAGGTAAAGTAACCGAGCAACATATCATTAGAATGTGGCTGCCTCCTAGACGTCGAAGTATTAAGAGGAAGGGATAGTCTTGGAAAGATAAGATTGGGTTCTAAGCTGCTGTTGGGGAACTCGGTATAAGCGATATTCCGCTTCCGCCTTTCTAGGCTTCACAATAGCTCTCCCGTTTCTTTTCCAATTCCTTCTTTTCGTACTACTTAGGTGGAGCAATTCGAACTCTCGACAGAATATAAAAGAGGACCACAAGCCTGTGTAAACACCTCAACGAACTCATGTGGACACTCCTCAGCCGAGGACAATCTCTCAAATACACATGTTTATGTTGTTGACCCATTTTTCTTTTCTTTGTTGATTCCTCTCAATGAAATTTTCCATGTTGCACTAAGTTACTTGAATAAATGCAGTATCGTCATGCTCTACTTCCTCTTCAATTCTTTCAACATCGTCTTCACCTTCTCATAACTTAACGTCTTCATCAACACTTCCTTCTCTTTCAACAATCTCTTCAGATTTTACAGTTCGTCGTTCCACTCAACTGTAATTGAATCTTCTTTCTATACTCTTATCTGAAAAAGATAACATGAACACTAGTATCAGTTTGATGCTATATTTGTAACATCTAGCGACACTAGTGGTTGGCATCTCGTGCTAAAGCACGGGCTCAAGCTTCTCACGGTTCACCAAAGTTGAACAGTTATCAGCAAAGCTGAAATCTAAACTTGGCCACTAAATTCAAGCACCTTGAAAAAAAGAAAAATTCAAAGCATCGTTTTTTAAAACTGGAAAAAATAAATCCTACCACTCTTATTTGCCGATTCAAAGCATTACAAAAGATTCTATCTTCTCATTAAGGTGTTATGATTATCATTTACCTCATTTTTATGCCCAAAAACTCTTATTTGCCGAAACCTGAACCTGCACTGGCGGCATTCCAAAAATCCTACTTCAGGCTCGCTACGCTCTTTAACAGCTTGTGATACGGACACCATTGAGATTTGATGTACTGCTGAGTTCTGCACCACAAAGGGGAGAGGGAAAGAGTGCGCACACAAACTAATTAGCAAGATAAATAGTAAATTTGCGCCACTATAAGAAAAAATAAGAGAACAAGCATTTCATTCACCAAAGCCCCCCCAATAGTGAGCTTAACCAGCACAGTGTATGCATTCGAAGCGAACTTTTTATCCCAGGTCAACCAAAACATTTCATCATCTTGCTATTTCTAGTTGTTTAAATCTCAAAGACCACCAAAAAGTGGTTGAGAACAGAAACTTACTTTTTTTTTAAAAAGGGCAGCCCGGTGCACTAAAGCTCCCGCTATGCGCAGGGTCCGGGGAAGGGCTCGACCACAGGGGTCTATTGTACGCAGCCTTACCTTGCATTTCTGTCAGAGGCTGTTTCCAAGGCTTGAACCCGTGACCTTCTGGTCACATGGCAACAACTTTACCAGTTACTCCAAGGCTCCCCTTCCAGAAACTTACTTTTTATTCTACAAAATTACGAGCAAAACATAAATAATTAGGAAGTCAATATTACCATATTATTCATCAACATTGTGCAATTGTCTTCACAAATTTAGAAAAAGAGGAAAGTTGGTGACCTGAGTCTCTGTAAGGAAAATGAGGAATGCAGAAGGAGAACTTCACAGTACTCCACTGATGATCGAGCACATGCAGCTAAAATGGTCTTCATATGAGTGCCAGAAAATGTCCTTGAAGGTACTGTAGACTGCATCAGAGGATGTAATATTTTCAGAATTTAATACGTCACAGTTGTAACGTACTAGATAGGTGTAAAAGAGAACGTACCTATCAAAGTCATAAACATTCATGGTCACTCAGTTTATCTGTAATACAAATTTTTGAGAGGAAATATCGATTTCGATTTGCTCACTGTACATCAATCAAACAATATGAAAAAGATAAAAATAGTATAGTTATCTGGTGCTTCAATATTTGACAGATGAAACAGAGTGCTAAACTTTACAGAAATCCCTAGCTTATGCAGACATGTAATAATTTCTTGAAGTGATGTATCAATAGATAGATGGATCATCCTAGTGCAATGTAGCCAACATAATCTAGTACATATGCTATATCCTGATTTGTCAAGTACTTCAACGAGATGGCCTGAACTTTGGAGTTTCTGGAGCAATTTAAACTATGTGGCTGTATAAAGGTCGAGCAAAAATTGAAACCATATTAAAGGATTAAGTTCAGAGTAAAAAAAAAAAATCGAGAGAAAATCAGGACTTAGCTCAGTATATAGCCACAGATTGAAGGGGTATTTTAATTATGGCAGAAGAAAGATTTCTGAATATTTACGTAAACAATCACACTGAAGTCTAGGCAAAGTCGTGCAGGACTGCAGTGCTTTAAAAAAAGAACATATCGCAAAGTCATACTAAAAACTGATTCCAAGAGGAATGGGTTGTTCCCTTGAAAGATCTCGTCTTTAGTGAAAGACATTATTCGATTAGGAAATGAGAAGCAATTAGTTCCGTTTATAAGCTCTGAGAAGGCAATGCACTAGAAGACGTTCTCGCTAACGATGTCGATGATGCTCAACAATATCTTTCATTTATGTCATCTTTCTACTCAGACAGCAAAAATGAATTTGCCACATATCAGATGTAGAATATTGAAATGAAGCCAGACTCTCATTTGGGTAATCTTTTGCTCTTATAGGAGTCTTATGTAACACAAAAGTAGGGTGGTTACCTCTTCTACATGCTAGATGCTACATATAGGTAGGATATACATGTACCACCAAGGCATATCATTGGGTACTGCGATGAAAAGAATAAGAAGATAATTACTTACGACATGGCGAATGGAACTCTTAAGGATCATCTATATGGCTCAGGCCTTCCAAATTTGAATTTGGACACTAAGGCTTGAAATTTGCGTAGGATCAGAGGACTTCACTATCTTCATACTTTTCAGAAGGCAATTATCCTCCTTGATGTCAAATCTCCAAATATGTTGCTTGATGAAAATCTCAGGGCTAAAGTTTTTGATTTTGGATTATCGAGAATTGGTCCAGAAATTGATCAAACACACGTCAGTACTGGCTTACTGCAGTGAAAGGAAGTTTTTTATTACTTGATCCAGAGTATTTCACAAGGTAACAACTAACTGAGAAATCTGTGGCAGGCCTATTATTGATCCATCTCTTCCCAAAGGAATGGTAAATTTGGTTGAATTGGTGTCCAGTTGGGTAAGGATGGGGCAGTTGGGAAGAGTTGTTGATCCTCGTATTGTAGGCAAGATAAGACTAGAGTCTTTGCTAAATTTTGTAAAGACTGCCAAAAAATGCTTGGTTCTGGTGTAAAATTGAGCCACCATGCGAGAAGTTTTGTGTCACTTGGAATATGCATTGGAACTCCAAGAAAAAAATAAAAGAACAAGGCAGCCCCCAAACAAAGAAACAATTTTAAAATATACTGAAAAGGAATTAATGCAGCATCTGAAAACCTGGTAGAACTTCAGCCTTATAAATTGGCCATAGAGCAGAACATTGGTTAATAAGATGAACGTTAACCTTTCTAGGTAAAACAACTAAAGAAGAAGAACCAAGTACGAAAATCATTCATCTGGAGCACTGAGAAACAATTAATTAAAACGTTATAAATGATATTTATTCCAAAAATCTCATGCCCATTGAGATTTTCATTTCTTTATGCAAAATGACATGATAAAGTTGTGGAAATGTTCGCCTGGCTAGCTACGAGGGGATTAATCCTGACGGCTGAGAATTTGAGGGGAGAGGAAGATTATATGTGTCAATTGGTGCTTTATGTGTAAATGTTCGGGAGAAGATGTGAATCAGCTTCTTAACATTGTCAGATAGCCTCTTGTTTGCGGTGGGAATTTATAGGATTGTTTGATCTCCAAGGGGTGATGCCATGCTTGGTTAAAGAAGTTACGTACAGCTGGACCTTTAGAAGACCCGAAAGAAAACGCCAGGGATGAATGTTGCTCCACTTGCACTTATGTGGACCATATGGAAAGAGAAAAATGGGAAAGCTTTTGAGGGAACAGGGAAGGACTTTGTACACCTGAGGAATAGCCTTTTATCCCTTATTTCTTTTTGGCTTAAGTCATCGATGGCCCCTTAAAGTTGTTTGAATAATTCACTTGGACACCTTAACTAGGACTAGTACCTATTGAACACCTAAATTATTCGAAACGTATACCTATTAGACACAAAATGTTGATGTGGCAAAAAAAGTGTTTCTCACTTCTGTTGGGCGCGTGAAAGAATCTCAAATTTTTTATTTTTTATTTTTTTTGTGAAAAAGTTTACTTTTTTTTTCTTTTATTGACACTTGGCAACTAAGTAATAACTAAAAAGAATTATTTATTCATTTGTTGAAAATAATGGTTTCTTAATTAAAAAAGTAAAGGCAACCCCCACCCCCCTCCGATCGTCATCTTCTTCACCCCATGTTTACTTTTCAAAACCTCTCGACATTTTTTCTCCTGCACCTCTTTTTTTTTTTGATCGTTGCAAAATTTTATTTATTTTCATTCTTTACAAAAGAAAAAGGTTCCTGAATCAACTTTCTTCTTCTCCTGCCACCACCGGACCACCCTATCACCGCCACCTCCATTTATGTGATTTGGTACTAAAAGAAATAATATTTTTCGTTGACGATTTCTATTTAGCACTTGAATCTAAAAGAAAGAACTTTTTTTTAATTTACTATAAAAAGGAAGGGATAGAAAAATATTTTTTGGCTGATTATTCTTTTTGATAAGGGTTAAAACTATTTTTCATTTATTAAATTAAAAATTCATTTTTATTATTATTTTGAGCCTTTATGATACGTGTCATTGTCTTATTTGTTGGTTTCCATGGCACCAGCGTCTGAGGTACACGCATAACATTTTGTAGACTGATTGTCATTTGTGTTTAATAGGTATAAATTTGTTAAGATTGGAGTGTTCAATAGGTATTAGTCCTAGTTGAAGTGTCTAAGTGAATTATGCGGACAACTTTAAGGGGCTGTCAATGACTTAAGCCTTTCTTTTTGGTGCACCCATGAGATCCCCTATAAGCATAGAAGATTGGGTGTTGTTTGTAGAAGACCATATCTTTTTGGTAAGATTTTCTACTTTTTTCAGTATTCTTCTTTGTATACGGGAGAATGATGCCTTCTTTAAATAAAATTTGTTTACTTTATCAGAAATTGATATGATGAAGCTGTGAAACGAGCTGATAAGGAAATACAGCAAGTCTATTAACCAGTTCTGTCAAATTGTATCTAGTTGAAACAGTTACGCCAAAAAGAGAGTGAAAGGAAAAGAAACGTGATCTAAATGTTCACATACGGGTTGAAGTGGCAGAGAACTATGTGAGAATCTTCATTTGTTAGAGACTGTCAAACAGCATACCAAGGCCCAAAGCTTTTGATGGGGCGACTGCAGTACTGCTGGTTTCTAATTATATTTATTCTTTCTCCCTGGTATTTGAACATGCTGTAAAATCTGGAAAGTCTTTTCCATCAACTACTATAAGAAGTCCATCTCACTTTGTTTTTTTTCTTCTTTCTAGTGAGGGTAACTAACCATTAAAGCACATGACCACCGTAAAAAGTGATCCAGCTTCTATATTACATGCTAAAAGTTAGCTCTCTGGTATAACAATGATAATCTAGGCCACTCAACCAAAAAAGTAACAGAACCTAAAAATTTGTAATACATCCCCGCCAAAGGCGGAACCAAGATTTCCACTAAAGGGGTTCAAAATCTGAAGAAATAAACACACGAACTAGTTGAAGGGGGTTCAACATCTACTATATATACATACAAAAATAATTTAACCATGTATAAATTGTATAATTTTCCACCGAAGGGGGTTCGGATGAACCCCCTGGCCAAAGGCTGGCTCCGCCCCTGATCCCCACCAGCTTTGTCCTGGTTCTTCCATTTTCAAGAGAATAATGTACTGGACGACCTAGGAAGCAATACTGCTTAAACAAATATGTAGCTAAACATTTTGAACCAAATGCCTCAAAAGTTGAAATTACACACTAAGCAAGTGATATCCCATCATGACTTCGTAATGAAACAATATTTATCTTTAAAGACCATGGTTATTTAGTCTCATGGTTGATATTTCATGTTGATTCAAATAATAGAAAGATGTTATATTCTAATGCTGTATGAATACTTACAGATGTCATAGGGCGATATATCTCCTGTCGACTAAGATCATTGTCTAAATGAAGGAAATCAAGCAGCTTAAATCTGAGCAGCAGTTTTGCTCTTTTTTGGGTCTCAAATAGATATCAACCTTGAGTTTATGGCAGACAATGTCAATTGACAACACTAAGATCAGCAGCCACAAGCTAGGCACACCAAATTTCTGCAGGGTGTCCTGCACCATATAATTCATTTTGTTCAAATAAAACATCATGAAGAAGTGCTAAACAATCTGTTATGCCTCTAATTAGCTAAGTCTGATTTACATGAAGTTAACGACTTACAAGTTAGTAAAGAACATCTTCCAGCACTAAATAAATTTCAACTATGAAGCGCTATCCACGAGTGCAGGGTATGTAATAACACCGAGTGTTAGGCCGGCCTCTATCATCTGATTGTATAATCTGAAGGCTTCATTTGATCTGCCCTCTTTTGATAGGCCAGAAATCATTGTTGTGTAAGTCACCACATCCGGAACTAAACTCTATGTAAGAATCTCGATGAAAAGCTTCAAAGCAGCATCTACTTTTCCTGCTATGCATTCCCGATGTATATCAGAGGTGTATGTATAGACATCTGGGACATCATGACAATCATTAAACCTTCTTTCATCGTACCTTTCTTATAATAACCATCTTCAGGGCATTGTAAGTAATTGCGTTAGGCTTAACTCCCTTAGTTTCCATCTCAATAAGTACCTTTATTGCTTTAGCAATATTTCCCAACTTGCAACAACCATCTATCAGGGCAGTGTATGTTACCGTGTTAGGCTTAACTCCCTTAGTTTCCATCTCAAAAAGTAACTTTATTGCTTTAGCAATATTTCCCGCCTTGCAACAACCATCTATCAGGGCAGTGTATGTTACCGTGTTAGGGTTAACTCCCTTAGTTTCCATCTCAATAAGTACCTTTTCTGCTTTGACAGGATTTCCCACCTTGCAATAACCATCTATCAAGGCAGTGTACGTTACAGTGTTAGGCTTAACTCCCTTAGTTCCAATCTCACTAAATACCGTCTTTGCTTCTATGAAATTTCCCTGCTTGCAATAACCGTCTATCGGGGCACAGGCACTGTATGTTGTTGGGTTAGGCTTAACTCCCTTAGTTTCCATGACACTAAGTATCCTTTTCACGTCAACAATTTTTCCCAGCTTGCAATGACCATCTACCTGTGTAGTGTACGTTGCCGTGTTAGGCTTAATTCCCTTAGTTTCCATCTCAATAAGTACCCTTTTTGCTTCCACAAAATTTCGCTGCTTGCAATAAATATCGATCAAAATTGTATAACTAACTGTATCTGGAGCTACACCTCGATCCACCATCGAGAGCAACAACCTTTTTGCTTCATCATGCAAATCTAGCTTAAGCAGGCCCGTAGCAATTATATTGTAAGCATTTGCATCAGGCTGATGTCCTTTGCCCTCCATAATTCTCTGTAGCCTCAGTGCTTCCTCCACATTACCCTGCTTACAGTAACCATCCATCATCGTATTAAATATGACCCGGTCTATGTCAATTCCCTTGCTTTGCATCTCATTAAGCAAAACTTCAGCTTCTTGCATTAGTCCAGCCTTGCAGAATCCATTCATCAAAGCTCCATATGTGTGACCATCAGGAATGAGGTCTCTCTCCACCATTTCAACAAACGTCGAAAATGCCTTTATAACATCACCTAACTTACTATAACCACTAATCATGGAGGTGTATAAATGAACGTTTGGCTCTATGCCCTTCTCTTCCAGTTCCCTAAACAACCTCTCAACCTCTTCAAGATCACCAAAAGTTGAATATCCTTTAATCAAAAGTGTATAACTTGTCAGATTAAGATCGAAACCATCCTTCTCCATTATCCTCAAAATCTCCTTTACAGCCACAAAATCTTCTATCTTCATATACGCTTGTAATAATATGTTAAAAGTGTAATCATTTGGCTTCACCCCTTTACTAGACATCTCATCCATAATCTTTCTTGCCTCACAAACCTCCCCCATTTTACACAATCCATCAATTACCACCGTCATCGAATAAACTGTAATTTTCACATCAAACTCAACCATCTTGTTGAAAAACTCGAACAACGACTCATACCGCCTTTGCCTTTTCATAGCAAGCAAGTAAACCATGCAATGTCTATCATCAATTTTAAACTCCCTTTTTTTCATATAATCAAAAACCTCCAAACCTTCCTTAAACCTCATAGTATCAACATAAACACTAAATAACATATTAAACATCTTCCCTATCATAAATTTAGGCTTTACATGATTATCACTCAACAAAGAAGCTATTTCTGAAAAGGGTGTCTTCAGACCATCAGCAACAACAACAGCATGCAATATATACTCAGCTTCAGCAAAATCCCTGGATTCTATCAAGTCTAAAACTAAGGCTAAATGGGTTTCAAGATTGGGACTTTTCTTGAAATTTGAGCAAGAAAAAGGGGAAGGGGGAACAAGGGAGATTAATTTGGAAATTTCTTTATTGGGTTTCTTGGGAAAACGTTGTTTTACATGTTGGTAAAACTTTTGAACCGACATTTGACAACAACTCAATATCTTGTAAACTGTAAAGGTGCAATTTTTATAGAAACTTGAGCAAGATTACCTTTATTAACAGCGAGTCTAAAGATGCCATTTTTTCCGGCGATTTTCCGGCGAGGCTCTGCTCAGCTGAGCAAATTAATGAAGGTGTAATTTGGAGCTTTTTAGGAGAACTTGGGAAGGACGGCGCCAAGAATTTTGATTGAAGTACAAATAAGCCCTCGTATAGTTTTGAAGTAGTCTAAATTGACCCTTTATACTTTCGGTTATAGCTTTAACTGAAATCAATAATTTCTGATTTTTTTTTAAATATCTATAAATATTTTATTGTAAATCGATTATTATTATATACTCTATATATTAATTTAAAGTGACTATAGAAATCCATTAACTTTAAATTCTGACCGTTTATAAACTCTGATGATGATGTGGGAACTTAATAGGTTTGGTTTTTTCGTTGTGTGTAAATCTATTTTTACCCAAAAAAACTATCAAAAGAATCCTAGTCGTAAATCGTAAGAGCTCTTTAATTTATTTTGTCCCTAATTGATCATTTACCCAACCACATTTTGTCATAAGCAATAACTTTGTTGATTTAGTGCGTTATGTTTTTATAGGAGACTCTGTGTGTTTATTGTCATATTAAATAGTATGTATTACTATCTTATTAGTGGCATTCACTATTTCAATTATGTAAACTAAATTTAAATATTTTTTAAGAGATTTGAATTTCTATTTCTCATTCTTTATAATATTTATTTCTTTTTCATCATTCAAATATGTTGCTTTCGATTATATTAGATTTGTATTATCTTATAGGATACAATCGAAAAACTAAACTGAAAAACAGAAGAGAGAAAAATCACAAGGCCCCATTAAGTACAACAACACATAGGAGGAGATTTAATCTCTTACTACATACAAAGCCTTTGTACTATGCATTAATGAATCAAACTTCACATAATGCCTGAAAGTTGACAAGATATCTACTTATGGATATCTGGATCTTTAGTTGCAGAGACACTTATTTGCGTGTTAATATGTGACGCATCAATTTTGGAGGTCAACAAAGCCTTGTTGTTACAACCTCGTTTGTTTGACGTCTTCGATAAAATATTTAGGACATGTTGCATTACATAGCAACAGGACCAAAGAGTCGGTCTCTATGGTGATGTTCTTCAGATATTTCAAGAGGTGGAGGCTTAGTCCATAACTGGCAGCCTTAGCTTCTGCTTCTGTGCTGCTGCCACAACTCGAAGGTGAGGAGAAAGCCAAGATGAGATTGCCTCTATCATCCCTCAAAACTCCCCCTCATACCAGATTTTCCACTAGCTGGGCAGTAGCTTCCGTCAGTACTCAATTTAAGGACGCCATTTTCAGGGAACTTCCAGCATACAGTAGAAAGGTTTGAGACAGGTTTTCAGCTTCACAAGTTTTTCACAAAGAGTGATCCAAGTTGATGTTGAACCAACTTTTGGATAAGCTTTAGCAATTGTACTCTGAATGTTCCAGCCAATGAATTGGATCATTAGATATCTGTTGGAATTCCTTCTGCCTCCATAATTACACTCACACCTTTGTTTCCAAATCTCCCAACAGATAACACCTGGTATAGTTTGAAGAACTAGCTTGTGGATGGAATTATTTGATTTTTGATTCCACCAGTTGTAAATCATGTGTCTGATCGTGTTTGTCTGAATTCTGATTCCCAGTGGCCCTCCAAAGTGCTTCCACACATATTGAGCTGCCTCTCCATGAAGAAAAACATGTTGCATTGGTTCTCTTTTCGGAACAGTGCAGCAGTTGAATAGAGTGTCCTTCAGAATACCAAATCTGCTTATGACTTCGTCAAAGGGAAGTTTGCCCTGCCACAATTTCCAAGCAAAAAAAGAGATCTTAAAAGGAATGTTGAAGTTCCATACCTGAGCAATATTGTCGTCTGTTGGTTTCCGTTGTCTAATCAGATTTCAAGTTGATTTGTTGGAATATTTCCCATCTTTGTTTTGAGTGTCATGCTTGCCATTTCCAATGTTCTTGATATGCTGAATTGTGCTATCTGATAGGATGTTCTGCACCTTTGCATTGTCCCAAGTTTCATTGGTAATGAAATGTCTTACTAGAATCTTCGTACTCTTCTTTGTTTCAGATAATCATTGGCTAGATCACCTTTGCCACTCCAGTTGTCCCACCAAAAACTACAATTTCCAGAAGGGTAATGATCAAAAAAGAAGTTTGTGGAGATGGTACAAACCAAGTAATAGTATTGTCAAAGACTCGGTCAAAAGCGTGCTTAAGTCGTGAAGCAAGGTGTAAAACAGGTTGAGTGCTTCACCCTCACTTAGTTGGCGCTTTAGTGCATCCACAAAGATACTAAAGCATACACCTTATCACCAATGGGCTTTATCCTAAGGAGGGGACACTAAACAATAACTTAAACTTAAAATATCTGAATTATAATTTATCCTTATTCATAACTTAAATTACATTCATCTTATTTTCACTTTATCCTTCATTTGTGCCCTTTCCACTAAAGTACGTGCTCTAGTTGTCCTTTGCGTTTAAAGGCTAAAGCCGCAACAAAGCTTAAGCTTTTTTGTGCTTTTTTCCTTTGATAACACTCCCGAGTATATCCGAAATAATAACCATGCAGAATTTTCTTTTCTATATATGCAACAAGCAATGTCTCTTAACCTTTATATTTTCAACATGCAACTGATATTAAGTTACAACTTACAAGTATGGGGTCTACACCTGGATACTATACATGCAGAATTTTCTTTTCAACAAGCACAAGATATGGTCCTTAATATTAATCCTTTTGACATGCACATGTACATATTAGAATACAAACTCTAGACATGGTAGAAGCATTCTACAGCAATAAAATATACACAAGCACATACACAATATCTAATGGTCAACTCAGTGAATTCCAGTTTAATAAGAAAACAATCTGCTATATATACCTCCGACTAGCTAATAAAGTTCACGATATACAAGTTCATAGAGAAGAATTTCTCACACTAAGTGCAGAGCATGCAGTAGCATCGGGTATTACGCCTGCTTCTATCATCTGATTGTATAATCTGAGGGCTTCATCTGATCTGCCTTCTTTTGATAAGCCAGAAATCACCGCTGTGTAAGTCACAACATTCGGAACTAAACCCTTTGTAGGCATCTCGTTGAAAAGCTTCAGAGCATCATCTACCTTTCCTAATTTGCATTCCCCGTGTACAAGTGAGGTGTATGTATAGACATTAGGTATCAAATCCTTAGATTCCATGAAAATTCTTATCTTATAAGCTTCATTCATCATACCTTTCTTGCAATAACCATCTATCAGCGCAGTGTATGTATTGGCGTTAGGCTCAACTCCGTTACTTTCCATCTCAATAAGTGTCCTTTTAGCTTTAACAAAATCTCCTTGCTTGCAATAACCATCTATCAACGCAGTGTATGTTTTCGTGTTAGGCTTAACTCCTTTGGTTTCCATCTCACTAAGTGCCCTTTTCGCGTCTACAAAATTTCCATGCTTGAAATAACCATCTATCAAGGCGTTGTACGTTCCCGTGTTAGGCTTAATTCCCTTAGTTTCCATCTCACGAAATGTCCTCTTTGCTTCAACAAAATCACCCTGTTTGCAGTAAATATCAAACAAAGTCGTATAAGCCAATACATTGGGAACTACACCTCGATCCACCATCGACAGCAACAACCTCTTCGCCTCATCATGCAAATTTAGCTTACGCAAACCCGTAGCAATAATATTGTAAGCATTTGCATCAGGCTCATATCCTTCACCCTCCATAACTCTCTGCACCCTTAACGCTTCCTCCACATTGCCCTGCTTACAATAACCATCCATCATCGTATTAAATATAGCTCGATTAATACGAATCCCCTTGCTTTGCATCTCATTAAACAGAACTTCAGCTGCTTCCATCTGTCCAACCTTGCACAACCCATTTATCAAAGCCCCATATGTATGACCATCAGGAACAAGTCCTCTCTCAGTCATTTCGTCGAACATTTGATACGCCTTCCTAAAATGACCCATTTTACAATAACCACTAATCATAGATGTGTATAAATAAACATCTGGCTTTATACCCTTCTCTTCAATCTCCATAAACAATCTCTTAACTTCTTCAAATTCTCCGAAAATCGAATACCGTTTAATCAAAAGTGTATAACTTTTAACGTCGAAATCCCATCCTTCTTTCTCCATTGTCCTTAAAATCTCCTTCACAATAACAAAATCTGGTTTTTTCTTTATATATGTATTTAATAATTTTCTATAAGTGGAATTATTTGGTTTAGCAAAATTTTCATCCATGAATTTTTTTGCTTTACAAAACTCACCCATTTTACACAATCCATCAATCACCACTGTCATTGAATAAACTGTAAATTTCACTTTAAACTCAACCATGCATCTTCTGAACAAATTCGAACAAGGAATCATATCGTTTTTGCCTTCTCATGGCAAGTAAAAACCTCCAAAGCTTCCTTAAACCTCATATTACCAAAATAACTGCTAAGCATGTCGTAGCAGAAATGTAAGTTCCGGTGGAAAGAGGCGGAGGCGGCGGCGGCGGCGAACGATTACCGACGAGCCCCTGCCTATATGAGCAAAAGGGGTAATTTGGAGTTTTCAGGAGTTGGGGACATACGGGTCAAGTGAGATTTAGCCCTCGCATATTTTTGAAGGAGTTGAAATTGGACCCATATACTTTCGAAAGCTTCTATTAAGTCCTCATATTTTGGAAGGAGTCGAAATTGGCCCCATATACTCTCGAAAGTTTCTATTAAGTCCTCATATTTTGAAGGAGTCTTTAACTATCCTCCTGCCATATGCGTAGTTGAAACTTGAAACTTGAAACTTGAAACAATCATATTTTGTAGTTTTAAATATCACACATTCCTTCATTCTTCAATTATCTTATGTAACAAAACTATATTAGAAAAATTATTAATTTCATATTTTATTTAGAGGAACAAATTTAACTTTGTGCTTTGCGAAAAGGTCTAACTTTACCATCCGTTAAAAATTTGATTGATCCATATGTCTTCCCCGTTATAATGTTAGCTCAAAACTTTATTGTTCTTATAGATCTAATTCATTGAAATTTCATCCAATAAAACCAAAGAATTATAATAGATAAAAATATTATATTTATTGCTAATAAGGTTATTGCGAGACCCATCAAAGGAGTAGTTCCTAGAAAACCATTTCTGTTTTTTTTTAATCTTTCATTTCATTAGATGATTCTTTTTAGACATGGTAAGGATAACATGA
The DNA here is from genome assembly GCA_003996215.1 of Jaltomata sinuosa. NCBI lineage: Eukaryota > Viridiplantae > Streptophyta > Magnoliopsida > Solanales > Solanaceae > Jaltomata > Jaltomata sinuosa. The sequence goes on from QJPP01000016.1 coordinate 287,264, forward strand.
AAGAGTGTACATAATTCAATGGAATATTTATTCATACAACAAATGAAGTAACCTTCTTTCTGGGAATCATTGTTAGCATCAACTTTGGAACAATCAATAAATTACATAAAATTACAACAACATACTTCTGAAGATGGTGATGTGTACGCAGATCTTACCCCTATTTTGTGAAGGCAAAGATGTTGTTTCCGAAAATCCTATTTAACTTTTTGTTGTTCTCCATGAACTTGAACTTGTTTGTGCAAACATTTACTGGGTGATGATGATCAGGAGCTTCTGCAAGAACTTGAACTTTGACAATAGATCCATCTTTAATATTATAAGTAGATAAAAATTGATCACTCTTGATTTCTTTAGACTTGTGATAAAGTCTCATGTGTTCATCACCCCATACCTTTTTGATTATTTTCATCAATTCTCTCACACTACTTTTTTCTTTCACTTGAGCATAGAATTCTGATGTTGGAGACTCAAATTTGATCCTCATAATTCTTGGTTCTCCAGCCATTGTTTGTACAAAATGGAAAGAAAGAAATTGAAGATTTAAAATAATAGTTGTGTTGGAATATTGTTGAGAGGATATCAATGTTATTGACTATATATAGGCTTTTGGGATGGGATATATTAAAGGTTTAATCAATTAAACTGTTCTACACGCCATTAAGGTTTCTTAATTAATAGACACAAAATATAATAGTGTACACATGAATTAATATCTATCCAAATAGATATTTTATATCCTGGTTTTTGACGGTATATTTCAGAGGCGCATTCAAGATTTTAAGTTTATGAATTTGAGAACTATAATCTTTATTGTTTAGTGGATTTTTGATAGGTTATTTATACATATTAAGTGAATTTCTTAACACATATATGACGTTTAAGTTAAAGTTACTGACTTTTGTCAAATCCGTATATATATAATTTTAGTCACTTATAAGTATGATAGATAGATCATAGATCATGAGATCTCTCCGCCCCTTACCATTAGTCTCGTGTTAGAATAATGGGGATGAAAAATCACGTAATAAAAAATGCTTCCCTTTTAAATTATTGAGCTCTAGACGATGTGAATCTAAATTAATCAAATATATATTAAAGCTTTCACCTTTGTACTTTATATTCCTTTCTTTCCATTCAAGGAACGATTTTATTTTTTTTTTGGATTGGTAGCAAACTTAATTGGATTGGGATTTAGAGAATAAAGCATTATACAACATGTCACGGCAAAAACACGAGTTAAATGACTTTTTTGTCAAAGAAATTTCACACACTCTTTTGATTAAATGTCGTATGAAAAAACAGCTCAATACCTAAAGATCATTCTAAATTTGACACATAATTATATACAGTTTTTTTCTGAAATATCAGCAAACTTAATTACTCATCTGAACTTAAATATTTAGTAGCTTTTACCCTTCTAAACAAAAAAACTATTGTAGTCTTAATTCCTAATAAAAATGATTTTATATTTGAGACTCGAACTCGAAATTTCTGGTGGTTGCTTACATAGAATGAGAAGACTAATATTATACTCAAATTTTAAGATATTTGTTTTATACAAACTTAGAATTGGTAGGTGTGTGTGATGATTAGTTTGACTGGTAATTGGACAAATTCTTCTTCAAACGCGGCGACACGCACACAACTACAAGAAGTTTGTTAGGATAGATATAAACATTTTGAACTAATCTATTTCTTTCAAAAAAAAAAACGTTATCACACGGGTGGAGTCTGGAGAAGATTTTATCAATAAAAATAATCACAATAATATATTCAGTAAAATCTCACAAATAAGACCTGAGGAAGATAGAATGTACGCATATTTTATCATTACCTCGTAAAAATAAAAATACTATTTCCGAAAGACCTTTAGCTCAAATGCAACATTTTTTTAAACTAACACTATTTGTTTATCTTTTTTCCTTGGTTATTGGCTAACGATTACAAGTCATTTATAAAGCAAATGAGGATGTCGAAGATTACACACATCTTATGAAAAAAGGAATGCATACTGCTAATTCAAATTACCTTTCAAACATTACGAGCTTTTTCCTATATACATATCAGTGTTACCTTTGTTAATTGAAGTTTAAGATAAAGCAGTAGCTCGTTAAATATATTAACAATGACTTTTAAAAAATTATTGCTTCAAAACCTTTTATCGATACACCCCTTTTTAACTATATCAAATAGCGCATTAGTCGTAAGAAAAAAAATGTCTAACATGAGGGCTACTCATTCCCTGAATTGGCTGAAAGAAGCAAGCACCTAATCTTATTTTAGAAATCTTGCAGACTAATAATTGATGGAAATTAATTGGCGTTGCATCTATCCCAATAATTCTTTAGCTTTTTCTTAGGCCTTTTCATTATGCCTTTTTTTTTTACATACAAACATAGTTAAGTTAATTTTTCATTTCAAAAAATTAATTTTATGATCTTAGTGCATTAACTTCGTCGGAAATTACTGATTTTTTTATAGTGATTAATTAGAACTGAAATTTCTTCTAAGTAGGGATGTTTACGAGTTGAGTTAGGTCGGTTATTGATTGAAATTAAAATCAAACAAATATAATTGATTATTAAATTATTAAAATCAAATCAAACCAAATATAATATACATTTATTAGTTTGGTTGTTGTTGGTTGTGGTTCGATTGTTCACTCATTAATCATACACGAAAATAAAAGAAATAATTCATTTTAAAGGGAAAAAAAACAACGACAATTCATTCAAAAAAAATCCTCAGATTACCACATAAAATACTAAAAATAGTAACATAGCATACTCTAATACAAGATATTTAAATTATAAATTAATTTTGATGAAAACATATATAAAATATTTAAAATTATTCATAAAAAATAATATATTATGTATATATAATTATAAAAAAAAATGTATATAATTTATCGGTTCGGTTCGATTATTTCTTCGAGTTTTTTGAACAAAACCAAAATCAAACTAAATATTATCGATTTTTAATAAATGTAAAATCAAATCAAATAAAAATTAATTTAATTTATTTTTTCGATTTGAACCGATTTTTACCCGAAACGTGAACACCCCTACTTACTTCTACCATGGATATATATTTTTACATCGGAAACCCCTTCTAACCATTGGTACATGTTGACATTCACCACAACGATCATGGACCAATTGGGCTTCAAGTATGCAGGCTAAATTGCACCATGGAGTACTGTTGGTATAGGGCTTCTATTCTTTCTTTTCTTTTTTCTTCCCCACCGCATTGGGACTCCCGTCTATCCGGATTCGCATCACGTAACGTTAAGAAACCATTTCATAACAAGATTTTTTCTATATTCATGATTCAAACTCGAGACTTTTAATTATAAATTTATGAGTAGAAGAATCTTATTTATCCCACCACAACTCTAATAGCCGGTAAAAGGAAAAATATTTATATGCTTCACTCCATCCTTTGCCCCCTCCCCCCCACCCCACCCTCCACCCTCCACCCTCCACCCCCACAATTCTAAAGTTTCAGGCGATTGAAAGATCTAGAGTCAGTACATTCAGAATCAGACTCTGAACGCAGAGCATAACCAATACAAAGTAAAACAAAATCATCACAAAAATTATATGAATAAAACAAGATACCACAGTATAAAAACTCCCATTGATCAATCCAACAACTCCGAATTACAACCATTTTTTTCCTTCAACTTAATACCATAGTAACCTATAGTCCTATACCAACAATATAAACTCTAAAACAAAGTAATCTCATATGACTTACGAAATTATTCTTTCACGGTTCTTCAGCAAAGACAGTGACTTTGATAATTGAACCGTTTTTAACACCATAGGCAGACAAACTCTGATCATTCCTCATTTCAACAGAATTGTGCCTCAGTAACATATAGTCACTCCCCCATACTTTCTTAACAATTTTGATCAAATCTTTAACTTTATCACTTGCTTTCACTTCAACTTGAAATTCTGAAGTTGGTGACTCCACTTGTACTCTGATTTTTTGTTCTGATCTTGCCATTGGGGTGGGGTGGGGGGATTGTTGATAGAATTAAGAAAAAGGGACTAGTTTTTATTGAGAGAATTTAATTAGCCAGCTGTATCCTAGGCATAAAATATATACAAAAAGTTGTCAAAGATAAAGACAAATTAAATCATTGGCTTAAATGTTTTCTTTTATTTGGTTAGTTGGTAATTTTTAATTATTGTCTAAATCAGATATGGAAGAAATTACACTCAAATCTCTCTTTAAAAATGTCGTTTATTTGAATAATATTTTTTTACTGTTGTAAACGAAGTAATATTATAGAAAATATACAATATAAAAAATTGTTGTTAGAAAAAAACGAGAATGTTTTCGGTGTTTGGTCATGAAAATAAAAATAAATCACTTTATTTGTAATTTTCAAAGTTGGAGTTGGAGTTGGAGTTGTGTTTGACCATACTTTTTGCAATAAATTTTTAGAATCTAAATGTATTTTTAAAAAATATATAAAATATAATTTAAGCATGAAATATAATTTAAATGGGGTTATTTTATGAAAATAAAAAAATTAGTATTTTTTTGAAAAATAATAATGTAAAAGTGAAAACAGGGTTTGAATGTTTTCTATGTATTTTTAAAAAATATATAAAATATAATTTAAGTATGAAATATAATTTAAATGGGTTATTTTATGAAAATAAAAAAATTAGTATTTGTTTGAAAAATAAAATAAAAGTGAAAACAGGGTCTGACTGTTTTCTAAATTAAAGTTGTATTTGAATTCTTATGGTCAAACAAAAAATTATGAATAAAGTGAAATAATTTTTCTAAATAAAGTGAAAAAATTTCATGATTAAACAACACCTAAATCACTGTCTTTGATTACCATGAGATATTGTTTAATGAAAAATATTTTCCGTCAATAGAGGAAAAGGTTATAGTTTTTCTTGTGAAGACATTTTATTTTTTTAATTTCACTCACCTATATTTTTCATAGAAAGTGACTTTCACACCATACCAAATACATCTAACATTGATCTCTAAGTTGTTAGGGACCATTTGATTGGTGAATAAGTTATATCAAAAATATAATACAAATTTTTAATATGTGAATTAAATAATGACAAGATTATTTAGTGAATATATTGTTATTGATCGATGTTTGATTCGTTGGACTAAAAAAGAATGGAGTATATATATTATAAAATATGTGTATGATTTTACGCTAGATGAAAATTGAGAAATTTTCATTTTCAATTTTAACCTTGACTTTTAAAAAAAATTTAAAAGTATGGGAGAAAAGTTTTGGAGAAAGGCACCTGTGTTATTTTGGTATTATATTTGAGGATTAGTAATTCATAGATTATTATCCTATATTGAGTGTGATATAAAAATAATGTCACAATTATCATAATACAAATAAAGTCAAAATAACTAATTTCGAAACTAAAAATTCAACCAAACAAGAAATACAATAACATGAGATTATTATTCGTCATCCTACAAATCAAATCAACCCTTAGAAAGGCTTTGTTTTTTGAAACCGTTTTAGATGAGTGTGTGGGCAAAATCAAAATTTACTATCACTTTCCGTTCACCTCCTTGTTACTTAAAGGGCAAAGTCGCCAAGGTTTGACATCGACATGTTGTTATCCAACAAAGAAAATATAATGCGTGAAGATTCTTCTTTTCTATGTAACCATATACACGATACTACATTATTCCAAAAAGTAGGAATTTTAAGAGAAAATTGTAAATAAATGAGTGTGATTATTATATACCCATAATTGTGCATAAGTACTAATAAAGGTGTCTTTTTTTCGTACCAAACTCAAGTTGCACTATTGCTACTAACTTTAGTATCAGTGATTGATTGCACAGTTAACCATTTTGTTATAGATATATTGATATAAACATATTGAAATAAACTCTCGAAGGATCGATTACCATTCTAAATATCGTAGGCGAAAAATTATTCTGCAATGCAGCGATGGAGTGCGGAGGTGGTTTCCATCTTGAAATTCTCTCTTTTTAAAGTTGTACCAAGCCCAGCCACCTCTTTTCTCTCCTTTAATGAAGGACTCTCACCTTGCTTTCTATTCATTTATTGGTTAACAATTCATTTTATGTGTAGCGTATGGTTCTCATATCTTCGAAACAATTATAGTGCGACCACTAATCTAATATAAAAACTTTGCAACCATTTGGGAATTGAAGGAATTTAATGTTGTCTATTGTGGACCATGGATAAAACATTGACTTAACAGACTAGTTGTAGTAGTTGTTAATTACATATAAGATGAATATGAGGAAGAAAGTTCCATCTTATGCAGTGTCGAAATCAAAAATTTATGTAAGGGAATTTTTGTTTTAAAAAATATCATATCTAAAATTTGAAATTGTAACCAAAAGCAATTGTTGAATTTTCTTTCTCACTGCATACAAGAATCTTCCTTGTGTCAAGGGAATTAAATAATTTATATATAATCAATCCCCTCCCCCCCCCCCCCATTTATATACAATATATTATTTGCATTTGTGACGTAAAGCAATTCTCGTAGTTAGCTTTTGCTGTTACATAAAAAACTTTTCTTATATATTAATTAAACAATTTATACAAGTATAAAAAAGGTGTCTTTATTCTTAATATATAAGAGATTCAATTAAACCCGCCTCATCAATTTCACGTCTTATATCATCATATAACAAAGTAAATTTAGCCCTAGAACCTTTTTTCACTACTAAAAAGAATTACTATTTTTTCTCAGAAATTTTTCATTGAAAAATATTGGGTAGCTATTTTTACAAGTATTTTAATTGAATTGGTGGAGAAAAAAAATAGTAATATTTTCATACAGAAAAATTTAGGAAGTTTCCCACTATTTCAATGAAAATATGTTACCCATTATGTATTTTTTCAGTGAGCTAATTTAACTAAAAAAATGAACGAAAAAAATTATGTTCTATAACATAAATTTTTCATTAATTCGTGATAAAAAAAACTTTTATTTCTAATAGTGTTTACGGCCCGTACTTTTAGTAGGTAATCTTGTTCTTTTGCTAAAGGATAGTAGGAATAGGAGAGTTTGGGGCTAAAATTGTCCCTTAACTATTAGAGTAGGTTCATTTTGGTCCTTCAAATATAACTATGAGCATATTTAGTTCCTTAACTTTACTAAAGTGGAGCACTTTTGATCTCCCTAACAAAATCCGTTTAAAAATAACGGTGTTAAACCCATGTGGCACCCACGTGACTTGTAAAATACAAACCCATAGAGGTTAAGTGTTGACTATTATGAGAATATATTTAATTTTGCACGCTCTTAAACACAATTAAGAAGAAATTCGCACACTCTTCACCAAATTACTAGCTACGCCACTGACTTTAAGACCATTTTGTTACTGCATTTAAGAAAATGGTTATTTTTTTTGAGTGGGCAGATTATTGCGTTCTAAAGTATTGTCTTCAAATATAAATAGCTACTAATATATTAATCCTAAAAAATTAAGAAGACAAGAAAGAAAGAAAATGTATATCAATTAAGAAAGAGATAACACTATCAAATTTACACCGTTAGAAAATTATCCTTTCCGCTAATTTTTAACATTATTATGTTAGGAAGACCAAAAGTGCTTCATTTTAGTAAAGTTAAGAGACTAAATATGCTCAGAATTATATTTGAGGGACCAAAATGAACCTACTCTAATAGATGAGGGATAATTTTAGCCCAAAACTCAGGAATAGGATAATGCATTTCTGATTTCTCAGCCTAGGAAAGACTTAGGCCGGTGGATTATTTGATGTAAGTAATCATGTGATGTGAATGTCCACATTTAATTTGGATTATACAAGCAACTTTTTAATGGAATATACAGAAAAAAAAAATGTACTCTCTCAAAATTTATATGACTCACTTTTCTTTTTAGTCAATCCAAAAAGAAAGTGATCTTCAAGGGCATCTTCCCGATCCATTCTTCTCAGCGCTCCTCAATCAAATCTATAATTGTTGTTGCTTGTGCAGGAGTAATTAGAGAACTGAAAATTGCAAGGAAATTGTCATCTAAGAAAGATCGAAAGTCCATACAAGCCGGGATAATATTAACCAAAAAGATACCCTCCTCAAAAGGGCCTGAAATCAAAGATCCAGTCAAGGATAGAGTTGAGAATGACATTAAAATTGAACAACTGTGTAGGAATACTAATAAGTTTTGTAAGGGTATAGTTTATTTAATTGAGTGAGATTAGGCCAGTAGTCTTTCTGAATGTGATAGCTGAGAACTGTGATTCTTCGCTCGATCAATTCTTGCCACCACGCTCTGGCTTTAGCATCTGCCGAGCACATCTAAGCGAAAAAATAGAAAAATCTATATTTAGTAACAATTTAACTTTAAAATATCTATTTTACCCTTAATGAAATGATTTACAGCCATACAAATATCTATGACTAATTTTAGACCACAAATTTTAAAAATCTTTCTTTCTTTCTTTCTTAAATTTCGTGCCGAGTTAAACTAACTCATATAAAGTGAGATGGAGGGAGTACTATTTTTCTTTGAACCATTTTATTTGTCATATTTTTTTAAAAAAATATTAATTAAAGTGTAATTTGACTATACTATTCTTATTTATTACTCATTAATATTTGATACTTCTCTCTTTGCACTCTAATATTCTCTATATTTTATAATTAAGGATAAAGATAAAAAAAGCAACTAATTATACTTTAATTTTTTAAAATAATAATTATATTTATTTTTAATAAGTACAACAAATAAAATGATCCGGAGAAAGTACTACTACTATGTCTATATGATATGACTAGGTAGAATGACCCGTGTTAACACGGGCCCAACATTGTAAAAACTAAAATTATTGATAAATTTTTGTTAGTTAATAAATATTAGGATTAAAATAAAGAAAATATGTATAGTCTATTTTCGTTACAAATATGTGCTTAATTTATTAATATTTTAATTAGCTAGGAGTGTAGTAAATAGTGGGAAAAGATACTTTTCAACTTTACGGTTGATCCAGGGGTGCCAATGGAGTTTCAGAAACCACCTTAATGGACCGAACTGAATTGTCTCCGATTGATTATTAGGGTTTTTATATAATATCTTAGATTTTTAAATAAATTTATAACCTTATCAAAATAATTAAGTGAATTTTTAATTTTATTAAAATAAATCAAAAAAATATCAAATCATACCGAATAAATTTATATGTGCAAAATATATTTTATTTATTAAATTTAAAATAATAAAACATTAAATTATTTTGCTTTGGGACGATGAAAATGACTACAAGCCAACATGCAATTAACACTCAAAGTTTTTATTCTGAAACCTATTATGTTACCTCCATTAAAATGAAATTAACAACATATTTAGCACTAATTATCAATAACTCATAGGAGTAGTATACTTAATTAAATCTTGGATGATATATTTTGCATATACAAGAATAACAAATTATTACACGTTATTTAATAGTGAATTATATCTACCCTCATAAAGGTAAAATTTTATTAGGTATTTTTACTTAAAATTTATTTTACTAAATTAACTTTATCAATTATATTTCAAAATTTTGAATTTAACTATTAGTATTTTATATAATTACTTAATTATAAGGATAATATTAGAGGTAAATAATAATAACTTTTAATTTGCTAAAGAATAAGTAAAAAAATATATTTCAAGTATAAGAGCCAAATTTAAAAAAATGACATCTATTAATGAATGTAAATTATCATTTTATTAAACACTTTAATTATGTTAAATTTAAATAATTTGATATAATCTAGGTAAAGATGGTAAATGCTTATCCTTCACATCCAGATGAGAAATATAGAGAGGAAAATATTTATCCTTCACCATATTCAAATGAAAAATATATGAAAGTAATTGGAGTATAATATGACATGATCATTTCAATGGAGGGCCTAAAGGACATTTCAATGGAGGGCATAATCTGTAATTAAATAGAAAAGGATGGACTTTTCCTACTCTTATTGATAAGGTCCAAACAATATAACACAAAAGACAATTTTCTTAAGCAAGGTGATCTTGTATAATATTTGAAAGACCTTAATACCCTCAAACATTTTTATAATACCCAAAAACTTATATGTCGAAACCCACCTCTTCTAATATATAGAAAAAAAAGAGCATTTTGGGACTTGATTTCCAAGGCCTATGAAAAAGCAAGAGTCACGAGACAAGTAGGAATAGGGCATATCATGTTCTTTAATCATTTTGTTTGTTTGTTTGTTGACATTTTTTATAATTTTCTCCCTTCGTTCACGTTTACTTATCATTTTTTATTTGATATGTCCATTAAAAAAATAATTATTAACATAACTATTTTATCATAGTATTCATATTAATTAATGATTATTATTGTGTCTTAACATTAGTTTGGAGAATAAACAATCAATACTAAAGGTAAAATTAAAAATTTTTTTTTTTTTTTTTAATATGTCAAAAATGATAAATAAAAGTGAAAATCTAAAGAAAATAAATATTTTTGAATATTACTCAAACCTCGAGAATGTATATTTTTGAATATTATACACGAGTGTCAAAAAGATCACTAAATTACAAGCTAATAATCCAACTGGCCCTCCATATATCAAACTTAGAGATTTGAAATTGAAAAAATTACGGGTGAATATTTTTTAATAAAAAATTATTATTTTTAGTGATAGTTTTTATTTATTATCATTTATAGTAATACTATGATAAATCTGTATTATGTATTAAAAGTAAATTATGCATGTAATATACATGTATTACAAGTGTTTTAGAGTGTATTATGCTTGTTTGGTAAGAGATTGACACAATATATTATAAGTGTATTAAAGTGTGTGATAAATGTATTATTCATGAATAAATTTGTATTATATGTGTTTTATAAATTGTTCTCTGCAATATGCATTAAAACTATATTATAAATGTATTATAAGTGTTCAGTAAAAAAAAATGTTATTGCTATAGATGATAAATATTTTCTTAATATAACATATTTACGTAAGTTTCCCTTTAAAATATATACCTAGGGAATTTTAAATAAGTGACTTAATTCTTTTTATAGCTCTATGTCAGTGTCATTACAATTTGCAACGTTTTCTACTTCACGTAATTTTTTCATATATTTTTTTTAAGCCCAAATGCCCATTTAGATAGTTCTGTAATAGTGGGCTTGAAGTGCCAGCAACCTTACTACCACCAACAAGCAGGCCCATGGGCCGTACTGTAGTTTAGTTCACAATCAGCCCAATTTTGTGCATTTGGCGAAGACCATTCGCATCTGAAAGTGTGGTCTTGTAAAGGCTAAACATTGTACGTTTTCTCCTAATGTTTAGTACGACTTGTAAAGATAAAAGTTTAGACATTTTTGACTGAGGTGCATGTGAAAGTTGATTAAACCTTCAGTCATCATGTACGTCTGAATCTTTTCATGTATGTTTGCACCTCAGTCATGCATGACTGAAATACATGTAAAAGCGGACTGAAATTTCAGACATGTGCATTTAAGTAAAAAATAATAATTTATTCTTCGAATTTCAACAATTTAACACTCAAATATACTTTAAATAAGCTCAAATTTGAAAATAAGTTTCATATATCATAAAAAACAAAACACAATCATCAATTTATCAAAAACACATAAATCTAACAAACTTCTTAACACTTTTTTTTATTTTCATATCTGCACTTAGTCATGCATACATAGCTGAACTACATGTAAAAACGGGTTGAAATTTCATAAATGAGAGACTGAAAGTTTTTGCCAAAAAAATAATAATGATATAATTTTCAAATTTAAACATCCAAATCTACTCCAAATAAGTTCAAATTTAAAACACAAGTTTCATGTATCATAAAAAACATATTTCAATATTAATTTAATTCTCAACATAACAACAAATTTAACAAACTCATGTAACACTCTTTCACTTTTTTCATATATGTATGTGCTCAGTAAGAAACACATATTAAAATTGGCTAAAGTTTCAATCACGTGTTTAAATGCGGAAGCGGAAAAACAGTATATTATTTTGCTTGAAAGTTATCTAATATTGGGATTCGTGCGAAAAAAAATATGTATTACTTAAATGGAGCGACTAAAATAGGACACCCCGTGAAATTTTTACGACGAGGAGTGCTAACATGGTGAGAGGGTCATTTGCACTTTTCCCTTATTTTGTATTGATTTTTAATTTATGCTCTCATAATAAATAATTTTTTTACAAAGCATAAATTTATATTTTCGTATCATAATATTTTATAAGTTATTCTCTGACATGACTTCAATTTTTAAAAAACTTATAACTCACTAAATATAAGTTCGGTTGGTACATGACAAAAAATTAAAGACCAGCTTATATAAATGGCACAAATTAGGGTAAAGTGCACAAATACTCACTTTTGAGATCATATCATTTAACTAATGTAATTACATCAACTTGTTAAAATAAGAAATACTGAAAAATCATTTACACACTTATATTTTACGAACAACCTAATACCTCTAATTATGTTCAAAATGAATTTAATACTACCCCAAAAGAGATTAGTTAATAAAGGCATAAGCATGCAGTTAATTTGGTGAAATTACAACATGTCACAACAATCAAGGACGATTCTCCTTCAGGTGAAACAAATGTTCTTTTTTTTTGTGGTTGAAAAGCAAAGTTGAGCATGATTGTACATAAGATGCCAGCTACATTACTTGTCATGAGAATCTTTTTGGATTGCTAATTCTATTTCTCTTCTGAAAAGATAATTTAACATAGTATAAAAAGGGGTTAACTCAAGTCTACTGTCACCGATAAGGGTTGTGGTTGAATGAATATGATTTCTTCACCCTTAATCAGATGTCTCGCCTCTCAGGTTTAAATTCTTGATGAAAAAATTTCTGTTAGAAAGCGCTACCTCCTTAAATGAGGGTTCAAGTCTTGCGTGTGAAAAAAATCATGTTAGAGAGTGCTTCCTCCTTAAATGAGCCTTATAAAGTGCGAATCTGGATTAGTCGAAACTAGTGTTTGTGAAAATAACCTTACTTTTACATTTTATTACCTTAAATATTGCTCACATTGAATTTTCATGCCAAAGGGTATTTATCTTAAAAAATTTCCACTCGATCGGTGTCTGATATACGTATTGGGCCCGACTAGATTCATATTCGCGTATTGCAAGTCTCATTTTTAGGGGCGGCACTCATAACATGATTTTTTCCATTTCCAAAGACAATTAAACTCGAGACCTCTAGTTAAAGATAGAGGGATCTCGGACCATCCCACCCCAACTCATTATATTAAGCTAATTAACTCGAATAAATATCATGGTAGAAGTATAACTAACGTTAAAATAAAGAAGTGTTAAGTTCTCAATTACCAAAGACGTTATATAATGGGGAGATTAATCCTAATTAAGATTAAATTAATGTATGTTGAAGAAAAAGTACTACTACTACTCAATAGTACTCATGGAGGGACCAAAATTTGTAAGGTGTTTCCCATTGTGGAGATATTTGAAATGGCATAAATAGTAAAGATGGTACATTTTGATCATAGAAATTGAGGGACCAACCTGTAAAATTTGTTCTTCCATTTTGCTGCACATTTATATGATTGCTTGTACAAAATCATGACTTTATAACATAGTAACCAAAAAAAGTAAGTTCTGCATTCTGCAGAGAGATCTTAATATTTTTGTTTTCAAATCTATTTTAAAAAAGTTTTTCTTGAGTTGATGGCCTATCGAAAACAATATATCTATCTTATATAAGGTAAGGATAAGTATGCGTACATGATATACCTCATCCTCTTCAGACCGGCCCCATTTGTGGGATCACAATGAGTATGTTATTGTTGTTATTGTTGGCATTTCTATTAATTTCAATTAGTTTTGCAACCCTTTATGAATTTGTTTTTAGTTTACACATAAATATTTGAAAATAATCCACGAGATATTTGTATAGTTCTATTCAAATTGTAAACAAACACGCATTACCTCAAATTCGTTTAAGCTAATAGTAAATAAAAAAGAATCTATTTATACTCGCAAAGCCCAAAATAGTTTGCTAAACAAAACTACTTACCACTAAAGGTTGTGATGGAATGTATAAGATCCCTTTAGGTTTAACTAGAGATCTCGGGGATCGACTTCTGGGTATGAAAAAATTCCAACAAGGAAGTGCTTCCCCTTTTAATGGATCTTACTATATGAGATCGCAAATTCGAATTATTCAAGATCCCAATGCGAGTACCGAGACACAAGATGGAAAACAAAGAAAAACATACCTTCAGGCTTTAGTTTTCTTGTATTGACTTCAGAAATTTCATCTTATTGGTCTTGATTTGTTAACATTGATAAGTAACATATAACAAATGGCAAATAACCTGCTATAACATGCATGTAATTAAATTACATTAATGCTATAAAAAAACTATTACATCGTCACTCGTCAGTGTATATAACTTAAATCACCCCGATTATCAACAAATCAGCAATCAAGGGAATCATCAAGAAATCACATTACATTTTAATGGCAATACACATTTCTAGACAAAGATAAAGTTATTTTAAGGTAATTATAGTACAAAAAAGAATATATTTATACTCAAGTCAAAGCCCAAATAATTTGCTAAAAGAATAACTGCATATCTACAGGCTACTCTCTAATTTTGACTGCAAAGAAAGACATGAAACAATGAAAATAGTTAATGTTAACATTTTATTATGGAAGAAATCACTCATAGAATAAAAGGGGTTTATAAGTTTTATGCATGTAATTAATTATTTACATAGTCAGATCATTTATAAGGTAAAACATAAATTGATATCAAGATAAAAATGGTAATTTACCTGCTATAGCATGACAATCTTTATAATAATATTAGCATATATAACTTAAATCCTCGAAGAAATAGGGAATTACGTACCATGATTGCTAGTGAATCAAGAAATAAGCAGACGATAAAATTGAATTTGTGTCATCCTTCCGCAGGGGCCATGGTAATCTTTTGTTTAGTCATTTATTGCTAATGCAGCATCATCAAGATTCACGTTTTAATTTCATTTTAATGACAATTATTTGAGAATCTTAATGGTGCTGCATTTGCAAACGACGACTGTGTACGAGGGGATGATGAAGAACAAAAAGCAAATAACCCATGATGCCAATGGAGACCTGAAAATCACATTTTATCATTGAAAAAAACAAAATCATATATAATTGTCGTACCCAAAATATTCTGTGGAGCATTTCAAATGACAAGATTGAACTAATTTAAGTGATTTCCAGTAAGAAAAATAAATAAATATATAAAACCTTAAAATTAATATGGTAAATATGTTGAAACGTACTACTTTTTCCATTAATTAGAATCATGACATCAATTTTCTACATATCAAAAGGAGAATCAAGTAAATTAAGAAAGAAGAAAAATAAAAGACCATAGAGAGATGTGGTAGGTCGGATGAGATTTTTCTTTATTGGATCTTACATGATGTGAATTTGGATCGATCGAGTTACTGAATACCAGAAGGTGTAAATAAGAAGAAAAAGGCCACCAAAGGGTGTGGTAGGATCTCGGGTTCAAACCCTATAAATGAAAAATCTCTATCAACCGTTAACCCATTATTGGATCTAACGTGTACACGAATATGAATTGATCAAACTTGTATATATAAGTATCGAACACCAGAAGCTATGAACAAATAAATAAATAAAGAAAAAAAAAGGAAAAAGGGCAGATCTTTGTACTGTATGATCTTCCCATATATATATGCTTAGATTTTAGATCGACAAAAGGGTATAATTTGACACACATATTAACAAGATCAAGAAACTTGATGTGTAGATCAAGAAAATATCCAAACAAGAAAAATATGATATTTTTAAGGGTTTCAAAGAATCAAAAAAAAATAATATAGTAATAAAAAAGAGGTCATGGTTGATGATAAATAGGAAGAACTTTAGACTGACATATATAGATCTATGGCTGCCATGAATTGTAGTTCTTACTGAGCTTTGTGTGCTTTTATGAGCAAGAGAAAGAGAGAGAGAGGGGGAGAGAGAATATTTGTGTACTATAGGTTTTGGGGTTGAAGGCTTCAACCAATTAATTATTGGCATGTTCTACATTTATATGCTATTTTATAATTATAAGTAAGTATATATTAATTAAGGGACGTTTGGTATGTTGTACAAGTATAAATAGTTTTTGGGTAAAAATTTGATACTGTCTTATCTCTTATCTCTTGTTTGATTAATAATCTCGGTAGAACTTAAACACCAAAGTCAGGACTAGTTGTCCGTGCACGGTCGTTGAATAATAGTATTGGGATTAGTTATTTTTGGATATAAGAACAACAACGACATATTTAATGTAATTCAAGTGAAGTTTGGAAAGGGTAGAATATACGCAAACATTGACTCTATCCTTACGGGATAGAGAGATTGTTTTTGATATATCCTCGGTTAAAAAAAAAAAGTAACTGACACGTGACACAGAAAAGTAAGAAAGAAAAAAGAGACAACAAAATAACAATATACAAAAAATATCCTAGAGGTTCCCCAAATCCATTTCCAACTAAATAAAATGGAGGGTGCTTTTCTAAGCAAATAACTTGTTCTTAAAAATTATGCAATGCATATTACTTTTAATACAATAATCAATAACTCATGTCAATTAAAATTAATATCAAAATTATTAATCATTATAACCAATCCTGATATGACTTGTCTTCAAATCCAACGATCCTTTTTGTTACAAAATCAGACTTAATAAAGATAGTTACATATGATCCTGTAAATCAACTTTTAATTAATTTAATAACGTGAAGAGAAGCCATATATCGCTACCAATAAGTGTTGTGGTGGAGTGAGAAGTACTCTTTTATCTTTAATGTGAGATTTTGAGTTCGAGTTCTCTTGAACACGACCCAAATCTAATCGTACTCCAATATAAATACCGAATACATAGTAGAAAAAGAAAAGGCACTGCCCTTGCAAAGTCAACAAGTTAATAGTAGTTAGATTAAGGTTTATGATTTTACTATAAATTACATATCGATTGATTGACTATTTTTTAAAGAATATTATTACAAGTCGTGTACGTGTATGGTGGTATCAACTTAGTACCATTTTGTTAAGATTCTTTGGTACTTGCTACCCACAAAATACAAACCTGAGTACAAACTTTCTTGTCTCAAAAAAAAAAAAAAGAGTAGAAACTAAGTTTCAAGATTTTGATTAGGGAAAAAACACTACTAAAAAAAATAAAAATCAACGATGGAATTTTGTAGCTGAACAACAAAATTTGTTACTAATTTTATTTGGCTATAAATAATAAAAAGATCAGGTAAGTTATGAGTAATTTAACGATAAAATAGAGACGAAATTCATAACTAATTTCAATCTCCTTTGGTAGTGAAATGTGCGAAAAAGATTTAATGTACTATTATCTACCGACTACTTACCATCAAGAATGAAATAGGAAAAAACATTAAGATTATGATCTTAATATTATGATCTTAAATATGTCATAATATTGTACAATTATAAAGCTAATTCTCATCTAAACTAAAATATGAAGTTAATATTAATTTATTTTTAAAAAAAATATAAAAAATCTATTATTCTTCGTGGTACCAAACAAAATGAAAGGGGGTACATAGTACTATATATTTTTTAAGAAACTAATAATAAGGTATTTTAATTTCCTCATTATACGAAGTTCCTATAAGTAGAATAAAAAAATGAAGAAGTTCCTTTATTGTTGGCCATTTCAGACATTATAACATGATAAAAAAACCTCCAAGCACATGGTTCCTCGTACTGTTTGTATATTAGATTCCCTTTTTCCAACTTACTGAATTAAAATATTTGAAGACAATTACCAAACACGATATAAATACTGATACTAATTTCACGTTGGGACCAGTCACACTAGCTAGACAATTTAATATGTTTCCATGTAAAACAAAAGTTTTTGTTTAGAAAAAATAAATAAAACGACCAGGTAGGTGGAATCGTACACATAATTTAGTAGTACTAGTAGACTTCGTGGTCCACATTTTTCGATTTGTGTGTGGAATTCTTGAGCGAGAGTCATGTTAATCTTCTTTGTATCGTTTCAATTCTATTGGCATTGACACAAGAAACTGCAGCAGCGAGGGATAACAAACTACTTTGTATATACTTTTTTTTATCTCAATTTATGTGGTACATGGGATTTCGAAAACCAAACAGTTTAATTTTTATTGTAAATTCGTATATGAAATCATTAACTTTTTTGAGACAAAATTTATATATTTGAAAACTACGTAAAAGTATTATAAGTCACAATAATTGACAATTCAAGATATTCAAAAGATATATCATGAAAAAATTACGGTAAAAGAAATACTTGTTTGGAGCTCAAAACTCGAAAGGTGCTGTTGGGGTTATGGGTCTTTTTCCCTTCCTATGTGGATAAATAAAGCTCAATTTGGACCAACCCACTTTTGCCCATAGGCCCAATTCTATGGGGCATATATATAGACCTTTTTTAGGTCTTATTTCATAATCCACATAATATTTTTCAGCAGCCACACATAGAGAGAAAGAGCAGATTTTCGCACCCAATGTCAGCCCTAAATTGCCAACTTCAAATTGCGATTCCCGCTTCGTTTCTTATCCGATTGATCTGATTTTTGGACAGCTTGTTCCTCTCATCTCAATCTTTGATTAGAAACTGACAGAGTTGGATTTGGTATCCCGTAGCTCCAGTTTTGCATCCGTGAACAGTAGCTGCGTGTTTCGGTGCTTTTGCTCCTTTTATTCTCTTGTTTTTGGTGTTGTGATTTATGTAGTGTTGCTCGTTTGTTGGCACTTCTTTGGTGGCCATCTTGGAGAACATTATTGTAACTCTTGGTGATTATAGTGGAGGTTTTGGTCCCGTGGTTTTTTACTCTTCACACCGAAGGGGTTTTCCACGTAAATCTTGGTGTCTCGTGTGATTGGTTTATTTTGTCTTGTCGTATTTCTTTTGGTTGATATACTTGTTGCCTTATTACCATTGTGCTTGGTTTGTTTGTCTTCTCTTGGTTCAAATTGAAAGGGAAAGTTTAGACTTGGGTATTCTTCCGCTGCTACCCTGTTGTGCATTCTTTGTTAGTGCCTTGCCTTTCCCAACAAAGTGGTATCAGAGCATTGGTTGTTGTTGATAGTCAATTTGAATGATGGAGGCAAATATGAGCAAGATGGTGTGTTTGAATGGTAGTAATTATCATACTTGGAAAGGCAAGATGAAAGATCTTCTATTTGTCAAGAAGATGCACTTACCTGTGTTTGCTTCTAACAAACCTGAATCTATGAATGATGAGGATTGGGAATTTGAGCATCTGCAGGTTTGTGGCTATATCAGACAATGGGTTGAAGATAATGTTAGAAATCATATTGTGAATGAGACACATGCCAGAAGTTTGTGGGATAAGCTTGAGACACTTTATGCTTCGAAGACTGACAACAACAAGTTGTTCCTGCTGAAACAATTGATAAATATCAGGTACAAAGAGGGTAGTCCTATTTCTGATCATATAAATGATTTTCAGGGTGTCCTTGACCAGCTGTCCGGAATGGGTGTAAAGTTTGATGAAGAAATTCAGGGACTTTGGCTTCTCAATACTCTGCCAGACTCTTGGGAGACTCTTCGAGTTTCTTTGACTAATTCTGCTCCCAGTGGTGTTGTAACTATGGAATATGCTAAGAGTGGTGTCTTGAATGAAGAGATGAGAAAAAGATCACATGCCTCATCTTCTTCAGCTTCACACTCCGATGTTTTGGTTACTGAAGATAGGGGGAGAAATAAGTTCAGAGGTCAGAATGATAGAGGTACAAGTAGAAGCAAGTCAAAGTCCAGATACAAGAATGTTACATGTGACTATTGCCACAAGAATGGACATATCATGAAATATTGTCACAAGCACAAGAGAGATATGAGACGACAAAAGAAAGAAGGCGATAATGAGAATCGTGTTGCTGTTGTTGCTAATGATGATCTTCTTGTTGCTTGTGGTGAGAATGCCATTAATCTTGTTCGTGATGAGTCTAGCTGGTTTGTGGATTCTGGTGCTACTTCTCATGCCACGCCCAAGAAAGAATTATTTTCTTCTTATACTCCAGGTAATTTTGGGATATTGAAGATGGGTAATAATGATGAAGTTGAAGTTCTTGGCATTGGAACAGTTTGCTTAGAAAGTAACAATGGTTCGAGATTAGTTCTCAACAATGTCAAGCATGCTCCAGATGTTCGCCTGAATTTGATCTCTGTGGGGAACCTTGATGATGAGGGTTATGTTAACACCCTTGGTGCTGGCCAGTGGAAGCTTACTAGAGGTTCAATGGTTGTGGCTCGTGGTGACAAGTTATCTAACTTGTACGTATTTCAGGGCTCCATCTCTAGAGACTCAGTAAACTTGATGGAGAATGATACTTCATCAGAATTATGGCATAGAAGGCTAAGTCATATGAGTGAGAAGGGGATTGACAATTTGGCTAAGAAAAATTTACTTTCTGGAGTGAAACAAGCAAAGTTGAAGAAATGTGTTCATTGCTTAGCCGGTAAACAGAAAAGAGTTTCCTTTCAGAGTCATCCGCCTTCAAGAAAGCTTGATTTGCTGGAGTTGGTACATTCTGATTTGTGTGGTCCTTTTAAGGTAAGGTCTCATGGTGATGCACTTTACTTTGTGACTTTTATTGATGATCATTCTCGCAAACTCTGGGTATTTCCTTTGAAGTCCAAGGATCAGGTACTTGATGTGTTCAAGGGTTTTCAGGCCTTGGTTGAGAGACAGACAGGGAAGAAATTGAAATGCATCCGCTCAGATAATGGTGGTGAGTATATTGGTCCTTTTGATAAATATTGTAGAGTGAAGGGTATTCGGCATCAGAAAACTCCTCCAAAGACTCCTCAGTTAAATGGTTTAGCAGAGAGGATGAACAGAACTCTAGTTGAGAGAGTTAGATGTATGCTTTCAGATGCTAAGCTGCCAGATTCCTTTTGGGCAGAAGCACTTAATACTGCTGCTTATGTTATCAATTTATCTCCTGCTGTTGCTTTGAATAGTGATGTCCCTGACAGAGTTTGGTCTGGTAAGAATGTTTCTTATGATCATCTTAGAGTCTTTGGGTGTAAAGCTTTTGTTCATGTTCCTAAGGATGAAAGGTCAAAGCTGGATGTTAAAACTAGACAGTGTATCTTCATTGGTTATGGTCAAGATGAATTTGGCTATCGTTTCTATGATCCAGTTGAGAAGAAACTTGTTAGAAGCCGTGATGTTGTGTTTTTTGAAGACCAAACAATTGAAGATTTTGACAAAACTGAGAAGGTTGATTCTCAGAGTAGTGAGAGCCTAGTTGATATTGATCCAGTTCCTTTGACTACTGCACCTGAAGAAAATCTTCATAATAATGAAAATCAAGTTGATAATGAAGATGATGATCATGTTCAGAATGACCAGGATGTTGTTGATGCTCCAGTGCAAGAGGATGTGGTTGGCCAGCAACCAGCTGCTATTGATGCTCCAGAGAGTTCTCTCAGAAGATCTACTAGAGAGAAACTACCTTCATCTCGTTATTCTCCCAATGAGTATGTACTCTTGACTGATGGGGGAGAACCTGAGAGTCTTGATGAAGCCATGGATAGTGAAGAAAAAGAAAGATGGTTTGATGCTATGGAAGATGAGATTAAATCCTTACATGATAATCATACTTTTGATTTGGTTAAGTTACCTAAAGACAGAAAAGCTTTAAAAAACAGGTGGGTTTTCAGGGTGAAACATGAAGATGGCAATCCAGTTCCACGGTACAAAGCTAGATTAGTTGTGAAGGGTTTTAACCAGAAAAAGGGAGTTGATTTTGATGAGATATTCTCTCCAGTTGTGAAGATGTCATCCATTCGTGTTGTTCTAGGCTTAGCCGCAAGTCTAGATTTAGAGATTGAACAAATGGATGTTAAAACTGCTTTTCTCCATGGTGACTTAGATGAAGAAATTTATATGGAGCAGCCGGAAGGTTTTGAAGTCAAGGGAAAAGAGAATTATGTTTGCAAATTGAAGAAGAGCTTGTATGGCTTGAAACAAGCTCCTAGACAGTGGTACATGAAGTTTGGTTCTTTTATGAGTCAGCAGGGCTTCAAGAAGACTTCTTCAGATCATTGTGTTTTTGTGCAAAAATTCTCTGATGGTGATTTTATTATTGTGTTGCTTTATGTTGATGACATGCTTTTTGTTGGTTATAATGCTTGCAGGATTCAAAAGTTGAAGCAAGAGTTGAGTAAGTCTTTTGCTATGAAAGACTTAGGACCAGCAAGGCAGATTCTTGGCATGCAGATTGTCCGTGACAGAAAGGCCAAGAAGTTGTGGTTATCACAGGAGAAGTACATTCAGAAAGTACTTCGAAGGTTCAACATGAATAATGTTAAGGTTGTCAGTACACCTTTAGCTATGCACTTCAAGTTGAGCACGAAAGAGTGTCCTTCCAGTGATGATGAGAAGGAAGATATGAAGAAAGTTCCTTATGCTTCAGCTGTTGGTAGTTTAATGTATGCAATGATTTGTACAAGACCAGATATTGCTCATGCTGTTGGTATTGTTAGCCGTTTTCTTTCTAATCCGGGAAGAGAACATTGGAATGCTGTGAAGTGGATCATGAGATATCTTTGTGGCACTTCTAGTCTGAGTTTGTGTTTTGGTACAGGGAAGCCTATTCTTTGTGGTTATACTGATTCAGACATGGCTGGTGATGTTGATACTCGCAAGTCTACTTCAGGGTACTTGGTTACTTTTGCAGGGGGAGCTGTGTCTTGGCAATCTAGGTTGCAAAAATGTGTTGCTCTATCTACTACAGAAGCTGAGCTTATTGCTGCCGTTGAAGCTTGTAAAGAGTTGCTCTGGATGAAGAGATTCTTGGGGGAACTTGGTTGTGCTCAAGAGAGGTATGTGCTTTATTGCGACAGTCAAAGTGCTATACATCTTGGCAAGAATTCTACATTCCATGGTCGGTCTAAACACATTGATGTGAGATACCATTGGATTCGAGATGTGTTGGATTCTAAGTTGCTTGAACTTGAGAAGATTCATACGGATGATAATGGTTCCGATATGATGACTAAAGCTTTGCCAAGATGGAAATTTGAAGATTGTTGCATGATCGCCGGGATGGCGGTCTCCTCCACATAGTCGTGAGGGGGAGAATTGTTGGGGTTATGGGTCTTTTTCCCTTCCTATGTGGATAAATAAAGCTCAATTTGGACCAACCCACTTTTGCCCATAGGCCCAATTCTATGGGGCATATATATAGACCTTTTTTAGGTCTTATTTCATAATCCACATAATATTTTTCAGCAGCCACACATAGAGAGAAAGAGCAGATTTTCGCACCCAATTTCAGCCCTAAATTGCCAACTTCAAATTGCGATTCCCGCTTCGTTTCTTATCCGATTGATCTGATTTTTGGACAGCTTGTTCCTCTCATCTCAATCTTTGATTAGAAACTGACAGAGTTGGATTTGGTATCCCGTAGCTCCAGTTTTGCATCCGTGAACAGTAGCTGCGTTTTTCGGTGCTTTTGCTCCTTTTATTCTCTTGTTTTTGGTGTTGTGATTTATGTAGTGTTGCTCGTTTGTTGGCACTTCTTTGGTGGCCATTTTGGAGAACATTATTGTAACTCTTGGTGATTATAGTGGAGGTTTTGGTCCCGTGGTTTTTACTCTTCACACCGAAGGGGTTTTCCACGTAAATCTTGGTGTCTCGTGTGATTGGTTTATTTTGTCTTGTCGTATTTCTTTTGGTTGATATACTTGTTGCCTTATTACCATTGTGCTTGGTTTGTTTGTCTTCTCTTGGTTCAAATTGAAAGGGAAAGTTTAGACTTGGGTATTCTTCCGCTGCTACCCTGTTGTGCATTCTTTGTTAGTGCCTTGCCTTTCCCAACAGGTGCCACGTAAATTGAAACAGAAGGAGCATATATTTTTTGTTGACCACGGAATTCCGCAGCGGTTATTCCTTGGATGTGCAAAGGGTAAACCCCACTCAAGTATAATAGCTACAAATCACACTAAAGAGATAAACTGCACTAGGCAAGTCCCGCGCGACAAGCTCGACTGAAAAAACATGTAGAGTGTAGCTAGGGGATTTCGAACCTATGACATCCCATTTGAGAGATTAGTTATTCAACTACGATCGGTCACCCTTACGGGTAACAAACAACGTTAATTAGGCAGATACAAAATTTTTCTAAACTTGACATATTTTATTCGATGCCACGTAAATTTATCTAATCCTACAGTAGGGGCCTAGGGGGTAATAGAACTATGCAAAATTTAGGTATGTACCGAATAAAGTGTGTCAAAGTTAATTAAGGGGGTCCCGAGCTATTCTGCCTATTAATTAAGTAGCTAGTACCACATTAGCATTACCACGAGGTAGATAATAAATTGATCATCAATATAGATTAAGCTTAATTAATATTCAGAAAATTGTTTGGAAACCATACAGTACAATATCAATTAACACTCCATAATTAATATTAATGTCTTGAGAAATAATAGCTGATATATTGTTGTTCACATAGATAATTCAGTAATCAAAAGGTCATTAGAATCATCAGGGTTCCATCTTACATGATTTAGGTTAGGGGTTGATGAATGAGCAAATTGAATTAAATTTGAGCGGATTAATATAGGTTAAATTAGTTATTTAGTTAAGATCAAGTCATTCAAAATTTGTTTAGGTCAAATATGTTGAATTAAGTAGGTTAAATAACGGGTCATAATCCAATCGAAACTGCCCAACATAACTTAATATTTCCCCTCTTCTTAAACATTGCAATTAACATAACTGATTTTGAATCACATTTATAAGAAATAATTAACAAGATTATCAATGGGTTTAAGAATTTTATCAACAAACCAAATACAATATGTTGATAAATTAACAATAAATTACAAACGATTGAAATCAATTTCTTTTTATGAATTACGTAACAGATTACCGACAAATATTTTACCAATCGATAAGTCTATTTATAAATAATATTTTGCTTGTTTGGGTTGGCCGGGTTGCATCACTTTGACTTGTTTTGATCCAATTATTTGATGATTTGGGTTCAATCCGTTGAATCAACTTAACAAACGGGTCATGGCCTAACCCGTAAAAACAACAAATGGGTAGAACGGGGTTTGTTTTGATTTTATCACCCCTAATTTAGGTGCACATTATATTAATCTTTTTGTAGTATATGCTGAGCCACATACAAGGAAAAGGATTCAATATATATAATCGACTAGAAGTATTAGAATTTTATATTAGCGTTTTGTTTGTAACGTTATCGCTAACCTAAAATCTTCAACAGTCTCAACGAGCACATATTTTCCCACGAATTTTGTTGAAAATTTCGTCAAAATATACGTGTTTCTAGTGCCCTTAGTCGGAAGTTATACTACGTAAATAGGGTGTCAAAAAAAATTTCTTGTACATATACGTAATTTTGAAGCCTCTTAACATAAGAGTACTGCACAATCCCAATTCTCAGGTGTCATCATTAGAAATTCTGGCTTCGCAATTACACGAGCTAATTCCATTTAAAGGTTTCGAGGAGGCTATTGGACTATCTACATATATATGGGCTTAATTTGGAAACAGAAGCTAAAGCCTTTGTAATCATTTGGGTATTGCTTGGTTCATGTTTGTTATCTTTTTGAAGTAATGTTGATCCAACTTATTAAAGCCTAGTTTGCCTATATAATCTTTTATATTTAATAGAAAAGGGTAAGTATGGCAAAAGCGCTAAATATATCCTTCATCCATGTGTTTTGTTAAAAAAAATCCCTTTACTTACATTTTTAGCTCACTTATATTCTTTAACTAATTGTCAACACTAAACAGTTTTTTATAGGAAAATGAGTTCCTTAGAAACGAGGAAAATAACTTTCCTAATGAAAGTAGGAAAAATAAATTCCACATGCATGTGGTGTTTCACATTGATTGTGTCATCTTCACCCTCTAACGCACCTCATCTTCGCTACCACTATCCCTGTAGCCCCCCGCCCCTTCCTCCTCTCCCGGAATCCTCCACCACTCCTATCTCCCATAGTATTTGTCTAGATCATATATAAATATTTTTAAATAATATTTTTTACTTAAATATCAACACCCGAAAAGAAAAAAATCACTTATTTTTCATCATACCAAACAATCTGTATGAGGGACCATCTAGAAGACTGAAAACTGAAATTCAAGCTTTTATAATGAAACAGACAGAAAAGATAAAAGCATTCATCCAAATATTGTTGGTTTCCAGATAGTTGGAAAGGATCAAAATTTTATTTTATTGGTATAGTTTTTATAAGCCTCTCATCATGGCATATGCCATATGCTGCGAAGAAAATTTCAACTTGCAAAGTGGTAGCTAACAAATGAATAATAACAACTCCATATATATTTTTTCTCTTTTTTGGGTGGAAATATAAATAAACGCTTAACTTTAAGAAAACTTTAATGATCTTAAACTTATTTTTTCCAATAGGATTAAACAAAACCAAGAAAAGTAATTCGGTTTGTAAACGTTGAAATTTTATGGGATTCTACGAGGCGAGCCCAATTTCAGTTAGGGTTCTTAGAGACTATTTTACCCTAAACTCTAGTTCACACGCCTATGTAAAGGGTAACGTATTCTCTTAAAGAGTCTTCGAAATCGCATAAACTTTAGAGATATTCATAATGAGATCAAGGCACCAAATATTGTCTTTCCTAAAGTCGATGTCCAACTTTCTTAGCACTCAAATACATCGTTAGGAGGTCCAAATCATCCTACATTCGAGAAATACGCTACTAACATCCCTCGAATCATGGAGAAAAATTCAGAAGAGAAGAATCAAGGGAGGAACAAAATTATACTCGCAAATATTCATCAACAAAATTATATTTTTTCATATTTTATTAGTAATTGCAATTTATTTTCTATCACTTTAAAATTTGTTGTAAACATGGTTCAAGCAACCATTCGGCATGTGGCATATACTTCAAAAACAAACAAAAACAAGGAACAAAATGAGAAGAACGATATTGTCAAAATAACTATATAGAAACCTCTTATAAGGACATCTGAAAGGTAAAAATAACTATGTTATATAATTTTCAGCAAGATGGAGACAGATAGGTTTAATATTAATGGGTAACATTTTCTTCTTTTACTTCACGTAACTTAATATTCGTCTCCAAAATATAAGCAAAAACTCGTGAACTTTGTCTATCCATTTCGGTATCTATTCAACATTTCAAAGACTTGAAGTACGTCGTTTGTTCTTTTCACTACTTGAAGTAATTGTTATGATCGTGAAGAATAACATAGTTCATCTACAGAACGAGTATATAAAAGGCAAAACTGTTACGAGCAACTTTTTTTTTAAAAAAAAAACTATGTGTTCAATCAAACACGTTGTTATATAAAATGAAACAAAAAAAAGTAAAGAAACACTTATAGTAAGTACTACTCCTAAAAAATTAGTATTAATTTTTAAATGTTCATATCAAGTATCTTTTTACTATAAAGAGCGAGTGAGTGACACATTATACTTGATTATACATAAACTTTGAAAACGCTAATTTTATATTAAAAAAACACCACCATTAAGATTTACAAGGACAATAGTATTATTGATTATGGATATCCATTATAGGAAGAGTTTAAATTTTATATAAATAATTGTTTTCACCGTTAAGTCATCCAAATGATATCTACAGTCTATAAAACCAAAGGAACATATGCATGCCCAAACAAACAATCTCATAATTCCCCTAAAACACAATGGCTGAAAATGGTGGTGGCGGCTCTCCCGGAACCTCCATGCACGGCGTCACCGGCAAAGAGCAGACATTCGCCTTCTCCGTTACCTCCGACCCAAAAATCCCTACGGACACAACGGCGAAATTCGCCTTACCAGTTGATTCTGAACACAAATCAAAAGTCTTCAAAATATTCTCCTTTGCAAAACCACACATGACAACTTTCCACCTTTCTTGGACTTCATTCTTCACTTGTTTCATCTCCACTTTCGCTGCCGCACCTTTAGTCCCGATCATTCGGGACAACCTTAATCTTACGAAATCCGACATAGGAAATGCCGGAATCGCCTCGGTTTCCGGTAGCATTTTTTCACGACTTGTTATGGGTGCGGTTTGTGACATGTTAGGCCCGCGTTACGGGTGCGCTTTCCTAATGATGTTAACCGCACCGACAGTTTTTTGCATGTCGTTCGTGTCGTCGGCGGGCGGATACGTTGCCGTTCGATTCATGATTGGATTTTCGTTAGCTACGTTTGTGTCGTGTCAATATTGGATGAGTACTATGTTTAATAGTAAAATTATTGGAGTCGTTAACGGTACGGCAGCGGGGTGGGGTAATATGGGTGGTGGGGTCACTCAGTTGCTCATGCCGTTATTGTATGAGCTGATCCGCCGGGCTGGAGCGACCCCGTTCACAGCCTGGCGGATCGCGTTTTTTGTACCTGGATGGTTGCACGTGGCCATGGGTTTATTGGTTTTGGGGCTAGGTCAAGATTTGCCTGATGGAAATCTTGGTACCTTACAAAAGAAAGGAGACGTTGCAAAAGATAAATTCTCAAAGGTTAATAAATTAACTTCCTAATTTTTGGGATAAGAGAAAAAATTAGAGTTAATGGTCAAAAACATATTTAAAGTATCATGTTTTTGCGAGTTTCTTATCTGAACTATCATCAATTATTTACCAAAACACACCTCAACTATCAATTGTTCTCTCTTTTCAACCTCAAATATCATCGTCGGTCAGGTATGAAAAGAGAACAGCTGATAATTGAGGTGTGTTTTGATAAATAGTCGGTGATAGTTCAGGTAGAAAAAATGAACACCTTCATATGCGAAACTCGCAAAAACATGATACTTGAGATGTATTTTTGAACATTATAAGTACAAGTATCAGATATTCTTAATTTATTTTTATTGTTGTCTTATTATTCAGGTTCTTTGGTATGCTGTGACCAACTACAGAACATGGATTTTCGTTCTTCTATATGGCATGTCACTAGGTGTGGAATTAACCACTGATAATGTCATTGCTGAATACTTTTTCGACAGGTGAGAACATCTTCCTTTCCTGGGATTTCCACTCTCATGCGCTAACATAACACTACCTCGGTCCGTTCTCTAACCTAATTTGAGTCGACATAAACTCTAATCTAATTTGAGTAGACATAAATTTTACGAAACATAAATTTTGATTTGTGATCTCATTAGAATGGTCACATCATTTGTGTAGCATCATATACTTTTAAATTTTATAGCCTTAAAATGTCATAACATTTGTGTTTCGTCTCGTTTGGGGTAAACTGAAAATGTAAAGTTAATTACTTTCAAACTTAGAAGTTTGTCATTTTAAAAAAAATTGGCTAAAAAAGTGTGTCACATAAATTAAAATGAGGGGCTAATACATGTTTTTTTTTAGAATTAAGGCCTAGTTATTGTTGTTAATTACTAATACATATCATTTTTATATTGCCAAGTCTGAGAACTAGTTTATATAATAAGATGCTATAACAGATTAAATTTTAATAATCGTAAAAAAATCTATATATCAAAGCCCGTTGAAGAAACAAAACAAACTCGCATGATCATTAATATCACCTAATAATTTTTTTTGGTTTAATATTAAGGTTTAACCTTAAACTTCGTATGGCCGGCACAATTGCTGCAACATTTGGCATGGCTAACCTATTGGCACGACCATTGGGAGGCCTAACTTCAGACATTTTGGCTAAGCGATTCGGCATGAGAGGCCGTCTTTGGAATCTGTGGATCCTCCAAACATTCGGAGGAATCTTTTGTATTCTCCTCGGAAAATCCGAAAAACTTCCAATTTCAATTCTATCAATGATACTTTTCTCAATTGGTGCACAAGCAGCCGCTGGTGCAACATTTGGTATTATCCCTTTTATTTCAAGGCGTTCGCTCGGGGTTATCTCCGGGCTAACCGGAGCTGGTGGCAATTTTGGTTCGGCTTTAACTCAACTCCTTTTTTTCACCAATGCGAATTATTCAACTTCGACTGGATTGTCGTATATGGGGGTGATGATTGTGGTGTGTACACTTCCCGTTACGTTGGTGCATTTTCCACAATGGGGAAGTATGTTTTTACCCCCTAGTAAAAACGCGAGTAAATTTAATGAAGAGTATTATTACGGGTTGGAGTGGAATGAAGACGAGAAGCTCAAGGGGTTGCATGAGGGAAGCTTGAAGTTTGCCGAGAATAGCCGGTCGGAGAGAGGCCGGCGGGTTGTTTCTGTAACAACTCCGCCGGATGCTACACCACCTGTTGTGTGAATTTTATATATGTTACCTCCATCGCAATATAAAAAGTTTATCATATGAAAAAATTACAATATCAGCATAATTTAATCGTTTGTACGTAGCAATTATTACCTTATTTTTCATGTTGCCATATTCGATTTGTTATGAAAAGTTACATGTTGTATGTCAATTATATTGGTGGATGTAGTAGACCTTAAACTTTAGACAATTAAGAAATAAATACTCCAACATATGAAAGTTATATGGGTCATTTGCACTTTTATGATCTCTATTTTGTGTTAATCTTTAATTTTTGTTTCTCATAATTAATAATTTTTTTTTTCAAGGCATAAATCTATATTTTCGTATTATTTCATAAATTATGTTGGGATATGACTTTGTTTCTAAAGAACTTATGCTTTCTAGGCATAAATTCAATTGCTAAAAGGTAAAAATTAAAGACCAATCCATTTGAATGACAAAACGTGTAATTTTATGAAGTTATTATCTCTAACAAGAGGCAAAGCAGACAGGTCTTCAACATGTCTGCTTTGGCATTAAGACTTGTCTGCTTGCAGGGTCCCACTTCGAAAAATTTAATATTTTCTCCGTTTCAACTTATTTGCCTTACTTTTCATTTAAATATATCATATATTTGATCAAAATATTCTGTTATGTATTTGATAATTACGTAAAAGATATTATAAATCACAATATAATTTTTTTGTTGACTCTCAAAATTGTATTAGTGCCACATAAAGGGATAAAATGACATAAAAAGTATTATAAATCACAATAATTATACAAAAACGTATACTAAATTTAGTGAATTTAAAAATTCTATCTATGTAACATATATTGTACCCGTACTGACACGGAATTTTGTGTATATATTCTTATTTGAATTTCATTGATCTAAATAAAATAATGTATGTGTATCTAAAAAATTAATTGATCTAAAGAAAATAATAATGTATACATATCTAAATTAGGCATATCTTACTATTTTTTAATATTAACATTGGGCCCGTGCGTAGCACGAAATTGCTTAAAGGAATTGGCATTGAATTTAGGGATATTTATGTCATTCCAATTTTCACTTTACATTATATGATCATTTATGTGAAGCCCACTATTGATCATGACAACATCAAATGTTGCATTCCTATATTTACTGCCAAATGTGTCAAACGTGAAACGAAAATGATAGACTACAATTTAATTACTTCAAATTCAACTTTCATCAAATTATCTTTCAGTGATCATTTAAAAATGTAACTTTTGATGCAATTAAAAAACTAATACTCCATCACTTTAATTTATTTATCTGATTTTGATAATTAAATTTTTAAAAATAAATAAATTTAAAGCTTGTTATCTTAAATAAAAGATATGCAAAATTATATCTCTCGATATTAATATTGAGGTAAAGAGTATTTACGTTATTTAATAATTTTTCACTTTACGACCGCATCACTTTATTTTGTAAAATAAAAAATTTATTTTATTTATCTATATAAAGTAATAGTAGTCAAATTTAAATTTTTAAAACATAATTAATAAATTTAATTTAATAAAATAAACACTTAATTTGTCAACATATTTAAGTTTAAAGGAAATTTTTTAACATACGTTAATTAGTGCGACTTAAAAATAAAGCAAATCTTTTTTTGAAGATCAACTTTTAGGTAATAGTTTGGATCAATAAAAGTATATAAAAAATAATAATAAAAAGATTTTACATTTTAAAATATTTAACATAGTATTATTGGACCCGTGCATAGCACGAATTCTTATAACTAGTTCATACTTAAATGAAAGACACATGACATGAGTTAAAATCAATGATTAAAATTTAATTAGTCAAAATAAGATCCTAACCATAGTTTAGATAATAAATAGTTCATATATTTACTTCCAAAAGTAATTCCATAATTTATAGCTACAAATTATTTTATCCATAAAATATATTAATAAAAATTCTCTATCTTCCTACGTCATTCTCCATTTTCTAACTTCCTCACAATCTATCTTTCAATTTCTCTTTAATTTCATTTTAATCATTTGGAAAACTTTCTCTTTAAAATTGGCCAGCAGAGTTGATGACACTTTAACTTTCTCTCAATTGTGTTACAATAATAATTTGTTAGAATCATAGATTCGTATTCACAAAAATAAATAACCATGATTTTTGGTATTTTTTTACAGCAAATATTATTTCGGAACAAAGAGGAGAAAAAAATGAAATTGTGAAAATTAAGAAATTTAGCAAAAAAGAGAAATAATAGGAAAGTTTTTAAACTGATAAGGATGTATTTAATATTATTCAAATCATGGTTAGGATTTTATTTTGACTAATTAAATCTTAACCATTGATTTTAATCCATGTCATTTGTCTTTCATCCAAGTAAGAACTTGAGAAAAATGGAGACAATGAAAATGGAGAAGAGCCTCATCCACTTTGTATGAGTCACTTTCCTTTTTAGTTAGTCTAAAAAAGATTGACACATTTCTACATTTAGTAACAATTTAACTTTAAAATGCCTATTTTATCCTTAATGAAATGATTTATCGTCATACAAACATCCAAGACTTATTTTAGACCACAAATTTCAAAAGTCTTCATTTCTTTCTTAAAGTCTATGTCAAGTCAAACTAGGTCATATAAAGTGGGATTGGGGAATAGTAGTTAAGCATCCATGTTACCCCTATAGCCTAAGGCCATTTATCACTACTGTTAAAAACTCAAGTTCACATAAGGCCCTTTCTCTCTAATACTCCTGATAAAAAATCGAGCGAAATTATGCTACATTTATCGTCGAATTGAAATTTTCGCAAATAAGGCAGAACACTCCGAGAGACTATGCTGCCCCAACATGCATTTTTTTTGCATTGGACTCTTTCATTAACTGATATAAATATCAGTTAGTCTGCCATTTTTTTTCTTCACAAAAAAAAAAGATAAAAGAAATGGCTCCATACATCATACTCCAAAAAATATGTTAAAATTAGATGAGCCTAGATCCTCCCAAATTCAGCCTTGTTTGATATGGTCTATGACTCTATAATAGCTTCTTGTATTTAGACAAGACATTACAAATGGGCCGGTCCAGTCTAGTTTGTTAGGCTCACTAGTCTAGTTAGTTTTGCCACAAATCATCCTCATTATAGAGGGGCTGTAGTTGTCTGGTTTTTTCTTTTGGTCGGGGGGTGGGGGTGGGGGTGGGTGGGGTGGGGGATAGCAAACTTTGAACGTCCGATATAAAGTTATGATTTTAAATCATCATTTGAACATGTGATTTGGTATCATGATCCCAAATTCTCCAAAAATTTCAAATCTTGATTTTACTTTTTAAAAATGTAAGCTTGATTCATAAGTTTTCATTTTGTAAAAAAATACCCATTATTTTAAGTTTTGTAAAAAAAAATAAAAAAAAATCATGTTCAGCAAAGAGATTGTTTGTACCATGTGAAAAGATTATATATTAAATAATAACTTTTGTTGATTCTAATGGATCTTTATAAAATTATGTGTATTTGAAAATTTGTAATCACAAATATTTATTTATAAAAAAACATAAAAATATGATTTATCAATATGGTGCATTAGGATATTTTAGTATCTTGTTTATGAACTATGGTTTTCTCATTTGGTAAGATCGTATAAGAATTGATTTTTTTTTAATAATTTTCACAACTTGTGAGATTATCACGTTTATGAAGAAAAAAATCAACTTAAGAAATTCAAATTGCATATCGAAACAAAACTTCAACTTCATATCAATCTGATTTTATATCTGACTACAAATCATAATTTTATATTACATATCCAAATTAACCCTTAAACTATCATTATGGACATAAGTGATCCCATATAATGAATTGAGGGTGTACGTGCAATCGTTAATTTTGAAGAAAAAAAAAAGGGTTACCTTATCAACAGGAAAAGATGGAACTTTAATATGGTCATACCGTACCTGATCATGCACGTGAACTTATAGAAATTCTAGTCTAGTATTTTTATTGGTTGCTGTTTTCAAATTTGGTACCAACTTTTCAATAGCAAGTTTCACTTTAACCGCAAATGGTAAATTTATTGTTTCCAAAGAGAGGCGTAATGTACTACTACTACTTCCTCTATCCCAAAAAAAAAAAAAAAAAAAAAAAAAAAAACTCCCTCTATCCAATATTTATGTGATATTATTTAACTTACACGATAATTTTTGGTAGGATCCTATTGACTTCTACCACATTTTTGGTGGTAATTTTTAACATAATTTAAGAGAATGACAATAATGTTTGTGTATCGGTGAAAAATACATCAAAAATAAAGAAAATTTGAGCAAATACGTGGCGAGCGCAGAGAAGACTACAATCAATCACACGAAAAAGGAGAGAGAGGATAATAAAAATTGTATTGAGGTCGCAAGAACAAGAAAATAACAAGAACATGTCTTTCCAAACAAAACAGCCTTCAACAGGAAATGCACTACAATGCCTCAACTCTGAAAACAAAAAGAAACTGAGCGCATCAGCGAATAGTCAATGACAATCAATCTGAAGACTTGTTCAACCACTTGAGAAATCAACTTTCGAATCCCTCTTATTTACACGGGTCCCAGAATGATACATGTGGAAAGATTTAGTACCCGAACATATGATATAACTCAAATAATACCAGATTTCAGAATATTTAGAATTTCATTTACAACCCACAGCTCAGTCTTTTTCGTTCTTGAGAATGGTCGCCACTTCTACTAGGACCGGAATGATTATCCCTGCCCAATGGGTCTACATCCATTCCTGAATGTCGTCGGGTACTGTTAACTTCCCCACCATTCTTGTAACTGTCACCTGTAATCCGCACCCCCTGAGTGGACGAGAAAGAAAGCTGAAATCAAAAAAGAAAGAAGAGAAATTGGATCTTAGTCATGTAACAGATGAAATGAGCGATAATCACGAAAGTGGTTACCATATAGACTCCTCACTTCCCCACTATTATAACCATATGATTTTACCTCATTACACGCGACTTTATGACTTATTTTTATATCATCACAGCATTAAAATAATTTGATTAAGATAAAACATTATATTTACACACAACAAAAGATCATTTAGATTAAAAAGAAAAACAAATAAAATCTACTAGTACTTTTGCATCATTTGTTCCACAGTATATGGCCGGCAAAGCTATTATTCACTCAAGTAAAAAGCCTATTACTACTGTATGTAACATTTGTCTCCTTCTCAATACAATAATGTTCACCTGTCACTCTGAAATATGATACTATATAGTCAGTACGTACTACAATTACCTAACTTCTTTTTTCTACTAAATGATAGAAACCATTCCATTATTTCATGTGTGAAAAGCAGAAAAGGATCAGTAAATGTAAATTTTGTACAAAATCATAGATCACCTAAATCAAGATTAAAAAAAAATAAAATTGCACAAAGTCACTCAAATCCAGTACTATAAAATGAAGTGGCATACATGTATTACTACTAAAAACCATATGTACACACATATATCCTCTGCTAGCTATATATAAATGTACTTTTTCTTTTCCTTTCATATCCATGGCACCAAGAGAATTCAAAATTGAAGAGAACATTATTAGTAGTACCGCGAAGAATTCAAAGAAAAATAGTTTGAGGAAGAAGTGCAGTGATTTGGCAAAGAAGCAGAAGGCTAAGTTTTATATACTGAGGAGATGCATAGCTATGCTTGTTTGTTGGCATGAGAGAAATGATCATTGAATTTTTGAAGATTATTGAGAGTATGTACATAAAATTTCTTGCAAGTTTCTTTATGAATTTTAGTTTATAGTTTTGAATCTTTATTTTATCATATATATATATATATATATATATATATATATTGTTGCTGTTATTGTGTGTTTTTTTCGATGTTGTGTTCAAATCCAAATGGGTTTGTGGTAATTTTTCATGGGGTTATCCAAAATTCAGATATTATTGTTTTTGGCACAGATTTTTAGCTCAATTTCCCTGTCATTTAATCAAATTCGATTTATAAGTTCAATCTTTTTTGAGGAAAGGTTGAGGAAATTTGATTTAAAATTGATAATAAGACAATTCTGTAGTTAAAACCAGATGGGTCGATGGTAATTTTTGATGGGGTTACTCAAATTTGGGATATCAGCTTTGCAATTGTTGTTTTTGGGTGGGATCAACTTGGCAAACCACTTGCATGTGGAGTCTCGATATTACCCTTTTTTATTGAATGGTTTATCAGTTTTGTTTCCTTGAGCCAAGGGTCTATCGGAAACAACCTGTCTATTTCTACGAGGCACCCACTTGTGGGATTACACTGGGTATGTTATTGTTGGTTTATCAGTTGTGTAACTTGAGTATTTTTCTTCTCTGTATTGCAAATATAGGCTTTGAGCCGAGGGTCTATCGGAAACAGCCTCTTTACTTCATTCTGGGGTAAAGGTATGGTCTGCGTACATCTTACCCTCCCCAGACCCCACTTTGTGGGAATATACTGGGTATGTTGTGGTGGGTTGTGGTAGTTTTTTAGGAAGAAGCTAATTATATACTGTGATTTCTTAAATAAACATGTGATGAAAATAAGTGTACAAGTAATTAATTATACCACAAGTATATATGCATTTTGTACTTGGGTATCTGAAATTTTCTCAACTTTATTTTAGTTTGGAATTAGTTACTCAATTACTTTTGCAAATTAAAGATTCCAAATTTGTTTCTTTATTTATTTATTTTTCAAATTTGTTTCTTTAGTTTCTTGTTCCCAAAAAAATTATTTTATGCTAGAAGTTAATTTGTTTATTCGGTCTCAAATGTTAGTCATTTTGTCAAAATGAATTTGTTTCAATATATATATATATATATATATATATACGTTTAAGAAAATATATTTATAGTTTAGATAACATTCTTGTGAGTGAGTACAATTAAATGACTTTTTCAAAACGTGTAAAAAAAAGGAAAAATTACGGGACATAAAATATTGAAGGGCTTAATTACGGGATATGGGTTAACTTTTATATAATTACATTTTATAGGTATAGTTTAGAACAAGTAGCTATTATTTTGGGCAACATATACATTTTGGAGGAAGGAAACGTATATTATCTATTCTCAAACTCCCTCTCACCCAATTTCTGGCGGAATTCACGCCCCACCTCCATGATTTATGGAGATTTTCATTTTAAAAAGATTTTTCTAAAATTTCATCCTTATTTAGTGATGTTTATATATGTGTATAAGTATATACCAACCAAAATGCATATATGTATATGCAATTGGAATGCTTTATTTTTTATTATACATTGTATATGAGATTCATACTTTTGAGGTTCAAATGTATATGAGATTCATACTTTTGAGGTAACTACCATGATTTATGGAGATTTCCATTTTAATTTTTTTTTTCTAAAATATCATCCTTCTTTAGTGATGTTTATATATGTATATACCAACTAAAACGCATATATGTATATGCAATTGGAATGCTTTGTTTTTGGTTATACATTGTATTTGAGATTCATACTTTTGAGGTTCAAATGTATATATGAGATTCATACTTTGAGATTCAAATGTATTTGAGATTCAAACTTTTGAGATTAAAATATATATGAGATTTATACATATCAATATATACATTTGAAATGTATATGCTTATTAACTTGAACCTCAAATACATATATACAATAGATGGTGAACACATGAGTATATGAAATTGCAAAGTATATGAATGGTTATTTGTATCTGAGATTTTTCAGCTGTATCAATCAATTATGAAGAGAGAATATTAGTGAGAGTAAGAGACGCATGATTTATGGAGATTTCCATTTTAAAAAGATTTTTCTAACTGATTTTTAGGAATCTATTTTTATAGTATATACGTATATAAGCGTTTATATACATATCGAGGGCTGATTTTGAAACTTGAAATTAACTACGCTTTATAATTAAGAAACTTAAGCTATAAGCCCTGAATAATTTAACAAACTATAGTTATTTATGAAATTTTGCCTAAAAAAACTCTTAAAATAAATAATGTATGACTTAGATGAAGTATTGATAGGGTATTTTTGAGCTTTAAATCCTGTCCCCCCTAAACACCAGCTGTAAATGTTTCGGCTATTCAGACAATCTAAATGAAGTCTTTTCTTGATAGGCCCAAGGCATCATTTTCAAAATTTCTTTGGTTTGTCCCACAATTTGCAGTCTCAAAAATTTAATTGGATCTTATTTTTCACCTTAAATATTCGATATTTACTGATCTGACTAATTCACCTTATATAGACTATAGAGCTCATTAACGGTAGAAGCAGTACTACCAATCAAGAATCTTTCCATTCTAAAAATTTAAAGTCAAAAATTAGATTAAGGAACGTGAAGGAATCATATTCATTTGTTCCTTTTTATTCTCTTTTTTGTTTTCTTTATTAGATTTAATTAAACATTTCAAAAAATTATCATTGATCTTTTGAAATTCACTTAGTACTATAATTAATAAATGACGAAAAGGACAGTCAAATTTTGATTTATCAAATCTTATTGACATAATTTGCTTTGTGGGGATCCTCAACGGCCCATGCACAATCTAGGTCCAATCGAGACGCTTCATTGGTGCATCAAGTAACGATACTATACCCAAATTCGATCATAGCATTAACTTACTTTATTCAATACAAGGTGATCAAGCTTTTTAGTCACAGATAATCGGCCTTTTGGGTCCATCTCGAGCATCAACAAATTTGGTACAATATTGAATATAGTCCTTCTTCTTATGATCATATGGATAGCTATTGCAATTTGCTTCCTTGAGGATACCAAAACAAAGATTAATTTGTACTTTTAGATTAAGGGGTAAACTAACCATATCATCAAGACTTATGGATTAGTGGTGTTAGTGCGAATTTTTGCACAATAGGTATGAGTTTTTGGACGTCTCTTACAAGCTGCAGACTAATGAGGGTGGGTAAAAAGAAGAATCGACAGATTTCTATACTGACAAGCTTTCACTGAAAAACAAATAATTAATACATATCATGAACTTGAATTCTCCGCGTAACGAAAAAGGCCAACCGACATAGAGTCTAGAGAATGGGCCA
Source organism: Jaltomata sinuosa (assembly GCA_003996215.1). Taxonomy (NCBI): domain Eukaryota; kingdom Viridiplantae; phylum Streptophyta; class Magnoliopsida; order Solanales; family Solanaceae; genus Jaltomata; species Jaltomata sinuosa. The sequence goes on from QJPP01000016.1 coordinate 326,737, forward strand.
AGATGTGAAAGGAGCCGACAGCAAGAATCTGCAGTGTGCAGCAGAAGCTGGGCCACTCGTGCGCACCCTTCTTTTCAAATATTCATTTGTTCCCTTTTTTTTTGGCGCCTAACCAAATCCGTTTAAATTTGTTTGTCTCACTTTTTTTAAAAGATTTAATTTTTTTTTAATTTTATTAAATTATGTGTCAAGTCAAAGCTAGACAAACTAATTAATAGGGATTTTAAGAAAATAAAGAGAACTTTTGAATCTTGTGATCTTAAACTAAGGATACGTAAAATGCATCAAAATGTTCTTTAATTTTGTGGTATTAAATATGTCATGTGAAAAGTTGAATTTAAAGAGCTGCCAAAAAAGGAAAGTGACATTCATTTTGAAATAAACTAAAAAAAAGTAAGACAAACAAATTAAAACGGAAAAAAATTATATATAATAATATAAATGATCGTTTGAAATCATAAATTCTATTACTATTGTATGTTTTGTGCATTAGAAGCTCAAGCCTTTGTGCCTAAATCGCTTATTAAGTCCTAGTCTTCATTCGTTTATCCAATCTAGAGCCTTTTGCAAGTGTCTTTTGTTTAGTATTTTATTATTATTTTTTATCATCATTTTTATTACTATTATTGCTGTTATTATTAATGTCTTAAGCTTATTTGTGCTATGTGTTAATTTTATGCTTGATTTATCTTGCTTAAAGGTTGTCTAGCATTTGAACATTGAATCGACTGGGAATCTGCAATTTCACAAATATGTCCAACCATTCTGATTCTCCTCTTAACACAAACTTTGCTTCTCACCCAACACAAAGTACCTTTTTGATCACAACTCCTCATCCTATCCCACAACAGATATCTTTGGCACACACTAATTATGGCACTTTGCAAAATATGGTGATGCATGATGAAAAATTAGCTATGCTGCACAAAAGAGCTTGTGACTTGGAGAAGATTGTAGATGAAAAGTTACATTCCAAGAACGCTCCGAACCTAAAGTATGAGAACTTGTGTTTGCATCCGAATATTGAACTACCGTCAGGATACATAATTCCAAAATTCAATATTTTTGACGGACAAGGAGACCCAGTCGAGCATTTGAAAAACTTTTGTGGTAGATTAATTAGAATCGGACATGATAAAACTCTGTTAATGACACTATTTATTCAGAGTTTATCAGGAATAGTTTTTACATGGTACACCAAGCAAGACAACAAGACTTTAGTAAATAGTTTAATTTGTTTTTATAATTTTAGAAGTACAATAAGGATAGAGGGCCCTCGCCTATTTTAACCATGATGGATATTAGTATAATTACCATGCTAAAGGCCAAGGTATGTGTGTTCCTCTTCCATAAACATAATGCAGCTAGCTAGTTGCATAATTATATTATTTTGATTTGATGTGTGTATTATTTCTTATGATGATAGCTCTCTACCTAGCTTAGCTTCTTCATTTGCTTACTTCTTCGTAACATATATCCAATCACAATGTTACTTCTTTGTTTAGTGTTACACTAGATTTGAGAGAGAAGATAACGAACATGTGTTTGATACTAAACGATTGCGCACTCATGCTCCGACATTGTCATTGTATACTTTCGCAGGTTGAAAGGCAGTGGGGAAAGGAGGGGGACACTGGGCGAGATCTATCAGCAGTGAATTTCCCATACAAATTAGAGACACCTATCAAAAAGATACTTTAAAGGCTTCGGAATCGAGATCTCATTAGTCGAAGAAGACTCTGACCAATCCACGTGGCTTGCTTGACGAACGTCCGCGATGAAGACATCATAAAGGAAAGTAAATAGGAGTATTTTTTTTGGAAAGTAAATAATTTTTTTTTGTAGTCTGATAAAGAAGCAAACAAAAAATATTGTTTAAGCATCGGGGTGGTGGGAGTGGGGGGAGGGGGTTGGAGGTGTGGAGGAGATAATGTACTTCGTCTTTTCCTATTCCACTATGAAAGTATTAGTCAGAGTCATTTCTCTATTTTTAAGGATTTTTTTTTTTCAAATATGAGAAAGTCGAAACTTTCTCTTTATCAAAAACACTCTGAAACAATAATAACAACAACAATATATATACACAATGTAATTCCATAAATAAATCTGAAAATAGTAAGATATACTCAAATTTTATTCATATTTTTACGAGATAAGGAGACTATTTCCGACCGACATAAAACACACCCTAAAAAGGAATTTTAAATCTTCTGTTATGTGTGATACGACGTACCATGCTATATATTCTTAGGTATTCCGAAAAGGGAAATGAGATTGTTGATATAATTTTGACAAAATTATAATAAATGCAAAATTTTCTTAAGAGAAGTCAGACAAAGAGACCTATATATAGTAGCTAGAACACAGTAATCTTGAGCAACTAGCATTTAGCATCCATGTGAAATTGCTTCCCCTAAAATAGGTTAAGTCTAATCAGCACTCAGCAGTACTTGTAGTTAATTAAGTATACACTATCAAAGGATGCGGTACAACGGATGAGGATGATCCTCTCATAATCAGAGATTTTAGTGTCGAGTACTGAGTATGACAAAATTCTTAGTAAGAAGCGCTTTCCCCCAATGAACCCTATGCAGTGCTAATCGGAATTAGTCGAACTCTAATGTAGGTACAAAACACACGAATGAAAAACTTAAAAAAAATTAATTAAGTAAACCGTTTTATCGTCAAATAATTATGATAAACAGTGTAAAGACTTCTACACTATTAAGATAATTTTATTTATTGTAGCAGGTCAAGTACTATTTTTCAATTTCGTCATCGTTTAGAGTTATTTGTAATTATCTTATATATAAATGGTTCATTACATAAATATTTTTGCACTGTTCATAAAACTTAAATTCATTACATTTAGAATTGTCTGATCAGAGTAAACCGTAAACAAAATAAAACACAAAAATGACAAATATCATTATCTGAAAATCTTATTTTTATTACTGATATAGTAAACATTATTATACATTGATACAATGCTATAAGTCATATACCCGGAAAGAGTAATTTTACATTATTAGTGCAAATTTACTGGCTATAAGAGATTATCACTCCATTTTTCAAGTTATTATCACCACTAATCCCTTGAATCCAATACCAACAGGTATCTTCTCCAACAAATCGATACAATCCCACAGAGCTGTTTTTGTTCAAATTCGAGCAATTTTTTGAAAACTCGTTATAAATATAAAACCTTAGTATCGAGTCGCTTTTGTTAAAACTCGAGCAATTTCTTAAAAACTCTCTTCAAATAAAAACAAATCAAATATCAAGAGATGCTCTTGTTATTCCTAATAAAAACCGTTAGTTTGCAACGTTTACAAAAATTCCCACAGCCGGAGATAATATGCTTAAATTCAACATGTTTTGCCAAAAAATAATAAGCTTTTGTTGTTTCGCCAGTCTATAGTAAAGCTCACTTTTATTAAGCGTTTGACCATGTTTTTTTGTGAAAATAAAAAAAAAAGTAGTTTTTGTTTTTAAAGTGTAAAAAATGATATTTGAAAAATAAAGTTATGTTTAAATTAGAAATATTTTTGAATATTTGTGAGTAATTTGGAGTTAAAACAATTTTTTTGTTGTTTTTGTACTTTCTGAATTTTTTTGAAAAAAGTGAACAGAATTTCCCAAAATTTTATGACCAAACACCCCCTTAATTTCTCGAGGAAATTTACCACACCAAAGCCATATGTATAAAGAAAAAAATGAATTTATGAATGACACCTATGGAAGATCCAAATATAAATTATAAACTGAGAACAAGAAGATCCAAATATAAATTATAAACTGAGAGCAGCAAAAGAGAGATTTCAATTTGCTACTCAAGTTTTTCAGCTGAATAAATAGAGCCCATTTTACAGGGTTGCAATGTATGTAAAATATGAAAATAAAAACTTGGACAACCTAACTATACAGGTCATCTTCATCTGCTCCACCAGCTGAAGTTGCAAAGGGGTCAGCAGTTCCAGTGGTGGTGGCCCCTGCCGTGCTGGTCTCGGAGAATCGGAATTCAGAACCGAAACCTCTGGACTGTTGCAATGTCTGAGCAAAAGCCTGGTACTTGCGGATATCAGCGTCACTGACACTCCTCCTAGCGTACTTCATTGATTCCTCAAAATGAGCAGGCTTGATCTCGGGTACCTCATCTTCAACGTCTTCCTCCATGGCTTCAGGATTCTCACTTCTCCTCTTCTCCCTCTCGATATCCTGCAAACAAACACACACTTCCACGTTAGTTTTATGTAACCAAAGAATGCTAGATTAATACTCTCTCCATTTCAATTTGTTTGTCTTACTTTCCTTTTTTGGCAACTCTTTAGTTCCAACTTTCCACGTGGCAATGTTTAAGACCACAAGGATTAAAGGACATTTTGGTACATTCTACGTATCTATAATTTAAAACCACAAGATTCGGAAGGCTTCTTTGCTTTCTTAACTCATGTCAAGTCAATAAGACAAACAAATTGAAACTGAGGGAGTAGTTATCAAGCTTGGGAACTTACTTTCTCAATGTTTTCTCTGATAGCGTATTTGCAAGCACGTTGACAGATTTCTGTGATGTCAGCTCCACTAAAGCCCTGTGTATACTTAGCTAGAGCTCTTAGATCGATATCCTTAGAAAGAGGTGATTTCCTCAGGCATGCCTTGAAAATTTGGTGACGAGAATCTTCATCAGGGAGAGGAATGTAGATCAATTGGTCAAGACGACCGGGTCGCAGAAGTGCAGGATCAATAATGTCTGGCCTGTTGGTTGCACCAATAATGAACACAGTCTTCTTAGCATTCATGCCATCCATTTCAGTAAGGAGTTGATTCAGAACCCTATCAGCAGCTCCCCCGGCGTCTCCCGAGCTACTTCCTCTCTAAAAAATTTAAGTCCAATCAGTAAAATAGACAGATTCCACAAAGAATAGTATAGTCATAGACTATGTTGCTCGGACTCTTCAAACCTGCCTTTGGGCTTCCCCCATCGCATCATTAACCGGTGTAGGATTCAAGATCAGGTCCAGGATTCGAGTCAAATCGACCTTCCCTCTCATCTCAGGGTGAGGCAAGGAATTGTTTCAAATGTTCGTTGTTCAATATCTCGGCTGCTCAAGAAGTTTTACTAGTTGCTCCTCCGACCCGGAGTGGATTCTAGGGGAAGGGCAGAGCCTCACCTTTAGGAAGGTGGTCAGATCCTCCAAAAAATAGAGCATTTTTGGAGGAACCAACACGGATGCGGCAACATTTTTGGAGAGTTCGAGCAACATAGGTCATAGAGTACTGGTAAAGAACAAGGTAACAAACCTGTGTGGCAATCGAGTCCAGTTCATCAAAGAATAGGACACACGGAGCAGATTGGCGGGCCTTGTCAAATATTTCTCTAACATTGGCTTCACTCTCTCCAAACCACATGGTGAGCAGTTCTGGACCCTTGATACTGATGAAGTTGGCCTGGCATTCATTTGCAATGGCCTTCGCGAGCAAAGTTTTCCCACATCCAGGTGGGCCGTAGAAAAGGACTCCCTTCGAGGGAGACATACCAAACTTCTCAAATTTCTCAGGATGCTCCACTGGATATTGAACAGTCTGCGCAACAAGTTAATTGTAAATAAAAATAATTGATGTGAAAAGATTTCACAATAACAGATTAAAAGTAACTTAAAATGGCAGTTTCATTAGGACCCTATATGCAACACCAGTACATTTAGTATGTACTATGTAGAACGTACCTCTTGGAGCTCACGCTTGACATTCTCAAGACCTCCAATATCCTCCCATGAAACATTAGGAACTTCAACAACCTGCTCGGACAAAAGTTACATAGTTAAAATCAAATTAAAATTTAGTAGTGTCATAAACAGACAATAAGAGAAAATTAGACATACGGTTTCACGCAAGGCAGAAGGATTGCTTGTCCCAAGAGCAGTTTGGAAGTGCTCATTTGTCACAGCCATGGAGTTCAGTATCTCCGCATCAATGGTCTCATCCTCCAAATCTATCACGTCCATCTTCTCTCTGATGCATTGAAGTGCAGCCTCGGTACACAAGGCTGCTAAATCAGCTCCAACATAACCATGTGTATCTTTGCAAATTCTTTCTAAATCAACCTGCAATGAAAGATCCCAAAGTTAACAAAATGCAACTCTTTATTATGGGAGAAAATTTGAGAACAGTAAAATATTGAAGGCGTGAAATTACTTCTTCAGCAAGCTTCATGTTCTTCGTATGGATACGAAGCACCTCGAGACGTCCCACTTCATCTGGAACACCAATGTCTATTTCCCTGTCGAATCTACCAAACCTTCTTAAGGCAGGGTCAATGCTATTGGGGCGGTTAGTGGCACCCATAACAATTACATGGGCACGTGACTTAAGTCCATCCATAAGTGTCAAAAGCTGGGAGACAATTCTCCTCTCAACCTCTCCATTTGTCTTCTCACGTTTAGGTGCTATTGAATCAATTTCGTCAATGAAAATGATTGATGGTGCATTCTTTTCAGCTTCTTCAAATGCTTTCCTGAGATTGCTTTCACTTTCTCCCGCCAATTTTGACATGATCTCTGGACCATTAATGCAGAAGAAGAACGCTCCAGTCTCATTGGCAACTGCTCGGGCTATTAAAGTCTTTCCAGATCCAGGAGGTCCATACAACAGAATTCCTTTGGGAGGCTTGACACCAATAGATTTGAAGAGTTGCGGGTGCCTTAGTGGCAGCTCAACAAGCTCCCTTATCTGAGCCATTTGTTTACGCACACCACCTACATCATCATAACCAACCTCATCTAGTCTATTCTCGTCTTCCCTACTCACAGGTTCACCCTCACAAAATATTTCAGTATCAGGGGCAACAACACAGTATTCAGGAGGATCAGTCTCAATAACCTTGAACTCTACACTTCTCATGCCTCCCCTTACCAGAAAAAGATCACCCTTCCTCACTGGTCTGTATGCTTCAAGAAAATAGGCTGCAGAAAAAGAAAATAAAGAAGCAATAGCATATCAGCATTTGTATACACAACTAGGACTGGAACACATTACTTTAACAAGAACATGAGTGCTAATTATTACTAACTGCAGATCATTGCACACTTGGTGTATTTAAAGTCTTCCTCACCAAAATCACAAAATTGACTTTAACTGAGAAGCTACTAGCATAGTTAGAAATTGCATCATGAAATTCTTATGTTCTTTCTATATTAGAAAGAAGATGCACACATCAAACTAAATCAGAAGTTCAAATGTATATTTAAAAACAAAAGAAGGTTTCATAGGTAAGATGAATGACATAGAGCTGCCTAAACAGAGAATTTATCTTACTACATGTATACTTTAACCTATATCCAGGCCCTTTATTACATGTATACACCTAAATTGAAAATCAAAATAAAAAGCAGTAGCAAGCCAGTAGACAGAAGAAATTCAAAAACACATAATACTTACGCTTCAAGTAAGCATCAAAGAGGTTCCCAGTGACTCCTTCAATGGTGTCATCAATGGGAAGAATGTGTACACGTTTGCCATACTTGACATCAGGACACTGATGCACAGAGACAACATCACCAAGTCGAACCCTTAGGTTATTTCTGACAACCTTGTTCATCCTAATCTTCGGCACGTCACAGGTGTCATCAGCAAGGGCAATGCAGATTGTATCTTTTCTCTTCTTACCCTGTAAAGCAAAACAAAGTTTAGAAATTATATTGTATCTAACCATAAGACCATCATCCTAATCATATGATTCATATCCCAGCATCCAACTACTGTCAGTCCCTTCTTGTATCATCATAATATAGTGGCATTACAGAGAAAACCTATATATTCTCAAGTAGCAAAACAGAACTGCAATCATGAGGACTTAACTAAACCTATTGGTCACTGAACATGGGGAATAAACCAAAAATGTCAGCATGCACTTTAACCGCTTCAGAATAAAGAAATAAACACAGAAACAGAACAAAGATAGATTCTTTAGGAGGAAAGAGCCAATATTCTTAGCTTCTTTCAGCAAAACTTAATTCATATTTCATAGTCTTTCAACTTTTCATCGTGTAATTGGCTCAGACCAAAAACAAGCATAGGAGCAAATTTTCCCATAGAGGTAAAGATAACTCTAACATAAAAAAACCCCATTTAACCATGCACTCTATGGTTACTTATCTTCATTAATAGTTACAAGGCTCTAAACCCTAACCCAAATCTCACATTGGATATTAAGCAATCAGGAATTCCTGTCGAGAAACAATACTAATATAAGAAACTATAATTGACACCTAAAAGTAAAATATTTGAGAACCCAAAACCTAAATTCATGTTGAGGCAAAATCTCAAAAATTATGTTTTCTTTCACACATTAACCGCCAGTATCTGAACCGTAGTTACAAACCCATCAAAAACCTCATATCATTTGTGAAATTTAACCCATAAAAGCTACCAAAAGTTTAAAAGTTCTAAAACCAGCTAATTGAAGTACCCAAAATCATGGGGGAAAACCAGACCTTGATCAAGATTTCACATACCCAAAACCCAAATATCACGTGTCAAATTTGACCCCGAAAAGCTACCAAAATTTAAGAGTTTCACAGCTAAAAACAGCAGACTCAAGTAAATTTTAAACAAAATCATAGGTAAAAATCAGACCTTGATCAAGATTTTGGAAACCCAAAACCCGAATTCACAGTTCCGAGCAAACTCCAAATCCCAAGCCAAAACCCTCACATTAAATCGAAAACCATAGTACAAAGAACTAAAAACCCATCAAACCCCTTACACAATCGGTGAGCCATAAATCCAGAGAACTACTAAAGTTCAGCACTTTTACAGCTAAACACAGAAAACTCAAGTAAACTTTAACAAAATCATGGGTAAAGATCAGACCTTGACCAAGATTTTTCAGAATCCAAAACCCCGAATCCAGATTTCCAATCAAACTCCAAAACTCTCACACTAACTGCCATTATCAAAACACAAAACAGAACTAAATACCCATCAAACCCCTTACATAATCGGTGAGCCATAAACCCCACAGAACTACCAAACTTTAGTACTATTGCACGGCAACATAGAAAACTCAAGTAAACTTTAACAAAATCATGGGTAAAAATCAGACCTTGATCATGATTTCAGAATCCAAAAACCCGAATTCAGATTTCCAATCGAACTCCAAACCTCTCACAGTAACCGCCATTATAAAAAACCACAAGACAATGAACTAAAACCCCCATCAAATCCCTTATATATAATCTGTGAGCCATAAGCCCCCACAGAACTAACCAAACTTTAACACAACATACACAGCTAAACACAGAAAAACTCAAGTAAATTATAACAAAACCATGGGTAAAAATCAGACCTTGATCAAGATTTCAGAAACCCAAAACCTCAATACAGATTTCCAAGCAAACTCCAAAATCTCAATCTAATAACTCTCACATTAAATCGAGAAAAACCCATCAAGCCCCTTAATACTACTTGCACAGCTAAACACAGAAAACCCAACTAAATTCCAACAAAACCATATGCAAAAAATCAAACCTTTATCAATATAGTGTCACCACGAAAAAGCTGAAGCTTTTCCATAGTGTCAGGGTGAAGAGCCACAACAGAGTTGTCATCATTGGTTGCCTCATCCACAACAAGTCGATTAGGTGACTTCTTCCTCTCCAAAATCGCCGTACTAAAATCCCTCTTTGTCCCTTTCCTGCATACACACACAAATAAAAAAAAACATCAAGAATGACAAAATTGTATACAAGTAAATCTAACAAAGTGGTTCATTGTAAAGATCTGGAAAAAGGGTACTTACGAATCAGAGGATTCAGCTTTGTTAGTCATGATTTTGCACAACTGAAGAGTTTGTTTAGCTGTTGATTTGTTTGGGTAAAATTTATAAAGAGAAAAAAGATGTGTCGAATTTGCAGGGAATTTGGGGAAACGAGGAGTTATATATATAAGGAGAATCGCTATTTCTTGTTATCAAAGAAATCTGTTTTTTATTTTTATTATTTTATATATGTTGTATATATAGACTTTATAACTTGCCTTTTCATTGTTTAAATAGGAAGTAAACACTTTTTATTTTAATTTTCTTTCTGTTTTTTTTTTGTTTCCTTTTTTCGTACTTTTCCTTTTATAATTAGGATTTTTAGTAAGTGTTTGACCATGTTTCAATTTTCATTGTCAAAATAAAAAGAAAGTAATTTTTGTTTTCAAAGTAAAAATAATATTTAAAAATTAAAATTGTGTTTGCCATAAAATAAATTAGAGTTGTTTTTGAATTTTTGTGAATAATTTGAAGTTCAACTCTTAAAAAAGTGAAAAAAATTCATGGCCAAAATATGAATATTTTTTACTTTTTTTTTTCAAAGGTGAATTTTAAAAATCATGTTTGATTATAAAGTTTTAGAAATTTCAGAGTTTAACTTCAAGTTGAATTCAAAATTTAAAAAATATCAAAAAAAAAATATTTTCACTTTTTTCACTCAAATTGTTCATAAAAATTAAAAATAATTTTAATTTGTATTCATGGTTAAATACAATTTTAAATTCCAAATATCATTTTTTTATTTTGAAAACAAATTCTTTTTTTAATTTTACAATTTTTATGATCAAACAGGAAGTCTCCAATTTTTAGAATTCTTTCTTTGGGCCGCAACAAATTTCAGCATGTTATTTGAAAAAGAAAAGAATTCAAATACTAGCAATCATAAATAAATGAGAAATTTATTTATTGTCCAATGTCTTTTTTTATTTTAAAAAATTAATTAGAGTGTGCAATATATATCTAAGATGTCAATTAATCAAGTCAATGATTTTTTGAAGGAAAAATCAAGAACACAAGTATATGCATCCATATTCATGTAAATATTTTAAGATTCTCGTATTTGTTTCACTAATCAACGCCATAATTATATGTTACAAACAAAAATTTGATTGTAAAGATTCACAATTTAATACATACCTAAATTATAAAAGTGTTTGTAATGTGATGAAGATCGCTATAGTTCTCCTCAATTATAATTCATAAAGGACTTAGGGAGAAGAAGGTTGTTTTCTTGATTTTTTGTAGAACAAAATTTTCGATTAAAAAAAGAAATTCCGTTTAATCAAGATGACTATTATTTAAATAACACATATATTACTAAGAATGTGTATGGTTTGGTTTGATCGATTAGTTTCAAATATTTACACATTTTTCAGTTAATCCATCAAAATGAACAAATAACAACAACAACATATTTTTCTATCACGTATAACTAAATTATTATTTATGAAATTATCTCATTGTCTTGGTATTTCCTCGATATCAATTCGATTTTGTTAATTTTTACATAAGAAAATTGCATAAATATGTATGAATTGCATTTGTCTCTCTTCTTTTTTAAACAAAACTTCCTAATTTATGACTTATTTTTGTCATTTTAGCTTAAAACCAAGTATTTATAAGCACTTTTTAAATTTATTCAAACACTACAAAAGTGCTTAAAAACTATTTTGACTTGAAAACACTGTAAAATAAGTCAATCCAAATAGTCACTTAGGAATTCACAAAAAGTTATTGCTAATCATGTTAGAGTTAGGATTATATACAAAAGAGTTCTATTCATAAAAAAACCAAATTGATTCCATTATTTTTGGTTTGATCCTGAGACTTGACTTGCCTTCCTTTTCCATCATATTATGAGCTTTAGCATATTTGAAAACATAAGTAGTCAAAGTGTTCCAGGTAATATACAGAGCTTTCATCATGGCTAACTAAGAAATCAGCCACCATATTAATTTACCTTCTCTGAATTTGTGGTAAAAAAGAGAAATTCACAGCTATAACCAAGTTAGTAATATGCTCCACTGTTAATTATGTCTTGATTTTTTCCCTTGTATATTTTAGGAAACTTACAATCCCTATTGGTTTAGGAAACCTTTTGTCCTAATGGATTTGGGAAAAGAAAGTATAGTCCTTCTAGGATTGGGAGAAACTTTTCCTTATAGGTTTGAGATTCTAAGAGCATATTGTACATTGTAAGCTTCTCTTCTTTCATAGTGGAAAACTCTCTCTGCTTTTGCTTGGAGGATTAGGCCTGGCCGAACCTCGTTAAATCCTTGTGTTATTCTTCTTCTCTATTTTCTTTGTGTGTTGATTGTGTGCTAGTTAACCCAACGATATTTCCGCAACAATTGATATCAGAAAGCGCAACATCCACAATAGAATTCTCTTCTTTCATAGTGGAAAACTCTCTCTGCTTTTGCTTGGAGGATTAGGCCTGGCCGAACCTCGTTAAATCCTTGTGTTATTCTTCTTCTCTATTTTCTTTGTGTGTTGATTGTGTGCTAGTTAACCCAACGATATTTCCGCAACAATTGATATCAGAAAGCGCAACATCCACAATAGGCTCCAAATCTGAATCAAGAGTGTAGTGGATCAGATTTCACTTCAACCTTCTCTATGGTTCTGTATTTACACATATCATACCTTGAAACATAGCCTTTGCTTTAGGTAATACTGTTACTACAATGACCATACATATTATGTTATGATCCTATTGCGAAAAGTCCCACATCGGTTATATGGGGAACTGTTGTGGGGCTTATATAACCTTGAGCTCTCCCACCTTAATAGCTAGCTTTTGGGGTGTGGTTCTCCTAAGGTTGTATCATATTAGCAAAGGCACATGTCATATCACCATTACGATCTCTGAGAATAGAGTTTCATGCTAGGGAATGTACATTATAACGTCATTTTCATATACGGGCAAACTACATGATAATTGTTTTACTAGACATGTTGATACCTCTAAACTTTTCCTTACATCTACTTTTCGATATCTCCCAAGCAATGACTAATGGAAGAGATTGGATTAAGGTTATAGCATGGACTTTGTTTTCACTTTGGCTAGCCACCAATTCATAACAAGTTGTCTGATATTCTCAAAGCTCATTTTTATACCACAACAATTAGCAAAAGAAATTCCACACCTGTCTAGAGATCAACCTATCGCAAAAAATGTGGTGGACAATTTCTTCTTTATGAATATTGATTCCAAGTTTTTTGACCTCATCATCAGTAGCTAATCTTCCTGAAACAGTTTTAACATGAAGAAGGAAATGTAGTTACTTTCTCCGGATCATATCAGAAGTGAGAGAGGCATTTCTCACCTGTTGCCATGCTGATTTGCAGCTGAAAGAACCTCTACTGGAGTCGGAGTCCATTATGGACAATCCATCTTATTTTCAAAAGTCTGATAGAATTGACCAGTCTTGGAGCAAGAAAGGCTCGAAGTTTGGTCGGATCACAGTAACCTTCAAGAAAGAAATCCATGACTTTGGTCTTCATAGGAGCATTACCAAAGTTAATCAGCTTAGCTAGTGCCCCTTCTCTGGTCCAATTGTCCCATTAAAACGAGATATTTTCCTCTACCAACCCTCCAAAAAACAAATTCTTCAACCTGTTTCCTGAATACCATCAATCTCCTTGACGTGTGGATTGGCAATAAGGAATCTTCCTAGCCACATGATGCTTTCTCTTGCAGTACTTTGATTCCAAGAACACTCTTAATTAAGAGTTTTGTGTTATGAACTTTGTTATGAACCCCGTTATGGGCTTTGTAGACCAAACAAGTAATAACACAGTAAATGATGGACTTGGGCCTGAGGTGAAGTTACAGCCCAACAATAGAGTGGATTTCCTCTGGGATCTGGGTTAAGCAAGCACGTTAAAAGGAGTCAGTTACCTATTGAAGAGGTTATGCAAATTATGTCAAGCTTTGGCTTTCTGGTATCTCTCATCTCCCTTTTGTGGTCTAGTATCTCATCCCCTTCTGGTTATGTTCTTACGCTGTTAATCTCTCCTTAGTTAGTGTTGTTGTTACCTTGTTGTTCAGATTCTAAGTTGTAATTTGAGTTCAGTTAGTATAAATACATTCCGTGTTTGTGTTGGAAATTGATTCGTTCCAAACTTCCACCACACTTATGCAGCAAAAACATTATCTGTGATGTGTCCTTGAGGGATCTCAAACCTGTCCCTCCTTCTCTAATAGGAAGACGATTTTTTTCCATGCTAGCCAATGATGCTTGCTCTTGTCTTCCAAATTTCTCCAAAAGAAACTAGTCATGATCATTTCAGCTTGGCGAAGAGCTTTAATTTTTTTGGAAGGATAAACAATAGAGAAAATGTGTAAAGGTAATGCTGCAATGACAAATTTTATCAGCACAACTTTTCCATGATAGAAGTTTACCATGCCCCTTCAACTTGTGAGCAAATTTGTCCACTATTGTATTGAAATATACCACTTTTTTTCTTCTGATGACTTTCGTATGTGTTATGAATTAGTCCCAGCCCAATAAGGCTACCAACAAAGATATCACACAAATAGACATTGGGCCAAGTAGAAGGTTTATGTCTAGCCCTCACAAAGGCTAATTTGGCATCCTGGTTGAGGGCTCGATAAATAGTAAAGGTCATCACTCTCATTGTGAATTATGTGCAAAGACATTTTTGTGTTTCTCATCCTCAATTTGCTGAGTCTAAGCTTTTCATCTCCCTTCTCCGACCTACAATTCCTAGTTTCTACTTTCAGTATTTTTGCATTTTTGTTTGGACTTTTATCATTTGAGTTGTTACATTTATTTTTTGAAATTATAATTGAACTTTATTTTTATTAATATAGTTGAGAAGTTGATTACTGTTACATTGAATTTGAATTCATTACAGTATGTCTGATTTCTTAAAATACTCCATAGTCCATACGACAGCAAACATTAGTGTTATCACTAGATCAGTAGAGGGAATTGTAAGAGGAAGATTAAAATAATAACAGGATTATTTATTAAATTAAAAATAAAATACATGGAATTTAATATTAAACATGCGTTTGATTTTATAATAAATAAACTGGGATACACGTTTAATTTTAGTTTTAACCTTTGACTTTCTTAAAGAGTTTTGGCGGAAGGCTCATAGATTAAAATGGTTACAGAGTGTTGGAAACTTCAAGAGGTAAAGAGTAGCATGACTCTTATTTGGAGAACTATGAGCAGTGGAATTTGGAAATTAAAAAGAAAAAAAATATAATTGAACACAACATGTAGTTGTGCATTAAGGAACCAAGTATGGTATATATATTTCATACATACCAACAACAACAAGGGTTGTGATGGAGTGGTAAGTACTCTCGACCATTCTTAACAAGAGATCTCGAATTCGATTTGTTAGGTACGAAATCACATTTGTGGGATCATTTTACCCTTAATGTGGGACTTTTCGACACAAATCGAATTTAATATCCAACCCTCATAAGAGATTAAATGTAAATATAACAAGGGCCTGGAGTTGATGTCTTGTATTATAATAATTGTATCTGCGAACATCTCTGCCTTTTTTTTTTTTTGGTTACACCGAAATTTTTTAAAAAAGATTACAGTCTTTCAGAAGTAATATCGCTTAAATCTGTCAGGAGAAGAAACTCCATATCCTTGAGCGCATTTCTTCATATTATTAAATCTTTATCATGCTTATATCCTTCGTTTGCCAGAAAATCAACACATTGATTCATCTTTCTCCAGATGTGTTTAATTGAGACTTTGATGGCATTCAACAAAAATCTATAGGCTTCAATAATAGCTCTAAGAGGATGACGTTGTATGTCCTCATCCTTAATAAACTTGACAACGGTTAGGCAGTCTATTTCCACTTCAACTTCTTGATGCCATTAGCTTAGCTACGATTAGCATTTTTTTACGCTCCATAATTCTATAGTGAGGCTTGTCATAAATTTCACCTTACTTGAATATCTTAAAAACTATTTTTATTGATCATCTCTAAAAATCCATCCAAAAGTGATATCTCCAGACTATGGCTTGATACTACCATCCGTGTTCAACTTTATCTTTCCTACACACGGGAAAACAAGCAATTAGTTTGGATTATTTAGAAGTATAAGTTTGACTTGGAACTAATTCAATAATTTCCCTAGCATAATGAGTAATTTGATTGCACATAAGCTCGACAGATGAGCATTTCTTTTCAATCAAACTCCTATGTCGGTCTTTTCAGAAGTAAAATGAGATAAAATAATATTTATGTCAGATTGATTAAGGAAAGGAGCTACAGATGTGATATCCCTTCTGCTGTTCGATAACATGTCAGAGACTTTAATTTCATAGATGTGTCACTGGCTAAGTCTACGGGTATCTATTACCTCCCACCAGCAGAGGTGTTGGGTAACTCTGTCCAATATCTAGACTTTGAACATATGAAAATAAATCACCTAGTATTTTGTCTCTGCTGATATTTATTTTGAAATCTCATGATTCTCGACCCACTTTATTAATCACTGAGCCCTATTCTTGGGCTTAATGAAAAATGTTAGTATTGATCTTTTCAGTCTAGCTCATATTCTTGTGCGAGAAGGGGAGCCTTGGAGTTGGAAACAGCCTCTAGCAGAAATGCAAGGTAAGGCTGCGTACAATAGACCCTAGTGGTCGGGCCCTTCCTTGGACCCTGCGCATAGCGGGAGCTTTAATGCACCGGGTTGCCCTTTTTTTTATTCTTGTGCGAGTTGTAATCAAGTTAAAAAGCTTTATGGATAGAGGCATAGAGCCATAGATTAAACGAAGAAACAATTATTAGTGAATAAGCATAGGCATTCCATCATTAAATTAGAGTACGAGAATGAAACGAGAAGGTATCTTATGTTCTTTAACCACGTTTAGAGGAACCTTTTCGTTGATGAATGTGGATATACATTGGTTTAGAGGGCCTACACCAAGGATATTTTTCTTTGGAACCCGACTTATTTACCCTAGTTACGAATGAGCTAACCAACAAAATATAAAATGAAGTCCCAAGGTATATGTTAGTACTTGCTAAGGATATTATTGTGTTTATTGACGAATTCAACGAGGGTATCAATCAAAAACTTGAACTATCGAGCTGGATGCATGTACTTGAGCAACATTTTCTACCAGTTTTTGGATGCTGCGTGGAACGATGAAAGAAAGAAATGCTGAGATAGTGATGGGAAAGAAAAATACAGTACAGTTACCAACAGTACAATAGCTGTATTGGTCCATAGAATTGATTGCATTTTCTGATAAAGAAAAAGAATTCTGAGGTAGTCAACTGTTCAACTGAACTATAGTTCATATTAGTCCACGTAGTTCAAAATTGGAGTGAATTGAAGAAAGCAAAAGAGGCCAGCTGGGAAGATAGCAAAAATGTTACTATCATAGCAGCTTAGCATGAATATTAAAATCAATCCAAAGTGCATTGTACCAAGCTATTTTTTTATGTACCTGAACCTGTAAATGCCCCGTTTCTAGTATGCTTACCATTCAAATTCTTTACTAGCCAATAAGAGAAACATCTTTGGTGAACAGTCCTTTTCACCTTCCTAATTTTCTGTGGTTTCTACCCTAGCCACAATTTGCATACACACTCTATGGTACCAATAACAACAACATACCTAGTGTAATCCCACAAGTGGGGTCTGGGGAAGGTGTAGTGTACGCAGACCTTACCCCCTACCTTGGGAGGTAGAGAGGTTGTTTCCAATACACATTGTATGGTACCATACAATATATGGGGGGGGGGGGGGAGGGGGGGTAAGAATTAGAGACTGGGGTTTTTTGGTTCAATAGTAAGAGCATTAAGTGCACGTCATGGATTCAAGTCCAGCATCGGAGGGTAGTGTGTATGCAGACCTTACCCCTACCTTGGAAGGTAGAGAGGTTGTTTCCGATATGCATTGTATGGTATCATACAATATAATTCAAGAGATATTATGTTTGGGTGATTTTGGGGTGGGGGTAAGAATAAGAGAATGGTTTTTTTCGGTTCAATAGTAAGAGCATTAAGTGCACGTCATGGATTCAAGTCCTGCATCAGACGAAGTTTAACATTTAAGCGAAGAAGAGTAGATGAGTGGATCCTATATCCATTGAATTTAGAATCGTGCACCAATTGGCTTTCGAGGATACTGAATTATATTCAAGAAAACAAGCGAAAAGAAGACAAGGACAAGTATGAGACAATTCAATTTTCGCTCGACAATCAATGGAACAGAACAGTGTCTAAATGAAAATATAAACTGGACAAAAAGGATTGTTTACTGGCAATCCATGTTACATAAACCCCTTCAACAGTGACATGTTTGGTGTGTCCCTTTGTGGGGAGGACAAATTGGATAACCCAAAAATAGCTTGTCAAATGAGAAAATAAAGGCGCCCACGGTAGTCAGATACTATATATATGAGATTCCATTTCCTCTGGAAATGTCACTTAACACTTTCACAATAAAGAAACAAGAACTAGCACTTTTTCAGCACATTAGAAAAAAAAGAAATATGAGCAAGAACAGCCAAAACACAAAAGTGATATGTGGGGACTATTTTCCCAAAGTCAAGAAGATCATGAAGCTTTTCGACAAGATTCTCCACAACATTAGCAACTGGAAGAAAGGGAAAGCTCAAGTTACAACTACAGCAAAGAAAGGGCACTTCTCGGTACTCGCTCTGGGGGAGAATGCAGAGCCAAGGAAATTCTCATTGGCTTTAGATTATCTTTCTCATCCTACTTTTATCAAGTTACTAGAAGAAGCAGAAAGAGAATTCGGATATTACCAGCAAGGCGTGATAGTCATACCATGTGAAGCCGGAGAGATCCAAAGACTTCTTTTACGCTGAGATCGGCATACAATGCTGCAGTACATAAAGAGTTAAAAACTGTGTGCAACTATATGAAACTAGTGAAAACAAGTACAAAACAGTTGTGGGTTTGAGGTACCGAAAAGAAAAAAAATTGATTATAACTACAATGCACATTGCATGTATGTGAGTTTGTGTTGCATGATTGTTTCAAATAAACGAAATGCGGAAACCAACTAAGACTTGGATGAACTCAAATCATGAATTGCGACTTTAATCCTCGACCATATTAGCTGTGTGTGAGTTTGTGTTGCATGATTGTATCAAATAAACGAAATGCAAAAGCCAACAAAGATTTGGATAAACCCAAATCGTTATTTGCAACTTTAATCCTCGATCATATTAGCTGTAAATTGAAACGGGGCTGCCAGACCCTGAATTTTCCATTAGATGCATTGGAAGCAAAATACTCGTAGGAAAATGATATATCTAACAGTAGATCACAAAAAAGGAACACACTTAGTTTTCTACCCTTCTTTCTTTACGCCAAATGCATTTTGTCGGTGATTAAATTGTGGCTTTGAGTAAGAACTTGGTGCTTTATGTGTTGTGGATGCACAACTGAATTTAGCCTATCCAAGGCTTTGTGCAGATTGTTGCCTCATTGAGTTTCACAAATCAGTTAAGTAGGCAACTAAAACCAATCACTATAGTTCTCTGGAAATAGCACAGTGACATTAAATGGTGTATCGATAAGGCACTGAGTGAGATAGAGTGCAGAGTGTGTCAATAACGAAATCAACAAAAGTAATCAGTGAGTTGAGAATGGCGCTGAATCGTGTTTTATGAACAACATAAGAAAAGCCCCTAAATGAAATCTATTAGCAAGATGTTTCTGTCCAAAGAAAAATAGAAAATCCAATAAACCATTTTATTAAGAAGCAGACAGCGGCAGATAAGGCTGGTAGATGTTTTGCACAAAAAGATCATCAGTTAACCATAAAGTAGTAAATAAGACAAGTGTACAACCACAATTTTAGGGCCTGAAAAACAATAGCAACAAATTAACATGATTGAAAATGTCTACTTCTGCAGCAGAAATCTGATGGAGTTCACAGTCGATCACAAAATCTAAGTACCATAACATATAACAGCATCCCGATCAATACAAACGATGCAGCTAGTCTAGATATCCAGCAACAGTAACCGAAAGCACACAGAATGAGCTAGAAATCAGTTGAATAAAACCATCAGAAATATATTCACGTTGCAGAATTCATTACTGTTAATACTTCAAATGCAAAAAAGGCATCATCTGACTAGGAGGAATTTGTTGTTTAGCACTTCATCTTTTGAAAGAATGAGCAGATAAAGAACTTAAGGGTACCAACAAATGTTCAGACTAAAATTTCACAAGGTTTTAGAGAACACCCCCAAACAATTAGCCTGGACAAGGCAACTCAGCAATTTAATGATGACAAAGGTTGGAAGGTTTAGAAATGCCATAAATATGTTTTCTTCCACAAACAATTTCGATGATACTAGTGCCATGACAAAAGCATAATGAAGAACCAAATTATCACTATATTTATTAGTCTTTCTACTTCTTCCAATTGTTGGATAACCCCAAGTGGTTGTGGGATATTTTCTACCAATTGGGACTCTCTCCCATGGGGATGTTCTATAGGGTTCATAATTATCCTCTTACTACAGGACGCTTACCTAGGCAACACTTAGACCGGCTCTACCCAAATCTTTTTTGGTTCAGTTCACCCGTACATTCCCCAATTGTCCGACTGTTGCTAAGCAGTTTTGGATATCAAACGGACCTCCCTCGAACGTATCTATTTTCCCCTTTTGCAATCAGTTACGCCAGCACATGTTGCTCTAGCTAATTGTCCTAAGAAACATCTGATTCGTGGAAATATTTACCACTTATTAAACAAACTATACTATCACCTTAGATCAAAGAATGGAGGAGTTTTACTTATTGCCCACTATACTTTATTCCAGTTTCATGGAAGAACCCAAAAACTCTCTCTGTGATCTAAGTGATCACTGATGATCAAGTTGCTACGATCTTGTCAAATTTAACTACAAATTAAGCACCTATCAGATTGGCATAATGATGCCAGAAACAATCCCTATATTGGTTTAATGGAAGTAGCAAGTGGTAGACACGTGAATCCAAATTACAAGGTTATCGAAACTGTGAATGAACAGGAAGGAGGGCAAAATAAAAGAATCACAGCCATCCAACTTCGAAAAAATACACGATCCCATCGAAAATCCTTGATAGTTTTCATTTTCATTCACACTTCCTCCTTTCTCATTTGTTTGACAGATCAGTAAATGGAGAATTAAACAACTAACCTCCAAAAATGCTTTGCGCTACATCAGACTTCATCACAGGACAAGTATAGTTTGACTGACTTCTACCTAGCCTAGTTAAGTGTTGATCTTCCTAACAGAATATGAAAGAATCCATCAAGCTAGCCATTCCATGAACTAATTTACAACTGAGTCAACTCCTGCTGGTTTTTCATAGCTTTTGCCTAAGTATCAGCTCTCCTCTCCTCGTCATCTTTCTCTTCATCCTGCCTGAACCCTGATGCTGCTCTCTGAGAACTCGTGTTCTTAAGTCTCAGATTTAAAGAAATGCACAAGACATTCTTACCAGGTCTATACTCTAAACATACAGCATGCTTCTTATCAGGAGGATTTTTCTCCATGTCTATATCCTGTTTCAGAAGGATCATCCTTCATTGCCTCAATTGCAGTAGAAAACAACTCTGTTAAGGAAACATGTTATTTGTCCGTTTCTGAAGCAATAGTTTCTTCTCAAGCTTCTGAAGGCACTGCAAGAAATGGCTTTTCACATGCATTAACACTTGATACAATCCTAACATCAATACATCATAGGGTTCTTTGGAAGTTGATGCCTCATCTGAATCATTGCACAGCAATCGTTGTTGTGAATTCAACAAAGACCTTTCTGCCTTCCTTCGCTGCCTTGTTAACTCAAATTGATCAGCTCGGGGATCAGAGGCCCTCTCATTCTACGCAAATGTGTTCACCTAAGTAAGCCGATCAAGAAATGCAGGCAGCCATAAAATTATGTGCTTAAATGCCTGGTGTTTCACCTATTCGTAAAAAACTGGGTACTATCTTTGACAACAGGAAAATGTGGAAGAGGTTGAGAAAAGGGAATCTCTTGAGCTGATTTCACAATAACAATCTCCGTGATTCACCTCTGACACACTTGTGAACACACCCATATCCCCTAATCCTTCAATTACATCAAAGAGACTGTACTGGGTCCTCCAAGCCAAATTAGCATAAGAAGTTGCAGTCTTTGCCTAGGTCACGTAAGTAATTAACTGTAATATCAGCAACAAACTCATGAGCTGATTCATTGAAACCTTCAAATCCAATATTTTCACATATCAATGCCACTGCAATTCTCGATATTTCTCGACCATACAAGCTCTTTCTTGCCTATCATCAACAACTCTATTCCCTTTTCTCTTTCACCTTCATAGTTCATATTCAAATACTAGAATCATTTTGGGGTTTATCCCTCAAAAACCTTACCTTTCAGCTCAAACGTTTATAGAACACAGAGTGCGACTAACAAAAACCTTAAGATTGAACACAAAAAGAAGCAATGAATAAACAACTTATTCAAGAAACAAAATATGGAGCTGCAAATTGCTATCCGTATCACAACACGCAATTCGTGAAACCCTAGATACCGGATTGCAGCAAATTTTCAGCCGCCCAAATTTGAGAATCCAAAAATGCAACAACTTTTGACGAACAAAAGAGAAAGATACTACAGTATGTAATTGCTGCAAATGGAAGGAGGCTTTATGCAGTAATTGCTATAATATTATAGCTTCCCCTTATTGTTTGTATTAGTTTGATTTCAAACTTATATTTAATTACTACTAAAACAAACTTTCCAGAGTTGTACAGTCAAACCTCTCTAACTTCATTCGTTATAAATTTTTTAGTAATTCTGAGGGGCTAATTTTATTGAGAATTAATTTTTCATTATGTATATAACATTATAATAAATATTACTATTATTATATTTTACATTATGCATAATATTAAAATATTTATTATAATCATTATTAGTATCATATACTCTCTCCATTCCTTTTTAGTTGTCGTGGTAAGACTTTGCACAACTATTAAGAAAAAAAATAATTAGGAGCGTAATTTGACTCATATACCCCTTATTAATTTTTGTTTATTTGTGTCTCTTAATTCTAGAATAATTAATGCTAAGGGTAAAGTTGAAAAAAAATAATTAATTCTCTCTTGATTTTTTAACAAGTATTTAGGAACAACTATTTTTAGTATACGTGAAAACTAAAAAGGAACGGATGGAGTACATAGTAAATTTCAAATTGGAATATTTAAAAGGAATTTTTTTTTATTTAAATGGTACCCATAAATTATGATTATAACATCACGAAAAAAGACTCACTATGAATTAAATATTTAACTTTTCATGGTGAAGTTATGACCATAATACTGTTAGTTGTGCTAGGAAAAATTACACGACATAGAAAAATTTCAAAATTAATTACATGGCGTAGCTAAAATTTAAAATAGTTATATCTATAGGTAAAATTTAAACTAAATAGCTAAATATACATTTCTTTTGTATTTTTATATTTTGGGGCCAATATACAAATTTCGAGGATTATATATGTCTCTAAATTCGAGGCTCATATATGTTTGTACTAGTGAATTTTGGAGCTCATGTACCAATCTTCAAAGGTTTATATTTATATATAAGATGAATTTCAAGGCTCATATATAAATCTCTAAAATAAATTTATATTTATATATACATTATCTAATTTATATATTTAGCTATGACGTCTAATTTACTGTCTAATATTAGCTACTACTACTAAAAAAAAAAAAGACTGTTCGTAAGTAGAGTACAGTATTCTAGAGTGAGGATACGTGCAATAGACACACAACACAGAAAATGGCTTCTCTTTTCCATCTTCCTTCATCTCTCACATTCCCCAACATTTGTCACTCTTCTTCTTCCAATTCCATCAAATCATCACATTCCCATTTCCGAATTTCAGTGCGGAATGAAAACCCACCTCCCAAATTATCCAAAGTTTCAGAATTTTCATCAAAGACTTTGAATTTCTTGCTCTCTGGTTCTTTAGCTCTTGCTCTCTCACTCACAGGTCATAATCCCCCCCCCCCTATAATATTGTTTTGTACATTGTCTTTTGGTGTTTATATAATTGTCGCAAATGGGTTCTTGTTAGATTTTACAATTTCGATTTTATTTGCTTGTTTCGCATCCTAAAGATCGTTTATTACTGTAAATTGACTGCTCGGATTTTATTTTTATTTTTATTTTTATGTAATTAAAAAGGCTTAGATGGGTTGGAATTTTTTGCAAAAGCGAGTTTCTGAGGAATTCAGAGTAAGCTCTGGAGCTCATGTTAAGTTTGATATGCAGTAATTTATCTTAATTGTGATTGTTTTTGCTCTTGTATGAAGTATTAGGTTCTCATGGAATACTTTGTAGCTCACTTAATTATTGATTTGAGATCAGTATGAAGTCCATTTTATAAATATGCTTATGTGAGTTTCCCAAAGTATAACCGGTTGCAAAGCGAGGATAAAGGAGGAGGGTTGCCTTAGGTTCAAGGTCGGATAGAATTGACGTACCTATGATGAATACTCTACGAATCATATAGTCAACTCAAGCTAGGATAGTTGATTGATTGATAAATCCCCCATCATTAAAATCTTGTTTATAGCACCCGAGGGTGTGGTTTAGTGGTCAATGAAGTGAGTTGAAAACCATGAGGTTTCAGGTTCAATTCCCAAAAACAATAGGTGATTTTTTTCATATCTGTTCAAGTCTTAGCCTTGGTGGTAATAGATACCCGTGGAATTAGTTGAGGTGTGCTCAAGATGGGCCGGACACCACAGTGTAAGTGCTTAAGTTGTCCATAAGAATGAGCAGCTAGTGCAACTTATAAACAGGATCAATTTCTCGAACCAAACATAAGTTTATGCTCTGCGTCGAAAGTAATGGGTTTAGGTAAATCTGGTACCACAAGGCTATATCGGTTTGTGTCTCGAACTCTAACTCTCTAGCCATATGCATGCTGGTGTAAACTATTTGATTATGTTCCCAAGTTTCCTTGTCTAACAATCCTATAATCTGCATCTAACATTGGATAAGTGATTTCTGGTCTTCCACAACTTGCTTTTCTTCTGTAAGACACAACACTATACGTGTTACTTTTCAAATGTAGGCAAGGGAAAGCAGACTGCTGGCTTCAACAGCCATTATCCAAAACTCTTAACTTGAGACCTGAAATTATCATATTGAACTCCTCTTTCCAGCCTTAATCACCCCTATGAATAAGACATACTGCACGCGATGCCAAATTTTCCTGGGGATGGGCCAGAGGAGTATTGGATAAATACATGCTTCTGATGGAATTTCCAAAATAGTCCTCTAGCTTAGCAACAAAACAAAACATCTTGTAGACCTTCTGGAATGGCATTGAATTATGTTAATGAAGATATATTCACTTGATTTACAATGTTGAAATGGCAAAGCATTTGAACTCATTCTGGTATCATCTTACTGCTATCTTAACAATTGGAATGTTAATAGTTCCTATTAATTAAAATATTCTTAGTTAGTTCTTTAACCCCTCACATCAAGGATTCACAACCCTTGATGATGGCTTAATATTAAAAAAAAAGAAGTTAGTTCTTTCTTATTTGCATAACAATGATTTGCTTCTTGTTAATGTCTTGCACTTATGCTCCATTATTCCCATCTATACACCGGAATCTCTTTCCATCCAGAGAAAATGATACCTTAGTGAGCTTCTCAGATGCTCGTTACATACATAAAGGAAATGAATAATTTTTCTGGTTCAGTAGGGAATGTACTTCAGAAAACTGCAGGATATATATTCCTGGATATGTTCTAATTCCTAGGAAATGTGTGCTTTGTTACGTCTGGACTTATTTTTCATGGATATGTTGAGTGAAAAATAAACCTACCATTGTAGGAGTTGGTATTGCTGAGGGAAAGGTTGGGGTGAACAAGCCGGAATTGCTTCCTAAGGAGTTTACTCCAGTTATTGATGTTGCTGGCTTCCTCTCGGATGGTCAGGTGTGATTTATTGTCCCTTGATAGGAGAGGCATTTCATTGTGCTTATGCTCCAAATGATACTTCCTTGCCTTGCCTTGCTTTCTCTCTAATTTGTTCTCTGCTAAAAGACTTTTGATACGCTGTTTAAAAATATTGCCCTTTTGTCTTTTCCTATGCGTACTAATATTTACTTGAACTGAAATAGCTGCTATTTCATATGAAAGGAAAAACGATGCTCATGATTATTACTAGTTCACAGGAGAAACGACTTGCACAAGAGATCACAGATATAGAAAAGGATACTGGATTTAAGCTGAGACTTTTAGCTCAGAACTACCCTGATACGCCTGGTACATATACTATTAATGGTGTCTAATTATTCCCGACTTGATTCAACTTTTTTTAAAAGTAAAACGGGCAATGTTTCAATGCTATATTCACAGGATTAGCTATCAAAGATTTTTGGCAAGTGGACGACAGGACTATAGTTTTTGTTGCTGATCCTACATTTGGTAAATAGTATGCCAGAAATCCTTCTTTTCAGATTAAATCTGTGCTGTTGAACTATCTTCTGGTGCTTATTGTGTGTGTTCAGGAAACATACTGAATTTCAACGTTGGAGCTACTGTGGATCTCGATATTCCACGTAGCTTCTGGAGCCGTTTGGCAGGGACATACGGAAACATGTTTTATTGGAAAGAAAAGGTAAAACTGTTAATTTTCCTTTTCCCTTGAGAGTTATATTTTGGAGATTTTGAAGTTGAGTCTCGAATGAATCTGATGTGTGAAACAGGGTGAAGACGCGTCTATTGAGGCTGCTGTTATGGCGATATCAAGCTGCTTGAGAGAACCAGTTGGTCCGAATAATTGCTCAGAGGTAAAGTAATATCCGCATGACATACCACAGCTTGTTCCATTTCTTGGTTGATCTTTGTACAACGTATTTGTCGATAAGATGTACATCATAAGATGAATGATCAATGTACTATCATACATTGTATTTTTTACTGCCATTGTAAAGAAAAAAAAAGGATGAGAGAAGCTATAGACCATCTATTTTCTGGAATTCGAGTACTATACTTGTTTTTCATACTTGATTTTTTATATGTTTTACTTGAACCGAGGTATTCCGAAAACAACCTTTCTACCTTCACAAGGTAGAAATAAGGCTATGTAAAAGAGAATAGTAGCAACAATAAATACTACAAAAAGGAGTAGTATAGAAGCCATGCTGAAAACTAGGGGTGTACATGGACCTAGTTGGTTCGGATTTCTTTAATACCAAACCAAACCATTAGTGTCGGGTTTTTAAATTTATAAACCAAACCAAATCAATAAAAGTCGGGTTTTCCAAAACCTCGGGTTTTTTTGGTTTCCTCGGTTTTTCGGTAAAGTTTTCATACAAACATATAATTAATTTGTGCTTCAAATATTTCTTTAGTCCGAGCAAAATACAACTATCTAAGGTATTTCTTAAAAAAATAACACAAAATATATTCACTTTATTTGAAATTTATGAAGTGGGTGATGACAATAAAAAATAATCATAGTTTAAAAGTATTAAGTCATGCTAAAATAAGTCTTATAAGTATTAACGACGTGATTAAATATTAAATCGAAAAATAAATTAGTTTATGTATTTATGTAAAATTAAATAATAAATATCTAACATGATTGTCATTTCTAGTGTTGGATTGAATAATCTTTTGTTAACATTCGTATTGATTTGGACTTTATTTGAGCTACTAATATCTATGTGCTGTAAAAAGACTTATTGGACCATTTAAAATTCTAAGTTTAAACTTGAAATAATATGTTTGAAAGATAAAAACTATGAAAAAGTTGAAGAAATATTTATAAATTACATCACAATAAATATTTTTAAAAATAGTATATATGTAATATCGAGTTGGTTCGGTTCGGTTTGACTTTTTTTTAGTTAAAACCAAACCAAACCAATAATAGTCGAATTTTTTTTTAATACCAAATCAAGTCAAACCAAACCACTAGTCGAGTTTTTTTTACGGTTTGATTCGATTTGCAGTTTGATTCGGTTTGCGATTCGATGTTGTACACCCCTACTGAAAACAATAAAAAAGAGAATAGTAGCAATAATAAATACTACAAAATCGAAGCAAATGAAAATACAGGTAATACTAAAATCAACTTTTATAACATATAGTCTGAGTATTGTATTCAGAGTACAAAAAATATTACATAATAATAAGGCCACTTACAAGGTAATTACAAGTTAACATATATTGTGATTATTTCTTGGTAACATGATAAAGTTAGTAATTACTAATTACTATCACAAGTTAAACTACATTGATCATAGTGTATAACAAGTATGATCATCAATTTCTTTCAATCTTGAGCTGCAAAATAATCTTCTCTAATTCTTCATGTGGACAAGGAATTTCCAAAACACCCTTCTGTCTGAATCCATATTCTTCTTCAGCCAACTTTAATAACCTCAACAATGCTGGATTTTTTAGCCAATTCAACTCTACAATAAACCTTTTTCTCTCTTCCTTAGTATTGACCGCGAAAATAGCAAAATGTCCTCCCTTCACATCGTATGGTACAACTTCATTTTCTATCGACGTTTCTACAAATTCAACTCCATTTTCATCGTCATAAAGAGTCGAAAAATGAGTCTTGATTAGCTTCTTGATTAAAAGCTTGAGTATTATCAAGCCTTTAATTCTTTCTCCTCCAAATATCTTGAACATTTTTTGAGTAAAATTTATGAGATAATGTGTAGGAAGAGGGTTTTTTATAATAAGCTAGTGTAGGAGAAAGAAGGGAGCAAATGAAATTTCTGAGAGGCTTCAATAGGGGTCCATTAATTAATTACATATAGTTGTCATCCTTGTGTAACTGAAACATTTGATGGGTCTTTTTCCTGCTTTTATTTGTTTTCCAATTAGTAAATACTGTATATGTTATCCCAATGTCTATACCAGTGGGAAATTTCAAAAGGGTGCATGCATTTGTTTGAATATCTTCTGGTTATCACATCATGAAGATGTGTATGTCGTAAAATAGTTTGGGAATATATATTATAACTAAGAGAAAATGCATAAACTCCCCCCTAAAGTTGGACGTGATTTGGATGTAGACACCTAAATTTTACGGGGGTCTTATCATCTCACTCAACAATTTTAAACTGATATTATTACATTCATTTTGGGTCAGCCCCAATTTTTAAAAGTAAGTGTTAGTCACACCCCAATCATCAATCGACACGTGTTAATTTAAATTTTAAAAAAATATTTTTCTTTTTCTTTCTTTTTCTCTTTCTTATTTTTGACTTTATAACTTTTCTATTCCACGACCCACCCACCCCACACCCCGTCTATGTGCTTCTTCTTCACTAACCCTTTTCCCCCATATTTTTTCCTCTGTTCTTTCTTCTTCAACAACTAATCTTCTTCATTCTTTTTATAGAATGTGCTTCTTCTTTTTTCATATTCTTTCATTTTTTATTTTGAGCAAATTCAAAATATTATTAATTAATTTAATTTTTTATATAACTTTAACAAAATTGAAAATGACGATTTTGAAATGAATCAATGAATTCCCAAAATTTATAAGGAGTTGAATTTAATTTCGAATAAAAGTTAAATGATGTCTCCTAATTATCTTGAAATTCAATGAAATTTATAAAATTATTCAAAATGTAAGAAATTTTTTCAGATTTTAATGTGAAGATGATAAAATTGTGAAGAAATAATAAAATTGAAAGTGGGTTTGAGGTGGGGTGGAGCGGGATGGGGGGTGGGGAGGGGTGTGTGTGCCTAATGGAGATGAACAAATGGTGGCAACATGCTAAAGGAGGAGAAAAAGAAAAAAAGATTAAAATAATAAAAAAACAAAAAAAAAATATTTTATAAAGATAAATTTATAAAAATAAAAAAATTTAATCTTTTTTCGGTTCTTCACTCTCCTTAAGAGAGTGCATACACTCTCTATGACAGGTGGCCAAAAAAGAATGTAATAATATCAGTTTAAAATTGTTGAGTGGGGTAATAGGACCCCATAAAATTTAGGTGTTTACATCCAAATCACGTCAAACTTTAGGGAGGAATTTATGTATTTTATCTATAACTAATCAATATAGTAACTTTCTTTTTCATACTTTGAGTTTGATACCTGAAAATATTTTTTGAAAATATTGATCAAATA
Source organism: Jaltomata sinuosa (assembly GCA_003996215.1). Taxonomy (NCBI): domain Eukaryota; kingdom Viridiplantae; phylum Streptophyta; class Magnoliopsida; order Solanales; family Solanaceae; genus Jaltomata; species Jaltomata sinuosa. The sequence goes on from QJPP01000016.1 coordinate 356,733, forward strand.
TAAATTACTAACAAAAGAATTTCGTAAATAGTTAGCCAAACACAAAATTGTTATTCTCTCGTCAAACACTTTTGATAAAGAAAAAAAAATTCTCAAAATAAGTTGATTTCGATATCTTGACCTAACGGGCTATAAATCATCTCAATTTTTTAAAAAGTAGCTAAGATATTCGTAAGATTCTCTCTTTTTCTTTGATATTAACCGAATCAGTCGTCAAACCATGTGCGAGAAAGTTGAAGTTTGTGAATTTTTATTATTCAAATCTTAATCAATACGTAATTATGTTTTTTTATTTACTTACAACCACTTCATTAGTAGGTTTGAATATCTAGATTTGAATGATTAATATCTATAAGAAAACCTTCATATCATTAAGATGTTCATTTAAAGGTGTATATGTTCAATAAAATTTTAATATCATTATGATGCCTATTCAAAGAATATTTATAAAGAGGACAATTCACCACTATATCATCTACTTTTATTGCTAATTGTCATCAATCATTATGAATTATCATCATGATCATTTGTCAATCACCACAGTCAACCTGCATCAATATCGTCATTTTCAATCATTATCATCGACCACCATTACAAACACCAATCGGTACTGCTAATAACAATCACCACCATCCAACATTATAAATCGTCAAACCATCTAATTATCATTCAACACTTTCATTAATTATCATTGTCACCTTCACAATTATCAGTTGCCACCAACAGCCACCATCAACAACCACCTTAGATCTTTAATGTCATCCTCCATCACTATTAATTGCTACGCACAATCATCACCACTATCAATCAATACCATCCTAATCGGTAGCCATAATCACTCATCACCATTATCGATTACCATATAATATTTCTTTATCAGTATAATATTAAATTAATTTAATATATTTTGAATTTTATATTTATTTTCTTAAAAAACACAAGTATTATACATTTAGATGATGATAAAATTAATAACATTAATTATTTTATATTCAAATCCTAATACAACATCGTAAATATAACTTAAAGATATATCCCGATTCAATCATCTTAATCTTATTATTTTTTTTAAAAAATAAATGAGCACTAAAAGTTCGTTTGAGGTTTGATTAGGTTTTAGTTAGGATCCGGTGCAGTTAGGTACCAAATTCCGTACGTTGAAAAAAATAATTCCGTACAGCTGTTACGCGGTCTATTACTCTATCTTCCCAATTTATTTAGATTTAGAAATAAATTTCTTTTTCTTATACCTAAAAGGAATTTAACATAAAAATATAATTATAAAATATGATCATGGAGAAATGATTGGAAAGGACTAATAGGAGTTCATACTTGAAGAATCTTTCCTTTTCCTTAAAGAAAAAAAAAATTATATAAAGAATGAATCATATTTACTAACTCTGTCATTACTTTATTTTAATTACTTAATATATCACATGTTAACAAAAAACTCTTGGATACATCCCAACTCCATCAGATACATCCTAATCCTGTCGGATACATCTCAGCCCTATCGGATACATCCCAACCCTCGGATACATGTTATAACCCCTTAGATACATGTGAGTACATGTTGTATTTAATCCCTCAAATACATGCGAATGCGATGAATCTGAGACTAAAACTATGTATTCGAACAGCGGGATATCGATGTATCCAAGATAAAATAAAAAATGGCAATGTATCCGCGGTAAAACCATGTATCTAGATGCCTTATGCAAATTATCCGAGTGGTATATTTGAAAGTAGTGAAAAAAAGAGCAATTAGTTCCTAAAGATGTGTGTTTTATGTAAGTTGCCCAAAAAAAATACTCCTTTCGTCTTAATTTGTTTAACCTACTTTTCTTTTTAGTCCGTTTAAAAAAGAATGACCCTTTCCCCTTTTAACAACTCTTTAATTTCAATTTTTCCTATGATATGTTTAAGACCGCAAAATTAAAGAATATTTTAGTACATTTGACATATCTTTAATTTATAACCACAAGATTCAAAAATCTTTTCTATTTTTTTTAAACTCCGTGTCAAATTAAAATAGGTCAATCAATTTAAAATGGAGAAAGTACTTATATATAATGGTTGAATTTTGTAACAATTCCAGCACCACTTCGCTGCACACGCATAAATATGATAAAGAACTCATGTGATATTGTTCGCTTTCAAACAAACTTATACAATTTTTTGAAAAAAACCTCACACCATTAAGATTATCAAACATTTAGTTATCTTTGCGGGATTTTATTCATATACACCTGATAAATATTATTTTAATACATGACCAAAAGATATTTGATTTTTATTATTATTTTAAAAAGCAATCATGACCAAATGGACCCTTATTGGATAATGAAATGTGTCAACAAGTGTTACTAGCCACAAAGATGAATGATCTTTTGAAACATATTGGTACCATAATGTCTCGTACCGATTCCGTATACTTTCTACAACTGGCACGCGGTCTCATATTATTAATTAACATTAATATATATAAAAATATACTCATATGATATACATATTACTCCTCTATTTCAATTTATTTGGCCTATTTTGACTTGATACAGAGTTTAAGAAAGTAAAAAAGACTTTTGAAATTTGTGGTCCTAAATTAAAGATATGATAAATATATTAAAATATCTTTTAATCTTGTGGTCTTGAATATGCCATGTGAAAGGTTGGAATTAAAGAGTTTCTAAAAAGGGAAAGAAACATTCTTTTTTAAACGGACTAAAAAGAAAAGTAGGCCAAACAAATTGAAATGGAGGGAGTATTATATACTAGTAGTAAGTTTTCGTGGTGTCCGAGACAGAGATAGAACGAATCACCTAGTGTTTTTGTCTCTATTGGAGATTTGAACTTGAGATCTCATGATTCTTAACCACTTCATTGACCACTAAGCCACACCCTTGGACGCGCCGCGAGGCATAAGATTTATGTTAAAGTAATAAATATATGACATATAATCATATATTACATTTTTTTAAAAATAACTAAAGGATATACTCAAACGATAACACGAAGTTCATCCCCAAGATCTATTCTATTTGTTTCACTAGTCGACAGTACAATCACATGCTGTAAACACGAGCTATACGGTAAAGTTTCACAATTTAAGTTGTACCTGTTACAGAAGATTGTTCCAATATTCTGTGAAGATTGCTTTCATCTTCACCGAAATCTACCATTGTAGTTCTTCACGGAGAAGAAGAGAGTTTGTTTTCTTTGTTTCTGGAAGAGAGATGTAGAACTCGTACGTTCTTTTTCAGTTCAGAATTTCTAACAATATTAGGGCTCTTTATATTTTTAAAGTGACATAATCTTTCAGAAGATATGTGTCTTTTCTCTCTTTTGTTAATGTTATTATAATAAATATATAATACTTATATATTAATTTAGCTGGATATGAATTCAGGTTTAACGTGATCCAATTTCAATTTCCAACAATAACAACAATGAGAATTTGTGTTTTTATAGGAATATTAAACCCATTAACTTAAACATTGCAATTTAGAGCATCTCACAGACATGATTTGACCAGCTTGAAACATGTTATGTTTACACAGGCCTAGAAAGAATAAATGGTACACAAAGCTAGAATTGTAACATTGGATTGCTTAAGAGGGAAAAAAGTAGGAAGTAATTAAGGTTTTAATTAATTAATTGCATATCACTTTTATAGGTAATTACCTCAACCAAATGCATAAAGAATAACATAAAATATATAACCATGTAAATATGTTATTAATTATTGATGGATATAACTACTTAATATTGAATATTAATAATTGTCTGACTTATATTATATGAGTAATTTTTGTGGCCTCCAATTTTTTTGGGTCCCTAAAACAAATTTAGTGGATTTCAACTATATTCAAGGGCCGCAGTGCACATATACTCCATTATTTTGGGATCACTATTATTTAAGTCATAATCATACTGTATAAAGTTTATAAGTTTATCCACTTTTAAATAATTTTAGATATGCGGTTTTTGAAGTATTATATGATTGAAATTCATACATATATATTGAAGTTTAGTTATTTTAGTCTGAATTTTAGGTGCATATATAATTAAAGTTCAATTATTTTTACTTGAATTTCAACCACTTTTTACTAGAACTTTAACTATTTTTGATTGAAGTTCATGTATACATATGACTGAAATTCAGAAAAAACTGTCTGAAGTAGTATTATATGATTGAAATTCATACATATATATTGAAGTTTAGTTATTTTAGTCTGAATTTTAGGTGCATATATAATTAAAGTTCAATTATTTTTACTTGAATTTCAACTACTTTTTACTAGAACTTTAACTATTTTTGATTGAAGTTCATGTATACATATGACTGAAATTCAGAAAAAACTGTCTGAAGTTCAACCCAAATATTTTTGTTCAAAATTAGATTTTGTTAAAACTAACTTTAGACTATGTACTATACTCCTTTTAATCAATGATCAAGCTAGACCCAAAAAATCTATTATACGACCAATTACATTTCCATTTATTAGCAATACAATTTAGTAATCACATACCTAAAGTTATTCTAAAGTAGGTAAACTTGCAAAAACATTTAATGGGTATAAGTTAAACGGTGTCCAAATTAGATATTCCGCGAAATTTTTACTATATTAAATGACTAATTGGAATAATCCCTATAGCAGTTTATATTTTAAAAAAATCTTTAATTTATCTGAGTTTGAAGAGGAAATTCTTTAATTTTGTGTCCAAATCTAAATAAAAACTCAGAATATTTTGGCTTTTCTTTTCCTCGTGTATATATAATTATCCCTTAATCATATCGATGGTTGTTATATATGTATCATTTTATAGTGTATCGTATTATATAGTATTGTTTGGATAAATTATATCGGTTTTCGTCATTACATAATATCACACATTAGCATTTTGAAGGATAAACTTACAAAAAATGCAAGGTACGTAAAGCTATTATAAAAAAAATGTAAATTAGGATAAAACAAGATTATTAGATATAATAAGCAAAGGCAAAATGAGAAGAAAAAAAAGGTAACGACGTAATCACACCAAATCGATCATTACATAAAATGAAACTTTTTCGTTATTACACAAGGATGGATTCAACAACAAGATACAATAAAATTTAAATAACAATCAAAACAAACAACACAGACAGTACCTAGTATACTAGTACTTCAGGTAACAGAATAATAATATTGTCCATAACATGAAGTAATAAGTCGCAGTTCTAGTTTTAGAGATGGACTCAATTTAGTTAAATAAACAGAAAAAAAACATATGTTTGCAATTCTTCCTGTTTTACGGGGAGGAGACAATGAACTTGAAATTGAGAATTTTCTGCATTTCTGCGGCGAGACAATGAACTTCAAGAACACCTTTTTGTCCAAATCCATATTCATCTTCAGTCTTTTTGAGTAATTTCAAGAATGATGGATCAGTAAGCCAATGCAATTTTACAATAAACCTCTCTGGCTCTTCTTCAGCATTTACTGAAAATACAGCAAAGTATCCTTCTTTAACATCATTTGGTAACATTTCATCATCATTTGCTCTTGGTGTTTCCACAATTTCCACAACATCAAATTTTGGAATAATTAATTGAAGAAGATTATTCTTGAGCTTTCCCATAAGATGATTAAGCATAGACATTTTGGAAAATAATTTTGATGAGAATTTAGTAGTATAGGATAATGTGTTTTTTTTGCTTTAGAGGGTTTAGGGAAAGTGGGGTATTTATTGAAGGTATTAATTAATTAATTAATTAATTAATTAAGAAGTTTCGTAGATGGTGATGAACTAGAGCCCTAGAAGGTCCATTATTGCATGTGCTATTGCTACTTTCGTATCATAATGAAACATATGATCAATCTTTTTCTGTCTTGTTTTTTTTTTTGAAAACATAAAATAAATGTAAGTGTCATTTTTTTAAAAAAAATTTGGAACTTTTAAGATTCTCAGTATTCATTGTAATTAGGTTTGATGTTATGGGTTCAACTTTGATATTTATTGAGATTTTAGTAGGTTTCTATATATATTACTTATCGAAAATTATGGATTGAGATGAACTCGTAACTGAAAGACTAAATCCGCTCCTTAATGTAGAGATTACTTATTTTAAGAACACATTTTTTATTTACTTAATTATAATCACAACACATCACTCATGTACAAACCTGATCCTTTTTGAAAAGTCAAGTAAGTTAAAAATTCTTATTGATAATGAGTGGCAGTGAGAACTTAGTTTGCTTTAATACCATGTTGATATAGTGTGCGATAATGTCATCTAAGAAATTATACTGTTAATTTGTAAATAATACTTGCCTGCTCCCAACCAATGTTTATACCAAAACCGTATAAATTTATTATAATTAGATTTAATGAGGTGAGAATGCATATATATTAATTAATCATGGTCAACTGCTAAAAATCTATGTGCATGCAATTACAATGTCATGTATCTATCGACTAAATATAAACAATATCTTGATACATTACCTAATTACTAATTGTATATCTTCTAAGTACAGTTGCTGAAATATATTAGAAAACCATCACTTTTCTCATAATAGGGTACTGCAAAAATTGAAGAAGAAATATCATATAAACACTGATATGGGTTGCGGTGGGATGATTGAGATTCCTCCACTCTTAACCAGAGATCTCGAGTTTAAGTCTTGGATATGGAAAAAATCTTGTTGAGAGCGCTGCCCCAAGAATGGGCCCCAAGAATGGGCCCTGTTACGTGCGACCCAAATATAGTCGGATTCCAATGCGAATACCGTATACAGAATGAAAAACCAAAAAACAGAAATATCATATAAACACCCTCCAAACTAACAACTAGTTAAAGATATGAAGTGATTAATATCTAATAGATTTTTTTGAAGACCAAAACAATTAATGGCTAGTGTGTATACAGAAGAGAAGGGCCTTTTGTTCATGCTACGTTTCCCTTTTTATCTTACTTGGTACTCATGATCATGCAATATGTTGTTTGATATTTCACTTTCTTGAATGACTATTCATATACCAAATGGGTCCTTTGTTCCCCCTACCCAATTTTAGGTACTATTAATTAACTTGTTTCCATTTAAAGAAAAAACAAACTACCAAAAGAAAGGTACCGACGGGGACTTTCACGAGGCAGATATTTTATCGAGTTAAAGTTTAGTGCACTGATAATATATATATAGATAATTATATAATCAAATCGCCTAAATTAACAACAAATAAATATTTTAATTTACATTGTGACCCAATAAAGTGAAAGTTGAGTGACAGTTCAGAAAATTAACTCGCAATTAATCTGTATGTGACTTCATATCATTTTAGTATAATTTTCAATGTAAACAGACTTTATATATTAGCGGTAATTTCAGAGATTTTCCTTCGGGTTTTGCCTCATCATGCTTAATCTCTCCCTTTGCAAATATTTTTGATAACAAAATAAAATTACTAAACCGCATAAATGGCATCCAAAAGTCTCCCAAATATCTTGGTAGCGAGTTTTTGCTTATAAATCTAGAGAATTAGCTTATTAACGATATCCTGAAACACGAAAATGATTTTGGAAGCTTAAGTTACGAGTTACCTGGCTTAGTGATGGTGATGCTAATACGAAACTTCTTATTTTGAGATTAATATCTTCTCTACCAATAGTTAGTTAGCAGTAGCCTACAAGACCTACTAATTGCTGAGACTTAGGATTCGAAGATCAAATCAGAAACTATAACATATCTCGTAGAGCGACTCTCAACGAGGACATTGAAATAACAATTGACAAATCTACGCTATGAAAGGAACCAAACGAAGGAGAAATAATATATGCTATTAAATTCTTTGAACCTTTCAAGGACGGGTTACATCTATTTTTCTTAAAAAAAAGATTGACCAAACACATGTATGTTTGATTACAAAATGCAAAAATGTGAGCACTCTATGAAGCTTTTAGGCCAATAAGCCACCTATAAAATTGTGACAAAAATTATTTGTAACCTTCTAAGGTCCTTGATGGACAAACTTACTGGGCTTTGTCAATCAAGTTTTTTTAAAACAATTGACGGACTATGAATAATGCTATCGTGATCCAAAAAATAATCACTCACTTTAGGAAAATGAAAGGCAAGCAGGCCAATATGATATGATGATCACATACCTCACTATGATATCATGAGGAGCACACAGAAAACCTTCGATTTGATTCTCTCCTCATCATTATTAAAAAGAATTTTCACGTGATTGTCCATGTAAAAAATTAGACCCACATGTGATGGGGCAATGTTGTGATCATAATATAATTAAGTAAATAAAAATGTGTTCCTTTTAGTAATTTCAAGAATGATGGATTAGTGAGACAATGCAGCTCTACAATAAACCTCTTTGGCTCCTCCTCTGGATTTACTGAAAAAAAGCAAAGTATCCTTCTTTAACATCATTTGGTACAACTTCATTATTTTCTCTTGGGGTTTCAACAAATTCCTCAACATCAAATTTGAGAATTAGTTGAAGAAGATTATTCTTGAGCCTTCCCATTATAAGCTTAAGCATTACTATACAATTGCTTCTTTCTTTCCCCATATATTGTTGAATATTCTAATTTTGGGATGTGGTGATATTTGTAGTAGGATTTTGTTTTGCTTTTTTGAAAGAATTTAGGAAGGGAAATTATACAAGAAGTTGAATTAATAATGCCATTTCTGAAATAGTAAGAAGCTAGCTAGCATGATGAAACTTCTAAGATGGTGAGCATAAGGGTCCATTCCATGTGCTATACCAACTTGCAACATCTTATTAAATTTTTTCAAGTGTCAATTCTAACAAATATTAAACTACGTTTTTTTTTCTTGATTTCGAAATGGTTTGCTTGTTTGAATATTAACTATTCAACTAAAATTAAATATTATAAGTATAACATGTATTTTGATATTCAAATTTAAATTCGTTGGAACAAAAGAGGCTTAGTTGGGTACTGACCAGACCAGGATATAACTTTTACTTGTTCAAATAACAATTAAGGTGAAGCAGGATTAAGAACGATGAATCTGGACAAAATCAATGAAGCGGAAGAATCCCTATTGTTTTCTGAGAAAAACAAAAATCTCTATATCTATAACTCTCTATGTGATGGAATTTAGAACCCGTTTGGATATGATCATTTTTAAAAAATAAAATAAAATAAAACTCAAAACAGTGTTAGTTTATGATCACTTGTTTGAGAAAAAGTAATTTTGATCAGCTTTCGAGTGTTATTTTTTTTTTAATCACAAAACTTTAATTATTTTTTTTCAAGTTAAATATATGTTCAAGTACAATTTCAACTTTCAAGTGCCCTTTTCCAAGCACAATTTTTTTTTTCAAATATCACGTTTTTTAGGTCCAAACGCTTACTTAGAGTAGTATGAATATCAAGTTAATTAATTTTCGCTGGTAATTTAGAGTTCTTTAAAATTTTTGAAATAAAATTCACATATTCAAAAATTACAGACAATGTACTATATTGAAGCAAAAAAAAAAAAGATGAGTAATTAAGAATCTAAAACACATATAAAGTATCGACGTTTATTGAGTTTCATACTTAAATTATCATGTATGCGTGTTTTCTACCAAAACTATCACAAAATATTTATCAAAACACGCATGAACCATCAATTATTCACTTTTCCTACCTGAAATTCCAGGTATGAAACTCAAACAACTAGTTTCTTTCAAGAAACACTTTATTATAGTTCAGGTAAAAAATTCACCCACCTGATAATTCATATATGACATTTAATAAATCAAGACACTTTAAGTGTATTTTCGACTTTTCACCCAACAAAAAATCTAGATCTTTTGACTTTCCAAAAATGCAATAATATCTCAAGAATAGTACTAGTAGAGATGGGATAGAATTTCAAATAAAGTTCTTTTCTGACGTAAATGGAAACGCTGTCGCATAATATGATTGACCTTCCCAACCTCCCCCATTTAAGAAAAAGGTTTTTTTTTTTTTTGGTACTTTAGTCCGTACAGTCAAAATAACCGTACGTAGGTCCATGTGTCGGGGAATAGAAAAGTATATTAATCGTTTGGTATATGAGATAAAGAATGATTATCACGGGAAAGAATTGAAGATTAACTTTATTTCATGTTTAATATATTTTTTGTCTCAATTTATGTGGATCGTGAATTTGAGCATGAAATCTTCAAGATTTTGAAATAAAATTTATATATTTGAAAACAATATAAAATGTATTATAAGTTACAATAATTGACAATTCAAAATATTTAAAAAATATATGAAAAAAATATGATCAAAGATAAACTTATTTGAATCTTACCACGTAAATTGAGACAGAAGAAGTATATGAGATAGTAAGTAAATTCAAGATAACTTTTTACATTCAAATAGTGAAATTAGCTATCTGGTATAAAATGTGAGATATTCTACCATTGTGCCAAATGACCCCTAAAAGAATATGTGGGAGTTGTAGGCACGTTCCTTCCATGCTCCAATTTTATTTATATCTCTTTTTAATATAATATAATCAATTGATATTTGATATTTATTAACCAGATTAATTTATTTTTACGTTGTGTAAGAGCTAATAGTTGATTTGGGATTCAATTAAAATCCATTTATTGAACTATATAATTTTGGACAATTCATTATACTGACTATCTAGGTGGACTTTTTGTTCACCGACTAGTGTGAACTGCAGTGGGAGTTTTGACTCGTACATAGCCGGTAGGCCCGTGACGGTTATGCGGGCCAATATATATATATATATATATATATATATATACACAAAATTTTAATAAATATTAGATTGGAATTCATATTTTTAATAGTACAACACGTTTAATATTGAAAATCTTAAAAAAATAACTTTTTAAATTCTCCTATGAAAACATATTTAGGTTTTGGTTGCATCTACTTTATGGTTATCGCTCAAAATATGGACTACACTGACAAAGTATGTATATATTGCAAGTTCCAATGTAAAATAGTTGACACACGCGTAAGTTAATTTTGATGAAACTATTATTATATAGTATATGTATAAAAGAATTATGTACGGTGAAACGGACATCATGATTATATATAAAAAATATTTTAGGTGAAACGGACATCATGATTATATATAAAAAATATTTTAAATGTTAGAATATGAATTCAAGTAGTGGTGTGTCTGGTTGATACATGTAGCTTGGATCTGCAATTCTGCCCATCCACTCACAGGTTACTGTATTTATGATGACTTGATGTGTTCTTACACATTGTCATGCTGAGAAAAATTAATGTCAAATATTTCAGAGGAAGAACAGTCTACTAGAAAATATGAAATAAGCGACAAGACATAATTTCATAGCCAAACAATAAAAAAAGTTTTATGCTAATCTTATTTAGCTATGAATTAGAGATAAATTATAAGAAAATTCAATTTGCTAGAAATTTTTTAGCAATGATTTAACGAGAGATTACCGATAAATTTCGTAGCTAATTTCATGTTTTTAAATATAATATATATGGTGCCAATTACTGTAGGAAAAGTGAAAAGGATTTGACTAACAACCTTGCTTTTGTTAAGCATATAAATTAAATACGTAATATAAAGTATGTTACGTTTTGTTTAATAACTTAAGCTTTAATATGAAATGATCATTCATTTTAACATAGTATATATCGTAGCACGTAGAAATCCTGAGTAATTGAGTAATTTTACTATATATCAGTATAACAATTTTTAAATCAACTTACATGTAAAGATGTGTGTTGTGAATATAATTAAATAAATAAAAATATATTATTTTTAACAAACTTTTAAATGAGATAATCATGTCATTCTCTAAGTTAATTAGTACTTTTATAGCTTCTTAAACATATGCTAGCTTTTACCACATTAGAGGTCTCATCAGTTGACTATGGAAGTACAAAAACATCATTTTCCTCATCAGGCCCTCTTCACATAAGAGTGGAAAAGAACAAAAAGAAATATCATATAAACACCCCTCCAAACCTACAACTAGATAAAGATGAAGTAGATATTCCTCAAGATTTTGGATACATATAATATCTCACATGAATTATTGAAGAGATTTTTCGGGCAACGGCAATATTATTTCTGCGTGACTTATAGATTAGAGCATATATTCAACCCGTGAAATGGCTGATTCAAGTTTCCCTTTCATGTTTCATGTGATTCATTGATAATTGCATTAGGAGACTGTCTACATTACATCATCTTAGGCGGCCCTATTCGAATCCTGCATGAACATGATATGCATTACATCATCTTAGGGCGGCCCTCTTCGAGTCCTGCATAAATATGCTATACTTTGTGTATCGAGTTGCTTTTTTTTTAATCATATGAAACTGTTCACTAGAAAATATTGTTAACATGGAAATTGGGGAAGATAAAAAATGGAGTGAATTGATGTTTCTGAATGACTATTCCTAAAACTATTGGGCCCCTTTAATTTGTTACCTATCTTAATTCTTATAAACAATTAACTTGTCTCAACTAAAAATAAAAGCAAATTGGAAAAAGAGGGAGTTATTAATAAGTTTATCGACTATGGACTGATGATATAAGTCGACGTTTGGTCATAGATTTCAAATATTTTTCTTTTTATTTGAAATTTAACAAGTTGAAGATGACGTTATGTTTGAGTTATAAGACGTTATTGTTAGATTGTTGTATTCTGGAGGGGAAAAGTCAAAAGTTATACTGCTGAATCAGTGAAGATTATACCACAGTAGACTTGAATCTTCTTAAAGAACGCGAGATATCCGTGCCTCAACTTGAATATTTATTTTTCAACTGTAATTTATGGTACTTTCACCGATACTAAAAAATATTTTTTAGAAAAAGTTGAAAATTCAACCTAGCTAAAGTGAACCATATATATGTCTACAAGGAACTATCTTAATTTCGAAATAATTAAATTGCAAAAGAAGTACTGATATTAATTTCTTCCAATCTTGAACTCCAAAATCTTTTTTAATTCTTCTGCACGACAAGGAATTTCAAGAACACCCTTTTGTTGGAATCCATATTCATCTTCAGCCTGTTTTAGTAATTTCAAGAATGATGGATCATTGAGCCAATGCAACTCAACAATAAACCTCTTTGGCTCTTCCTTTGGACTCACTGAGAATACAGCAAAGTGTCCTTCTTTAACATCATTTGGCACCACTTCTTCATTTGCTCTTTGAGTTTCCACAAATTCAACTTGTGGACTAAATTGATCAAGAAGATTCTTGAGCTTTCCCATTATAAGCTTAAGCATGACCATGCAATTGCTTCTTTCTTTCACCATCAATGTTGAATCTTTTATTTATAAAAAAAAAATATTGGGGCTAGAGAAGCGAACTCTAGCTCACCAACAAAATGAAAGTTCAGATTGTCAATCAACTGAGCGATCGATTCCCTTGAATTGTTGAATCTAATATTGGGATGTGGTGATGATATTTGCAGTGGGGTTTTATTTAGTTTGTGGAAAAAAATTAGGAATTAAGGCAATTTATACAAGAAGTTGAATTAATGCCACTTCTGAAATAGTAAGAAACTAGCTAGCAGATGAAACTTCTATGATGCTGAGCATAGGGTACATTCCATGTGCTATACCAACTTGCAACTTTTTGTGTATCATTTATGATTGCAATATCTTCTTTAATTCCCTATTGTTTCTTTTAAAAGAATTTTCTCTGTCTAGCTATTACTCAGTTTCATTTATGTGGCGGAATTTAGAATACGAGTGTCAAACTAATTAATTTTCAGTATGAATTTAGACTAAGTTTTTTAAAATAAAATTTTCAGTGGCGGAAAAAGTCTCTTTTGACTTTCCAATGAGGGTGGGGGGAAGCACTCTCGTTTTAGGGTTCGAACACAATAGTTTTGATTTAGAATTCAACTCTTTTCTTTTTCTTTTTTCTTAAAAATCTACTTAATATATTTAAATAATTTATCCAGAATCATTAAACTGTTTATTCCAAAATTTCAAATCATAAATTTTAAGTTCTGACTCGACCCTCTAAGTATATATCTCATATTAAATTTCCTTTTTGACGTAAATGGAAACGCGGTATACCATTTTATGATTGAGCTGCCCAACCTCCAAATTTATAAACAAAAAAAAAAGGATTATTTCCGTAGTGTACCCTAGTCCGTACAATCAAGATAATTTTAGAAAGGCCCATGTGTTTGGAATAGAAAATAATTATTTTTTATATTATTAAGAATACATGAAGGTCGTTGGCACGTTCCACCTCCTTCTAAACTCGCTCGAATAAAAAAGAAAAGACGAAAGACGAGAATTGCCACAAAAATCAAAACACTTACTAGACTGTCTTGAGTTTTATTCGCTTTATCCGTCTAATCTTAAATAGATTGTCTGAAAATTCATCATGGTTCATTATTGTGCTTACACATAAGGCTATTCTATACTACTTACTAATTAGATTCTTTCACTTTCTCGTCGCATAATATTTATTAAATGAGCTAGTAAATGATCTATGAGGGAATTCAATTAATATACATTTATTGAATAAGATAACTAATATTCGAAATTTACTACTCCCTCCATTTATTTTTACCTGTTATATTTTATTTTTTGAGAGTCAAAATTATATGGACTTTAATTTGATCAATATTTTAAAATGTATTTTTTTTCATTATATTAATATGAGAAGAAATGCAATTTGTAGTATTTTTCATAAATTTAACTTCAAAAATCAATTTAACTCTCGTGAAAAAAACGTGACAAATAAAAATGAACTGACAATAACTTGGATTTGGGATATTCTTTTTCACCGACTAGTGTGAACTGCAGTTTAGATTATTATTTTTTTGACTCGTAGGCCCTTGATGATGCGAGGGCAGTAGAGTTATGCAAAACTAATATGGAATGGAAGTAAGAACTTTTAATTTATGAATTTGAATCACAATTCTTATTATTTACTGGATTCTCAATAATTTATCTATAGTTGTTACATAAAATTTTCAATATAAATAAAAAGTTTGAGCCAAAATTATTACATTCTGTCAAACCCACGAATCCATAACAGC
The DNA here is from genome assembly GCA_003996215.1 of Jaltomata sinuosa. Lineage (NCBI taxonomy): Eukaryota > Viridiplantae > Streptophyta > Magnoliopsida > Solanales > Solanaceae > Jaltomata > Jaltomata sinuosa. The sequence goes on from QJPP01000016.1 coordinate 371,777, forward strand.
CATGCTGGCTCCGCCATTGGTTTTGGTTAGATCCACTTTGTACTCAAAATATGGACCAGACGGATGAAGCTAAGATATATAATGAAATAGCTGATATGCATGTAAGGCCGTAAGCTAAAGCATTGGAGTTGAACCCGAGACCTCTGATTAAGGATGAAGGGGTACTTAGTACTTATCATTCCACAACAACCCTGGTTAGTGACATGTCCAAATTAATCCTTAAACTACAATTGTATAAGGAAAAAATTGTCAAAATATATGTGGTTGATATGCAGCTGGAGTTGCAAAATTCGAGGATTAATTGATGAGTTCCAAATTTTGCCCATATCACCAACAGCTAAGTGTATATTTATGAGGAGCTGATAAGTTCTTACACAATGTCGTGTTGATAGAAATTAAAAGGCCAAATGTTTCAGAGGAAGCATTTATTCTACTACATTTCATACTAGTATGGTGCCAACTGTAGGAAAGGTGAAAAGGATTTTGACTAGTAACATTGCTTTTGGTAAGAATATACCACTAATTAGTGTAAATTTTTAGATAAGATGATAAAAAAAAAAGATAATAGTGTAAATTTATAAAATAAAATTTTTCAAAAAAAAAAAAAAGAATTTTCTACATGTTTGACCCATGAAAATTATAATAATCAAAGTTGCATGTGAGAGTGTGGTTAGAGAAGGACTATGTCACAGTTGGTTGGAATTATCACAAGATAGATGAATTTCTTTGATTTTCACAGCCTAGATATTCTTTAAGATCACGTAGAACGTACGTATTTTGTGTAAACCTTAATTAGTCATCATATGTTGGTAAAAAAACTTTTCTTTAATACCGATAATAGTGTATTTATACGTTATAAGTAGTGTTTTAGAGGAGGACAAACAAATGAATTAACGAACTAATTAACTCTTTTATGGGTGGACCTGACCCAATAACTATTTTTAACAATAGATAAGCAATATACATATAAATATTTTTTAAAAAAATTTACTTGCATGTGAAGATGTGTGTTAAAAATATAATTAAATGAGTACAAATATGTTATTTTCAAGTGAGATAATAAATCACACCATTCTCTAATTAATTAGTACTTTAGGGCTTTTAATACATTTGCCAAACCAGATTAGAGGACTCATATCAGTTTTGACTTTGGAAGTAGAATTAAAGCCATCATTTTCCTTATCAGGCCCTCTTCACATAAGACTATAAGAGTGGAAAAGAAAAAGAGATGTCAAATAAACACGACCCTCCAAACCTACAACTAGATAAAGATGAAATGGATATTAATTCCTCTTAAGATATTTTGGATAATACCTCACATCCAATTATTGGAGGGAAAATTTTGAAGCAACGGTATAATTACTGTCTATAGTTTAGGTTATGGGATTGAGCTATAGAATCAATTACTAATGCTTACGTCAGGATAACTAGCTAGGTTGCCTAAATTGCACCTCCTTGAGGCCGGAGCAACCCTTCTTCACATCTTACATGAACTTAGCACGGTATATATCGTGCACCGTATTATGTGTTTCGCTCACATAATATCATCAAGGAAACTTGAGAATAAAGATGGAGGTATTATAATTAAGACTAATTAAAGGCGATATATAGGAAATGAGTAGAGAGAATATAAATCAAGAAAGACTAATTAAAAGCGATTATAAGATTGGGGATCGTGCCTCACCAACAAAATAAAAATTCAGGTAATCAATCATTTGAGGTACGAACATTCTTCGAAATTCAATAGCTTTAATTAGATGAAAGCAATATATACCTGCATTTTACATAAGAAATATTCTCATGAAAACTGGCATTTTCCTAATCCATGATGAGATGAATGCATAAAATAACTAGTCAACATATGCGTCATCAGTTCGATTAAAACAAAAGTAGTGTCACTTTCATTGAGACAAATAACTCATTTAATTTATAATCAGGGTCCATATACGGTTGAAATAAAATTTCAACATAAAAATAAATCGCCTGAAGCGAGTTAGGGAATAATGTTAGGAAATGCCATTATATATACTTATATAAAATGGGAGGCTTATATAAAATGGGAGGTGGCTTTTAAACGTTTAAGTTAATGTATTTTACATGTTAACATAACAGAATCGACGAGACAGAAAGTTACACATTGTTGTAGGTCAACTAATTAATATCATAATGTCAAAATTCTTTACTTTGTCAATGCACAAACCATAACATAAACCTCTAAACTAAAACATAGTAAGTCGAAATTAGACAAACTGAAAAAAAAAAGTTCCAAATTTTAACCTATACTATAGCTAGCATGGAAGGAACTATCTTAATTTCCAATTTTGAGTTGCAAAATCTTGTGCAATTCCGCGGCGAGACAAGGAACTTCAAGAACACCACTTTGTTGGAATCCATATTCATCTTCAGTCTGTTTGAGTAATTTCAAGAATGATGGATTTGTGAGCCAATATAGTTCCACAACAAACCTTTTTGGCTCTTCTTCTGGACTCACTGAGAATACAGCAAAGTGTCCTTCTTTAACATCATTTGGTACAACTTCTTCATTTGCTCTTGGGGTTTCCACAACATCAAATTGATGCCTATTGGAAGAGTTTGGAATAATGTTCTTGAGTTTTACCATAAGATGATTAAGCATGGCCTTGCAATTGCTTCTTTCTTTACCCATTATAGAATTGTTGAATATATGTTTTTGGTAAGGTGATAATTGAGGTATAGGATTTGTTTTGCTTGCTAAAATAGCTTAGGAAGAAAGGGAATTTATACAAGAAGTTGAAGGAGATTGATGAAACTTCTAAGATGATGAGAATAGGCCAATAGGGTCCATTCCATGTGCTTGCAACTTGTCATTTAATGAATCTTTTCTTATCATTATTATATTTTTTAAAAAAAGAATCTTTAACTGTTGCTCTCCTTTTTCTTAGGATTCAGGGTCGAATTTATTACTCTTTCTGCTTTAATTTATTTGTCTAATTTTTTTTTTAATCCGTCTAAAAGTAAATGTCTTTTTCCATTTTATATAAAAAAAATTAATTTAAACTTTTCACATTACATGTTTATGATTATAAAATTAAAAAATATTTTGGTACATTTCACATATCTTTAGTTTAAGATTATAAAATTCAAATTTTTTCTTTATTTTATTAAATTTCATGCCAAATTAAAATCAGACAAACATGTTGAGAGTGAGAGTACTTTTAATATGTATTTAAACATCAATGGCTAAAGATTTTGAAACCAATTTTTCATATATAAAAATTACTTGCAAAGTACTATTATTATATTGAAGCAAAAAAAAGTATATAGAATACTATAAATTATAATGTTTTATAATTTATAAAGTTTGGATCCTCATTTTAAATTTCCTTTTTGACAATAATGGAAACGCGGTACCATAATATTAGTATAATTTGAGCTGTCCAACTTCCATATTGTACCTAAGTCCGTACACTAGAAATAATTGTACAAAGGCCCATGTCGTTGCCACGTTCCCTCTTTATGCTTATCTTAAGTCTTGTTTATTTCCTCATCTTAATTTGTACCTAAGTATGAAGCTGTGTGATCGTATCGATTCCTTTAAAAGTGTTATCGGGTGTATGTCCGATTGGCTGGAAAAAACAAGCATTAACAAAATGTATGACATGGTAGTAGATTAGCCGTGAAAGAATATTCAAATCTAATTTTCTCTAATCTATTTGAACAGAGAGAATACCCCAAATACAAGTTTAAATAAGTCTAGGCAGCAACTAATTACCGACAAAATATAAATACGGCATGATAAAATAAATCAACTATACGAGACATTAAATTTACGTGAAAAAACTCTTCAAAGAGTAAAAATCACGAGATCAAAATTTTCACTATATCATTAAAAGAGTTATAAGAGTTCTCCAAATGACTACAACATCAATGTCAAACAATGGCAACAAGGACAATAACAAAACAAGAGAAGATTGGAAGAAAATCACTTGAAAATTTAGCTACTGTTTACGGGCTGAAATCTGAAGCTACAGAACTCCAAATTCACTTCTATTAGTTCCCAATCAAAGATTAAGACGAGAAGAATAAGCTATCCAAAAATCAGCTCAATCAGACAAAAAACAAGGCGGAAATCACCAAAAGAAGTTGGCTGCTCAAGCTAATTTTCAAAATTGGGGGATGTAAAGAGAAAAAAAGGATACATATCAAACCAAAATTTAAATACGTAAAACCTACTCTCACTGTCCCTGCGATGCTGTGTGCTACTATATAAACTATAAAGTACTAGGCTAGTTAATGAACCTTACGGGTTTTACCTACTTTCTTTATTTCAATTTATATAACGTTATTTGATTATGTATAGTTTATTGTAATTTTATAATTTAAAATTAAATTATCTTTACATAAAACAGTATGTTTTTCATTTTAGGACAGACTAAAATATAACACATAATTCGAACAAATAAAGAACTAATACTATATATTATGGGTATGAACATTTTTATACACACTGATCAATATTCGGATCAAAATATATATATATATATACACAGACTGAATATTTCAGAGATAGCATTTATTTTTCTCCATTTCATAGTACGGTGGCTTTTCTTTACTCTATTATTTGTTCAAATTATAATTTCTCTCTTATTTAAACTTCTCACTTAATTAACACATTTCATTAATTAAAACAGTAAGACTTTAATTTGGAACATTCTATTTAGTAAAATGGCAAAATATAGAGTAGGTGGCAACTGCAACTTATCTTTACTAAATTACTATATATCCCTCCATCAAAGATGGATGGAATTTGAAGGTTAGAAGTTCTATCAGGATACGAACCTGAGATCTTTAATTAACAAAATAAATAAATTAATATTTATTATTTTATCACAATTTTTATTGGTCTTCTACTTGATGTTGATTCCATACGCTTGCAACTTGAAACCTTTTTGTATCATTAATGAATCTTTTCATATCGTTACTTTTTAAAAAAAATATCTTTGTCAATTCAGGTGCGCGGGCACCCCCTGACAGAACCGCGTCAGACACAGCACACGGGTTGTTATCCGTCAACGGCTCAAGGGCAAGTGGCAGTCATATATTGGGCACAGTACTATGATCCTAGAAGGAGAATACTTTTCCTTTGGCACCAAGGAACGATTGATGCCTTATAAATAGAGACCCCGTCCCTTATTGTAAAGGATCTCAGTCTTTGCTTAACTCGAATCCTAAAAACAATAAAATCCCTCTCGGTTATTCTAAGGTTGTTCTGGTGTTGTTTGATTTTTCTCTTAACTTTTTACTATTTATTGCTGTCACACCCGCTCATTTACTCTTCTCAGTCACGGCTCGCTCTTAGCTAGGAAGACCGATCACCTCGTCGGTGTCTCAGATTTGTTCCTTATCACTGTTTTATTGAGTTAAGGTGTATTTCCCTTTACATTTATTTTCTTTTGCAAACTTACGTCTCTAACAACGAAGCTAAAATTGTAACGCATGCACAAACAAATCTAATTGTCCCAAATTGGCAGTAAACAATTGTATTTCAGAACTTCTGAGTTATCGCTAGTTACAATGTGTATCTCTTGTCATGTGTTACTTGTTAAGGTTTGCCCTGAATTTCCTACTTTAATTGAATTATACCATAACTGTGTTTTACCTTGGAAAGGTTTTCTTGGTGGAAAAGGTTTCCTTGTAGGAAAATAACTCTTCCATAATTGGTTAACCGTTTCTTGGAGGAGAAGTTTGGACTTGTATAAATTGAAGATCCCTCTTCTCAAATTAAAACACAATAGCATCCACAATGTAGTCATCAAAAGAGTCTTGTTTAGGGGGAGATTTTCTCTCAGTAGTTTTTATGCCTTTTAATATTAGTTTTTCATATGTAGGCCAATTGGCCAAATCATATCGAATAATATGCTTTTTAGTATAGTTTTATGTGTCGTCTAATTTATCGCCTTGATGGTTTGCAATTATAAGCTTCCGCATGACGCCCTCTCGATTCCGATCCCAACATTACTTTCCAATTCGTCCAACTGTCAAATTCAAATTTTTATCACATACAGGAGTATCATTATATTGAAGCAAAAAACTTACGTAAAGTAGTATAAATTATAATTATAATAAGTAATAGGAAGCAAAAAAGAAATATAAAATATTACAAGTCACAAAACCTAGAATAGACGGTGTAAAATTTTATAAAGAATCTATTTTTTTTTCCTTTTGAGGATAATGGAAACGCGGTAGCATGCATACATAAATGATTTTGCTGTCCAACCTTCCATATTGTATCATATATACTCGACCAACATATGTGTTGTGTTGGGAGTAGAAAAATATCTCTCAACTCCTTAATTAACAACTAGCACATTGAAACCAAAGGCCAATTCAAGTAGCAGACTTGTTCAAAAAAGGTTTGAATATCAACAAGTTTGAAGACTTTGTCATCATTTAGACAAGGTGACAAGAAGGAAAGCTGGTGTCGAGGGGGAGTGTTAAAGATTACAACACCAGCTCATGGATTGAAGAAAAAAGAGTTCTCTAATGTATGCCTATATAAGGCAATGTTATTCACCGGAATAAGTTACTACTTTCAGTTTTGTTCAACATGAGGGATCTTAGTATAGGTTGATTGTACATTCGAGTCATGAAAATCAGTTATTGATACTTGTATATTAAAATATGATGTATGCCCAAATTACATCTCACCCCACTCGAGGATGGCCCTTCTTTACATCTTTTCTGAACGCGGTATACTTTCATGTATCTAATTGGCTGTTTCGCTCACATGAAGCTCTTCACTAGAAGATATCAAAGGAAAGTGGAGAATTGATAAAGATGGAAGAGGGATCTCCTTTACACTTTACTGAATGAGTATAATTCCTAAAACTATTGGGTCCTTTGTTCCCTATCCACATCTTAATTATGTACAATTAACTTGTCCCAATAAAAAATAAAAGCAAATTGGATAAATTTGTCCACTTTATAGTTATGTCCTCAAAATATGGACCACAAGGAAGAAGTCAAGATACTTTATGAAATAGTTGAAGCACGCGCAAGCTAATTTTGACAATATAGTTATATGTAAAAATTGATGTTTTAATTTTATTTAGTTTTTAGCATTAAATTCGTTATACATTTAAAATTATAGGTAAGACATACTATTTGTTACGATAATTTTAGCAAATTTTACACATAAATTTATACTCAACGTTAAAGTACTAGATGCAGGTGAATCCCGTGCTTGAATATTGTATCTCGTGCAAATTAATTGTGACACCACGTTTGTATAAGAAAAATGTATTTTACTCTTCCCGTTTTAAAATAAGTGATGTTTTTAATTTGGACAAACCTCTTAAGAAAATTACACACTCCTAGAAAGTAAGAAGTAGTTTATTAACTAACCCTTATCATTGTTTTTAAATTATTACTTGTTGGGTGAAACGTAGATGAGCAAGCAAAGCCCAAAAAAAAAAAAAAAAAAAACCCGTCATAAAGTAATACGACTAGAAGTAAAAAACTTCATATGCTTTGAAAAAGAAGTGCTAGCTTTTTAGTGGTTTCTTGGGATTCTATTTAATTATTTAATGGTTTCTTGGTGTCTTATCATTTATGACTTAATTTTGACTTAATTTGGAAGTAAAAAACATCATCTTCCTCATTTGACCACATAGAACGGGAAAAGAGGAAGAAATATCACATAAAGACCCTCCAAGAATATATATGAACATGAAATTTTTCAAGATTTTGGATAATGCCTCTGTTGAAGAGTTCTATATCGGATAATAAAAAGGAATTGATGGTCTTCTTATATGATTTGTGTAATTCTTTTTTTTTTAACTAGCTTTTAAGATTTGAGTTAGATCAAGGTTTATTTAATATGATATCAGAGTAGAATTCATCCCAATTATTATTTACTGAGGGTTTCCATATTAAATTGTTCATGCTCCAGATGTCTAATCATGTGCATAAATGGGTGTTGAGGAGTCTCACAACGAATATTTAAAAAACAGATAGTTAATCTCCTTATATGATCTTGGACAATCTCCCATCATGAACGAACTTTTGAAATTGAATTAAGCCTAAAATCAATTTCTTTACAGCCTTACATGAAATTATTGAAAGGCCTTAGAGCAACGACAAAATTATTGCATTAAAATAGACTGCATATCTAAAATACATCCCCTAAAGGCAACCCTTCTTCACATTTTTTATGAACGCGGTATACTTTCATGCACCGAATTAATTGTTTTGCTCACATGAAGTTGTTTACTAGAATGAGTACTATTCGTAAAACTATTGGGTCCTTTGTTCCCTGTCCATATCTTATGTACAAATAACTTTGTAACCATAAAAAAAATAAAAGCAAATCGGAAAGGAGGGAAACAAGGACTTTCATGAAAATGATTGTACTTGGAGTTTAATGAGTTTGTCGATTGTGGATTGATAAGGTACGTAGAATAAAGTGAAATATCTTAAAATTAAATTTGAGATTGAGTTTAGTATTTAGTTCAAAATAAACTTATACCATTTATTAAATATGACATAAATTTTATTTCAAATTTAACTATGGTTATTTCACCTTATCTTATTAAACATTTAAACCTGAGATTAACCAAACGATCCTAGGATATTAAACGGTTTATGTGAAAAAATTAAAATCAATTTTTTGAAAGAATAAAAAACCACATATATCTAAGAGAGCTATTAAAAAGTCATCGAGCAATGTCTTTTAGATTTAGTAGGCGTTTGGTCATAGGATTTATTGGGACCTCGATTTCAAGTTTAATATTGATTTGAAATTAACATTTGTTTCTGAAATTTTTGCATAAAATTTCAACTTCAATTTGGTCATATTATGATTTCAAATCCCATATTCTCTAAAAAGTAAGATCTCAAATTTCAAATCTTTTTAAACATAAAACTTGATCCATAATTTTATATTTTGTAAAAAGAGATCCATCATTTCAAATTTTGAAAAAAAAAAAAAAAAAGGACGCATGCTCAATGTAAGAGATTGTTCGTACCATATTGAAGAATTGTATTAAAGAATAGCTAGTTACTACTATTGTTGACTAGTCAGTCTTTGTAAAATTATGTGTATCTAAAAATTTGTATTAGTATGTAACTGCAAGCATTTATTTATAAAAAGAACACAAAGATATGAGATCTATTAATGCAATGCCTTATGATATTATGATATATATTTATGAACTATAATTTGCTTATTTGGTAAAGATTGTATAAGGGTTGGAGGAGTTTTGATAGTTTTCGATCACAAATTGTGGAGGTTTCATGTTTATGAGAAAAATTACAACTTAAAAAATTCAAATTACACGTCTAAACAAAAATTCAACTTCAAATCAATATAATTTAAGTCACTAATTTCAAATAATGATTTGAAATCGTGTTTAAACAGACCTTATTGTATGTAAAAAATATGTAGATATTGTAGGGTGTTAGCTATAAAATTATCTAGATCTTTTTATCTAAAATAATCCCTTCACAAATTTGAATAAGAATGACCTTATCATTTGAAATCAACCCAATTTAAACCAATTCCTCCTTTTCCTTTAAAGCTTCCTCTTCTTTAGTTCACTTTTCCAACCTTAGTTAACAATCTTAAATTTATTTCAATAATGTTCAGAAAAGAAACGAAAAGTTATAACATGTATTGTAACAAACTAAGCTTTGGATTGATGGTAAAAGAAACTTAAAAGTAATCGAAGAACAAAAGGAAAAACAGAAAACGGAGATTCCAGAGTGCTATTACAAAATGGCTAATCCAAAGAAAACAACATAAGTCTTAGCATAAGCTCTAATACATTATTTCCCTTTTATATATATGCATATACCCAGGATCCCAAACGTAATTTGCAGAACTCCCACACGAGTCCTCCACCCGGGCTAGATTTATAACATGTATCTTACGATAAATTAAAGAAATAGGTATATGACATCTAAAGTGTTGAGAAAAGTATAATTAAATAAAAACATATTGTTACGAACATTTAAAGAGAAATTGAAAATAAATATGCTGCTCACAGCTGGTGAATGAGACCATGTTGGCTACTAGTAAGATACAGGAGATGATATGTCCTATATAGACAAGAGAATATTTAATGAGTCATTAGTTAATTTGTCCCTTCTTTTGTTGGAGTTCCACATCGTTCGTGGGACGAAATATACACTCTTTATATAATTTTGGATAATTCTCTTTTTATAAGTTAGTTTTTTGAATTAAGTGAGGTTCAAAATCCATTTATTTATCATGTTGTTCAGTCCTAAACGTGCGAGAAGTATTGGAGTCCCACCAGTTGTGTGATGGAAACATGAACTCCTTATATGAATGGTCTATAAGGGCAGATCTACTCTAGAAATAGTGGTGCATGTGAACTCGTGGTTTCTCTACCAAATAATAGGTATTTTCTTTATGTATTTTCTAGAATTGATCTAATACAATTGTCTGCTGACACCAATGGTCCAAAAATCCTAAATGGTGCACTTGGTTAAGTATTGAGTTATTTATCTAAAGGAACAATGATCAATTCTTATTTAATACAGTTTTTTCTCCTTTCTTCAATGATGCATCCCTGTTCTTGAAATCCTAAATCCAACTCTGATGATAGTCTTGGGCAATCCTCCGAAATCGATAGTAATCTTCTTGTCCTAACATTATCGCTCTCATTTTTTGTTGTGGATGGGATCAATATTACACTTTAAAAGTCTAAGTTAATGGACTCGTGCCACTGTTGAGAGAGATTAGGAGCCCATTCTAACACTCGTGCTGGCTGCTAGTGGCAAAACTCACAGATGTGGTAGGGGCCGAGGTAGATCAGGACGGGGCAGAGGGAGAGCTCAGACAACTGCTCGGGCCCCAGTGCAAATAGAGTCTCTTGAGGGTGAGTTTGTGCTCGAGGATAATCAAATTTCAATTGAGGAGGTGGGCCCAGATCCGGCTCCACGTGGGTTTGTGCCTACCTTTGTATTGCAGGACACCTTAGTTTGTGTGCTGGGTCTGTTAGAGGGCATAACTCAAAGTGGTGGTTTGGCTGGTACTCCTGAGCGTTCACAGACTAGGGTTAGGGCTCAAACCCCAGATTAGCAGCGTATCTCAGTTTTTCAAGGTTGACCAGCGGCGGCAGCAGCTAGATATGATGGTATGCCTTTATCGAATTCAGGAGCCACAGGAGTGGCTAGGGCATGGATGATGTTTGATAAGGAGCAGATTAGATTTGAGAGGTTCAGGAAGATGGATCCACCTCAGTTTCAGGGTGGACAGAGTGAGGATGCTTATGAGTTTGTAGTGAGTTGTCAGGAGAGACTTCAGCGTGTGGGATTGGTACAGCCTTACGGGGTTGATTATACAGCTCTGCAGATGCATGACCCCGCCAAGCAGTGGTGGAGTTCGTATGTTAACTCTAGACCCACAAGATCTCCTCTTATGACTTAGGAGTTGTTTGCGTAGGCTTTCCCTGGTTGGTTTAATTTGTTCCTCGTAGCTTGAGGGAGGAGCGTAGGTATCAATTTGAGCACTTGACTTACGACGGGATCTCAATGACTGAGTATAAGACTCGATTCTATACATTGTCTCGTCATGCCTTGGTGATCTTACCGGATGAGACTGAGAAGATTCACAGGTTCGTGAGAGTTTTACCTTTCGAATTAAAGAGGCGGTATTAGACTTTTAAAAGTTTAAGTTAATGTATTTTCTATGGTACAAATAACATAATTGATACAGAAAATTAGATATCATTATAGGTCATTTTAATAACATAATGTAAAAAGTTTTTACTTTGTCAATGCACAAACGTCCATAACATAAATTTAAACCTCTAAACTAAAACATAATATAATTAACATAACCAAGTCGAAATTAGACAAACTGAAAAAAGAATGAAATATTAACCTAGCTATAGCTGGGCATGGAAGGAACTATCTTAATTTCCAATGTTGAGTTCCAAAATCTTCTGCAATTCCGCGGCGCGACAAGGAACTTCAAGAACACCCTTTTGTTGGAATCCATATTCATTTTCAGCTTGTTTTAGTAATTTCAAGAATGATGGATTAGTGAGACAATGCAGTTCCACTATAAACCTCTTTGGCTCTTCCTCTGGACTCACTGAGAATACAGCAAAGTGTCCTTCTTTAACATCATTTGGTACCACTTCTTCATTTGCTCTTGGGGTTTCCACAATAGGATCAAATTGATGCCTATTGGAATATTTGGGAATTAGTTGAAGATTAGTCTTGAGCTTTTTCATGATGACCTTAAGCATGACCATGCAATTGCTAAATCTTTCTTTTCCCATTATAGAATTGTTGAATGTATAGTATATTTTTAGTAAGGTAGGAAATAATATTTGGTTTGCTTTTGAAAAAGGAGATTAAGAAGGGACTTTATACAAGAAGTTGATGGAGACTGAAACTTCTAAGATGCTGAGAATAGGCAAAATAGGGTCCATTCTGCTTGCAACTTGAAACTTTTTGGTATCGTTAATGAATCTTTTCCTAGTATTACCTTTTTTTTAAAAAGAAAAATCTCGGTATCTACGACAATAACAACACATCTAATGAAATCTCACAAGTAGAGTCTCAGGAGAATAGAGTCTACGCAGACCTTACCCCTACTTCGTAGGGATAGAGAGACTATATATCAAAAACATCAGTGATAGCCGAAATGAAAGATCAAGAAACTACGAGAATAGTGTTAATACTACTGGTAAGAAGAAAAATTTAAGTATGACTACCAAGCCTATCTACATGGAAGAGAGAGAAAGCTCAACTACCAACTAACTGTCTACCCTACTGCGACCTCCAAACTCTCTATATAAGGTCATGTCCTCGGTGAGATCAAGGTGTGTCACGTCCTATCTAATCACTTTCCCTCAATACTCCTTTGTCCTGCCTCTACCTCTCTAGAGTCTAGACGCCCCCCACTGTCAAACGCTCACACCTTCTCACTGGGCATCTATACTTCTCCTTCTTCACATTCTCTTGTCCAGCATGGAAGTCACTCCTATCTTGTCCGGGATATATTCATTTCTACTGTTGTCTCTCTGGTATGCTCACACATCCACTTCAACATCCTCATCTCCACGACTTTCATCGAACATGAGAGTTCTTAACTGGTCAATACTCCCCCCACACAGCATAATCGGTCCAACCACCACTCTATAGAACTTAATTCTACCTTTAAGTTTTGGAGGTACCTTCTTATCACACAGGAATCTTGAGGCGAGCCTCCATTTCTCCCATCTCACACTAGCACGGTGTGTGATATCATCGTCGATCTCTCGATTACCTTGAATTAAAGACCCCAAATACTTGAAACATCCTCTCCTAGGGACGACCTGAGTATCAAGCCTCACTTCCACGCTGACCTCGGGGCAGCATCAGTGAACTTACATCCTCTGTATTGCTCTTTTTTTCGGAATTCTTAATGCTAAGGCCAAATTAATTACCTTTAAGATATATTTGAACATCATATTTTAATTATTTTTTGAAACCAAATTTATATAAATATATAAATTACTTACAAAGTACTGGTCAGGGATGAGGGCTTTGGCTAAGCTTGTACATGACATTGGAAGAAATTCTAGAATTCAAGTTAAAAGAATCAAGAAGGTCTTGGAAACCATGGTTCAACAGTTGTGCAACGTGAATACTGGGAAGCAAACTATAATGAATACACCATTCCATTTCTAAATAAGTGGTTATTTTAGTTTAAACACACCATTTAAAAAATTACTCATTTCAAGAAAACAAAAAGTGTTTTACTAAGTTATCCTTAATAAATATCTTGAAAAAGATATAACTCTTTAATAATTTCTTGATTATGTAAAACAGGATTGGATCCCCTCCAGTTGCTCCGGTGCTACTTTACATTTATTACACGTGCCTTTTAAAATTTGAATGGACCAGATTTAGTGTATTAACTAGAGCACTTTAACCGTGGTAAACACTACTCTTCCTTGAGCATCGACTCTTAGAACCCGTTTGACTATAAATATTATGCACTTTATTTTGGAATACATTTTTATTTTATTCTGAAATTTTTGTTTGGTTATAAAAATATCAAATATGAGATTTTGAAAAACTCCTCAAGAGGTGTTTTCACTTTATTTGGTTTCACTTTTAAATTTATCTTTTTTCAAAAATATTTTAAATTTTTTATTTTTATAAAATAATCCTATTTAAATTATATTGCATGTTTCAATTTATTTATTTTTAAATATATTTGAATTCTAAATATTAACTCCAACTATTATGATCAAACACAACTCCAACTCCAAGTTCAAATTTTTTAAATAAAATAAATATATATTTGGCCAAAAACCTGTTTTTTATAGTGAAAGATGAAAAGATTACACAAGTGTTCGCTATAAAGAAAACTAATTCTACTCGAGTATCTTGCAAACAGTCTCCATAAAATTATGTCACATGTTTTGTGCAGAATATAGAGGGCTTTCTCCTGGGTCGCTACTATGATGTCAAATAACATGTTTATTCTTTCTTTCCGATCAGACCTCCATAAAATCAAAAAGATCAACAATTGACATTTCATTTTTAAACTTTTATATCTTCACTTTGATCTGCAAAACTTCGAAGGAAGTCATCGTTTTTAGTCGATTTCTTTTTTATGTTATATGGGTTTAGAAGAGGTTTGGGTCTGATGAACTCTAAAGAATAAGAAAAATGATCATGTACCGGCAGAAGGCTTGGAATTTTTTAATCCCAACTACCACGGTTAAAGTGCTCTAGTTGATACACTAAATCTGGTCCATTCAAATTTTAAAAGCCACGTGTAATAAATGTAAGGTAGCACCGAAGCAACTGGAGCAGATTGTTACTGGAGGGGATCCAATCCCATGTAAAACTCTCTCTATTTAAAGAAGGGTAAAATTGAAAGAACATCAGCACTATCTTCTTGATTATCTAAACAACCACTTATTTAAAAATAAAATAAAAAAACTAAAGAATCACCTATTTAAAAACGAGGGAGTATGAAATATGGTGGAATAGCCAGGAACCATATACATATGGAGACTTCTTAAATTTTTTTACTGACGGTAAAAATTAAAAATTCATACCAAACACACCCTAAGTTTGAATCTCATATTAAATTTCCTTTTGACAATGGAAACGCGGTACCATAATACTTCATATTGTACCTTAGGCCTCATTTGTTTGCACTTAATGGAGATCTGAATCTGAATGGTTCAGACCTTAGGCCATTGAGTGCATTTGTTTTTATTAAGATTTAAGCACTTAATTGGTCTGAATAGGTCTTAATCATTAAGATCTAGAACAAAGTCTTAATACCATTAAGAGGTAAACTTGTATTGACAATATTCACCACCACTATTTCCACAATCACCAGTCACCACCACTTACCACCTTTGTCATCACAACCACCATCACCATTGTCAACCACCATTACCGTCGTCAACCACCACCACCAATCACTACTACTATCAGCCACTACCACCCCTACTACCTCCATCATTATATATAATTATATCCATTGTCACCACCACCACCGTCACCTCCAACACCACTGTGGTCAATCCTACAACTAACCAACTCCACCATCACAATTAGCACCGTCACTAACTACCACAAACACACTGTCAACTATTACACGTTTTTCAGCCACCACCACCACCGTTGTCACCTCGGCGCCACCTCCACCACTATCTGCCACTACCACCAGTACAGTCAATCCCTACGACCAACCACATCCACCATCACAACTAGAACCGCCGCCAACTACCACACATTCTTCAGTCACCACCATCAACACCGCCAACTACTAACCTTAACCAACTTCACCATCACAAAAACCACCACCAACACTACCAATCGCCACTATTATGACAGTCACTAAAACATCAACCACCTCTACCATCAACTATCACCGCCAACTTACCAGCTACAAACACCAACCATGACCACGACCACCATTACGAACCATCTACATCATCACTAGCAAACATAAATGTCTCATTTTTTTAATCAACTAATAATTTTATTTTTATTAAATTAAGTTTTTTTCTAATGTATAATTAATTTTTATTTGAATTGTACTGATTATATTTATAAATAAATAAATTATGCATATTCAGATGTTGAAAAACAAACAGTCTTAATCATTCAGTATTCAGATCTAGAGACAACATCTTAATCATTCAGATGTGCATTCAGATTCAGACGTCTTAATCTTAATGAAAACAAATGAGGCCTTAGTCCGTACACTCGACAACAAATAATTGTACTACGAAGGTCCATTGTGTTCCCTCTTTATGCTTATCTAGAGTTTTATTTTCAAGATAATTTATTATAGTAGGACTACAATTTCTATAATATCACAAACTATTATAATTACATAATTATCATATTTACATTTATTATCCCTTCCCCCTCCCCTCAAGGTGGAGCACGAAGATTTTGAATGCCCAACTTGTGAAGTAAATGCTCAAACTGCAACTTGTTTAACGCCTTCATAAAATATCAGCTAATTGTTCATGCATTGGAACATAGCTCGCAGATATGCTATTAAATTGCAACTCATCTCAAACATAAAATAACAATCCACTTCAATATATTTGATTCATTCATAAAATATAAGATATATATATATATATATATATATATATATAGTGTTGTTTGACTGTTGAAATACACATTAATCGAATACTCATGGTCCACGCCCAAACACTTCAAAATACCTTTTAACCACTTTAAATTACAAATAGTTATTGCCATCGATCGGTCTGCTTCTGTGTTGAAGTTCCTCCCCTCTAATCCACCATTGTTATCTCTAAGCTTTGGTTTGAAGAATTCGAGGAAGATGAAGAGGCTTATGAGAAATTGAGGAAGATGAAGAGAGAGTAAAGTTAAAAGTTTTGGAATCTTCTACTGACTGAACAATTAAAAGAATATGGGTTTATTTTGAATTTTGTGCTAACTCTGCTTTGGGCTTAAAGTATTTTGCATTTCGGAGGTAAAGTGTCCAAATACTCATTGGGCTTTGGATCACAGAATTTTGGACTTCACATTTGGGCCTGTTTCTCTTGTCTTCAATGAACCAACAACTGAGGTTAAATATGTAAATACATAGTTAGCTGTTAGTCTGTTTTTTTATTCTCTAAGTTTGTTATGAGCATAGCCAATTAGAAAAAGACACATGTACATGTTAGTCACAATTAGATGCTTCTTTACTTGTATAAATACAACCTCAATTGTACAAAGAAATTCATCCAGAAATACAAAGGAAATTTTCAATACTGTTCTTTTTTTTTCATGGTATCAGAGCAGTATTAATTTTTTTAATCTTGTTTTCCTTTGTCTTATTTGTTTCTTGATATGGCTGAAGTTGATGAATCTGGTATTGTTCTAATTCAAATCACTGAAAAGCGTGATAGAATTCCTGCAACTGATGCAGTGGATGCCTCACATGCTTTCTACATTCACCCTTCGAATTATCCAGGCATGAACCTAGTCTCCACTGTCTTCGATGGGAGAAGCTATGGTGGATGGAAAAGGGTTGTCATCATTGCTCTTTCAGCAAAGAAAAAGCTAGGATTCATTGATGGATCTCTAGTTGTTCCTACTGATAATATGAACCTTCAAAGGGCCTAATCAAGATGTAATCACATGGTCCTTTCCTGGCTGCTCAATTCACTTTCCAAAGAAATTGTTAAGCCTGCTTTGTACTCGACAAGTGAAAAGTCTTGTGGTCTGACCTGGAAGACAGATTTGGTCAGGCTAATGGTGCAAAATTATTTCAACTTCAAAAAGAACTGAATGATGTTGTTCAAGGAAATTCTAGTATCTCTACTTATTTCACCAAAATAAAGAGTTTATGGGATGAGTTAGATGCTTTAAATACCTTTTCTGATTGTTCTTGTGATTGTGTGTGTGGTGCTAAAGAAAAATGTGTGAAAGCTCATCAGGATGAAAGACTACTTCAGTTTCTTATGGGACTAAATGATACTTTCTTAGGGGTTAGAAGCAGCATATTGTTATCTTCTCCTCTACCTACTATTGGACATGCCTACTCTCTTGTGATTCAAGATGAAAACGAAGAGAGATTCATGTTGCTCCTGTTTATCCAGGAGATTATGCTTCTTTCTTAGTTGGTAATGCAGGGATAAGGAGGAATAATGAGTATAAACCACAGCAAGGAAATCCTATCAAAAGAAACTCTCTGACATGTAATTATTGTAAGAATATAGGACACACTATTGATCACTGTTATAAGATCCATGGGTTTCCTAAAGATTTTAAGTCCATTAAGTCTAAAAGTTACCAGAGAGGAGCCATGGCTAGTAATGTTTTCAGCACAAGTGAAGGATCCCAACATAATGTGGAAGGTGGGACAGATGTGAATTCTCTGAGTCAAGAAAATATGGCACAACTTCTCCAGCTTTTGAAGAAATTCAACCACAAAACTGGAGATTCTGGTGTGGATGCTACCGCAAACATAACTTGTGCTGATATAACTAAGTTCTTTAATTCTGATGCTTACTTGTTTAAAGTTGATAGTAATTCCTGGATATTAGATAGTGGAGCTTCTGAGCATATGTCTTTTGATAAAAGTTTCTTCACTAATTTCAATCCTTTACCTAAACCTGTTATGGTTACTCTCCCTAATTCTCAAAGAGTAAAAGTTACACATTCAGGATTTGTATTTCTTTTGTCAACTCTGATTCTAAGAAATGTTCTCTATATCCCTTCCTTTAAGTTCAATCTTATTTCCATTCACAAATTATGTAAATATCTTAAGAGATATGTTTTTTTCACCCCTAACTCTTGTCTTATGATGCAGGGCCCTTCACTGAAGAGACCTCAGGTGCTTAGTAGAGAACAAAGTGGTCTTTACATATTCAAATCAAGTCAGCCAGCAGTTTCTACAAAGAGCTTCCCCAACTTCAATTCTCATGCTCTATCTGTTCCTACTTCAAATGTTTTCAATTCTTGTTCTAGTTTTTTTGATTCCAATGTAAAAGAAAAGATATGGCACTATAGATTAGGCCATATATCTATGAGTAATATGAAGAAAATATTTCCAGTTTCAATATCTTGTTCAAAATTATCCTCTCCTTGTATTATTTATCCTATGGCAAGATAACCCAAGTTATCTTTTCCTACTAGTAATATTTCTACTAAATCTGTGTTTGACTTGATACATGTTGACACTTGGGGACCTTATCAATCTAAAACTCATGATGATCTTAAATATTTTCTCACCATTGTTGATGATTATAGTAGAGCTACTTGGACCCATCTCCTAAGTACTAAATCAAACGCCTTCACTATTCTACAATCTTTTATTTTCATGATAAAAAGGAAATTCAATTTCAAAATCAAGATCATCAGAAGTGATAATGCCTTTGAGTTAGGGAGTGGAAAAAATCAAACTGATTTCTTTAATTCTAAAGGAATTATCCATCAAACAACTTGTGTTTATACTCCACAACAAAATGGGATAGTGGAAAGAAAACACAAACATTTGTTAGAAACTTCTAGGGCTCTTCTATTTCAATCTCATTTGCCTATTTCTTATTGGGGTGAATGTTTGCTAACAGCCACTTACCTTATAAACAGATTTCCATCAAATGTCTTGAATTTTAAAACTCCTTTTAAAGTTCTGTTTCAAACTAAACCAAATTATTCTCATTTGAAATGTGCTTTCACTTGTGCGTTTACAACATCCATTGTTTCTGACTATGTCGATGAAATGGGACCGCGAAGACAACCCACCACTGGAACTTGCTTTGTTCTCGCTCCGCTCGCTCCCACCTGTCTTCTTCCCACTATAGTGAAAGATCTTTCACTTCACCATAGCAGGAACCTCGCTAACCTTCTCGGCCAGTTAGTCTAACCACAGGGATCCCTTCCTGCTTATCCACCCACCGTAAACGATTACGGGCATTGGATTAGGATTCCCCCACCTCATAAAACATCATTTGATGCTTCTGACACATATGATATGAAAGAAGATGAGTCTTTATTCACCTTATCAGGCATAGTTTCTTTTCAAGAAAGAGGCAGAGGATATGAGCTTGATACCGCAGCTAGGCGTGGTTCCGCAGACTGTATACGTGATAGGACCCACTTCAAAAAGTCGGTTTTCAAGCCCGGTTATTTATGTTTTGTATCCACTCTTCCCTTACATAGAACAAAATTTGATCTTAAGGCCTCACCTTGTGTGTTTTTAGGATATTCTTATGGAAAGAAAGGATATAAGGTCATGAATTTACACACCAAGAAGATATCAGTTTCTAGGGATGTAATTTTTCATGAAGAATACTTTCCCTTTTATGTTCAAACTGTTCCTCACCCTACTTTATTTCCTTCTACCACTGATTCTTCAGCTTCTTTTACTTCATTTCCTTCTTTTCCTCTCTCAGATTTTATCCCTGATCCTTCTCCTAGTCATGATATCAACTCCCCTTCTACTCCCATATCCTGTCCTGCTCCACCTTCTTCCCTTTCTCCCTCCACATTCACTCCACCTGTTATCTCCTCTCTAGAATCCCCTCCTGATCTTTCTTCTTCCTCTCCTTCCTCTCCTCCTCCTATTTCTATTGTTCAATCCATTCTTAGAAAATCCTCTAAAAATCATAGAAGACCTGATTACTTAGAGGACTACATTTGTAATGCCCTTCACCTCACTGATGTTACTTCTACCTGTTTTCTCAGTCCTATTACTCCAGTTTCTATGTCCTTTAGTGATTTAACTTCTAACAATTAAGATATGCTTAACTTCATTACTAGTATCCATGAACATGTCACCTATAGCCAAGCAGCTCAGCATCCAGGTTGGCAGAAAGCCATGGATAAGGAACTTGATGCCTTGAAGCTTAACAATATATGGGATGTTGTGGTACTACCTATAGGCAAGAAGGCTCTACCATCTAAATGGGTGTATAAGATAAAACAGCACTCTGATGGAAGTATAGAAAGATTGAAGGCTAGATTAGTGATTAGGGGAGATGTACAAAGGGAAGGAGTTTTGATTATAATGAGACTTTCTCACTAGTGGTCAAAATGACCACCATAAGGTGTATTTTGGTTGTGGCTCTTAAAAATGGTTGGGGTGTGTTCCAATTAGATGTGAACAATGCTTTTCTACATGGTGAGTTACATGAGAAAAGTATACATGAAATTTTCTCCTAGTACTTCATCTACTCATGTTTGTCTGCTGAAAAAATCTATTTATGGACTCAAACAAGCATCCAGACAGTGGTATGCTAAACTCACTTCAGCTCTCAATTTTAAAGGTTCTAGTCATTCCCTAAATGATTATTCTCTATTTGTTAAGAAGACTGGGAGTTCTATTTCAATTGTAGCAGTCTATGTGGATGATATCTTATTGACAGGAAACAATGAAGAAGAATTGCAATCTCTCAAATTATTCCTAGATGTTGAGTTCAAACACTACAAGAAAATACTCAACTTGTAGCAGTTTATTTGTGGGAGTCTTAAAAACTCCTACTCTTAATTTATTTTGTATCGATTATTCTAACTCCCACAAAATAAATCTTCTTGTGGGAATTTTATTGTGGAGGTTTGAAAATTGTTACAATTTCATACAATTTGTGGCGATTATTGACCCCCACATTTTAGAAATTATATTATCTTATATATTTTTATCATATCGTCTTTCTATTAATGTATTCTCTAAGTATTTTTTTTCTACTAATATGTTTATTCAACTTTATTTTATTATTTTATTTATTATATTACTATTTCGTATTAAATATTTGTGTTATTTAGGGCTTGTTTGAAAAGTAGCCATCTGTTAATTGAATTTGAGTATAATTAATGTTATATGATTTTGACATTTTTGTCTTATCAAATTATTACTTTGTCAATATAATTGATTTCAATTGCAAGAAAGTAATTACACGATTATTTCGAAAGACATAAGGAAATTAAAATTGGGTGTGATCTAATTACACAGTCTGACAAATTTATTTGATCAAGTATTACCAAGTTAGAGGAGACTCGAATGTAATTGGAATGGTGTAATTATACTTTTATGTTCTCAAGGGAGGAGGGGGTTGAGAATTGGGTGTGATTACAAGGTTACTTTTAATTTTTTTATTTTCTTTTTTTATTTTAATTTCTTTTCTTTTTAATTTTTTTTTTTTAATTATTATTATTTTTCCTTTTACACTATTTATCTTTCATTTCTTTCTTCTCATTTCCCAACTTCTACTTCTTGTGATTCAATATAATTGCTCATATTTTTTATTTTCTCTTCATTTAGTATAACTTCGCTATTATTCTAGCATTTGAATTAAAGTTTAATAAAAAATTTACTATTGAATGAGATATAGACATATGATTCTCTTTTCTTTTGAATTATATTCACCTAAGTTATG
This sequence comes from Jaltomata sinuosa, assembly GCA_003996215.1. Taxonomy (NCBI): domain Eukaryota; kingdom Viridiplantae; phylum Streptophyta; class Magnoliopsida; order Solanales; family Solanaceae; genus Jaltomata; species Jaltomata sinuosa. The sequence continues at coordinate 394,153 of QJPP01000016.1, forward strand.
GTGATACTTATTTTATGTTACATTGAAATTTGATATAAAAGTATTATATTTTTTTAATGTTATATTTTTGTTTCAATTTCTCTAAATTTGTTATGAGCATAGTCAATTAGAAATAGACACATGTACATGTTAGTTACAATTAGATGCTTCTTTACTTGTATAAATACAGCCTGAATTGTACAAAGAAATTCATTCAGAAATACAAAGGAAATTTTCAATACTGTTCTTCTTTTTTTTCATTCTGCTGAAGAGCGAGACACAACAAGTAATTGCTTTTTGGTCTTTCGAGACATGGGTGAATTCTTGAGTGTAATAAATCACCTAGTAAGAAATTTTCGAGTCAGTGGGTATCCCGCCGGCCAGTCCGAGGCACACCTTTTGTATAGTCAAAAATCATAATTTTTCGACAATCGATCACTACTTTTGTTCCCAAGTTCTTCTTCAAATAGCGCGCCACCTATTGAGTCGCGTATCAATGCGTCTCCTTCTACTGTTGCATGAATTTAAACAACACATGCACACAGTATGACAGTGCAGGGCGGGTGAAACAAAGATATATAATTCGATTATGATGTGCCAAATTCCAGAAGAACAAGAAATAAAGGAGGCCGTTTTCAGTCTTAGTGCTACTAGTGCTGCAGGACCCGATGGGTTCAATGGAACATTCTTTCAAAGTTGTTGGGACATCATCAAAGAGGAGGTTAAGGCCTACGTTCAAGAATTCTTCAAAGGTAAAAAGCTGACCATGTATTACTCTCATACTTGCCTTGTTTTAATTCCTAAAATTAATAACCCTAGTAGTTTTGGAGAATTTAGACCTATAAGCCTCTCAAATTTCACCAATAAAATTGTGTCCAAAATTATTTCTTTAAGACTGAATCCTCTTTTAAAAGAACTTGTCTCTCCTAATCAAAGTGGCTTTGTTAAAGAGAGGCTTATAACTAAAAATGTCTTGCTAGCACAGGAAATTATTCAGAACATCTCCAAAACTAATAAGGGTGGAAATGCGGTGATTAAATTGGATATGGCTAAAGCTTATGATAGGATGTCATGGCACTTTGTAGTGGCTGTATTGTCTAAATTTGGGTTTTCCAAAAAGTGGAGTGACATGATTTATAATCTTATCTCTGAAAATTGGTACTCTGTGATTGTAAATGGTTCTAGATATGGGTTATTCTCCTCTTCTCGAGGGTTAAAACAAGGGGATCCTCTTTCTCCTTCCCTTTTCATTCTTGCCGCTGAGGTTCTCTCTAGATCTCTAAACAATCTCATCAACCATAGCAATATCATTCCTTTTACAATGCCCTCTAATTTTCATGCTATTAATCACCTAGCTTATACTGATGATATAGTTATTTTAAGTAGTGGGAAATCCTCTTCTATAAAGCTCATCATGCATCAAATTAGTAAGTATGAGAAAAGTTCTGGTCAGATGGTCAATAAAGATAAAAGTTTCTTTTTTCCTGCTCCTAAAACTTCTGCTCATAGGATTAATAGAATCAGAAGATGCACTGGTTTTATGAATAAAAAATTTCCTTTTACCTACCTTGGCTGCCCCTTGTATGTTGGCACTAAGAAACTTGAATATTTAGATTACATGGTTGATAAGGTAATAAAAAGACTTAACGGTTGGCATGGTAAGTTACTTTCTTATGGTGGTAAAGTTATTTTGATTAAAAGCGTGTTCCAGTCTCTCCCTATTTACACTCTGTCTACGTTAACCCCTCCCAAAGGTACCATTAAGTTGATAGAGCAACACTTTGCTAAATTTTTTTGGGAGAGTAACCAGGACCATAAAAATTATCATTGGAGCTCTTGGTCTAATCTTTGTGTACCTTATGAAGAAGGTGGTATAGGGATTAGAAGCATGAAAGATTTCAGCAACACCTTGGCTATGAAAAGATGGTGGAGGTTCAGAACCTCTAACTCACTTTGGGCAATTTTTGTCAAAAATAAATATTGTATTAGATCTCATGTGGTTGGCAAAAAATGGGCTTCAGGGGACTCTCATGCCCGGAAGCATATGCTCCAGGTTAGAGAAGAAGCTGAAAAGCACATGGTGTGGCAAATTAATTCAGGTACCAGCTCTTTTTTGGCGGGATAATTGGACTTGCAAAGGTCCTTTAGCTCATCAAGCTCCCGAATCAGCTAAGAGTTCTAAACTTCTAGTCAAGCAGTTTATCAAACAGGGCAACTGGAACATGGAAAAACTCAAAAGGATTTTTCCCAACCATATTTGTGATAACGCTAGCGAAATAGAGATTGGCAACCCCGAGAAGGAAGATCAAATCTTTTGGGATATCACAGAGACAGGCAGATACTCTAACAAAACAGCATGGAACCTGGTAAGAACTAAAAGAGCCACTCACCCTCTAATCAACAAGGTATGGCACTCTTCTATCCCCTTTAAAATGTCTTTTCTCACTTGGAGGTTATGGAAAGATAAGCTCCCTTTTGAGGATGTTATAAGTAAGTTTGGAAAGCAAATGGATTCCAAGTGTTATTGCTGCACAAATGCCTCTGATCAGACCTTGAACCATGTTTTCAGTCAAGGAGTAGCAGCTAGTAAAATTTGAAATCTATTTGGTGCCCCTCTTGGAATTAGACATTCTCACCTCCCTATTAGGCATGTCATTAATTTTTGGTGGCAAGAGAAAGCCAAAAATGAAGTCCACAAGTTAATCTTACACGTCACCCCCATTATTATTTGTTGCGCGATTTGGAAGGAGACTTGTGCTTGCAGGTATGGTAACCAGAAAAAGTTCAGTTTGTATAAACTTGAACAACAGGTGGGATGGATCATACAAGCAGCCACAATCAAGGCTTTTCCCGGATGCAAGCTCACATTTCCATGGAAGGATTTCTGTGTTACCCTAGTGAAGCTACAACCTGTAACGAGAAGTATGGTGGTCTACTGGCTAAAACCAGAGCTCGGCTTCCTCAAGCTAAACTCGGATGAAAGCTTCAACAGAAACAATGGAAAAGCAGGACTTGGAGGTGCTCTCAGAGACAAAGAAGGACAACTGATAATGGCTTTTTCCATCCCATTCCAGTGTACCAATCACAATATAGCAGAAGCAAAGGCAGTTTGGTATGGAGGAAATTGGTGCAAGCAAAATGAATACACTAAACTCATCATAGAATCGGATTCCATGGTGATCACAGATATGCTCAAGAACAAGAAGGCTGGCAGCTTCAGAATTAACAGAATTATTGAAGAAACCTCAGAGATGCTCAAGCAGGCTACTATCAATATCACACATTGCTATATGGAAGCTAATCAACTTGTGGATTGGCTGGCAAAAATGGCAATGAACTCACAAGATAGCTATATTTACTTATCTGCAAATGAGCTCCCTAATGGTGCAAAAGGCCCCTATCTCTTGGATAAGAGACAAGTCCCTTCCATTAGATCAAAATTTGACAAAGCTAATTTTTTTGTTAGTTAGGCTTACTTCATGTATAGTCGTAGAATGAGCCATAAGTTTTTGGTTGGAAGCTCATTCTTTTTTTGCTGGATAGTCTCTATCCTTGTGTTGTAATTTAAACCTATGGAAAGAAATACAACACACCCAGAGGCACTGGGAAAATTTAAAAAAAAAAACGATGATATTGCTTCAAATTTGTAAGGTCTAATCCCCGACCAGTGTCAACGGATGATGTATAGGTTGATTGCGAATTCGAGCATATTTGCGTTGACACAAAAATATATATCCTAGTGAGATCCTTGGCAACTTCAACTTTTAGAAAACACTGCAATTTGCCCAGATTCTTCACATGGAAATACTTGTGTAGATAATTTTTGAATTGTCCAATAGCACCCGTATTCGTTCCTAGAAATAATTAACTTATTCACATAAATTAGAACATTAATTTGCACATTGCTTCGGTGTAAGATAAAATTATTTATGTGATGTATAGGTTGATTGCGAATTCGAGCCATAAGATCAATCAATAATACTTACGTCAAAAGAAGCTCATGCCTGTATATTACACCCCGTAAGAGCGACCCTTCTTTACATCTTTTATGAACATGGTATATTTCGTGCATCGAATTGGCTGTTTTTTCGTTCAGAAGATATCATAAGGAATAATGTGGAGAATTGATAAAGATGGAGCTTGGGTCTCCTCCTTTGCACTTTTATCCTTTATTCTACCTCTTTTTAATGGTAGCCCTACTTCGTATATCCTACTTTTTTTGTAGATTTATCTTTCAAATTATTGATGTTTGAGATTACGTAACAACGAAAAACGATACAATCTATTTAAACATTATATTCATTAAAATAATATAACACAATATAGTATGAAACAATACTTAACAACCATCCAAACAAGTGTCTTTCGTGCACCAAATTGGGTGTTTTTTCGTTCACATGAAGATGTTCACTAGAAGATATCTAAAAAAAGTGGAGAATTGATAAAGATGGAGGAGGGGTCTCCTTTTCACTTTACTGAATTGAGTACTAACTATCAACATCTTAGGTAAACAGTACAATCGACTTGTCTCAATCAAAAATAAAAACAGATCGGACTAATTTATTCACTTTATAGTTATGTCATCAAAATATGAACCACACGGAGGAAGCCTAGATATTTGATGAAATAGTCGAAATACGCGTAAGTTAATTTTGATAATATATTAATATGGAATTTTTTTATTTGGAGATAGATTTAAGATATAAATTTTAATCAATTATATCTTTAAATTTTTAGTATTAAATTCATTGTACATTTAAAGTTACAGGTAAGACGTACTTTTTGGTACGGCAATTTTAAAGTCTTGCATATAAATTTACACTCCATATTAAAATACTAAACGTAGATAAATCCCGTGCTTGAATATTGCATCCATGCAAATGAATTTTGACACCACGTTTATATAAGTTTTTTTATTTACACTTTTCGTTTCAAAATAAGTGATGCCTTTAACTTGGACACACCTCTTAAGAAAATGACACACTACTAGAAAGTACTCCATATTCAATTGTCTTGAAGTGTTCTACTAACTTATCCTTATTCAATTGTCTTAAAAAAGAAGTAAATTTTATAATGCCTCCATTTCAATTTGCTTATCTGATTTTAATTTGGCACGAAATCTAAGAAAGGAGAACAGATTTTTGAATCTTATGATCTGAAAGATTCTATGTGAAAAGTTATGATAGAAGAACTGTAAAAAAAAAAGAAATATTCTTTTTTAAGCAGACTACAAATAAATTGAAACGAAGAAAAAAGTAATTAGTACTTAAATAGTGGTGTGTCTTGTAGATATTCAGCAGTTGCATTTGGAGGATTGGATGGACTTCAAATTCTGCCAATCGACCCACAGACACTGTATTTACTATGACTTGGTATGTTCTTGTGTTGAAAGAGATTATATATTAAGGTCAAATATTTCAGAGAAAGCATTTATTATTCTCCCATTGTGCCTGTGGGAAAGGTGAAAATAATTTGACACACAGCTTTGCTTTTGTTGAGAATATAATTAAGGAATTAAACAAGTGTGTCCTTTTTAATACGTTAGATGTGATAATCACATACTTTAATATGAATATCACACTAGGCAAATTTTTTGAATTTTTCGTTCGTTCTATGTTTGAGGATCAAGTTTGCAGGTAAATAAGATGCATGTTGAGGATATAATAAGTCAGACCTATATGTGAAAATGCATGTTGAGAAAATATATATATAAAGAATTAAACCTTGCATATGATGGTGCGTGTCGAGGATATAAAGAATCAGACCTTGCATGTTATGGGACATGTTGAGAATATAAAAAAACCAGACCCTGGATGTGACAACGAGGGTATATTAAAAATATAATTAAATAAATAAAAGTATATTTTTATAGAAATTTAATTTTTAAATGAGATAGTATAGTCACATCATTCTCTAAATTAGTACTCCCCCGTCCCATTTTACGTGGCATACTTTGACTTGACATGGTGTTTAAGAAAAAAAGAAGACTTTTAAAACTTGTAATCCAAAATAATCTTTGAACATTTGTGTGGTTGTAAATCATTTCATAAAGGGTAAAAGGAGAATTTCAAAGTTAAGATTATTCTAATTATAGAAATGTGACTTTCTTTTTGGGACGGACTAAAAAAGAAAGTATGCCACATAAAATGAGACGGAGGGAGTAGTACTCTATCAGTTCTAAAATATTTGTCATTTTTTTCACTTTTTAATAAAGTCAAATTACATGAATCTTGATTGATAATTTTTTTAATATTAATATGAGAAAAATTATAACTTATTGTACTTTCATATAGTTTTTGAATATCTAATTTATAATTTTGAACAATTAGTTAATCTAATACAATTTAACTTTAAAAATTAATTAAATTAACTCTCAACCAGCAAAATATCACCACTAATATGAAATGAGGAAGTAATATTTTATAGCTTCTAATAAACCATATTAGAGGTGTCATGATCACTTTTGAGTTTGGAAGTAGAAATCTATCATTTTCCTCATCTGACCCTCTTCACATAAAAAGGGAAAAGAGCAAGAAATATCAGATAAACACCCTTTAAAGATAAAAATGAATTAGATATTTCTCAAGATTTTGGATAATGTTTGGGTTGAAGAGTCTTGCATCGAATAAAAATGAGATGAAGGATCTTGAACAATTTTTTTCTTTTTGAAGTAATTTTTGGAATGTGAGTTAAGTTTAAGGTTTATATTTAATATAGTATCAAGATCCATCCCAATTATTATTTATACCAATGGACCTTCATACTAAATTGTTCACGCTTCAAATGCGCAGTCCTGAGCCTGAGATGAGGTGTTGAAGAAGAGTCTCACATCAGGTAAAAAAGAAATGAATGATCTCTTTGTATGGTCTTGAATTATCCTCCTCATTAACTAGCTTTTGAGATTAAATTAAATTTTAAATTCATTTCTTTAAAGCCTCACATGAAATTATTGAGGACCTCAGAGTAATGGTATAAATCATTTATATGACTCATCTTAGGTTGATATTGTATTCGAATCATAAATTCAATCATCGATACTTGCATCAAAATAAGCTGCTTGCCTAAATTACACCCTCCAAGGGGCAAGGATGGCCCTTATCCTTCACATCTTTTATGAACGCGGTATACTTTCATGCACCGAATTGGCTGTAAAGTGGAGAATTGATAAAATATTGGGTCCTTTTGTTCCCTTTCCACATCTTATGTACAATCAACTTGTCCCAATAAAGAACAAAAAGCAAATCGGAAAAGGAGGGGAACGAGGACTTTCATGAAAATGATCGTACATGGAGTATAATGAGTTTGTCGACTGTGGACTGATAAGCTACGTGGAATAAAGTGAAATATCTTAAAATTAAATTCATATTGTATTTAGTTAATAGTATATATTTAGTTTCAGATAAATTTATATCATTAATTAAATTCGATATAACTATTATTTCATACTTAATTTTGGATATCTCACCTTATTCTATACCAACATGAAATTATTTTATCTCATCTCTCATGTGGAATAAATAAATTCAAAATTATAGTCTCGGGATAGTTAATCCGCGAAACCAAATGACCTAGGATATTAAATTGTTTATGCGAAAAAATTAAAGTTCATTTTTTGAAAGATTAAAAATCACATATATTTAAGAGAGCTTTTTGAAAGTTATAAAGTAATGTCTTTGATATTTATTGTGTTTAAGAAATGTTTAAATGTTCTAGTGTTAGATATTTGTAAGATGATAGAATTGTCTGATCTTCTTATCTAGAATATAAATTCTCTCTCTAGACAAGTACATCATTTGAAATCAATTCAATTTAACTCACTTCCTTTTTTTTAAAGCTTTCTCTTCTTTAGTTTAATCTTTCAATCGTAATTAACGATCTTAAATTTCTTTCAATCATGCTTAAAAAAAATGAAAAGTTATACCATGTATCTTAGGATATATTAAAAAAAAATAGGTAGGACTGTCAAATTGTTACGAACATTTGAAGAGAAAATGAAAAAAAAAAAAATGGTGCTCAGTACTTGTGAATGAGACCGTGTTGGCTAATAGTAAGATAAAGGAAATGTTATGTCCTATATAGACAAGAGAGTATTTAGTGAGTCATTACCTAATTTGTCCCTTCTTTTGTTGGAGTCCCACATTGTTTTTGGGATTGTTATATGGACTCGTTATATAATTTTGAACAATCTTTATTTCATAAACTAGTTTTTAGGATTAGATTAGCTAAGTCTAAAGTCCATTTCTTTATTATATATGGTACGAGAACCAAATCCACCCCCCGTCTTCTATTGTTCATGCTCATGATGTTCCATCCTGAGAGTGCGAGGGGTGATTCGCAAGAATGCCCTTATTTTAGGGGTGCTTTTTAGTTTTTGTCCCACAAATTCGTGATATTTAGTTTTTGTCAACAAAAATGTGGCTGAAAATACCTATGATATTGAAAAATAAAAAAAAATGGCAAGACACAAGTTATGTTTTACAAGACATAACTTATTTATATGAACTTATGCTGATAGAGGCTAAGTTCTCTAAATCTTTACCAGACAAGGCAAAGGTTCTCTAAACTTTTGCAAAAAATTCACAAGGCAAAATTTGCAAGGAATAACTTATTCGTACGAACTTATGATGATAGAGGCTAAGTTCTCTAAATCATGGCCGAATAAACCAAAGACTCTCTAAACTTTTGCAAAAAATTTGCAAGGCACAAGTTATACCTTACAAGACATAACTTATTCATATGAACTTATGTTGTTGAGGGCTATGTTCTCATCCTTTGGCGGAGAAGGTAAATGTTTTCTAAACTTTTGCGTCGCGAATGAGATACTACACAACTTATGTCAGATTAGATAAAAATTCTCTAAATTTTTGCTTTGCATAATTAGGTCATAGTTAAAGGTACTTTAACCCACATTTTTTTATTAAATGAGAAGCAAGGGTAAAAATTAAAGACCACCGATTTGTGGGGTAAAAATTAAAGACTACCGATTTGTGGAGAAAAAATTAAAGACTAACTTGAAATAGAAGCAATTCATGTAAACACTTAGTGCGGGGAGGGGTTGTAGTCCCACATTGTTGGTGTGAAGGAGAACATGGATTTTTTATATGATCTTGAACAATCCTCCCCTCCTAAGCAATCTTTTTGTCCTAATAACATCGGTCATTACAGATGGGATCAATATTAGGCTTTTAAAAGTTTAAGTTTACGTATACATGTACATGTTACAAATAACAGAATTCAATACAGAAAATTACATATTGTTGTAGGTCAACATAATATCATAATGTAAAAATTCTTTACTTTGTCAATGCACAAACATTCATAACATAAACCTCTAAACTATAAACATATAGTAATTAACATAACTAAGTCTAAATTAGACAAGCTGGAAAAAAACAGTTCGAAATTTTAACCTAGCTATAGCTAAGCAATGGAAAGAACTATATATCTTAATTTCCAATCTTAGAGTTGCAAAATCTTTTGCAATTCCGCGGCGCGACATGGAACTTCAAGAACACCTTTTTGTTGGAATCCATATTCATCTTCAGTCTGTTTGAGTAATTTCAAGAATGAGGGATTAGTGAGCCAATGCAGTTCCACAATAAACCTCTTTGGTTCCTCCTCTGGACTCATTGAGAATACAGCAAAGTATCCTTCTTTAACATCATTTGGTACAACTTCATTATTTACTCTTGGGGTTTCCACAATTGCATCAAATTGATGCCTATTGGAATATTTTGGAATTTGTTGAAGATTAGTCTTGAACTTTCTCATGATAAGCTTAAGCATGATGACCATGCAATTGCTAATTCTTTCTTTTCCCATTATAGAAGTTGAATATGTATGTTTTTGGTAAGGTGTGATAATTGAAGTAGGTTTAGGTTTTGTTTTGCTTTTAAAAAGAGCTTAGGAAGGCAATTTATACAAGAAGTTGAGGGAGAGTGAAACTTCTAAGATGCTGAGAATATATAGGCCAATAGGGTTCATTCCATATGCTTGCAACTTGCAACTTTTTTGTATCATCAATGAATTGTTTCCTATCATTATTTTAAAAAAAATTCTCTTTAGCTATTACTCCCTCCGTTCCTTTTTAATTGTAATGATAAGACTTTGCACAATTATTAAGAAAATTATTTAAGAGTGTAATTTGACTCATATATCCCTTATTAATCTTTGTCTATTTATGTGTCTCTTAGTTCTAGAATAATTAATGATAAGGACAAAGTTGGAAAAAATAATTAATTCTCTCTTGATTCTTTAAATTGACAAGTATTTTGAAACAACTATTTTTAGTATCAATCACAACTAAAACGGAGAGAGTACTTCCTTTTTGTGCATAAATTTAGTTGATAGTCATTTAATTATGATCTATTTTTTATTAAAGTCACATAAAACTATACTCCCTCTATCTCAATTTATATGACACTTTTCATTATCTGAGAGTCAAACAGTTTAAGTTTGATCGTGAATTTAGACATGAAATCTTTAAATTTTTTGAAATAAAATTTATATATTTGAAAACTACGTGAAAAGTATTATAAGTCACAATAATTAACAATTCAAAATATTTAAAAGATATTAAAAAAAATTACAGTCAAAGATAGACTTGTTTGAATCTCGAAATCCAAAAGGTCACATAAAATGAAATGGAGGGAGTATTTACTAACATAAAAATCATAAAATTTTCATCCTACTAACACAAAAATCACTACCGCCGAAAATCCAACTTCTGGAAAAAATATTTTACATTTAAAAAAAAAAAAAATTAATAAATACAAACTCAATTAAAAGAAAAAGGATCCGACTCAAAACTCATATGCAAAAATTAAACCTCACTTCAACCCCACTATCGTAAGTCGTAACCCTCATATCCGAACGTTCTCCCATGATATATATAATCTTCAGAATAATATCTTTTACTTACATGTCAACATTTAAAAAAAAAATTCACTTATTTTTTTAAAATACATATTTTTCTTTTTACCGAACACGCCCTAAGTTTGGATGTCACTTTAAATTTCCTTTTGACGGTAATGGAAACGCGGTACCATAATAGTATGGTTGAGCTGTCCAACCGTCCGTATTGTACCTTAATTAGTCCGTACACTAGAAAACAAATAATTGTACAAAGGTTCATGTGTTGGTGTTGGGAGTAGAAAATAATATAGTATAGAGTTAAGGATTAAAAAACATATTTAACGATCTGTTTCGCAAATTATTGGATGATAAATTAGGTAGAAATTTACATTTTCGATAGTTCAGATATGAAACTCAAAAAATTAATGTCGTTGCCACATTCCCTTTTTATGCTTACCTAGAGTTTACTTTCTCATCTTATTTTGTATTACCTAAAAATGAAGTTATGTCGTATGGATTTTTTTTTAAAATGTCGTTGCGTGTATGTCTGATTATTCATAAGTTAGAATTCTCTGTCTTACTTTGTTTCTTTAATTTTTTCTTTGACAATAAATTTTGAAGTATTATTAATATTATTAATCATAGGAATGATAATAGAGCGGGACTAATTTTAATCTATATATGTGGGGCATGACAGGTGAAACTTGTACGGAGGCGAGACTAGACGAGTTTACAATATTTGTTCTAATGAGATATCTTTTAGATAAAAAAAAGTTTTATAACGATCTTAAATTAACACTTTAATAATAATTTAATTTAGGATTAATTTATAATTTAGTGAATTTCTTAATAATTGCGACAAAATCTATAGATACATTGTATAATGATCCAACACGTTATAGGTCTCATGAGTGTTGGTTTTGGAAGTAGAAAGCCATCAATTTCTTCATCAGGCCCTCTTCACGAGAGAGAGGTAAAGAACAAAGAAATGTCATATATAACTAAACACCCTCCAAACAAGGGCGGAGACAGAAGTTTATTTGACCGAATTCAATAATTTTTATTTAAATAATATATTTATGCTAAAAGAGTCATTAAATATATATAAATATTAAATTTTGAAATTCAATTATTAATACTTAAAGTCGTAATTCTACAATTCAAAACTCATAAAACTGAAATTTCGTAAACTGTTCACTTGAAAATATGGTACTCGCTTTGTCCCGATTCTCAATTTATGTGGCACATTTTTCTTTTGTGTCCATCTCAAAAAAATGATTTATAATCACATAAATGATCAAGGATTATTTTAAATTAAAAATTTTAAAAGTTTTATTCTATTAAAACTTTATATAAAGTCAAATCGTATCACGTAAATTGAAACTGAGAGAGTAGAAGTGAAGGGCCTCCTCTTCTACTTGATATTTTACTTTTCTGAATGACTCTTTCTAAACTAATGGGTCCATTTTTACCCCCCACCAGATATAATATTATGTACAATTAGTTTGTCCCAATCAACAATAAAAGCACACGAGAAAATCGTGTATCTTTTTTACGCGCTCTTTTGAGAAAAATATTAATTAAGAGAGATTTTAATTATTTTATTATTATTTATATTTTAAAGTATATTTTTTCTTTATCAAATGTTTATTTTATTTGTGTATTATCTCTACATAATTGAGGTATTTATAATTATAATGATAATTACTGCTAAAAATAAAATGGAAAAATATAATTCACTTTGTTTTAAAATTTTAAAATAATAAATAATTTAAGATAATTAATCTTTAAAATCAGGTTAGATAATTGTAGACGGAGGAAGTAATAATGTAAAGAATATTTAAGTCGTCTTCACATCATTTAATTAAATCCCATTTTATACTGAAATATTTGACTTATTCTCACCAGTCACCATGCATATGTTAGAAATTGGTTTGAGGGTATTTGAATTGGCTTAAAAGCAAGTCAAATCAATTTGAAAATATTTTTTAGCTTGTTTTAAGGTTTGACAAATTTAAAAAGTGTTTTGAAGCTAAGCGCTTTTAAATTAAAATAATTTGAATAAGTCAAAAGCTATAATTTATATATTTTATTATTAATAATCAAGCAATTCAGAAATAGTTTAATTATATTGAGTCTAATTAACTCCTTTGATAAATAATATCTTGCAGATGGCATAAAGAATCATTAACATTGTCACTATGAACATTTATGTACAAGTTTTATGAATTTTTAAACATGTATGAATACTTTTCACTTACAAATTTTAGTAAAATCATTAATTTTAGGTGTTATTTCAATAAATAATGTGTATTGACTAATCATTTTATAACTTAAAGTGAATTGAGATATTAATTAATTTGTATTTGCATCAATTTAGAAATAAAAATATTACAATAATCAACTCTTTTTTAGTGTTTATATTATAACAACTTTAAAGCATATCCGTCATTTTAATAGAAAAAGTGATTAATTATCAGCATTTTTTTAATCAAATACATCAATTGTTTATTTTATACCATCAGCACTTCTCTTCAAACATGCAATTGTTTATTTATAAATTCAGCTTCGACATATAAAAGACATTTTTCAGCATTGATGCTTAAAAGCTACTTAATTTAACTAATCTAAATGGATTTATATGACATGTGCCAAAAAATTGTGGGTTAGGGTTAAATTTAAACAGGTTAAAATAAGGATTAGATCTATTCATACCAGAAATCGTCTTGACTCAATCTATTTATTAAATATTGATGATTTTCCATTTTTTTGTTATTTTTTAGTACGTATTTCTCAAACTTCTTTTCACCCCAATCTCTCATTAATAAATAATTGCTTGCCTCCGATATAATACAAAAAAATGAATGCATTACACGTATTTTTACACACATATTTATTACTTAATCGTGATTAATGATATGTAGTTTCACTTAAATTTTATTATTGTTAAGACATTTAGGAGATAAAATTCAGTTACCTTAATTATGAAAAAATATAATGATATACTATTTTTTTATTTTTTTTATTATAGTTGATAAAGTTCGATGATCAAACCTAAAAATTAAAATTATAAACCAAATTCAATGGAAACCTAAATTTATTCTTCCTTGGGCCGGGCTGAAATGTCCTAATTGGGCTACAAATCAATTCCACGAATAGCATATAGAACATTCTTATTTCAAATTCTTCCCACATAAAATAATTCTCAAATGTTTGGTCGAGTGGTAAGTGTGCAACTTGTGATGTTGGTGAGATATAACAAGTATCATGTGGAACAAAAAATAAAAAGAGTTGATTTTCAACTACTTAAAAGAGCCAATTATAGATATTCATGTGGCTAGAGCAAAGGCCGTCATGCATTATTTGAGGCCCCTTCCCTTCTCTTTTGAATGAATGTGGTGATTTCCAATGTGCTCTTTGAAGGGGCTATGGCCCGCCTGAATCAATATAGCAAACCCTCTTGTTACATACTCAGTAGATAGCATTGTTTTTCTTTCAATCAACAAAATGAAAAACAAAAGAGAAAAAGAAGGTAACAACCATTACAAAAAGCATAACATATATCCTACAAGTAAGATCATTTCTTGTTCTTTTTCCTGTTTTCAAGAATTTTCTCCAAGTCACTATGCCTGCAAGGGACAGCAAGAACCCCTTTATGTTCGAAACCGAATTCTTCCTCAGCTTGTTCCAACAACCTTACAAATCCTGGATCCGCCAAATAGCTCAACTCAACGACAAACCTCCTCGGTTTCCCATCATCAATTGCATGCACCACAAAATGTCCTTCCTTCACATCTTTTGGAGGATGCAATGAGGTTGCATCGTTGTCCCAATCATCGAATGCAAGCCTGAAATTAGATCTTCTTGAGAATTGAAGGATCTTCTTCAGCATCTTCGCGATAGGCTTTCGACTTGTTGTACCTGCAAACATCCTTCAAAACCGTAATTCTTTACACACACAATCTTATAGTAATACAAAAAGAAAAATGTTGAAGAGCAAAAATTTATACAGAGTTCAGGGGGAACAGAGGATTTGGTTTGTGAAAAGCATACATGAGAGGAAATGCATGTGAATTGCATTAATACATGTTACTGAAGCATCACTTATAGCTTCCTGTCCTTTCATGGACAACATGCATGCAGTATGTTGCAAGGATCATGTAGAAGCAATTTAAGAAAGTTGTACTTCACATAGCGCACACCTTGACCAGTTCCACGAGGTACCTGCTACCTCCACCAGCTTGGACATATGGAAACAAATCACCTAGTGTTTTTGCCTTCACTGCACTTGAGCCGAGGGTCTTTCAAAAATAGTCTCCCTACCTCCACGAAATAAGGGTAAGGTCTGTGGACACTCTACCCTCCCCAAACCTAAGAGGTGGGATTCCACTTGGTATGTTGTTGTTGTTTTTGCCTCCGCTGAGATCTGAACCTGAGATCTCATGGTTCTTAACTCACTTCATTGATCACTAGGCCACATTCGGTATTCTGCTTCACGTAGTTTCTTTACATTAAATTAAGGAAGGACATAAGGGACCTCTTAGGTTAATGATGTAAAACTACACATAAAAGAGAATCAATGCTACAAGTACTTTAGCAGGGACCTTTTAGGTTAATGATGTAAAACTATTCATAAAGAACTCAACTCAAATGTAGCAAGTCTGCAAGTGCTTTAATTATCAGACAGCAAGCACAAAGACTTTCATAGCTACATATTCAAATGTTTACAGCTAATTTAAGGAGGGCAACTTCCCATATGACTTGTTGAAATAATCATTGTTTGCAATGATCAACTTGTTGCCCAATAAAATGACTTCTCTTGTTCAACTACAATCACTACTTCCAAGTTCCAAGTACAGAATATTACCTTCTTTTTTAAAAAAAAAAATTAGGGTACGGGGAGGGAAATAGGGAAAGGGATTACAAGGTGGGGAATCGAACCCTCACCAATAAGTGAAAGTCCAGGTAGCCAACCAACTGAGCTACTAAGATTCCTCAAGTACCGGATATTACATTGGTGACTTTGTTAGTTATTCTAAGAAGTTTTGAGTGAGTCATTTCTAAAGGAACAAACTTGAATTTTCCAACCTTACAAGAAAGCTAAGTAATTTAGTAGGCGTTTGGACATAAATTTGGTTGAAGCCAAAACAAAATACATAAGACTGATAGCTATTTATCATGAGTCCCTAAAGTCAAGATATGGTTGTAGCTTTTTACTGATACCAAATGCATAAAGAGTAGTTATTCGGATTTATTTTGTATATGTTTCTCCACATTTTATATTATTCTAAAGAGATTCCTTAAGAGTTCATAAGAAGTGAATTGATGCATTTCAGAGCAGTTGAAGATACTCAATCATATCACAATAACACAACAACAATAACATATCCGGTGTAATCCCAGAAATGGAGTCTGAGGAGGGTGGTGTGTATGCAGTCTTACCCCTACCTTGTGAAGGTTGTTTCCGATAGACTCTCGGCTCAAAATAAAGCATATAAAAAAACAAGTATGCAAAGTAAATACAGTAGCAAAGAAGTCATACTGCAAACAATAAAGAAGAGAACAGTGCCAGCGCCAAACAAATACGATAACTAAAGCAAATGAAACATCAGGTAATACTAAAATCGAAGAATACGTTAGTAATACTCAATCATATCCTGACGTAGTGGATATATAAGGATCAGTATGCACAAATGTGACAATATCACTTATTTCAACATTATGCACAAACAAGTTAGATTACTAACAACACTAATATAATCTTGCTCTTAATTATAGGCTAGAGAAAGAGTGAATCTTATAAGTTATTTCCGGCGTAATTGTTTAGCTAGCAATTACGTCATCTGTACTATTCTTTCAGTCTTGCTGTTCTAATTTGTCAAAAGTAATTTCTATGTTAGACTTTGTACATATTTTCTATCATCAGGACTTGTGAGTTTTTATCTCCTTCTGGTTCTTTTGGGTGATGATATCACCAACTCCTCATAGATTGTGTTGTATTGAGGTTAGATGAAAAATTCTAAGGTTTGTTAAAGAGTCTTTTGGAGGCTATATATAATTCACTCTAACCTCTAGCTAACACTTATTAAAAAAAAGTACATATTTTATTGTGAAGACATTTCGAAAATTTCATAAACTTATGAAATATTTACAAAGAGATCAAGACATCAAATATTTTCTTTCTCAAAGTCAAAATACTAAATTATTGCTCTATATTCTTCGCAATCAAATACATCTTAAGGAAGAATATGCCACTAACAGTGTTTGAATTATAGAGAAAATTTAAGAAAGAAGTATAAAAGAATATATATATTTGTACTCACAAGATAAATAAAAATTATTTTTTATTTGTTGCATTACGACAAGATTCTACTTTTCAAAACAAAACAAAACAAAAAAGAAGGATAATTATCTTCTTTTAAATTATTTGATTCCTCTTTTGGTAATTACCTGTTCATTTAATTGATTGATACATGGTAGATTTTTAATTTTTTTCTTTGGGTTCTGGAATAATGTGCATTATTTTATAGATTTTGAGAAGAAGCCAATAGCCAAATCATAGTCAAAGCTGTCAATCTCCATGAGTCATTGCCACATACGTACCTTCTCTCTTCCTCCTTAATCATCAGAACGTACCTTAATTTATCTCCTAATTTAAACTTTGATCATATTTTAATCCGAAAAATAAAATACTAATAATATAATTTTCAGATGATAAAATTAGTTGTAACAATTTGTTTGGATAACGTTAATCGACGTGTAAGTGACAAAGATACGAGGAAATGATTTTACAATATAAATTATAAGCTGGTGGTTGGTCGGTTCAATCTTAACATAACACCTTACGAGGACAACGGAATAGTTGTTTAATTTAAATAAAAACATCTATCATGAAACCTAATCAACATGTATTAGGTGATTAACGTTGATTATGGATTGGTGGATTTAGAATTTAAAGTTTAGAGATTTTTTATTCTAGCTCTTTTGAGCCATTTTAGAAGCGGATATAAAATTTAAAATTTATAGATTTCTATAATAATATCGAGTTAATATACTAAAATAATTGAATTCACGATTAAATATTTAGTGAATTTCTTTATTCACATGTATAGGGTCTATATATGTAAAAGTTAATGCACACGTGAATCCACTTCCGTTGGGTTCTAAATTCTAAATAGCTTGTACATACTAAATAATTTTAAAAAAATAAAATATAAGATTTTGAATTAAAGTTATTGAGTTTTGTCAAATCGCACCTTCTGCTCTATCTCCACTTATATGTAAGTTTCCTCCAGTTAATTATGAATTTCAAATTTGAGCCCCGATGTGAAATCGTCTTTTTAATAAAAGGTATGGTATTGACCTATTGCCATCATGTTTCTTTATTCAAAAACTCATTTTAAACGGGAAAATTTAAAAATATAAACGGTATTGAACTATTGATGACTTGAGAATCTTTCTATGTACAATATAATATATTTGCAAATATGTTTCTGTTAAAGCACTTCATTTATGATTTCACAATATTTCGATCTAGTAATCCCTCTTATGTTTTGTTTTTTCACTCTTACTGCAACACATGATGATGATCGAACAAATAAATAATGTAAATTTTGTTGGAGCTAACAATAAAATAGTCAAGGAAAACGTACGTAGCAGTAAGGATGGTGCATCGCCTATTTATCGTTCTCGCTCGAAAGCCAAAACGAACACACCTGCTACCTACTGTACTGGACCTTCGACCAGGCATTCTACCTTTGTCGAATCGGAACCAACACCAAGTAGTATCAAATTGCATTTTCATAATAATTGAATGACAACCCACCCAAACCATTTCGAAAGCTAAGACAATTGCGATCTTTCCATCATTAATATATACCTATCTCTCTCTCTCAAAACTTCTATACTATTTTCTTATATAATTAATAATAAAAGAAAAAAAGAAAAATCATTTGTCCTACCACGAGAAACATTAATGTATTCAAATTGTGTGTGAACATAAATAATTTCACTTAAAAGAGTTGAAATTTTATGACCGAAAACTAGTATTTCACTTGTTAAACAAGCTTTTCACTATTTTACTCATATTTATTTCAAATACTCGTCTTTTTTTTTAACAAAAATACTAGTTTAGTATTTGGAGGTTCTAAAAATATTATTTATGGAGAAATGAGCTAATTATAACTTGTAAGAATATAAGTGGCCAAAAATTGAATAATTAATACGGTAAGAAAATGATAATACTAATAATAATAATATACTACGTAAAATCAAGGTAAAAGAAGATATGAGGGAGAAATGTTGAAATTGGATTTGCTAAGTCTAGAAGACAATTTTGGGCGGTTTGGTAGTGACACATGAAAGCGATATTTAAAACTTTACAAGAGTTTTTAAGTTTTATAGATACATCATTTTGTATATAAAATCATTTATATTATCAAGTCACCCAAGCACTTCTTAAAAATATGAAACTTCTAATATTAAAAATAAGATAAATTACGTGTAATAATTACAGGTAGATTAAGGTAATCTAATGTTATAAATTTTCTTATATCAACGTATATATTAATTATGATGCATGGAAATGCTTCTTTTTCTAACAATCAATGGCTACTATATTCTTTGGTGCTTCAATCAGTCAAAGAAAAATTAATTCTAAACACATGCATAAGTAATTGGCACAAATGTTTCTAAACCTCATTTTCAATTCCTAAAATATATGAAGAATAAATAATTGAAAAAAATAAAAAGGTTAGGTATTTAGTTTGTTTATAGTGAAAGGTTCTTGTCATTCGTGTCATCAACAGATTCACAGTCCAAGTAACCTCACTAACGAAAAAAACATAATTAATATTTATATTATAGCAATAACATACTCAATTAATTTCATAAATACGATCTGAGAAGGTAAAATATACCGATTTTATCTCTACCTTTGCGGGGGTAAAGAGACTATTTTCGATAAATAAAAAAAAAAATGAAGCATGATAGTAATTAAAATATTATATGACAATAAAATAGCAAGATAAAAAATAAGATACAAAATAAGTGAAGCAGTAGATAGTAAGTAATACACTTTGAAACATAATTAATTTATTATAAGAACTTTTTTTTACTTATACACACAAATCACAATATAAAGAATTTTTACGCTCTCATCATATACAATTTAAATTGTTGCGGAAGACCAATTACCTCTCTTATTTTTCAGATTATTAGTTAATTTCACTTATTATAATAGTTATTTATATTATCTTTTAAGCACGTGTTCACTATATATGGTTTGTTTTTCCTATGTCTCATAATATGGCAAAACCGCAATCGACTGTCGTGAGTGGAGCCATTTTAAACGAAGGATTGTCAGGTGTATATCTTTTGCTAAGCAATTATATAATGTATAAAGATTAAATATTAATTATTATAAATATATATTTAATTATTTATATACTTTTAACTCAACTATAAAAAAAAAATTATACACCCTTCGTTAAATTTTTAATTAACTCCGTCACTTTAGGGCATTGGCAAACTGTCAAGAAAAAGCAAGAAAGCACGTGCAGCCAACAACCTTGGCAACTGATCAAAGGTGAATCTTTGAAGCAAAGTCAAATTAATGACTCGTGCATTGTCACGGCTAAAAATGAACATGCATTACATGTACGTGTTAATTTTTTGCATATGTGCAGAAACTAATAGAGTTAGATGATCGATGTTTCTTGTAACTTTTTTGTGGATGTTGACAGAGACCACATTACAGTAAAACGTGTAAAATATATTTCCACACTGTTATTAGATAAAAACTTAATTGTTTTGTAAACTTATACACATTAAGTGGACTTAGTAGTTTAACAAAAAAAAAAAAAGACTTAGGCATGTTTGAATTTGCTTAAAAAAATAGCTTTTAAGCAATGTTATTAAAAGTTGAAAATAAGTGCTTATAAATAAGTAGTTAAGTGTTTAAATAAAAAGTGCTGAAATTGAAGAAAAAAAAAACTATTAATATGTTAGGTAAACAAGTGTTGTTAAACACTTTTTATTGTAAGAGAAAGGAAAAGATGGAGAAGCGTGATGAGAATAAAAGAAAAAAGAATACTTCCATACATATTAAGGCGGACTATTAATAGGTAAACAAGTGTTGTTAAACACTTTTTATTGTAGGAGAAAGAAAAAGATGGAGAAGCGTGATGAGAATGAAAGAAAAAGAATACTTACATACATATTAGGGCGGAAAAGTGAAGGTAGTATTGGAATTAGAGAAAATTACAAAAGATAAAAAAATAAATATATTGATCAAACTTAAAAAAAAATTTAAGTTGAAAGCAAAAAACTGAAAAGGTCTAGCTTTTTGCTTTTAATTTTTTTAAATTAATTTTTAACTTTTTTTAATTGCTTTTTTATTTTACCAAACACTAAAGAAAAGCTAAAAAAGAGACCAAATTTTAATCCTATCCGAACAAAATTTTAGTTCGAGACGACTGCACGTTTTGTGAAAAGACTCCTGGATATAAATTACCAAAAGTGAATGTCATTGGCCATTTTGGGAGGCCATTTACACATGTCAAAGTTGCTGGACATGTGTCCTTGATTTTAACTTACATTCTGACACTTGTCACATCTATGAGTAGTCAAGACACGTGTCGTGTCCTTGTTGTGGAGATATTTCTTCTTTTTGTTTGCTTTGGAGATATTTCTTCTTTTTGTTTGCTAACCTTTGGAGATCTGAATGTCTTCACAAATTGACAATGATTTTGAGTATCATTAATTTGTAATAAAGTAAAAACATACAAGTCTAAACGAACAAATAAAACCAACCTAAGCAAATGGTCCTAAGAGTAGTTGTATGGTCAAGAATCCAATGAATGCAATTGCCACAAAAAAGAAGACTCTTCAAAAGTCTTCTCTACTCCTCTGTGAACTATGAAACTGAAAAATTGAAATCAATTTAACCACAAGCCTGCCGTCTATAACTAATTCTCTCTAAGCTGTCATTTTCCTAAACAAAAACTGTGATGATCTCGTATATACAATTTCTATATACGAACTGTATATATAGTGATGTATTTATATTTAAGCTGAACTGATCCCTTCAACGAGGTGCTGGCTCGATGGTAATCTTGTCACATGACGGAGCAAGCATTAGGATTTTCGTCGCTGAAATATTGAGGTGCAGTGTATGGTGGTGGCACATAGCCAGTATGACCATGACTATAATCGCGCGGTGCAGCTAAGTGTCGTGGTGAAACATAGCCAGTACTATGACCATAACCATGATCGCGCAATGTAGCTAAGTGCTGTGGTGACACATAGCCAGTAGTATGACCATAACCATGATCGCGCGGTGTAGTCAAGTATGGTGGTGGTGGTGGTACATAGCCAGTTCTATGACCATAATAACCATATTGATCGTGCATTGTCACGCCATAATCTTGATTGGAGTAATTCTGATTGTACATTGGCGGCATTGCATAGTACGACGTATTTGGATTATTGTAAACATAGTTGTATTCCGTTTTGTTGATCACCTCTGGTTTCTTCTCTTTTGGCTCTGTACTTTTACTTGCCACTGTCGATTCATTATCTTTCTTTTTTCCGCCACCATGACCACCATCACGAGCAACTTCTTTCTTCTTCTTGTTATCGCCACCGCCACCTGATCCATTGCCTTTCTTTGGTCCATTGCCTTTCTTTGGTGGAACAGCTACTGCATTCCGTTTCAATTTACCTTTCAAGTAAGGTGTGACTTCCTTTACAATAAATCGCTTTACTTTTCGTGCACATCCGTCACAGTGCAGCTGAACTACCTCTGTGTTAAATTGAGCCTGAACAACCACCAAAAAACAAAAACAAAAAAGTTAGAAAAACAATTCTAATAAACTAAAGAACAAACTTAATTAAATATAAAATTAAACACTAATTGCTATAACTCTTGGGTTAATTACAATATGTAGAACACTATAAACAGAGGCAGATGCAGCTACTTAGCTCCGAATACTTTCAACGCGGAATAAATAATTATGTACAAAAATTTATTCAAATTACAATAAATAGTCCGTCCCATTCTATGTGGCAACATTTGACTTGGTACGGTATTTAAGAAAAAAAGAAAATTTTTGAAATTTGTGGTGTAAAACAATTCTTAAATTTTTGTGTGGTTGTAATTCATTTCATTAAGGATAAAAGTGAAATTTTAAAATTAAATTATTTCTAATTATAGAAAGGTGACATTCTTGTTGGTACGGACTAAAAAAAAAGTGTGTCACATGAAATAGAACGAAAGGAGGGAGTAGTAGTAGGTCTGAATCTATACAACAATGTATTTAGTATAATTCCACGAGGGGGGAAAAGTGGAGAAATCATCTTGAAAACAACGAAGAAGAGAACACGAACAGCCCCAAAAAATAATGTAGTAATACGATAACAGAAGCGAATGAAACATTCAAGTAATACTAAAATCAAAAATAAAATACTAAGGGAGTAACAATAACAATAAGCTCGATCTCTTAACCTTCTACCCTAATCCTCTAACTCCAAGGTTATAATTTTATAAATACAATTGATCTAACACCAAAAGTATTAAAAATTGAATTAGACAGTCTTCTTGCTATAAACTGAAGTTAGAAAAGTATATTACCTTTTTGGGCTTTATATCGTCGGCTTTGTGCTCCTCTGCCCTTTTTTCAACCTTCTCATCGGATTTTTTCTCCTCTGCCTTTTTCTCAACCTTCTCCTCAGATTTTTTCTCTCCGGCGCCGGCGCCGCCGTCAAATTTGGGCTGAGCAGAGAGTAGCTCCACCTTCTTCTTGGTTTTTCTTTCCACAATCTCCCGGAGCCATAAGGGGTCCACATTCCCTTTCACTGTCAATTTTCCAGTACTGTAATCCGCCTTCACGTTCTCCACACCTTCATTATAAACAAAAAATCACTAATTAAATCTCTAAAAAAATCAATTTCAGTATAATTAAAGCACATAATGATGTTTAATTAAATTAAACTAATTACCTTCAAAGTGACGAAGGCTACGTCTAACTTTCCTAGCACAGCCTTCACAATGCAAATCTAGCTTTAACAGAATAGTACCGATGCCGCCGCCGCCGCCGTTTTTCCCACCGCCGGCCGTCTTCTCTCCGGCGCCGTTCTTCTTCTCTACTCCTTTTGCTTTGATTTTTTCTTTTTCCTAAAACATTAAAAAAAAAAAAAAAAAAAAATTAAGTACGATGAATGAAAATTGAAACAGGTAAAATTGAATTGAAGAAGAATTAGTAGATGAATTTACCTCACCCATTTGAAGAAATTGGAGAATTCTTCGAGGCTGAATTAAGGGAATACTTAAGAGAGTTTCTGGTTTTGGTTATATAATTGAAGAGAGAATAAACAGAGACAGAGGAGAATATATAGAAATTGGGGTTTAGTTGAGTTTCCGATAATGTCACGTTCGCTACGGTTTCTATGTTTTTAATAATAACTTATTTTAGGACAAAAATTTTAATAAGGAAACTACTTCTTCCCACACACATTAGAAAAAAGGAGACGCGTACGTGTTACATCAATTAACTACAATTAAATGTAAAATTAATGTAGGGAGAGTTGCACAAATAAGATCATTTAAGGTAATATTAATTTCTTTTTAAAGAAGAAGTGCAAAAATAATTTGGGGCTATACTTCTAGAAGAAGGAAAAATAACTTTTTCACAAGTTTTGTTGGCGGGCATCAAATTTTGTTAACTTGTTCACAATTTTCGTTGAACGAAGCCCTTGGCGATGTTCCCGAGGGTGAGAATCCTTCCAACGAGAATCAATTATAGGCAGAAAAATCAAGAAAAACCTAAAGGTTGGAGAGCAAGTAAAAATCATATTGTATTGTTGGTAGTAAATAATCCATAGCCCATGCTTTACAAATGAAGAGAAATCTCTATTTATAGATTATAATCAGTGGTAGCTTGTAACCAATCAATAAGATTTATTCCCTGAAACCCTAATAGTACTATAGCTAATGATGCAACACCAAGTGTACTATCTGTTGTAGGTGTATCATCGTACTTGACAGGTCTGACACATCATACATGTCCACGTATACCTGACAGGTCTGACGCATGCATTTGTCCCCTGTATCATCGACAGAAGCTTCCTTCGGGGCCGAGCGGGAGTTCATTTGCCAGCCAAAGCATGTTCCTCCGAATCAGGATTGTTTGCTCTCGAGGGTCTTTTCGTCCTGCAACTCTCGAGGACCTTTCACTTAATACAAATTTTGTCTTGATCAATTATCTCAGGCGAGTCATAACTTGAGTACAAATTATTCATAAGTTCTACCGCATGAACAAAACTTACCTTGTTCTCAAGTTAATTACCTTGTTCGTCTTCAATTTAGCAAACGGAATATAATCTTTGTGACTTGATTCTTTTCCATGTAATTTTACGCGTGAAATTAGAAATCCTAAATTCATACACGCACACTAATTAATGATGCAATTAAATGTAGGGTAACAAGAACTAATTGAAAACAAAGTTTGAGTATACTTCTTGTGACTTCTCTGTCATTTCATAGGAGTCTTCCATAGAGGAATTGTAGCCGAGTAATGGTCATAGTCGTAGTAGAGACGCTCTATTTGGAGATACTATTATGCGTGCCAGTTATAAATTTACTATGATTTACGAGATCTTATACGAACCTAGCTGACTTTTTGTCATTTTGTTCTTTCAACTCGTCTTCAGGTTACGAGTCCTTTCTATCTTTTTTCACGATTTTGCGTCACGAGCTTCTGCCTTTTATCTGCTGAAAATCCTCCGTGTAATTTGATGTCATGGTGGAACAATCGATCCGAACACGCAATTATCCTAGGTATTGCTCTGACAACTTTTCAAAGGAAGCTTTTTTCAATAACTTCATTCTAATTTATTGAGTTTTATTTCAATGTCAGGTGTCCCTCATCCTAAACGACCACATATATATGAAATATTTTTTCAATAGTACAATTTTGCAATTCAGCAATGGCATAATCATTCAATCACCTCAAATTAAAAAGGAAAAGAGAGAGAAATAATGGAAACAACTACAATAGTTCGTGGTATTTTAACAATGGAACCAAAGCATTTTCTTGGACTCGTAATCTTGCCAATCCTTTTATTTTGTTCAAGCTGCTTAAAAAAAAAAAAAAAAATCCAAACACAATTTATTTTTGAGCAAAAGCTTTTTTCCTTTACAAAATTCTCACCAAAATACATAAAAAAATCTCCTTAAATCTTGTAAACTAAAATCTCTCCGTAATGGCCACCCGTTATAATTGCATTTCATTATAACGGCTTGATTTTTTTTAAAATCAATTTTTTATAGTACTGTATTTTACTTCTCTATAACAATATTCTACTTATAAGAGCAATGACATTCATTGTAGCAGTGCTATTTATAAAATTACTCATCAATAATAGTAATTATACTCAAATATCGTGTAATAGATTTTGTAAGAAATATATTACGTACAAAATAAAATATTAAAACATTTATGATAGTCATCATTAATGTCATGCACTTAGTAAATTTCAAGTAAAAATATCTAAATGAAAAAAATTATATTTATATGGTGTTCATTAGTTATTGGCCATAACTTCACGAAGAAAAAAACTACTGATATTTACCTTTTATACATTCATACTTTTACATTTTGCATATTTTGTGTATAACGGCTAAATTAGATTTAAACGTCAAATGTCATTATATTTGATAAACTATTCTCGTCATGGTAGAAGGTAATAGGACCAACCGTTTTAGACCCGGTTCATTCTCCTAATTAACCACCGGCCAAACCTAATTAAACCGTCCTCTGTCTACGTGTCATCCTCAATTCCTGTGGCGTCAAAATTTTCTCCTTTCTTTTTCTCCCCTTTTCCTTTTCCTGGTTACTTTTCTCAGATTCCGATCATTTTCCCTTCCCCCGATTCCTCGAAATTCCCACCCTCTCGCCGGAAAAAATGCCGGAGATCGCCGCCGCCGTCTGTTTCTCCGCTTTCTCTTCCATTCCTCTCCTAAAAGACCCGCCCTGTTCCTCCGGTAAATTGCCTCTTTTTTCGAGCCAATCGCCGATCCGTTCCGTCCGGTTCGTTGCGAAGGCGTCCGGCTCCGGCGGTTTCCTTGGAGATGATGCATTTGGACCCTATCCTTGGGAACCTTCTGACTCCGATGATCCTTGTATGTTCATCAATCTCTAGATAGTTTTAGTTTAGAAAATTCAAAAAACAAAAAAGGAGTACTTTTTTTTTCTTTTTTTCATTTTTGCTTTTTAATGTTTGAGATTTTAAGCTATGTGAATTTTTTTAAAACATATTTGATCTGTTCAAGTTTATTTTATTTCAATAATATGTACTTAATTTATTCATTTTAAGGCAAATTAGGCTTTACAACTAGAGGATCTGTAGATCTCACACTGAAATGTCGGGTAAGGTAAGACTGCGTATAATAGACCATTGTGTCAGGCCCTTCCCTTGACCCGCGTATAGTGGGAGCTTAGTGCACCAGACTGCCTTTTTTTGGACACTGAAATGTAGAAACAACAGTTGAGCTTTGCTAGTTGGTGTCATATATAATTGTAAGGCTTAGCTTAGTATACAATTAGAATTTTGTATTGATGTATGTGTTGAATTTACCTCTTGTTTCCAGTAGTCAGAGACACTTGTTTAGGCTTTCCATAATTAGATGCTAAAAGTTCCTACTCTATCAAAAAATAAAATGATGCCAAAATTTTATTCTTTATTTATAGTTTGCCTTTTCCATTTTACTAGCATTGGATCTTTGTTAGATTGATGTTTTTCCTGTTGTGTACTTTACTTTATGTGTGTGTGTGTAAAGACGTTTTAACAGGAAATAGTGTTGCTCTTTTATATCAGGAATTGTACTTGTAGTAGTTTCCTTGTCAGTTAATGTTGGATTCCTTAGGTCATTCTTCAAGGGTGTTTTACCTCAAAAGTAAAGTCGATTAACATTATTCTGCTTAAAAAACGTGCGAAAAATTGGTTTTAGGTTCAAATATCTTCTGTGAGAAGATAGTTCATTGAAAAAGTTGTGTTAGCTGTAGCTCTTTCACGGATTTTAATTTAGTGATCGTGAAGCACTAGTATGTCAATAGATGTTTTATACAGTTTTGAAATGTGTATTTTGTGACAATATACCCTTACTGGGAGGAAGCTAAAGTGGAGGTTTGAAATGATTTGAGAATGACTCTCAAAAAATCCTATCGTGCAATGTGTTGCTTGTTAAGTTATGCAAACAATTCGTTAAACATTTTAATCAGATTTCATATTCAGAAAATACTAATACAGTTCGAGTTAAGGATATTATGGTTGATGCTGTTATTTGCATCTTGTCAAGACTTTTTGGGCACACCATTTTACACAGTGATACCTAAATTTTGGTAATGGAATTCCTTCTGTAAAAAAAATTAAAATATCTTTTTTTGAGTCAATTTTTTTTTTTTTAGAATATCTTGTCAGGCAAGACATGCATAGATAATTGTAGGAGAGACTGAAGCTTTGTAAATTTTGGAGTGCCTCCGAACTTGATGCTTAGAATATATACAAGAAGCTTCTAGGATGCTTCAAAATTGGAGCTCACACATCTGACCTCCTCGAGGATTGGATAACCTTTTATTTAGTGCAAACTTCTTATTTGTTTTTGTGTAAGATGAAAGAGAACAGGTGAGGCATCTCTGTTACGATCAGTTTGGGACCAAAAAGTTTCATGTGTATCATGTCACATTGGTCCACTGACTCCAACGCTGTCCTGAAACATCAACCATGCTTTCATTGGTTTATCTGCAAGTTTCTTGTTTTATGAGAGGTCCATATATTTGATGGATCTTCTTTCCCTCCCTCTCTCGTAAATTATGTAGCACAAAAGTAAACACTGAAAAGATGTACGTCCCCTCATGCACGATGCATACTTCTGACTCCAAAAGTCCCCTCGCATAGACTCGAATGAAAGGTTAATTATTGGTTTGATATTTTACAGGCATTTATTTCTTCCTTTTTGCTATGTGCGGAATGCCCCATTTTATATAGATGTACTTCAGCATTTAACCAGGATATGTCTTCACTTTTACAGTCACTTGGTTGTGATAGTTTATTTAACTATTTCTTTTCGAATTTAATTATTTGACTTTTGAAGTTTTCTCTGCTATGTGCAGCTGTGCAGTGGGTACAAGATGAGAAAATCACACTGTTCACTGCTGATGGACTCATTCAAATTGGGGGCAACATGGTCAAGCGACGAATGTCTTCATTCGATGTATGCTTAGTTCCCCCCATTTTGGAGGAAACATAAGTTCTGTCAATGTTTAATCTCGCCATTCTGAGCAAAAATGCACAAATGGATATTCGTTTCTCTATTTTCTTGTAGAGAATATAGCTCATTCATTGAATCTCTAAACACTGTTAGGTGTATTGGTTTATTCTAGTTTGGAAGATACACAATATACTGGTGAAAATTGATGAAGTCTGTAGTTTGTAGAAGTTTATGAGACACGTTGCGTAATATCTTCTTGGCATTCTCCTTGCTCCCCTCTTCCCATACTTCATCTGCTCTGTTTAATAAGGACAATTGCTTTTGCAATTGATTATGCACATCTTGTCTGATGTTTTACTTGGAAATGCAGAAAAAGCAGGGAAAATTGAAAGTGTCTCCGAGATTTCAACGATATCACGAGAGCAGTTACATGGATCCAAATCAAAGCCTCTGTTTGGGTGCTCTCTTTGACATCGCAGCGACTAATGTAAAGCTTCTGCTACTTGTTGACTTCTAATGTAAAATGTTTCATTTCATCTTAATGGGAATTGGAATTGGTGAATTTCCAGGGCCTTGACATGGGAAGGAAACTATGCATAATTGGTTTTTGCCGTTCTATAGAGATGTTGAGTGACGTTGTGGAAGACACTGTTCTGGAGCACGGCGGGGAGGTATATCCGCTTATTTCACCTCTCTTTTTCAGTTCTGATCCTTTCATGGACCATTTTGATTGCTGTTGCATGACAAGTCTGAGCTTGCCTTTGCTCTGTTTCTTTGTGAATTCATTGCATTTCTGATCATCTCGTAAGAAATTTATCCGCCTGCTTTTGTTCATCTTGACCTATAGTCCTATTGTAGGCTTTTAGGTCAACTTACTTAGGCCTGAAAATATCATTAGCAATCAATTATCCAAGTCGAAAACTAATAGTCAATTCTTTTCTTATCTGGGAGAACTCTTTCTAATGAAAATAATTGAAAAGAGACGGCCTGCAGGGTTTTGGTCTAGTTAACTATAACTTGTGATGTGTGAGATAGGTGCACTTCACGGGTTTGAACCCTGCCTCAAACAAAAAGTCTGGTATTTAAGTGGAGAAGGATGGAGGGTGGGCCAATTATCCACCGAGTTTTGAACCATTCTCCAATAAACCTCGGAATTAGTCGAGGTGAGCTGGCTCGGACATCAAGGTTATAAAAAAACAAAAAAACTCGGGATTTCTCGGTTATAAAAAAATGAAAAGCTATGTGGAGTACTCTAAGTATACTTATATGTTGCAGCTATGGTGTTATTCCTCATTTAATGAGGTTAGTGGCCTTGTTTACTTAAATTAACTAAGAATGTTGTAGTGAGTTGGATTTTGTTGGGTGGCATAATTCCAAGAAGCTAATGGGAGTACATCAAGACAAGAAAAATTCAATTGGAGATGATATCTAAAAAAAATTGTTGGTATAACTCTGAGGAAGTCTAACAAAGATATCAATCAAGCCCCCCAAAAAAAGGGAGGGGGGAGGGATAAAAGGAGCTCTAGTGGAAGTTATTAAGATGGATCTATGTGTTTCTTTCATCCGGATGATCACTAAAGTATATTCTGCTAATAGCTGTAACCTACGATAAAAACGCATTAGCATTGGTTGAGTATCAAGCCAGGTAATTCTTGAAATAGAAACAAGGGACTTTTAAGACATTTTCATTAAACTAATCACAAGACTCACCTCCACGCCTCAGTAAACAGTCACTAAGGTACCAAAAGTAAGTGCACTTGGATTTTTGGCAATAGCTCCATTAGGACAGTTTCCTTGTTCATAAACTGTCATCGCTTCTTTGCTATATGTGAAAAACAAAGAAGTCCTAGGAAGGTGCTCTTGCAGCTTCTTGGTCTTTCTTGTTCTTTTGCTAGTTGGACTCTACCGCTTTGATTGCTGATTTAAGTTGACATCTAGTCCTTTGCTCATCTGCCTATATTAATGAAGTATCTTTTGGGAACTCACCCTCTTGGATATGCTCTTGTTTAAAAAAAAGGCCGATCTTGTGATGCTGGATTGAGATCATGGGTGGTGATTGAAACTGTTCTGACATTTAAGTAGGTTTACATGTTCTCACTGGTTTCTTCTTTGGTAATTCAGTATGAAATTTCATATCGTCTTTGTACAAACACTCAAGCTGCTCTTATTGTTTATTTGTCAAAACATATTCTTCTTTTAACTGCTAAGTTTTCATTCAAGTAGTACCATTCTCTTTAAAAGAGTTATGGCTCGACAAATCATCTTTTCGTGCTACAGATTGTCTCTGCGGAGAAAGCCAGCAAGGGCGATTTGCAGGAAAAGCTAACCATGACAGTTGCTGTGCCGCTACTTTGGGGGGTTCCTCCTGCATCTGAAAGAATCCACCTTGCAGTTCGAAATGGTGGAGGCATTGTAGATAAAGTATACTGGCGATGGGACTTCCTGTAGATAAATATCTAAGCTCCATGGCCTTTCTTTGTGCATTTGTATATATTACTATTGTTATTCTTCTGTACAAAATTGGAATGTAAACCTGTGTACACTAGATGTTAAAAGTAGTGCATCCATCATTCTGAATTGTAAAGTGGGCACCTCAAGAGTGACAAGTTACCTGTCAATAAAAATTCAAGTTGAATTACTTTGGTTATCTGACATGTTCATCAATTGTGAGCCAGTTCACATATTTCCACCGTATACACAAACTATAGCAATCCTACAATTCAGAAACATTTTTTTTTAAAAAGGACCTGCCCTAAAGTTATTTGGGCTGAAATGAGTTACTAAAATGGATTAAAATGCGAAATTTCATAAATAGCTAAAGTTTGCTAAATTATTCAGGGGCCATAGCTTAAGTTTCTTAATTACAAAGCGTAGCTAATTTCAAGTTCTAAAATCAATCCTCGATTTGTATATAAACACTTATAATACGTATATACCATAAAAATAGATTCCTAAAAATCAGTTAGAAAATCTTTTTAAAATGAAAATCTCCATAAATCATGCATCTTTTACTCTCATTAATATTCTCTTCATAATTGACTGATACAGCTGAAAAATCTCATATACAAATAACCATTCATATACTTTGCAATTCATATACTCATGTGTTCACCATCTAATGTATATATGTATTTGAGATTCAAGTTAACTAAGCATATACATTTCAAATATATATACTGATATGTATAAATCTCATATACATTTTAATCTCAAAAGTTTGAATCTCATATACATTTGAACCTCAAAAATATGAATCTCATATACAAATGTATAACAAAAAATAAAGCATTCTAATTGCACAAATTTTAATTGTATATATCAAATTGATATTCATGTTAACTAAGCATATACGTTTCTCATACTACCTAATTTCTCACCAATAATTGGACCAACTTCATCCATAAAAATCTTAAATCCAAAAATTAGTGACAGCTTTTACTATATACACGAAATTCTGTTTCTACTTACTTTCGTAACTTTGTTTTCGTCGCCATGCTTTCATGTACTCTTCCCTCTTCCTTCCATTTCCCTTCATATATGATTGTCACTATCTGTATATATTTGCAGTTAGATAAAGAATAGAATCTTATATACTGGGGTTTCCTTTTTGGATATTGGTGCTCATTTTTTATCGTCAAAAAGAAAAGGGGGTTGGGGGGCGGGGGGAGACCAAGGGTGACGCCTAGTGGTCAATGAAGTGTTTGAGAACGGTGAGGTTTTAGTTTCAAATCCAACATGGTATCTGTTGTTGGTGGGAGGTGACAAGGTATCTCATCGAATTAGTCTAGGTGTGTGAAAGTTGATCCGGACACCAAGGTTATCGAAAAAAGTAAAAAGTAAGAAAGGAAGATCTCCACCCCTGCCTGCTGGTCTGTTGGAGGGGGGTGTGGGGTGTGGCGTGGGAAATGAGTTGTTTGTGCCTCTCACTCTACCATGATTGGAAGATCTCCATATCTAATTTGATATTATGCTTAAACCCTGGATTAATGGTTAATTTTTCCACTCTTATTTGTTATTAGGCATATGCATCTTGGCAATTTCTTTATGCAGTTCAGCTAACATCTCTTCCTCTATATTTTGCAGAAAGTTTCGAAAGCACTGTTGCAAAGAAGGGGTTCAAGTAAAGTCTGATAATTCTCCTGTGACAGTGGTTGATTATGGTATACTGATGCATCTTTTGATGTGTTCATTTTATTTGTGAAATGCTAATTATTCTGGAGAACACATCTTCTGTTGTTTTGGTACTGCCTAGGGCCTATTGTTTCTAGTTCTTATATATTATGCCTTTTTTCTAGATTGTTTGTGTCTTGAGCCGGGGGTCTATCAGAAACAACTTCTCTACCTCACTTTTGAGGTAGTGGTACGGACTGCATACACTCTACCCTCCCCAGACCCCACTTTGTGGGAATATACTGGGTATGTTGTTGTTGTTGTTGTTTCATTTAAGGTTCAAAAGAACAGCTTGAGAAGTGTTGTATATTGACTTACTTCTGCATCTTTTTGTTGAGGAGGCATCTCAAGCTATGTTGCTCGGACTCTTCAAAAATATAGGATGTGTGTCGGATCCTCTAAAGGTAGTGCATTTTTGGAGGATCCGAGCAACATAGATCTCAAGCTAGTCATCAAATTTTTTCACTATTTGATAATCACCTATAGACATAAACTTATGTAGTGAATAGTGATATAGAATTGTGTCATGGACCTTAAAATCCTGTGAAATACTTCTCTAACTTGTTGCTTCAACGTTGTCAATCCTTCCTCCATTAAAGATTTAAAGACATATCTTCGACATTTCTGCCACCTGCCCTGCAGCCTCCTCTAACGTCTCCTCCTGAAAAGATTCTGCAAAACTCCACCAAAAACTATGCCACCTTATTCGCTTTGTGCAGCTCAATAAACAGTCCGATTCCTGAAAATTAAATTTAGACATTTAGGTGAAAGTAACATGTCGAAATTGAGGAATAAAATGAGAAGGAAGGGGATAGCATGAAGGGCAACAACAACAACAACATATACCCAGTATAGTCCCACAAGTGGAGTCTACAAGTGGAGTCTGGGGAGGGTAGAGTGTACGCAGACCTTACCTCTACCTTGTCAGGTAGATAGGCTGTTTTCGAAAGACCCTCCGCTCAAAGAATGAAGGTCAGATCGTTAAAATTGAAGAGGCAGTTGGAGAGTAATATGACCCTAAAAAAAACCCTACTTTTAGTTTGAGGATAGTTCAAACCCACTACCTTCATGTAGTAGGTTACCAAAGGTCCAAAACCATATACAAATATATATCTAATATATATATATATGTATACAACTGCATAGAATTGATATATACCTTCTATTTCGTTTTTTCATACTTTGAACTCTTGCTTTGTTGACTTCTTAACGTTCTCTTTTCTCTTTTCAATTCTAATGAAATGAAGATTCCTACCATAGATTTCTGCAAGCCAGAGCTAAAACCAGGTACTATACAATGGGACTCCACAAAATCTCAAGTTCTTCAAGCCTTGCAAGAGTATGGTTGTTTTGAAGCAATATACGATAAGCTTCCAAATGAAACTCGAGAAGCCATGTTTAGTAGTTCAAAAGAAATCTTTGAATTTCCATTGGAGACCAAAATGAAAAACTTCTCAAAGAAACCATTTAATGGCTACTTAGGGCAGCTTCCAATGCTACCATTGTATGAGAGTGTATGCATGTTGCTCCAACCTGGAAGTGTTGAAACCGTTGCCAATATCTTCTGGCCTGATGGAAATCCTGACTTTTGGTATGTTACTTCTTTTAACATTTTCCATTTTTCTGGTAAACCTTTAGGTGCAATTTTGTGTTGAATGTTTTTTTCCTTTTGTCCTTTTTTTGTGGGGTTGGGGAAAGCCTGTACAAGGGCATGGAAGGATTCGAGTTTAGTTTTTCGTTAAGGGTGTGTTTGGTATGAAAGAAAATGTTTTCCACGGAAAATGTTTTCTTCGAAAATAAGTATTAGTTTTTTTACTTATTTTCTGGTGTTTGGTAAGTAAGCAGAAAATATTATCTCAAAAGTATTTATATAAAATCTTGAAGTGGGTTGAGCACCTTGAGGTCGAAGGTTCAAATCCCAGCAGAGATAAAACACTAGGTGATTTCTTCCATTTGTTCTAGCCTTGGTGGACAGAGTTACCTGGTACCTGTTGTTGGTGGGAGGTAGCAGGTATCCCGTGGAATTAGTCGAGGTGCGCGCAAGCTGGCCCGCACACCACGGTTATAAAAAGAAGCACTATGGAGGTGGGGGTGGTGTAGGTGTGGGCTATGGATGGTTGGTGTGGGACTGGATGTTTCAGAGGATGGAGAGAATTGAAGTGTCACCAATGGAACTTGTTTTCCCTGGTTCCATTAGGGAAGTCATTTTCCTCATTCCTAGAAAAAACGTTTCTCCAAAATTTTGACCAACCAAATATGGAAAAATTGGAAATGTTTTCCTCCATACCAAACACACCCTAAATCTATTTTATGTCTCACATAACAAACATTAGTTATGTGAGGCTCTCTTATTGCTTGACGAGTGGACTCATCTGTCCCAACTTGCTTGTTTTAACCTTAGTTCTAAATCTGATTTGCAGCAATGTGGTAAAGTCCTACTCAAAGCCACTAGTGGAATTGGATGAGATGGTGAAAAGGATGGTTTTGGAGAGTGTAGGCCTAAAAAATTACATTGATGAATTCTTGGATCTCACCTCTTTCCTTTTGCGATTAACCAATTACAAGGCAGCTCAAGGTGAAGATGGGAACAAACCTGGAATTGGTGGCCATACAGATGGTAGCTTCTTGACCATAATAGCCCAAAATCAAGTAAATGGATTGCAAATTCTCAACAAAAATGGAGAGTGGATTCATGTTAATATTTCGTCAAATTCATTCGTTGTTCTGTCAGGGGATTCCTTCATGGTAATTAAGATTTACTTCAGTGCTATTACTTTTTTCTACAAAAGAAGGGGGAAATTGAAATAAATCTTGGTATTTGTTGGAATTACATGATTCTTCATGCAAAAACAGGAAAGAAAAGCAGAAATTCGCCTAAAGTTTTTGGCTAATTGTGTCATGTCATCCATGTTTTCAAGTGTTCTATCAAAATCTATTTCTCAATCGCCCTCTTCTTATACATCAGTTTGCATTAGTAGATTCTAATGGACTTCCCTAATTGTAAAGTCACATGGTATATTTATTACTCTTAATTCGGTTTTCGTTGACATTCTCTCCTTGATTGAGAATCATTTAGTTCCTTTTATTAGTAACTTTTAGAGGAAATAAAGTCATTTTCATAAGCTTATATTGAGCTAGTTAATAAGCATGATGACTCATACAAAAAATCACAGCTTAGTTTTGCTGCCTTAAGTAAAACTGTGTGGCTGAGCATCTAGAACTTTTAGTCAAGTTGGTGATAGCATTAGTTGTGGGTGCGAACTTGGTCCAAGTATACAATTTTTTTCTGGAAAAAAATTATTTGACTATATGTAGAGATCGGCACAGTTTCAGCTTACCGGGGACATGACCTTATTAGATAGAAGGGTGTGGAGGACACAAATTAGGATAGAAGGTTAGTAGGTAGCAGTGCATTGTCTTGTTTTACTTCTGTTACTTTTTTTTCTGGACTGTTTTTCCTTGAGCCGAGGGTCTATCTGAAACAACGTCTCTACCTCTAAGGTGGGGGTAAGGTCTCTACCCTCCCCAGACCACACTGGGTATGTTGTTGTTGTTGTATATGTAGAGATCGAGTCAATTGCCGTTGATGCTATCGTCTAGATGTTCACATACTACATCTGCCTTTTGCTAAGTAACAGTAGAGCCAAAGAAAGGTTTACATACTATTCCTGGGGAACATGGTATTGATCATGAAGTTCTTTGATTCAGATATCACAAGTTGTAATGCTGAACTAGTTGTAACATAATTGTGCAAATTTATACAGGCATGGACAAATGGTCGATTACATTCTCCTCTCCATAGGGTAACAATGGCCGGAGATAATGATAGGTTCTCGATTCAGTTATTTGCAGATCCCAAACCAGATTGCACCATAGAGGCCCCAAAAGAACTTGTGGATGATGAACACCCTTTACTCTTCAAGCCATATGACATTCTTGGATATTCTGAGTTTTTTGAGACAGAAGCTGGCCGGGGAGCCCGCGCCAACTTTCTCAAAGCTTATTGTGGTGTTTGAATTGTTGCAATTCGTACTTAAGCTTCAGCTTCACGTATTATAACTCGTAATAATAAAGTATGTTGTGCTTTTGATGAAGCTCCTATAATCTTGCTATTTTAAGATTGAAAAGAACTAAAAGCTTGAGTTGAATCGGTTGAGAGTTCGAAAGCATCTGTATGGACCTAGAGAGCTGCCTTCGCTTTTGGCATTCCTTCGTAGATTTCTGGATTTCACCCCTACGCACGAAATCTCACTCTCCTCTGTCTCACTCAAATGAATTGGTTTCGAGAGTATTCCGCCAGTTTTTCTGCCTGCGTGCCCTTTACGCCCCATCATTCCGAAGAATACTTGCCTCCCCCTCCCTCCTGTCATACCCATGTGCATTTCCTTTGTTCTGTGCTCGCTGCGCCCTTGTGCCTTTAGTTGAAGTATAGGTTGTCGATTCAATCTATCTTGATGGGGATTTTTCTAGTTGATAGCGAGAGTAGTAGTATCGAACAAGAGACTACATCAATAGCTGAAAATTTCGGGTAGGGTAGGCTTGGAGTCAAAAGTCCTATTCTTCCCAACCAAATAAGCACTTTTGCAAAGTTCACCTTCTCGCGGTCAAAACTGTTAGCAGTTGAAGGCGAACTTCAGGCTTTCTATGAGGGGGAAGATGAAAGTTAACCCGATTAAATGTCTTTTTTTTTATAATAAGCTTCCACTTTTTCGGAAAGTCAGTCCTTTCATTCTTTTTTGAGAATAGATCTAATGACTCGTAGATGAGAAATTCTTCGGTTATGATCCTTAGGGGAGTTAATCAATCTTGCTTTGCCAAAAAATCCCTTCTCACTCTTCTATTTATTGATAATTTAGGGTAAGAAGCATCCAATTCCATGTCTTAACCATGATTAGCTGGATAATACATATGTGGTGTGTAGGTGATTTTTTCATATAACTAAAACATTGACTAAACAAACCACATCATAACCCTCCTTTATTTTTATACAAATAGTCAACAACCACATAGTTGGTGAAAAAAGAAAAAGAAGTGGCACAACTCATCAAGTAGTGACAATTCACGTCTTACGTGGCGTTCTATGTGTATTATATCACGTAGGACGTGTGCATCTACTTGTTCAACTTTATACAAGTTTAAGTGACTATTTGTGTACACCCAAAGTTTAAAGACATAAATATCAGCTGAGATCAAGTTAAATAATACATTTATATATTATGCTTTTTATATTTATACATCAAGTTTAAACAAATAATCAACAACCACATAGTTGGTGGGGAAAAAAGGAAGTGGCACAACTCACCAAATAGTTTGTCCAAAATGAAGTGACATCTAACAACCATTTTCCAGGGTAGGTTGAAAAGGCTCAAGTTACTAATAATTCAATGACTTTTCAACAAATATGTACAATTCTTAAAGCACAACGTACAAGATTTACAATGCTCAAGCCAAAAATCATCTCATACTCTCACCAACTTCAACCATTTTTTTTTCCTTAAAAGAAATATAGAAGCAGCTGCACTTTCATGATTGGTCACATAAAATTCAAAGGATCATCCTAAGGTAGGAAATTTGGTGTGACAGATAGATGAAGAGTATGAAAAGTTTTTTTTCCTAGTTGGTATTCGGTATCTGTTATGAGATTCGATTAAATTTAAATTCGTGTCACTGAAATTAAAGCGCTCCTTAATAAAAGCAACTTCATACTCGAGATCTCTAATTAAAGATAGAAAAAACTTACCACTCAGCAACAATCCTTGTGGTCAACTAAAGTATATGTAATCCTCTCATTTAAATTGAAGTTGTAAAAAAATATTTGAAATAAAGTCGAAAAAGTCTTTAAGTTAAACTTTTGTGAATTGTAAAGCAATATTTTCACTTGAAATGTTCTTTTAAACTAATTTTCATTATATAGTTAAAGTTCAAAAATTTAAGTTCATCAATTCAATATACTCATGACAAAGAAGAATGATATCAAACGTGCCTATCTATAGAATTCTGAGAATTTTCAAGAATGCAAATTGTTAACTACTTAAATTTTAAATTTCAATGTGCTTTCCTTTTTTGCTATTGAAGTCGAACGTCGTGCTATAATCGGACACTTTTATCATGCCATGAGCAGAAAATTTCAAAGAAATGATAATACATAAATTTCTTCACCACCAATTCATATATTATGATACCTACCTAACTTTAATCAGCTATTGAACGATCCTTAAGGACTAAAATTGCCAATTTCCCTAAATTGAAGCAAAAACTTAATCGTCATTGTACTTATTATCCTTACTAAAATTAATTGATCCATAATACTTGTCATTTTAGAAAATCAAGACATAATCAATAGGAAGGGAGTATTAAAATAGTAAAACCGCTCCAACGTCTCCACTAAAGTGGTTGGTGAGCCAAACAAAAATGGTTGGTAAACACTCTTATTGGAAAGTGAGAAGAAAATAGAGCGAGTCATTAGCAAACCCCCTTGTTTTCCTCCTGCATTTCAGCTTCTATAAATACTCCCCTTAAACTTTCATTATTCTAACCATAAAACAACCATCGCTATCTCTATTTCTATTCCCTCTCTCATTTTCTTCTTCTTTAACAGATCTAGAGTTACTTTTTTCATTCTCAGGTTCGTTTTCTTTCAAAAATTATGCTGAATTTACTTTGTCATGCTTTAATTTTGCTTCATTAGATTACAGATCTGGTATATTTCTGCATGTTTTGTTTGATTCGTTTCAAAATGATGTTATGAGGTTATTTATGTCTTTTTTTTTTGCTTCCTACCGTGAGTCCTACGCATGACTCGAACTCGATACATATGGAGGAGTACTTAACGCTCTGCCACGGCCTTTGGCGGTTGATGTTATATATGTTTGTATATGTTCCTGATATAGCTCAACGTAGTACCTAGATCTTGTTAGTAAACTAGAATTTTTTGTTGATTTTTCATGACATTGAACAAAATTGACTCGAATTGTCATATTGTATTCTTATAGTATCTGAAGATTATGTAGATCTCATTGCTAAACTAGTTTCCCTGCACCTAAGTTGCGCGGCGCGGACTCTTCACTTTCGATGCTGTACTCGTGTCGGATTCTCCGAAAATACACTACTTTTGGAGAATCCAACACGCACCTACTGACATTTTTGAAGAGTCCGAGCAACATAGTTGTGCGCAGGGTGACAAATATGTTTCTTTTGGCCCATGAATTTGGTTGTTTGGGTGACGAAATGTCTTAAGTGGAGGCTCAATTTGGGATGATATCTGAACCTTAACATTCATCATTTTCTTCCACTATATGGAGCTTTTTGTTCCCTTTTAACTTAATATATGTCTCCTTAAGTTGATGGAATTCTATGTCTTGACATGCTTATGAGCAACTTGCCTCATTTTCTCGTGAATATTTGAGATAGAAGTGATAACATATTTTTTTGATCTTTTCAGCTAGACATGGAGACTTTCTTGTTCACCTCAGAATCAGTTAATGAAGGTCATCCCGACAAGCTTTGTGACCAGGTTTCAGATGCCATTCTTGATGCTTGCCTAGAACAAGACCCGGAGAGCAAGGTTGCATGTGAAACCTGCACAAAGACAAACATGGTCATGGTCTTTGGAGAGATTACAACCAAGGCCAAGGTGGACTATGAGAAGATAGTACGCGACACTTGCAGAGGCATTGGGTTCACCTCAGCTGATGTTGGTCTCGATGCTGACCACTGCAAAGTCCTTGTCAACATTGAGCAACAGAGCCCTGATATTGCGCAAGGAGTCCATGGTCATCTTACCAAGAAACCAGAAGAAATTGGAGCTGGTGACCAAGGTCACATGTTTGGCTATGCCACAGATGAAACTCCTGAACTCATGCCCCTTACTCATGTTTTGGCTACTCAGCTTGGTGCCAAGCTTACCGAAGTGAGGAAGAACAAGACTTGCCCATGGCTCAGACCTGATGGCAAGACACAAGTTACAGTTGAGTACAAGAACGAGAATGGTGCCATGGTCCCTATTAGAGTTCACACCGTTCTCATCTCAACTCAACATGATGAAACTGTCACAAATGATCAGATTGCCAAGGACTTAAAAGAGCATGTGATCAAGCCTGTGATCCCAGCTAAGTACCTTGATGACAAAACCATCTTCCACCTCAACCCATCAGGTCGTTTTGTGATTGGTGGTCCACATGGAGATGCTGGACTCACTGGCAGGAAAATTATCATCGACACTTATGGAGGTTGGGGTGCTCACGGTGGAGGTGCCTTCTCAGGGAAAGATCCTACCAAGGTGGACAGAAGTGGTGCTTACATCGTGAGACAGGCAGCAAAGAGTGTGGTCGCTGCAGGACTTGCTCGCCGCTGCATTGTCCAGGTTTCTTATGCCATTGGTGTGGCGGAACCACTCTCCGTGTTTGTTGACACATACAAAACCGGAACCATCCCAGACAAGGATATTTTGGTTCTGATCAAGGAGAACTTTGACTTCAGGCCTGGAATGATGTCAATTAACCTTGACTTGAAGAGAGGAGGCAACTTTAGGTACCAGAAGACTGCTGCTTATGGTCACTTTGGCCGTGATGACGCTGATTTCACCTGGGAGACTGTCAAGGCCCTCAAGCCTAAAGCTTGAGAGCAGGTTCCTACTCACAACTTTACCTACCAATATTCCTGTGCCTATTATTCTTGTTGCGGACCAATAAACAAGCTTCATTGAGTAAATTGATATCCTATTTTTACATTTAAGGCGCTATCGAGTGGAGGGAGACCAAAGGAAGTGTCTACATACTTTCAGGGATTCTAAGAGCTCCAAGCAATTGATCCTTTTTTTTTTTTTTTTTTTGAAGTACTTAATTTCAATGTGACCTGTGTTATTCATTTCTGATATCCCCACATAGGAACAAGTTCTTTTGTCATTGTATTCATTTATCTTATGAGAAATGCAGTATGTTTGAACTATTGGTTCTGCCTTTGTTCTTTGGATATACAGTTTTAGTAGTATGTCATAATCATCAAGGCATGGTATAAAAATGCAACAATACTGAAAGCTGGTGAGAGGGTCTATCATGAGATGTTTAGTGTGATTGCATGACATTATTTCCCATCCCGCGTACCAAATGACCTGTAATAGCATAAGCAAAATCCAGTAAAATCAAAATGGTAACATGAAGTTTAAATTATTACCGTTAGGGGCCGTTTGGTTACAGGGATTAGGAGGGTTATCCCATTATAAAATTTAGGATGAAATTTGTTCAGTGTTTGATTGTGGGTATCAACTAGAATTAGGATTAAGTTAATACTAAAATCTACTATGGATATGGCTAAGAATTGGAGCATGGTGAATTGTGTGAAAAGAGAGAAATCCAAGGTGTTTTTAAAATAGCAACAGTCCTGTATAGAGAATTATGTCAAACTATATTGTCATTTTAATTTTACTTTTTGTATAAAGAAACTTATGTATATGATGTTGAATGTTTTATTAGATTTATTACTAATTTTCTTTTTAGTACTTCTTGCAAGAGGACCAAGAAGGTTTGCTTTATTGCACTGTAAATAAGGTGGCCAGCATTCCCTTAAAAGGCTGATAAAAATACACTCTTATCATTCAACCTTATTCTGAATCAAACTATTCTTATTGTCTTATTTATTGCAAGTTTCAAGATTACAACCATCTATTTCATTTTAAATTCTTCACCTGAAAAGGCAAAAACACCCATAAAATGAAAGGGATAGGGAGAAACCTTCCTTTGTTGACTTGAATAGGAAGATTTATGAATCTTAAATACATTCTAAGGCTCACAATACTTTTAATTTTCTAATATTAATACAAAAACACTATATTTTGTACATACAATATTTATTAGGCTCAGTTCGGTTTATTGTGTCAACTTTTAGGCAGCTTATCACTTTAAGAAGACCATAAAATAGAATTAAGAATCAAGGATGGAAGCAGAGTCAAAATTCTCTATAACGGCATCGTTTGTCTGGATATTTTTGTTGTTATAGCCAATGCAGTGACAGAGCACATATAATATAATATAACATGAAAATCAATATTGTTATAGAGAAAGTCGTTATATAGAAGTCTGAATGTATAGACTACTAGATTGATTCTTTGGCAACTGAACTATCGGGTCTGAAATAAAGTTGCAGTTGGATTGCCTTGGCTAAGTTACTTGCCAGAAAAATATGTGCTTCTGTGTCGATCTGGTGATTACACATACCCCATTGACACAATAGAGTCACATTGTACAGTTTGTACTAAAAATTGAAATGTTGCTGCTGCTTTCTTTGTCATGACCATCATTCTCCTCAATTGTCCACATGAAATTTAAAACCTTTCGTTAGGCAGTTCCATGTATCGACGCCTTGAGCAGAGTGGAAAAGTCTAAGGTCACTCAGTTTCAGAGAATGCACCAGGCTGAAAATTCTGGCACAATGATTGAGCAGCTGCCTCTATTCTTGTTGG
This sequence comes from Jaltomata sinuosa, assembly GCA_003996215.1. Lineage (NCBI taxonomy): Eukaryota > Viridiplantae > Streptophyta > Magnoliopsida > Solanales > Solanaceae > Jaltomata > Jaltomata sinuosa. Next base: position 437,880 of record QJPP01000016.1, read on the forward strand.
ATCCTACAGTAACACAAAAATACTACTGAACTTGATACAGAAGTGTAATGTGAAACTTCAAAACCATGCGACGTCTCTAGTAAAAGTTCTTACCTTCCCTTCAAATCTAATCATAAGAGGGCCTTTTCTTGATCCTCGATAACCTCCTTCATGTTAAAGGAAATAGGACTGATTTAATACGAAATTCTTTTCTAACAAAAAAGGAAAAGCGTGGGAGTAAGTGTGTCATATAAACCATCAACCTTGTAAATGATATTAGTGACTTACCGATGTATAGATCAGGAAATTGAAGGCAAAGCTTTGACAGAGGTTGAGCAACTTCAACCTGCAATTCATTGGGAGCTAGTAATTAGTAATTTGCACAGAGTGCTATAGACGGAACATATTAACAGGAGACTATTTTACAAAGACACATTATAAAGACTCATGCAAAAGGAAGAAAAGCAACGGAACATATCAATGATGTTGCACTCCTCAGTTCTAGAAGCTAGTCTATACGTTTTCCAAATCCAGGAAGAAAATTACTACACAGAATGTTGTTGACTATGTGGGGTAAGGACCAGAAACTCGCTCTGATTTTGATGACTATTCGGGTGATAGAGATCTTGACTATGTGGGGTAAGGACCAGAAACTCGCTCTGATTTTGATGACTATTCAGGTGATAGAGATCTGGAATTCACTCTGATCTGATACCTTTTGGCTGCAAAAGGTCTCCCCAATGCTTCATTCACATAATTTCGTCCTAGTTGGTTGTGTTAACTGTTAAGGGTCATGTACCAGATTTGGTAAAACGAGAAGAATTCCAATAAGATGGCTCACAAGCAACTAGATCAAGCTGTAACGACATCTAGCATCTTTTACATCATGAGAAACATGAAGTTCTACCATCCCAGGAGATTGGAAGAAACAAAATTTGAAAGGCCACTTATTAATGTACATGGATAAAGAGTTCAAGAGGTACATATGATAGGCCACTTTTAATGTACATGGATAAAGAGTTCAAGAGGTACATATGATATATCAATCAACTGTGCCCCAATTATCAAACTAGTTGGGCACGACTTAAGGATATATATGATAATGAAGAGATCTTGATTTCTGTAATTACAGAAGACTGAAAAGATCACATATCAACGAGAAAAAGATATCTAAGAAAGGGTTGCAGAATACTCACATCGGAAAGAGTTGTTGCCAAGCATTTTGAAACAAATGGTGCCATCACTACCAAGTCACCATTAGATTTCAATGAGTCAATCAGACAATGCCACTGTAGGTCCAGTTCAGCAACATTGGTTGCAGTGAGAATGATCACATTACGGCACTTAATCTACAAAAGAGAGCAGACATGGTAAAAAAATCGAGGTTCAAACTTAAGTAGCATAAACTCACCGGTTAAAGAGCAAAAAGTATATAGTAAGACATGAAATAGCTCTATGTAATCAAAATAATGAATATAAGAGAAATATGAGATGCTGAAGTAAATGAGGCAAAGTCAAAGCTGAGTTCACTATCAGGGATCTATTTCTTCCGAGTAATTAACCACACTGACAACTCTGAAAAATTAGAAAAACATGTTAGTGCTATGTAAGAACACTCAACATGATTTTCAGAGAGTATTAGGTCTAGTTTCTACACTTCCTAAAATCATCAAAGTTCAAAGCCACCAACTCTTTCTCCATTTCTTTCTATATAAAGTTGTCTAGTTTGACAACTTGGAAGGCCAGTGGAAAAGGATAAATTTTAGTTAAGAATTAGTGCAACAACACTCATTAGAGTAAAACCTTACATCAACCAAAGAGCAAAAGGAAGTGCAAGAGAAAATAATTTGCAGAGTAGAAATGAAAAAAAGTTCTTCATGAAAGCAGAGAAATGCTACAGCTCACTGGGTTCCTAAAAGGACTTCTGGTGATGCCCAATTCACAGCAGAAGATTTGAAGGATCCATTGACAGATACTAAGATATATGCCAGCAAAAATGTACATGGACGTGAAAGTTTTTCATATAATATAACAAGAACTCGGAAAAAATATGACCATTTGAGAATAAATTCCAACGATTTGTACTCTAAGAAGGGCATCAAGTTAGAGAATTAAATAGTCGTAATAACCATCCAATCTCAGAGAACGCCACACATACCAAAGGCACAGACAGCTGTTCATGATGCAGTAGTTCTGTAATACCCTCAGGCAACTGTGCCATCTGTAGTCAGAAAATAAACAAGAATTTTAGTTCTTATAGGCAAAGAAGCTTTAATTGTTGGAATGTCACAAATCATAAACTTAATGACATTTGAAATATATAAAGAATACATTGGTTTAGTTTAGTTTCTAATTCGTTGCACTATCTTCTATCTTTCAGAGTCAGATGACCTTGTACATCAGCTACACTAGTGCATGATTCTGAATTAGAGATATATCAAAGAATATCTCAATTCTCAACAAGTGTTCTAGATCAGCAACAACAACAACAACATACTCAGTGTGTTCCCATAAGTGGGGTCTGGGGAGGGTGGGGTGAATGCAGACCTTACCTCTACCTGGGGTAGAGAGGGTGTTTCCGATAGACCCTCGGCACAAGAAAAATGTTTTACAAAAACAAGAAGTGTTCTAGATCAGCCTTGGACAAAATTATCAAGCCACCAATTTTATCTTGCAGGGTGTATATTTTCAAGTCAGTAAAAATCCATGTGATATTTTGAGATATTTCATTCCCCCAGCAGTGAAACATGAAATGCATTTGCAAAGACTGATTCACCCTGTAGCACTAAGAGAAATAATTCTTCCTGTATTCTCTTCCTTCAGCTGGTATTAGACATTAAAGCATAAGTTTAGGTTACTAGGCGCCTCGAATATTTAGTGTTTTGTTCACAAGGACCATACTGAAGCAGGCTCAGCATTTCAGTCATCAGTAAATGAAGATGCAGAAATGCAATTTCTGAAGTTCCAGGAACAAGATGCTATTCTGGTCTTGTGAACCCAAGGAGCTCTAATGTTTCCTTCTCAATCAACACAAAACCCAACATGAGGAGCTTTCCTACCAAATTTCTAAATTTCTATCAGCGGGTAAAAACACAAAACTGAATTCTGTCGATTAGCACTATATGCTCGGTCTTTAAATTATTATAGGTACTACATAAAATATGCTATTCTTATTTACTCTTTGCATATATACGTGTTATAAAAACCTCAGAACCTGTGGAATTTTGTAATGAGTAATGACTTAACCTCATTCTTGTCACCAGTGCATTTTTCACCAATCAGGTGCCTTAAATGTTCTTCAAATTCTTCATCAGGGGCCTGCAAAATGAAGTTATGAGAACATTAGATATACTGATACATTTTACAAAGTGGAATATCAAAATAACACTTTTAAAAGATTGTTCGATCAGCGGCATGGACTTCAAAAATACTGTTGCATCATTTAGACAAGTAAGATGCTTATACAGTGGACCCCCAAACTAACTCAACCCAAAAAGTTAGCTCATGTGGTAAGGATTTCCCAAGATCATACAAGGAGACAACAAACCATTCCTTCAACCAATGCGGGACTAACTAACACAGGGATGCCCAAAGCTGAAGGAGCGCGGACAATACAATATGGGCCTCAACATTGGGTAAACCAAATAGGGATAGGTCAACCCATGATACCATATTAAGAATATGGAGCTTGGGACTAATCACCTCAAAAGCTAGCTCATGAGGTGAGAGTATATTTCAATACAACATAAGGAGACAACAATCCATTCCTTCAAATCATTATGGGACATTCTAACATATTACATGATGCAATTACATACTTTAAAAGCAGTTTTTGTGAATCTTTAGATTTCTGATACAAATTTCTAGATGTATGCATATATTTATAAACCATAATTGGAAACAGTTTAGTCGGATATTCACACTAAACATATTTATGGAGACATCTAGCTATCTAGCTAACTTTATCTTGGCAATTTAATGATATACGTCTGACCATCCATCTCATCATTGTGTTTTCTTCTTTTCTGAACTTAATGTTGGTCTCTTCGGAACTTTTAACTTGATCTTCCAGCGCTGAATAAAAGAGATAAAGGTAATAAATTGAAGCTTCAAGTATGTCCTTTTTAAAAAACACAAACGGACACTAGCCCATTGGTGAAAAAAATCAAAACAAAGCCAATGGTGTCACAGATGCATGCTCCACCAAACGTGTGACATGTGCCATGTCATCATGTCAGACAAAGACATGGCAATCATTAAAGTATAGCAGACAGTAATTTATTGCAATTTCCTGTAATATCTTACAAGCAATACAAATTTGTGATTATGAAGCTTGCTGGAAGGGATGAATCATTTGGAAGCTATTATCACACTAAGTCATGGAACATTAAGTAGCAGAAAGATCTAGTAAATCTATATTACATACCATGCGAACACCAAAAGCTTTTGCAACTCCAGCTACGGTGACATCCGAAAGCAATGGACCTACCCCACCATATATAAATACCTGCAGTGAAATCAATTTTAGAATATATATGTTAAAACAGGTGGCCAGTACTCTCTCTCTCTCTCTCTCTCTCCTTCTCTCTCTCACGCACACATATAACGGGCTGGTGCACATATATCAAACAAACCCTGCAAGCAATGAAACAATTCAATAAATATGTCCATACCGACAAAAACATTTACCATGTCATTTGTGGACTTCCGCCTCTCAACTTCCTCGGCCACAGAATCTATCTGAAAATGAAAAGGACGTGATTAGGAACAGACGCTAGCATAAGGTTCATTTAATAACTGTTCAAGGTCCATCAAACATTTAACTATCAAGGTGGAAATTGAGCAGAAACTAACTTCAACTTGACAGAAGTTATAAAGAAAAACGATGCTGCTCCAGAAAAGTAATACAGCAGACTGTTCTACCTAAAAGTTGGTTCAGCATGGTCGAGAAAATATTTCAATCGCTAGGAGATCCTGAAGCTTATTATAGAGACAAACTTTGATGATTTTCTATATCTTTTGAAGTAACTTTCTGGCGTTTATAACTCAATCTATTTTCAGTTGTTAGTTGATTTAAGTGTGCATAGACTTCCCAGTACTTATTTGCCTTTACTATTTTGGCTGCAAGCTAGATTGCTGCACAAGTTGAACAGAATACAGGGAAAAAGAAAACGAAAGGGAAGAATGGTAACTCTTCTAGTATCTATCAGAAACCCAACTTCAAGTGGAAAACTAATGTCAAGTTCATGCTTACCACATAATTGGAAAAAAAAAAGCAGAAATTATACAAGCTTCAAGTCATAATTATTACTAACGTCATTTCTAGTGATAGCAAGCAGCGATGTTGCCCAACCAATAGAATGGAGCTTTCTACACAACACAGACCCCAACTTGTCCTCTACACTGCCAGACCTGAGCTACGGAAACAAGAAAAAGACATCTGATAAGTAAGAAACTACAAATAGCAGAAAGTTCATATTTCAGGATTATACTATATATATTATTTGCAGGGTATCAATTCTCTGCCAGAGAGAGATGATGTGCGAACTGAAAAGATATTGTTTATTGCATTACATAGAGCGCCGTCTCAACATATACTAATAAACAAAATGGATATATCTACTTAGACAAATGGAAATTGAAAGAATTCAGGACGCCTCTACCTGTTCAGCGGATCTCCTAATTTACATCGAAAATTTGTTAATATAACATGTACACTAGACTCCATCATCATGCATTCCCCTCATTGTGTAACTATCCGCATAGATGCAATATAGCAAAACTACCAAAAGTATTCAGCACAACTAAAGGATGGCAAAACTCTGAAACAAGCCTTGTGAATATGAAAGGACACTGTTTGTTTAGACGCCAAAATAACGTCCTTGATTCCTGTTCAATTCTCAAATGAAAAGTTTTACCTAGAGAGAAAAAAATATTTTAAAGCAGAGGATAACTAATTCTCAAAGATCTGCTATGAACAAAAGGTTCCGGACAACTATGTGATTGCAGAAGTGATCCAATGCAGGGCATCAATTACCCCAAGTGACTCAGTTTTGTTAAAAACAACACAAGTAAAGTTTGAGTTGAATATCCAATAAGAAGAGAATCAGAGAGTAGCATATATACTCCTGACAGATTGATTTTAGCTTCTAAAGAAGAAATACTGGGAACCGAATATCAAGAAAAGATGTACAAGCCAAAAAGGAAACAAAAACTGGCTAAAAATGCACCGAAACTTAGAAATATAACAAGAAGCCTCAGAAGAACATCATCGTAATACCAGGATTATCAGATTTAAAAGTCTGGAACAATAACTTACAAAATTTCATCTCCCACAGCTATCATTGAGGCAGTAAGCATATTATTGGAATTCAAATCCTCGATTTTCAGTCCATTGCTAACGGAAGATAATTTCCCACAAACTGGAGAAGTGTACTTCTTTGCCCTTCCAGCTCTTTCCAGCCTTCCATCAGCAAGTAAATAAGCAGGCCTAAACTTTTGTTCGCTGTTGTTGTCGTTCCTGATGCACAACAGTGCATTAGGAACAGTGTCGTGGATGCTCCCAATTGAAGTATACCTATGGAATCAGTGAAATAAATAGAATGCTCAAATAAATGCAGGTACGCCTCGGTAAGTAAGTTGAACTTGAAAAGTAAAAGTTATCACTACCATTTCACAAGAGCAAATATGTCATAGATATTAGTATGAATCCCAAAAATGTATATCCTTATCATGCTGCTGAATGAAGAATCATCGTAGAGAATTTTGAAGCAACATAACTGAGAAATTACCCCTGATCATAAAGGCTGCAGTACCGAACCTTGCAAACCAAAAGAAAGGCCCATACATCTCTGCCATATCAAACTTAATAGGTTAGTTAGTCATTTTAATTGTAAGAAATAAGAATCAAACAGAAGAATAAATAATTGCTTTTCAACAAAAACAACTGCTAGATGAACATTTTCCATGGAAAGTTAAAACAAAACTCTACAAAAGTGAAACCGGAGATGATGCTAACTCAAAAGGGCGAGCAGTAAAAGAAAATTTCCACTGCATAACTACATGCAAAGAAATAAGATAATGCCTAAGCATTTGTTCTTCGTCAACATCATGAGTCAGATTGAATTGGCTCAGAGTTTTCTCCATTTTACTGAATATTGGAAGAAACAGGTCCAAATGGAGTGAAACCGATAGTGAAAATTCATGTAGCCAACTACAACTAGCTTGGGGTTGAGGCATTGTTGTTGTTGAGTTGTTCCAAAAAGACTGTCCATGTCCCATCTTGTATAAGCGAAGAAGTGAAACATTAATTTAAAGACCCATTTAAAACTTTAGGCCTAATTTAAAGTATAGACCTTATTTTAGAAGAAAACAACATACAATCTATAAGCCTTGATTAACATATACACTCACCTAGATACAATAGCCAATAAGACCATCATCACTTCCCATGAGCAATAACAAATGCGACAATAATACACTAAAGCATATATGATAGTGCAACATGAACTAATCTTTAACATAGCATAAGGCTCTCTATTTGAGTTGCAGACCTTTTATTTCCTGGGCCTCATATCAAACTTTAAATTCAACCTAAATAATTGCCAATTGCAGAAGCAACTCAAGTAGTTTGAAGTCCATTTCCATCCTCCAAGCTAAATTCAGAGGGCCTTCAATGTTGAAGTGTTTCATCGAAATAGCAGTTCTTTATGCATAAATTCTATCTTTAGCATATAGCACGTAATCTTAATATAACTCGAGCACTTTAAAAATGTCTTGCTGCTCCTTATCCCTTAGCAAGTTCTTTTTCTCCTTGTAATAACCAAGAGATCCCCACTGAATTAGCTGGCCCAAGTCCAATTGACTCATATTTGGAGGGAATATGGATCCACCCCTCTACCTCGCTCCCAGGTAAGTATCAAGTTCCTTGTCAGTGGCAAGGTTAGAGCTCATGACGCGCATTCTATCCACCCATCCCATGAGTATGTACACTAAACCAAATCCCCGGAGGCTATTATCCTTTAGCAAGTTCTTGTTAGCTCCATTTGGATTAATGGTCTAAAATCCTTACTTGCAGATGCAACCTTTGTTTATATTCCTTGAACAAATAAGTCTCAATCTTGATCCCGAATATCAAAGGATTCAAAAGCCACTGCCCCAGCACTTCAAGTTCTCCAACTTTAGATGCGCGTGCGACCATACATATACATAGTAATTCAATAATAAAAAAATCATATAAGGAGCGTTTATTAGGTGTAGTCTAACACTCTAACCTGTATGACCAATCCAAAATTGGATTCACCCTCATGAAAGGTGGCCACCCAGGTGAACTAGGTGAGAATTGCTCCTGACCTACCTGAAAGGTATGTGAGCATAAGCAGCAGTCAGCCACAGAACACATCTATAAATATTCTGAAAAAATCGCCGAGTAGTTGGAAAAGTTTAACATCTATATTATTACCGCAGTAGGATCACCGATTCGCACACCAAGAAAAATAGCTCTAATTGGATTAGCCTTAAGCAGAGCCTCCAACCCTGATTTGAAGTCGAGGCGAAGAATATCCATTTGTATACTGTAACTGTTCAGAGAAGAATGACCAATTCAAATGATAATAAAAGCACTGCTACATTAAAGGGAATCTAATATGTTATTCGTGTCAAAAGGAGGGAAGACAAATTAGCATTTCTTGCGTACGTGGCTGCGGTTTCATAAGTGAATGAGTTGATTTCAGGGAAAGCAGTCGGAATCTCAAAATATATTGTCCGTATTGGAAATGTGTTTTCACCATCAGCAACATCTTGTGAACTACTTTCTTCCACTTTATGCAGAAAATAGCCTGCTCTCAGTAGGTGAAGCAAAACCTAAATTGTAAAATCAAACATCACATATTTGGTTAAACGCAACAGCAATAACTACTTGCTTCAACCCCCTACAAGTTGGAGTCACTATATGAATTCTTTATATCCATTTTGTTCCATTTGGACCCTATTCGTCCTACTATGCAATAATCTGTCTTTAAAAATAATTTAGAATTCTCTACAACTAGAGGTTCTCCAAATCTTCCATATATCGCACATCTTTGGGCAATGTCTAACCAAACTTATAAGATTCCTATCAATCACCAAACTAATGTATATTTTGGTTACTCAAGATGAAGGAAAAAATTGGGACTTTAGTTGAGAGGCATGTAAATAACTTACAGTAGAGTCTTTCCCTCCATTGAAGCTCAATGCAACCTCTTGTATGCTGTTTAAGGGGGCGGGGTTCAAACAAACAGGACAAAGGATGAGAAACAGTAAACCAAGCTCACCATAAAAGAGAAATAATAACGATAACTACTAGATCAACAACTGTTCTTCTATGCTATTTCCTCTGTCCCATTTTTTCCACACTTTTTAACTAGTTTGTCCATAAAAACGAATGACCACTTTCTATAGATGGAAAGATTTACCATTTTCTAAACATCACCGAACGCCGCGTCCCAGACTGATGTCTAAAGCGAATTTGGAAGCCCCTTTCTTTATAGAAGGAAGGAAGATAGGTCTAAGCTCGACCCGAAAGAAGATTCGCTCACCCGAGACTCGACCCCCGATTTCCCAAACTATTGAAACCAACAAGAAAAAGGACTTGCAAGGTCTTGCTTATAAAGAATCCCACTAAGGCACCTACCCATACCTATAAGCCAAGCAACTAATAAGAAAACGAAAGGTACCTAAAAAAAATAACGATAACTACTAGATCAACAACTGTTCTACTATGATATTCCCTCTGTCCCATTTTTTCCACACTTTTTAGTTAGTTTGTCCATAAAAAAGATACCACTTTCTATAGATGGAAAGATTTACCATTTTCTAAATGTCCGAATTGATAAATAATAATGCAAATAAATATTATTGCATTCAATCTTCTAATTATTATTTAGCACCCTACTACCAAGGCAGACATAATGTTACTCATTGAAACTTTATCCTCTTAATCTCATGAAAAATCAACCTGCTTGAACAAACTGAAACTAAAGGAGTCAAATATGTTAATGACTTGAGAAACAAGTGTGGAAAGTAGAACATAAATCTATTTACTTTTCATTAGCATGACATAGAGTTCTTAACAAAATAATGTGCTATTAAAACATATGCTCCACAGACTACAAACTAAAGTATATGCTTCTATCTGCAGCACATAAATCCCTAGATCCTTCAGAAGTTCACAATCTAGAGCACAATGATACACTGAATCAATAAAGTAGCAAACGGACAGCACTTCATCAAATAATCCATGGTAAATTAACCATAGGAAACAAAAGGTATTCAGAACTTTATCCTATGTACATTGACCTTAATTTACAACTGACACAAACAGTCAATTTTCCCTACGTTAAAGATGTAAACATTATGTCATTATCATTGTTCTTTTATGCTTGAACGATGATACATGAAGTTGTTTGCATCATAAAACCATAAGAATGAAGTTCAAGTTTCCAATTACAACTAACTTAAGAAAACCGATATTATCACACTAAAGCACGACACTAAGTGACGAATTGCATAATTGACCTACTCCATACCAGTAAAAGATTATAAATTTCAACTTCTATACTTCTTTGTAACGATGCTGATAAAATTTTCCTTCTACTCAGCAGCCTTTTATCAGATATTTTACAATAAAATTCATCTCACAGAATTTTTTAAATTTTTTTTTTGAAACTCCTCCCCCCCCCCCCTTCCCCCGCCTCTCCCAGAAAATATTATATGTGCTAACCTCTTTTTTTTTTTTATGACCGTGGTGTCCGGGCCAGCTTTCGCGCACCTCGACTAAATCCATGGGATACCTGCCACCTCGTCTCTTGAGAACTAACTAGGTTGTGATCAAGTATGTATAGCACTCTGCCCGATAAGCAGAATAATGCTGCTCTTGAGAACAGCAACATTTAATCCAAGTAGTCAATCAGTAGCTAGCAGGAATCAATTTTATTAAACAATTCCTAGAGACCCTCTGGTTTGTTTGCTCCAACCTACGCAACGTCCCAATTTACATGCTGAAATTGTAACTTAATAACAGGCCAATTTGTGCATTTGGTATGGAGGAGAATATTTTTCATGATGAAACCATTTTCCAGTGTTTGGTGATCGGAAATCTTTTTCCAAGGAAAATATTTTCCAACAAATATGCCAACTCTTACTCCATACCACTTCTTTCAACCGAATGCTCAAACATATCACCAAAACACTATCATCACACCCTATCCTCCACCTTGTATAATTATCATGTGTCACCTACTTTTCACCCAACCTAACACTAGAAAATAACATTGAAATGATTTCCTAATATAAGATATTTTGCAAGGAAAACAATTTCCACGTAGCAAACACATAATTGTTGTATATTCAAGGTAATTGACAGGTATCTTTATACCAATGCAACTAACAAGAAATGCTGAATCAATGAATTGAGACAAGTTGCAACTTCATATCAAGAACAGAGCCCCCAAAAATACAGAGGAAAAGAAGAGAAGCTTACGAATACAGAGCGAGTGCTCGTTTAATAACATATATGGCATTAGCATACTTTGTCTTCAACCTACTGTCATCACATTCTCTAATTGCTTTGTCGATCTCCATCAACTCTTTAGAAAAAACTGAACCTTTCTGCACAGAAGCACAAATGACAAAAACAAGCCCCAGATTCAATATCTCTGAACTTTTACACTAAGCATACATATCATTGAAAAAAACCTTCTGACATATAGATTTAGAGAACATAATGGATCACTAAAATCAATAAATACTTCCTCTGTCTCAATTTATTGGCACTTCTCACTTGTCAGAACTAATTTAACCAACTTCTGTGATACAGCCAAGGGATAACTACACCCCCAAAATCTAGCTATTAAGGTGGAAGATCCCAAGGCTATATAAACCCCATGTCAACACATTTCTAAACCGATGTGGGACTCAAGTCCTATACCTTGCAATGGATCATAACAAACCACCACGCTCCACAAGTAGGTGGCTCTTTTCCAAGTAGCCATTTTCGAGACAGGTGCCCAGGCGCCCATGGCTGGCTGTGCACTAGACATTGCTAGCCCCGGGAGAACGCTGCAATACCGGCGTCACCATCCATGGAAAGGCGGGCAAGGAGAGTGGTGGGTGGCTCTGATACCATTAATAAAACCAAGGGAAAACCACACCCCCAAAAGCTAGTAGGGGGAACGTCCAAGGCTATATAAACCCCACATCACATTTCTATATGTGGTACTCAAGTAACATACCTTGCAATGGGATTATAACATTCTGGAGCTAAATCAACTAAGGTTAATTCTTTTTTAGGAGTAGTCTTAATTTGGAAACTACACAAAATGAAGATCAAAATGTCAACCAAGTTCACTCAGCTTGAATCTTGAAAAGTACATAAGGGAGAGGGGAATATTCAGTCTCCATAGAAAAGCAGAAATCTATGCAAAAGATAATTGTTACCAACAAATGAACTACTCAACAAGATTCTTTTTTTTTTGTAAAGATTGAAACTTTAACAGTGAAAAATTTACCTGGAGTTCAAGGGGTCAATCAAGAACACAAGAAAATCAGCTTTGATAGACACAAGGGAGATTTTGGTAATTCAGGAAATGGCTTAAAAAAGTAATCTTTTTTCTTATATATCTTTCTTGGGATTAGCCTTTCTTGAAAAAGAAGGGGAAATGTGAATTTGCTTTAAGAAATTTTTTTGGTTGCCAGCAAGAAGGTGGGAAAGAAGATTATATATCCATATGGAAGACTGGACAATGGATCGGGTAAATGTCACAATTCATATGATTTTATTATTTTCCAATTTAATTCATAGGATAAGATTAGATGCTTTTGGAATATTACTTTAATTGTTTCCCCCTTTTTTGGCAAGATTTTTATGTTCATTTAACGAATTTGTATTCTACTGTTATTAATGTTATGTACTTACATGCCACTGAAAAGCAATTTCTCTGTGCATTTCATATTATTTGACTTTTATATTAAAAATAAATACTATTTTTTATTTTACTTGTTAAATTTTTTTTAAAAAATTATTATATTTTTTCCTTTTTATCCTTAGTAGGTAGGAAGGAAAAAATATAATTTTCTTTTAAAATTTTAAAATTAAACAAGTAAAAAAAATTATTTTAATATAAGAGCCGAGTAATATAATATAGAGGAAGTGCATGGACAACTTTACTGAACTCGCTTCTTTAGGCATATTCAAACTTTCATGCCTAGTTGACATCAAATACTATGTTAAATTATTGTTTTGCTTATAGTATTTTAAAAATCATACAAGATTAAGTAAGTAATATATCTCTAATTAAAAAAAATTAAGGGGCGAGCTAAATCAACAAAATCGATCAAGTAATATGAAACGAAGGGAGTAATATATAAGAATATCGAAGAATAGCATATTACAAAGATGAGTTAAAATTTTGTAAAGTCCTTTTTTTATCCCTCTTTAGAAGCTTCCATTTCTTTTACTCTCTTGATAATTCGAACTCACAACATTCGAGTTGAAATCGAGGAGTGCTTACCATATAAGCAACACTCTTCTATATTGGTCATTTTTTTCTTGTTACTTGCTAGTGCTATTATTCTGTGTCAATTCTTAGACATTATTCCCACTAAAGTAAAGTCTAGAACTACTAATAAAGGTGAGTGAAAAATTATCAAGATAAAGTGTGAGTTTTATCATGCCTTGTTTGTTTGATTCTTTCTCAAGATCTTTGGGGATAAATGGGCCAGAATCTTGGGCCATATGTTTGTACTTTCTTGGATCAAGTTTAATGGGCTTCTTCCTCGGGCGATTTAAACAAAGAGATATTTACGTTGTACAACATACTTACTATAGTTAATTACATAAGTGACATAACTTTTACATCTTTTCATAAGTAGCATAATTTATATCATTTTTAGCACATCTACAAAAATCTGCACATTTATTTATTTAAGTAAATATATTAAATGAGGTGTCACAAATTAAGATCCACATTTATGTCTTTCTTTCTATTCTAATTTCTCTCTCCGGTAAATGGTACCAATTTCATTATTCTCACATATTTATTTTTATAATTTTTGTTCATTCTTATTTTTTTTATTCTATATATTTGACATAATTAAATATTCTATATAAACAAATAGGATCTTTCAGTACTATTTAATACTTTTTTTATATCATTTAAAAAAAAATATGAAAAAAAGTTCAGAAATTGACTACATAATCTTCACAATTTGATTGGGTCATCATAAAATTTGTAAAGTTACCTTGTCATAAATAAATCATGACGATCAATCGAAATGACCACCAAATTTTGACTCATAGATACTAATTTAGCCAAAAATAAGCCACCAAATCCTAAAGATGAACACTAAAATGTTGAAAAATGGATAGTACTTAATAATAATGATAACATAGGTATAAAATGGTAAATTATTTTTTGATCTTTTAAAATTGGACAAATAAAATTGAACATTTATGTTGAACGGAGGAAGTATTTGATTGTTTTCAACGTGGGGAGAAAGGATATATGTGTCACCAGTTTGGGATACTGAAAATATACAAAATTCTTCAATGACAAAAATGCATATGCAATTAATTAGACTCTGGTAAAGTTTTCGTAGGCAACAATGGTGTACTTGAAAATAGTTGAAGTTATAGGTCAGAATATGCATTTAACTCACTACTGAAAAATCAGTATGTTTCCATTGAAATTTTCTATTGAAAAATGTATAGAGATTTTGATTGAATCAGTGAGAACTAAAAAAATAGTATTGCTTTCACATGAAAAAATTAGAAAACTTCTCAGTATTTCAATGAGAATTTGTTTCCCTCTATGTGTTTAACGAGATGGGTAAATCATGTTTTATAACACAAATTTCTCATTAATTCGCAGTAGAAAAGACTCTATTTGAAGGGGAGCCTTGGAGTAACTGGTAAAGTTGCTGCCATGTAACCAGGAGGTCACGGGTTCAAGCCGTGGAAACAGCCCTTTGCAGAAATGTAAGGTGAGGCTGCGTACAATAGACCCTTGTGGTCCGGCCCTTCCCCGGACCCCGCGCATAGCGGGAGCTTTAGTGCACTGGGCTGCCCTTTAGAAAAGACTCTATTTCTAGTAGTGACTTGAAAAAAAATTAAAGTACGTACAGACTTTGCGAGTGGAAAAAGAATTCACCTGAAAAACTAGTCAAAACCACTTGCTAAACCTGAATATCATCATCAATTATTTTTTAAAAGCACAATGTGTAATCAAACGCTAATTTTGAATTTTATTTTTTGAAAAAATAAAATAAAATCGTGTCCACGGGAGCTTAGAAAATCATGTCAAAGATGAAATTATTTAATTACGACAAGATAGAAATTTGCTTCCGTATGTTTCTTTTGTTCTTACTATTTGACTAACACTTGGAATAAAATAAATAAATAACTATTATTTTAATTTTTAAAGACTGGCCATTAAAGCTCTACCTAAATTCTAAACAACAATCATTTTCATTAGCAACTCATCAATAAGTCATTGTTCTTGGGAATCCTATTTGGTTACGACTTTTTAAAAGTAATTTCTTGTTGTCCAATGAATAATAGAACGTGAAACTTATCCGAATTAAAGGTCCAAAAGGCCTATTACATCCACTCAAATTAAATGAAAGGAAAAAAAAAAAAGTTACACATACTCAACTTGAAAAGTTTTTCTAGTTGACAAATGAATTAAATACGTGAAAAGAAGATGAGAAAAATAAAAACTTGAATCTATACATATGTTTGTCTAAGTTCAACATTTTATTATTGGCATTTATTGCTTCCATTTTGATTTTGCTTTTCGCGGTGGCACTTTCCAATTGGTTCTCTAATTCGTTTGGATAGTACAATAGATTTCTCTATAATGACAACGTTTATTTCAAGATTCCATGATTGTCATAGAAAAGTATTGTTATATATGTATAATGACATTAGACTTTTAGATCTCATTTAGTTGTTATTCACAAAAATATACAAAATTAGAAAAAATCTGAATGTACAAGAGGCAAATATCAATAGTTTTTTTCCTCGTCAAGTTATGACCATAATTGTTGGACACCACAAAATACAAAAAAAAAATCTTTAGATATTTTTACTTAAAATTTACTATGTACGTGATATTAATGATGACTACCATAAATATTTTAAAATTTTATTTCACATACATAATATATTTCTTACAAAATATTATTACATAATATTTGAGTATGACTATTATAGAGCGGTAATTTTATAAAGAGTGTACTGGTATAATAAATGTTATTATTGTTATGTATAAAATGTTATTATAGAAAAGTAAAATATAACATGAAAAATCATTCTGAAGTAAATCAGGTTATTTTAATGAAATGTTATTATAATGAAGGATCGTTATAAAAAGGCTTGATTGTAGTATTTGGTTGAAGTTGAAAAAATAAGTAGGGATTTGAAGTTGATGTTGAAAATAGATATTTAAAAGTTTGAAATTATATTTAAATATGAGTTTTTTTTGAAAAAAAATTAAAATTTTGTGTGTGAAATCAAATACTTTTCTAACCAGTTTTGTTAGGAGTGTTTTCCCCTTGATGGTTTGAGGAAAGCGCATGGCAAATAAGTAATCAGTTGACTGCCCTTTTCTTCGTCACGTGAATAAGGTCTTAAATTTGTATGTCGTACAATTTTAAATTAATTGAGGCTTTAATATAAATATTGAATATTATATAAAATAATAAAGGAAAAGCTAGCTTGCTAGCCACCTTTTAATAAATCTTGTATAATGTGAATTTGAATTAATTAAAATTTTAATGAATTAAGTTTCTCTAAGTAATTATCTAACTAATAATTATTATTTTTCAAAAAGATTTAGCTACCCAATGCTCATGTCAATTTATTGTGTGATCAAACAATTTCTTTTCTTTTCCTGTTTTGATGATTGTGGTGTTTAAGCCACATTTTGTATACTTTGACTAATTAGAGATATTTGTTATTTTTCACTAATAACAAGTATCACGTAATTTTGTATATTAAAATTAAAATTAAAAAAAATTATTTAATATTTTTTTTGTCTTCATTAAAATTTGAATCGGAAACTTCAAATCTCATGGTTTAACCACGTGTTGCCATCATGTATGACAAATAATTAATTAAGCTAGCGTTTGATTATAGATTTCTAAATATTTTTGGTAAATATTATTTGGGTGAAGATTTGGGTAAAATTTCATCATATGTTTGATCATAGTATTTGAGAATTGGAAAATATATTTTACTTTTTTAAGAAATATGATTTATACCTATAAGTTTTAAAACTATCAAAACTCGTCATAAATTTGTATTACATAGCAAGATAGAAACATCGATGTAACAAGATTCATGACTTTCGCAACAAGTCAGTTGAATCTTCGTTGCAGCAAATAAAAAGTAGTGAAGTACGACTATTTTTACTTTCAAAGATAAAAATTAGTGTAGAATTTGAATAAATAGAGGATGTTTTTGTAATAGATAAAAGTTTGGTGTAGAATTTGAATTTTTAAAAACTTTCAAATAATGAGATTTGACCTAAGTATTAATTTTTTCTAGTATTTGAAAATTTAAATTATTTATCAAAAAAAATTATTAAATAATAACAAATTATATGAACAAATATTATTTACTAAATTTTGACCTAAGTCGATTGCACCGCCTTTGTTATGTCTGCTGGTTCATAGCACTTGGCACTGCCTTCAAGGCGTTATAGGAAGATTACTTCATGGGATTGTTTTGTCTTGTTTATTGAGACATGGTGAATTACACGTACACATTTATCGTTAATAGTGAAATTAAAAATTTCGCTAAAAAAATTTAAAATATAAAAAAATAAATATAAATTATAAATAATATAACTTTTTATCAAAAAGTTTGAATGAACCTCTAACCTCAAGCTAATTTTGTCCGTCCTTATAGTTAAATGAGAATTGATTTTATAGGTTATTTATATTACTAATATTTTTTATAATTTTTTATAAAAAAATTATTTTTATATGTAATAGATTGAAAAGATTATTTTTTCTATTTATTTTGTAAGTGACTGAGAGATCTTAATTTCTCGAAAATGCGGTGTGAGGAATATTTAATGTGTTTGTATATGTGACAATTTGAGAACCAATTGCTTCCCACGTCAAAGCGGTAACTTTTGTCAATAACCTCACATATGTTGTTCATATTAATAAATCCATTAAGAGTTTTAAGTTAAGATTCAACTACTAACTAAAGCCAAACATAAGGACAAACCACTATTATCATACAACCAAAGTTAAGTTTGTCACCCAAACAAGTCAAAACTAAAATTGTCTTTTCATAAGCAGAATTTTATTTCTATGATTGTAGATTTGTAGCGTTAATATGAATTTGTGATCACCTCAACTAATCTCACGAGTTCAGGGGAGAATTTTCTCTCTTATTTACTTCTTTATAGGTGACACTGCTTATGAAAAATCCTGCGTACGCCATTGCACGAGCTAATATGCTACTTCCCATTAGTATAGTTACTGAATAACTTTGCCCATCCAAAATTGAATATATGGAGAAAAAAAAAGTTACCTAATTCTTTTTACTTCGATAAAATTTGAATCTAAAATCTTACGATTCTTGATCATTTTCTTAATGGTTACACCACATTCTTTTTACTATTTCTTTTATTTCAATTTATTTGACTTATTTTAATTTGATACGGAGTGTAAAAAAAAGACTTTTGAATTTTGTGATTTAAAATTTAAAATATCAAAATATCGTTTAATCTCGTGGTCTTAAACATGTCATATGAAAAACTGGAATTAAAGAATTGCTTAAAAGAAAAAGAATCATTTTTCTTTTTTAAAAATAAACTTAAAAAAAATAGATCAAATAAACTAAAATGAGGAGAATATTTTTGACAAGGACTCAAAATGAATTAAGATATTTCTATTTTGTAAAACACTGGCCAGTAAAGTTGGAAAGCTTAATCTGTATAATCACTTGCATTAACAACTTAAGTAAGTACTATAAATCATATCAAACCATTATTAAATTTAGAAGGGTAATAATTTATCCTTGTCAAATGAATCAGCGCACGTGAATTCTATCCAAAAGGCTAAAAGTCCCCACTATCCACTCAAGTCAAAAAAAACACTCAACTTGAATAGTCTTTTTAGTTGAAAATTGAAAAAGACTAATCTTAAAAAAGAAGATCCAGTTAAAAAAACATTTCTTTTATATTTAATAAATTTTAAATTACAACATCTCACCTATAATGTTTAAAATTTCAATTCAAAGAGTTTTTTTTTTGGTTCAGTTTGAGTGTAGCTGATCATCTGAAAAGACTAGCCAACCAACCTCTATCATAACCTTCGGTGCAACCACTAAAGATGTATCATACACGTTAATTTGGAATTATAAAATTCAAAACTTTTTATTTTATAAAATTTTATATTCAGTCAAACGAAAATATATATGCTCTTCATTTTAATTTGTTTGATCTACTTTTTTTATTCATTTAAAAAAAAATGACTTTTTCATTTTTAACAATTTTTTAATTTTAATTTTTCACATAACATGCTTAAAATCACAAGATTAAAAAAAATCTTAATATATTTGACATATTTTCATTTGAGAGAACGAGATTTAAAAGTTTCTCTATTTTTTAAACATTGTGTCAAGTTAAAATAGGTTAAATAAATTAAAAACAGAATTAATTAAAATATCTGAAAACAAACGTCAAATGATAACTGAAAGAACAAAAAGACTTAAACGGTGATCATGCAAAGTGACTCCACCTAATAGAGTATCATTTATTAGGCTTGGGAAAATAAAGAAAGATTATCATATAATTACTTAAATTATCCAAACCAAAAATCTTACTATATAATTAGCCTAAACGTATCTATACTTATTTTAGTCCAAGTTCAACATCTTTATAATCACTACTGTGACACCAAAAAAAAAAACAAGAAATTCTTGAAAGCCATGGAAGGTTTTGGTCTCCACATGCTTGTTGGTCGATGGTTTATGGTATTTGCTTCACTTTTAATCTTGTCTGTCGCAGGTGGCACATACATATTTGGTCTTTACTCAGAAGAAGTAAAGATTTCACTAGGTTATGACCAAACAACCTTAAACTTGCTTGGTTTTTTCAAAGATTTAGGTGCAAATGTTGGAATTATATCTGGTCTAATCAATGAAGTAACCCCACCATGGGTTGTTCTTCTTCTTGGTGCATTTATGAATTTTTCTGGGTATTTCTCTATTTGGCTTGCTGTTAATGGGAGATTGAGTAAACCTAAAGTTTGGCAGATGTGTTTTTGTATTTTCATTGGGGCAAATTCACAAACTTTTGCTAATACTGGGGTTTTAGTGACTTGTGTCAAGAATTTCCCAGAAAGTAGGGGAATTGTGATTGGACTATTAAAGGGGTTTGTTGGTTTAAGTGGTGCTATACTTACACAATTATATCATGCCTTTTATGGGAGTAATGGGAAATCTTTAATCTTGCTTATTGCTTGGCTTCCTGCTGTTGTTTCTTGTGTTTTTCTTAGAGTTATTAGGACTATGAAGGTGACTAGGCAAGAAAATGAGCTCAAGATTTTTTACCAGCTTTTGTTTATGTCACTTGGTTTAGCTGGTTTTCTCATGGCTATAATTATAGTGCAAAATAGAGTTGAGTTTAGTAGTGTTGGTTATTGGTCAACTGCTGGTACCATTCTTGTTTTGTTATTGGCTCCTATAATTCTTGTTATTAGAGAAGAGTTGAAACTTTGGGACACAAAGAAACAAGTTTTGGATCATCCTGTTGAGGTTAAAGTTGCTGAGATTGAGAGGCCGCTTCAATCATCAGCAACTGTTGTCCCAATTAATGATCAGAAAGAACCTGTTTCTTTCTTTCAAAATGTGTTTAAGCCACCAGAGAGGGGTGAGGACTATACCATATTGCAAGCAGTTCTTAGTATAGATATGTTGATTCTGTTCATTGCTACGATTTTCGGAGCAGGGGGGCTTTTGACAGCTATGGATAATTTAGGCCAAATTGGTAAGGCTTTAGGCTATCCTAAAACAAGTATCACTACATTTGTGTCACTTGTGAGTATATGGGGTTATCTCGGGCGAGTAGGTTCTGGATTTGCCTCTGAGATTTTCTTGGAGAAGTACAAGTTCCCGCGTCCTTTGATGCTTACAATAGTGCTGTTTCTCTCTTGTGCCGGTCATGTTTTGATTGCGTTTGGTGTGCCAAACACTCTGTATGTTGCCTCTGTGCTAATGGGGCTCTGTTTTGGAGCTCTGTGGCCGTTGATATTCGCAATCATATCTGAAATCTTTGGCCTTAAGCACTACTCCACATTGCTCAACTTTGGTGGTGCTGCAAGCCCGATCGGAGCCTACATATTCAACGTTAAAGTAGCTGGTAATTTGTATGACAGAGAAGCAATGAAGCAAATGGAAGCTCATGGGATCATTAGGAAGCGCGGTGAAGACTTGAATTGCACTGGAGTTGAGTGTTATAAGTTGTCTTTCTTGATAATTGCAGCATCTACTTTCGTGGGGTGCATTGTTTCGTTGGTTTTAGTACTCAGAACATTCAAGTTCTACAAAGGGGATATTTACAAGAAATTTAGAGAACAAAGTAAAGCAGTGGATGCTACTGAGTCTCAGTCCAGAACAAATGGTGATGCTCCATATAGAACACACACATAGCTACAAGCCAAGATTTTACTTGTTTTGAGCTACAATTTGCCAATGCATTATTCAGTCTGATATGTGATTATAGTTTTGACATCTTGTGCTTAAGGCTGATATCAGTATGTACAAGGGGTTGAAAGTGTGTACAAATATTTTACAAGTTGAATTTTATATATGTAATGGAAGATTTGTTTAACTAAAGTTGTGTAGAAATAAAGCTTAGAAAGTCAATTACAAAGATTTACAAGCAACCTTCAGTGATTATAACTAAGGTGCCACAAAATCATAGCAGTATTTACAACTGAACCTAGCTCCCAGTGATTCTGGCTTTAGGCCGAATCGGCTCGATTCACTTGTATTTTACTCCTTAAGTCTCAATTTATTTGTCTGGTTTTGATTTGACACGAAGTTTAAAAAAATGCGGAGACTTTTCAATCTTGTGGTCTTAAATTAAATATATGATGTTTTTTTATTTTCTCATATTTGGTTGGACAAATTATTTGGAAAACATTTTTTTTAGGAAAACAAGTTCCTTAAAAATGAAGAAAATAACTTCTTAAAGCAGGTAGGAAAAACAAGTTAAGTGGCATTTTATGTTTATTGTATCCTTCCACCCTTCAAATACCCCCAACCCCTACCCCTTGACCATCCCACCCCCGCCATCCCTGAAGTCCCACACCCCACCCCCTCTCACCTCTATATTTTCTTTGTTAGATTACATATAAATGCTCTTGAAATAACATATTTCTTGCTTACTTGTCAAACACTAGAAAATAAGTTAGAAATCAACTTATTTTTCAAAAAAATATTTTCTATGAGAAATATTTTCCGTCATACCAAACACACCCTTAATCTTCACCCTTGCTTTAGAATGAAAAATATCCTGGTAAGTGCTTTTAATTTAATAAGCATAACACTATACAAATTTAGATTAATTGGAGCCGCAAAACATACGTCCGGAGATTGGGTGGGAAACAAAAATCACACAGCCGAAATAAGGCTTCTATGCGAACCAAAATATGTCAGGACCATGCTACAATCACTGCTGCAAAAGGATAGATAACAGAAAAACAGTTCCCTGTATTTTCCAGCCACATGAATTTTGCCATCCACTATTATTAACCAAAATAAAAAGAAATCATTGTTGTAGGCAGTAGCAAATTTGTATTTTCTGTATTGATTGGGGCAGAAAATTAAGATAAGATAGTACTGTAATAATAAGGAACATAACCAAAAATACAAGATCCAAAAAGGACTTTTGATTATGGGCCATCCACCATGTCGATAACAGTACTAGTCCGACAAAATGTGACCCAACCAATTCTAAGCGCCCGTGAATTTTGATTAATTGGATCAATGAACTTTGAATATTAGACCATTAAACTAAAAAAAATATTCATCTATGTAGCTTTCTTTTGATGCCATGTCACTTACTAAACTTTCGAATTTCTCAAATGATTTGCTAAGTTTCGAATATTTGCAAGGTTGTTCTTTATTTTTTAAATAAATTCATGTCAAGTCGATTATAATTACTTGATAAATATTTCATTTCACCAAATAATATTTTTATTTTTTTCACTAGATAAAATATTCTCTCAACTTAGTAAATATTTAGTCAGATAAATAAAAATCTCACCAAATAAAAAGTACATTGGTTTGAGGAACAAAGGGGTGAACAAAATTGGTCAATAATTAGTTCATAGTTTTTCACAATCACTAATGTACAATCTAGAATCAAATCTACATAACTCTGTGACTATAGAGACGAATGTTGGATATAGTGATCCAGAAGCTTTGTGTACTGAAAAGGCTCTCGTTTTACGGATCAAAGGTAAGCACAACATCTAGTCCGTCTTAATGACCGAAATGAATGGTCTCTGCGTCTCTGCTCGTTATGTGTTCCTAAATCTAACTCTTTTACACTCACGGAAAGTTTAAAAACAACTCATGATTATTGAAACCTCTCGAATTTACTTAAGAATTGAAACTTTACCACAAAAATAAATAGCCCCAAGTCATATATGAAAAACAAACGGACAAGCGTGAAAAACTAATTGATTGACAATATAAGGAAAACAACTATGAACTACCTATCTATCTTTGGTGTTGATGTTACTGGTTCCTTTGACCCCATTGTTTCTTCATCATCAATCGAACCACTTTGCTCTCTGAATTTCTTATATATATCACCTTTATAAAATTCCCTTGTTCTAATTGCCAATACAAGTGAAACAACACAACTTATCAATGTAGCACATGTGATTACCAAAAAAGCCATTTTATAACACTCCACACCAATGCATGTCAAATCTTCACCAGCACCTCTAGTCAATCCTTTAGCCCTCATTTGTCTCAGCGCCATTTTATCATACAAATGGCCTGCAACTCTAACATTGAGTATATATGCACCAAAAGGGCTAGCTCCACCACTCAAATTGTACAAAGTTGAGTAGTATTTTAGCCCAAATAACTCCGATACAATGGCGAATATCAACGGCCATTGTGCTCCAAAACAGAACCCCATTATGATTTAAGCAATGTAGAGGGAATTTGGTACCCCAAACGCGATGAGAAGGTGCCTGCTTTTTAGGCCAGCTCAGTTCTCTTATCCATCGGTCCAATGCACTGGGCTCATCTCATGGAGGGAAAAGCCAAAATGTAGTTGTCTTGTTCGCCGCCTGGTGCATGACAGGAGGAGGACTAATGTGAGCATTAGCGGACGAGGGAACTTGTATTTTGACAAGAAGATTTCGGACACAAAGCCTGAGACAACGCGTCCGAGGTAGTTCCATATGCTGAGTAAGGGCACGAACGTTGTGATGCTCGTTGAAGGATAGCCTAACGCCTTCCCAATTTGGCCTAAGTTGTCGATTGCGGTCAGTGTCCCGCCTACCCCAAAAGTTGTCGTTGTAAACAGAATCAAGAAATCTAAGCTGAGAATCGCTTGCAGTATCGTGTAGTGGCCCTAGCCGGTGGCTTAAACACATTGCTGAAGCAAGAATTTGGCTTTAGGTCACTAATTTCTAGTTCTGGTTGATTTTGTTGTGCTAGTTGAACAGAAGACGAAGTTTCCGTGACAACTTTCACTTGTGGAGGATCATGTAAGATTTGTTGCTTACATTTCCATAAGTTAAACTCTTCTTTGAAGACAAGAACTAAAGGGGCAAAGAGCAAAATCAGCACTACAGCAGCACTTCCTACATATTCAAGCCTAGTGAAACTTACCTTATTTTGGACAACAATTACAACCATGATAAAACCAGCAAGGCCAAGTGAAATGAACAGAAGTTTGTAGAAAATTCGGAGCTCGTTGGCCTGTGTAACCTTCATAACCCGAACAGTTCGGAGAAAAAAGCAAGAAACAACAGTATTAGCAAATGTCTGAGAACTTGCACCAATACATATGTAAAAACACATTTGCCAAACAGGTGGTTTAGCTATGCGTCCTACGACAGCAAGCCATATCATGAAGTAACCAAAGAAATTCATGATTGCCCCCATGAACAGAACTACCCATGGTGGAGTGACTTCGTTGATAAAACCGGATATCATTCCGACATTACCACCTAAGTCTTTGAAGAAACTTAGTAAGTTTAAGGTTGTTTGGTCATAGCCTAATGAGGATTTGATCTCATTGCTATAAAGGCTGAATAAGTAAGTTGCACCAGCCATTGACATGATTAGAAGACAAGCAAAGACCATGAACCATCTGCTCATGATAAGGTGGATGCTAAAGCCAACCATATTAGCTTTGCAGCCACCATTTTCAGTTAACTTTGCCATTACCATTGGAAACTTAACTTACGAGATGCTATTTTTCCAGGGAGTCTAACTCTTCAATCGAAAAAAAGACGGTTGTGAGTGGGGAAAAAGGGACTTGTGCTCTCTACTGCTGAAAACACTTACTACTACCATACTAAGGTGGGGTTCTTATATACAACAACATTAGCTAACGCGTCTACGCCTCAATCCCAAACAAATTGGGGACGACAGTTATATACACCATCAGTGTAAGAAACTCGTTTTACTATCAGGTCAACCAAGAGATATCTACATAACCGTTCTTAAAATGTGGGAGACATGTTAGTTGCTACAATAGGTAAAGACAATATGATGGTGTAAAGCTTTTAACTTAAATTCTATATACAAATGTGAAAGAGCTTCACATTCACTTTTAGTATAAAAAATCGTTACATTGTCCGTCTATATATAACTTATAGCGTGTTTGATCAAGTTTCTAGAAAGTCGAAAGGTATATTTTTTTAACTTTTTGGAAATTTGACTATTTGAGGTGTATGGACAAAAACAAAATATGTCTTTGAGCAGCAACATAAAGAAAAGCAGAAATTAACTCTTTCAAGAAAAAAAATGTTTTTTCTAATATTTATATTTCATTAAGTTAAGGTCGAATAGCTTAATAGACACTTATACTTGCATCGTCATGTTGACATGTTTACCCCTATTTCACGGATTTTTTCATCTATATAATTTAACTTGATTAAAACTAGTGTTTTAGTGATTGTTTAGCAAGTAGGCCTAACAAAAATTAATGTACACTAAAAAGCAAAGTGGATTGCACAATTTAACTTCGAATTAGCTTCAAGGCTTAAGCGCACCTCAGTCTCACGGTGAGACTCTCACCCCCGAACTTTTATTTTTGTGATTGATAAGAGAATTTGTGGCTGCTACCCTTCGGATTAACGTCAAATCAACTTTTTGGAAGGAAAAATAAAATATTATAGCACTTCAATTTCAAATGTTTTTACAAATTTAACCTCCTCAGCATGTGTCTTGACTAAAGTAATATAGTACTATATGTTTGACAAATGTTTACATTATTAAATCATGTCATTTATCTCTGTCCCAGAACAATAATTTAAGTTCCAAAATTTGGGGATCCAATATTTGGAAAGAGAGATTCATTTGATCCAGGGAGAAAATAAACACTAAATTAATAAATTTTAAGTTTTACATATATTATTGTGATTACTTAATAGGAGTTCATTTGTCTTAAATTATCTATCATGTTTTCTAAAAATATATATCTTAAATTATTTTTTATTTTAGAAGTTCAAGATAAAATTAGTACCCTTAGTAACAATTGTTCTTGAAGACTACACAGTTCAATTATGAGTGATGACATATAAATAAGATAAATATTCAATAGAGAGATGATATCGTAATTCATATCAACTTTAAAGATTCCATTCTATTCGAAAAGCTTGTAGCATTAGTGCCGATAAATCCCAATTTAGTGTCTCGTCTCCCCCAATAATTCCTATGCCTTCAACTCGTTCTTTTCCCTCTATCAATTACATAATAGAATCTCTTTGAAAGAAAGAATCTATATGTGTTCAACTCTTCCTCCCCTTTTACCTTTGTACTCGAGGGTCAACCTTCCTCCTCACAAGAAAACTTTTGCATGCCTCTATTATCTTTTGGGAGGCCTACGCTCAAATAACAAAGGTGACAAAAGCTTACCAATCAAAAGAAAAGGTGACAAAAACTTGCACTTCAATCTACATTGCGTTAGAATAGACAAGACCATCTTAAATGAAGTTTATCCCAAATTATGTTTCTTGTTGTTTTGTATTCTAACGCGTCAAATAATTTGAAATGGAAAGAGTAGTTAAGTAACACACATTTTAATGTTATTAACCATGATAAATTACTTGGACCTTATCTCTTGCTTACGCTGAATTAAGATTTTATTGGTCTTTTTTGACCAGCGAGACACATTTTAATTTTATCAACCATGATAAATTACTTTGGCCCCAATTGCACATACTTTTTGTTTATTACATATGCATTCTTTTTTTTGTGTGTGTGTGATGTTGAATTCTATGGACTAAAACATAGATTCATGACAACCACATGACACTAATAATATGGTAAACTGTTAGTGGGAGAAAAGGGACTCAATGTTGACTTGTGTTTGTCAAATTGATGAATGATGATGCTTTGAATAAGTGGATTATATCGATTATATGAATCACGGACCAACAAATTGACATTTATTTTTTTGTAACTTGTGTTTGTTTATTATACTTTTTTGTGTCAAAGTAAGTGTTGTTTTAGCTCATTTCACGTTTATTAAGAAAAATATAGGTTATTAAGTTATTTTCTCTGTTTTATATTAGTTGGTCATCTTATTAAAAATAATTGTCTCATATTAGTTGTTCACCTTACTAAATTAAGAGAGAATTAATTAAAAAAAATTCACATTACCCTTGTAATTATTATTTTTTGAAAGTGTGAACACTTGTTTGTAAAGTTCCAAAAAAGTTTTTAAATGGTGAATTAGTAAAACTAGCTTCTTGTTTATGATTTCTTAAAATGCGTGTAAAATAGAAAGTGGACAACTAATATGAAACGGAGAAAGTATTTTTATTAGACATTTCTTGAGAATTGAACATTATTAAGAAGAAATGGTTCCTTAATGTATAATTGGAAACAATAATTATTTTTTTGTGTTGATTTTCTAAAGTATAACTTATTTTACGATAGTATTTTTTACTAAAATAATATTTATTTTAAATCTGAGACTTACATAGGGAAAATAACATTTCCTTTGTGTGAATCTGTCCTCCAATCAGTCCAATAATACTCTTTAAGCAAATTAATAAAAAGAAATGATACCCCTCTAGGAGAATTATCTTAATCTAGTGGTGTAGATCACCTATTGGAGAATCTTTTAGATAATATTTGGATTAAAAAAAAATCAGATGTACCGATTTCAAAAATAAATATTAGGTGGGATGACAAATTTTTGAGCATGTTACCAGTTTTTAGCCATTGTTTAGAAAATAATAAGGAAATAGCATCCATATGGATTGTGGTGTAATGAATGGAGCTTTACATCTTTAATCAGAGGTCTTAAATTCGACCTTTGAGTATGAAAGAAAACTCTATTGGGAGCGCTGCCCTCAAAATGGATCATACAGTGCATGATCCAAATTAATCAAAGCTCCAATTGGAGTATAAGACACCGAAAAACTATAAAAAAAGAAAAAGGAAAAAGGAAAAAGGACAAAAATAGTCTTACGGCTGAAAATATTCCCATAAAAATGGCCAAAGATTTTGTTTCCAATTTATAGCCGTCTTTGTTGACCAAATCTCGGGCGACTTTGCTATTTCTCTTCTTTTTCTTTTTTTTTTCTCGTCTTTTTATGTTGCCAATTTACTATTTTTTTAAAAATCCTTTTTGCTAGTTTCATTCTTTTTGCTGCTTTAGCTTTTAAAAAATCTACTCTAGGGGTGTGCATCGGTCGGTTCGGTTCGATTTTGTATATTATTGGTTTGGTTTATCGGTTATCGGTTTGTAAACATGAAAAACCGATAACCAAACCAATAAGATATTCGTTATCGGTTTTTGGTTAATCGGTTTTTGGTCCTTAACGGTTCGGTTATCGGTTTAACCGATAAGAAAATGCTCCTATAATATTTTTGATTTCTCTTATTTTCTTCTTCATATATAGACTACTTTCATACATAAACATCTATACAAATTACAAGCATAAGCAAATTCAAATACTTTATTACTAAAATAAACTTATTTTCTTTCTTATTAAGTAGAAAACTTGAATACAGTAGCAACGGTAGCAATTTCTCAAAAACAAAAGCAACACTGATAGGTAGAATGCTATCAAACCAATGACTTTAGAAAGAAAACAACAACACTAAGACAACAACTATAAAATGCAAAAAATAATAGGGTATATATTTAAAATCTAAAGCCACTATTATACAATTATGAATAAAAATATAATCTAAATATAATCTTATTGGGTTGTCGGTTTAACCATTAACTAAAACCTTAAAACCGATACCGAACCGATAGCCCAATAATTTTTTTTACAAAACCGTTTAAAAACCGTTAACCCAATAACCCAATACCAATAAACCAATAATATTTTTATCGGTTCGGTTTATCGGTTAAACCGGTTTTTGCACACCCCTAATCTACTCTTCTATTTTTTAAACAATCAAATATAATTTTGTATTTATTCATTTTTAGCTTATGCTTCTCTTTTTTTATTTTTTGTTTGTTTTGCTACTTTTTTTGTGTTACTGCTTATTTTCTATTGATACATATATATATAATACATATCTGATATATATACACACAATGCAATCATAACAAGTATATTTTTATTCAACAATGATACAATTTCTACACACATTTCATATCGATACATATTATATATAATAATTATACATATTCTATGCAATAATTATACAGCTTTTATACACATAATATACAAATACATATTCTATTTAACAATTATACAATTTCTGTATACATTCTATACCGCCTTTAACTACAATCATTACTCAGATATGTATTTTATACCATAACTATATAATTTTTATACACATCCTATACAATTTTCATATATATCTTATACGTATTTTATACAATAACTATAAAGTTTCTATACACACCATAATATAAATATATATATATATATATATATAGATAGATAGATAGAGAGAGAGAGAGAGAGAGAGAGAGAGAGAGAGAGAGAGAGAGAGAGAGAGAGAGCGCTTATACAGATACATATTCTATATAACAATCATACATTTTCTATGCATTTATTTTTAAAAAAAGCAAACTTTTTTAGCCGAAAAAATAAATTGTAGCGAAATATTTTTTTTTAAAAAAAGCAAAATGAACTATTTAAAAAGGGGGCTGAAACCCCCGAAAAAAAGAAGCAAAATAATTGAACTATTTAAAAAAGGGACCGAATGGCTCAAATTTAAAATGGTCATTTATTGGAATTGATTTAGCTGACTGGCTATTTTATGTCATAACTTTATAAAAGCTATTTTGAATGAAAATATAATGCCTTATGGCCATGTGGTGTCTTTTTTCCAAAAAAAAGAAGAGAAAATAGCCACACGCTAATGCGAAGATAAAATTTGACAAAAATATTTTTTCTTAAAATATAGAAAAACTTATAAAGATTTGAATTCATGAATAACTTTTTTTATTTTAAACTTATAAAGGTTTGAATTCGATGAATCATTTCTCAATTATGAAACTCTAACAAAATTTGAACCCCAAACATTCCTTAATTTTGAACTTAGAAAGGTTTGAATCACATGAATTATTTTTTGATTATAAAACTAATAAAATTTTAAACCTTGCGAATTGTTCTTTGATGTTACACTTATGAAGATTAAACCCAAATGGATTGTTCTTGATTTTGAAACTTTAGCAATTTTTTTGAATCCCTTGAATTATTTTTGGGTCCCTCTTGTCAATCCTTCCAATACACGTTTGCTGAAGTTGTTCTATGTTTTAGTTGAGCCGTTGAGGATATTTTTGTTCTATATATTAATAGCTTTAAATAGTGACTAAGTATTAAAATTTAAAAGTGAATATTTACCTACTTTATCCGATTTTTAATCCAATGCCAGGCAATGAAGCAAATTGTATCAAATCTTCGCACAAATACTTTTGTTTTGAATGGTCTTTAATTTTTACCCTTTAATATTTTAAGTAAAAAAAAAGTTCAAAAATACCTATGACATCAAAATAACAAATAATTTTTGCTTAAATTTATATTATTGTACCATAATATAACATAAATTTTGCCGCTTAATTACTATAGAATTTATGTTGATCAAGGTAAAAGTTCAGTTTAATACGGCATAACTTATTCCTACAGAAGTTATGTCATAAAAAACATAACTTATTCCAACAAAATTTATGCCGTAAAAGGCGTAAATTATTCCTATAGAACTTATGCCTAAGACATAACTTATTCCTACAAAATTTATGCCGTAAAAGGCATAAATTATTTCTACAGAACTTATGCCGAGCGAGACAAAAGTTCGATTTCAAAATCAACAAGTTATATCATAAGAGGCATAACTTATAACTTACGTAGCACGTGGCAAAATCTCTCCAAACTATGCTGCACGAAATTAGGTCATAGATAAGGGTACTTTAACCCATAAATTTTTGGCAAAAATTAAAGTCCATCATATTTGAAAAACAATTAAAGAACACCCTCGAAAATAGCCTAAAAACTTCGTGGACTTTTGGCCATAAATTTTTGAAAAATCTCAAAATCAACTTGTAGTTGAATTCCGGAATTTGAAAACAAGTTAAGTTGTTTTTACTTTTTTCATCCCCACTTCTATCACAAAAATTTAAAAACAATTCTAATTTATATTCATGACCAAACAGAACTCCAACTCCAAAAAATAATTTATAGCTACATAATTTGGACAGGTTGCTAAGATTATTGACAAGGGTTCTAATTGTAAGTATTTTTATTTTCTATACTGCCGATTTTAATATGTTTTAATAATAAGATCTGTTTTATTTGAAGATGGAAAGAACGAAAGATAAGTGTGAAAAACACCAGTTTATAATGGAATACCAGCATCATCTTACATAAATTCATCCTCTAAAGGCTTCTATTGGTTCAAGAATGAGTTTTTTAATTTTATATACACCAGAAGTGGAATTCTATCAACTTTGGAACGGTACAGCAAGCTTGTCTGCTCCAAAAGTTCTTTAACACTATGTTGTGGGAATAAATATTTTGTCTCATTCATCACAATAGTTTTACCCTAATAACACAATTTAGCGCCCAACAAGTGCAGAATGAAGCCCGGATATAGAGTAATTAACACTAAACCATCAGATACTACAATTAAGTCGAAGGCCATTAGGAAAAAGCTAAAACATAAAAGATTGTCTAGAATGACCGATATTCACTCATTGGTACGCATAACGAGCATCAATTCAGCAAATTTAAGCAATTCATCGGCATCCGCCATCTTCACCTCACACTTGTCAATTTCTGATTCTGAAATCTTCACATTCGACATAGTGACATAGAGCTTGTCCACTATCTTCTTCTTCATCACGGGAATCAGCTCCCGCTCATCACACACATTTTGCCTTGTGACAACGAAGGCTGCTCGAAGATCAGCAATGGATGCCCTCAAGGAAGCCACGCCATCAACTAAATCAAAAACATTCGCCCTACAACACAAAGCAAAATAAAACATTGTATGATACTTCTAATGAGTGCAATGAACGCATTACAATGACGAGATAAAAATGAACTAAAGAAAACAGTGCTTATACAAGGATAGGGAACAGTGTGCCATACAGTCAAAAAATTGTATTTAACAAACTGAACATCTGAAGTTACCACATGTAACATGACATCTAGCTTTTTACATTTTTGTAAGAAACACATTACAACTGCTATTTGATACAATATGAACCATTAGAAGAGATTATGCAAGGGTGTCCAGAAGAATACAATGAAACAAGGGTTAGCATGCTACTCTTGGACTCTGCATAACTTTATAATTTGTTTGGATCTCTTACAAGTGACACTACACAACTACATATTACATTCAAAAAGAAAAGCAAAAAAAATAAGTTCTATATAACTACATATTACAAGACACAACACAAAACAGTGCCTATACAAGGATGGGAAACAGTGTGCCATAAAGTCAGAAAAATTGTATTTAACAAACTGAACTTCTGAAGTTACCAAGTGTACTATGACATCTAACTTTTTACATTTTTGTAAGACCAACATTACAAACAGGAACATAGATGGAAAAAGAAAGAAACACATTGCAACTGCTATTTTATGCAATATGAACCATTAGAAGAGATTATGCAAGGGTGTCCGGAAGAATACAATGAAACAGGGGTATAAACGTGCAACTCTTGGGTATGAAGACTTGTCGCCACTCCCTCTACTGGAGGATTACTAAGAGTTCTCCTTAATCCTGAACAAACAGTACCACAAACTGACTCTGAATCACTTTATAATTTGTTTGGGTCTCTTACAATGACACTACACAACTACATATTACATTCAAAAAGAAGAGCAAAAACACAAATAAGTTCTACAAACAAGAGACAACACAAAATAGAGAAAAAAAGACATATTCAGAAACAAGAAACTCATACCTCATATGCTCCTTGAGCCAAAGTTC
The DNA here is from genome assembly GCA_003996215.1 of Jaltomata sinuosa. NCBI lineage: Eukaryota > Viridiplantae > Streptophyta > Magnoliopsida > Solanales > Solanaceae > Jaltomata > Jaltomata sinuosa. The sequence goes on from QJPP01000016.1 coordinate 471,535, forward strand.
TTTTTCACCGTCAACCAAACGATCCAGCTCCAAGACAACTGTCTCATTAGACCTAAAACATACAAAATGGGGGAAAGGATCAATATTACCTAACTCAACAAAATATCTACCAAAAAACAATTATTCATGTAGCAGTAAATATTAATTTAGAGAAATAGTTTAAACCATATGAGCATGAGAGTTACGTAAACAACAGTAACTAAATATTCACAAAAAAACAAAAATAATTAGCACCAAAATTCTGAACTTGACATAGAAAATATACCAAATAAGAAACAAGAGATGGTGAGAGGAAAGGATTACCACGAAAAATGGGAGAGAAGCACAAAGATGATAGTCTTAGAAAGCTGGTATTTATACATCAAGAAGTAGGGCACGTTACTGATGTTGGCCCAGATTAGGCCTACAACGCGGACTGAATGGTTAGAAATAGGCCCACTTATTGAATTTTAGGCTGAAAATAAAAGATGTCCAATTGGATTAAGAAATTAAAAGAAGTTGGAGGACATGGTCCTTTGAATATTTAGTAATAGTCAAATTGCAATTGAGATCAGCAATAGATTAATTTTCTAATTAATCAAGTTTTTTAACTCAACAAAGTAAAATAATTATAATAATTAGGCTATAACTTACCCACTTTTGACAAAATAAAACAATGGATTAAATGAAAAAAATAATTTCCAAATATTTGGTAAGATATTTATTTCAAGACTATAAGACTAAAATTTATACCAAAAGTTGCCGATTAGAGACTTGGGCTGGCAAAAAATTAAGCCACAAAATGGGGCCAGAGAAACAGTGAAACAATTGGTCATTGTAGCAATTTGACTGTAAAGGGAAAAAGGCATCCCTGGAATAGATCTGGTAAATTTAGGTCTTCCCTTGACCAGATCTGCTGATTGCAACAAAAAGAAAACAAAAGTTAGAAAATATACCAGAAAACTTAAAAGATCTAAAACAAAACACTAGAAAAAGAATTAATCTTGGTGACAACATGACAAATCCAATACAGAAAACAAGCAAAAACCTTTAGAAAACTTAATAGAACACTAGAAAAAAATATTAATCTAGGAGACAAACCTTTGAATGGCTATTCACTTTCGAAATATTCATTTTTTGGTGAATTAGAAACATATTTGTCCAGCAAAACAAGTCTACAAATGACTGAAAATAAAATTTGAAGGGTAGTTTAGACATAAAAAGAGAGAGATGAAGGGAACAGTACAAGTACGAGAAGAGATAGATTTGATAGTGGGGATTGTGCGTGTTTATATAGCCCATTGTCAATTAGGGTTTCTGGTATTTAATGTTCCACGTCACCACCACGTTTTTGTCCCTTTATTTCTTTTATAACCTTTATCATTATCTTTCCTTACACTTTTGATAAATAACAGTTCATTATTTTTATAAACTTATAAATTATAAGTAAAATTTAAAATTACAGTAACTTATCTCAAATGAATTTTTTTTATAATCAAACATATTTATCCAATAACAAATTTAAAATTCATATTTTAAAAATATGTTTTTCTTCTTAAATTTCGTCTATCTAAATATGCTTATAACAAAGATGTATTTGAAATTTTAAATAATATTATTTTTTTTTCATTTCAAAATACTTAAATAATTTTTTGGGAAAAGAAAGTTAATTAAAGATATTAATTAAGGTATAAGTTAGGAAAAATTACGGGGATAAAACATTGAAGTGCTTAATTATGGGACTTGGGTTAACTTTTACATAATTATATTTTATAGGTATAGTTTAGCACAAGTAGCTATTATTTTGGGCAACATATACATTTGGGGGAAAGAAACGTATATTACATATTCTCAAACTTCCTCTCACCCAATTTTCGGCGGAATTCACGCCCCACCCCATAGCACATGATCTCCTCAGGATTTCATCCACGATTCACTCTCCAAATCAGAATCCCTCAAAATAAGGTAACTACAATGGCGCTTTAGTGTGGATTTTGCTTCAATTCTCCAAAATACTTTTTGAAGGGTTTCATTATATTTTGTATTTTTTATGATTTTCGTTGATTATTCAATCGGATTTCTCATAATTTCTTCAACTTCATCATTATTTAGTATTATCAATTACCACTTGTCGTGAAGGAATGACGGATAAATACTTCATCTAAGAGGATTACACGAGGACGAAGATATCGATGATCCAAAGGATATTGTTGACAAAGATACTCATCCCGGAGTCGAGGATGAAGATATCGATGATTCAAATGTGCACTCCAGTTTACCTATTTTTATGTTTGTTTTGGAATCGCACTGATTGTAATTTGGTGATGTCTGTATATGTATATACGTATAGTTGAATCTCAATTTTGAGTTTTGTATATGAGATTCATATCTATCAGTATATTCATTTTGAAACGTATATACATAGTTAAGTTGAATCTCAAACTGATATATATAATTCAAATTTATGCAATTGGAATGCTTTGGTTTTGGTTATACATTTGTATATGAGATTCAAATATATACAAATATATATCAACTAAAATGTATATATCCAAAAGTATAATTGAATCTCAGTTTGAGTTATGTATATAATATATTTTTTGAAATGTATGTGCTTAGTCAACTTAATTGAATCTCAAACTGATATACACAATTTCAGTTTATGCACTTGGAATGCTTTGGCTTTGGATATACACTTGTATGTGAGATTCAAATGTATATGAGATTTAAACTTATGAGATTCATTTTGTATATGACATTATACATATATATCAATATATAATATTTATTTTAAAATGTATGTGCTTAGCCAAAATAATGAAGAGAGAATATTATTTGGAAGAGTAAGAATCCCATTTGTGGAGTTTTTTATTTTTAAAAATATTTGGTAACTGAAATTTTAAAATTTCTGTTTTATCACATATACGTATTTGAGAGCCAATGAAGAGAGAATACTTGGAAGAGTAAGAATCCCATGATTTGTGGAGTTTTCCATTTTTAAAAATATTTGGTAACTGAAATTTTGAAATTTCTGTTTTATCACATATACGTATTTGAGATCCATATACAGTTTGTGCGCTTGTTTTCAATTAAAAATAGCTACGATTTGTAATAATGAAACTTAAGCTATGGGCCCTGAATAATTTAACAAACTATAACTATTTATGAAATTTTCGTAATATTTTCTTTCCGTAATTAGCGCATTTTATATCTTGGAAGATACTCCCTCTTTAATTCTTTATACGTTTCAATTTATTTGTCTGATTTTTTTTTTTTAGTCCATTTAACAAAATACCTCTACTTTTTCATATAAATTATTTATTTTAACATATTTTATACACTTACAGTTCATTATTTTTATACACTTCTAAATCATAAGTAAAATTTAAAATTACAGTAACTTATCTCATTTTTTTTTTTAGAATCAAATATATTTTATCCGATAACAAATTTAAAATTTTATATTTTAAAAATGTTGTTTTTCCTTCTTAAATTTCGTCTATCCAAATATGCTAAATAACAACGATGTATTTGAAATTGTAAATAATATAATTGTTTTCCATTTCAAAATGCTCAAATAATTTTTGGGAAAAGGGAAGTTAATTAAAGTTATTAATTAAGGTATAATTTATTACCGTAATATTTTCTTTCTGTAATTAGCGCATTTTATATCTTGGAAGATACTCCCTCTTTAATTTTTTATTCATTTTAATTTATTTATCATTTTTTTTTAGTCCGTCTAAAAAAAGGTCTCTATCTTTTCTTGTAAACTGTTTATTTAAATTTTTTTATATGATATATTTAAGATCAAAAGATTAAAGAATATTTTTATATATTTTATTTTTATTTATTATATTTATCTTTCCTTACACTCTTGTAAAATAAAGTTCATTGTTTTTATACGCTTATAAATCATAAGTAAAATTTTAAATTACAGTAACTTATTTCAAATGAATTTATTTTTATAATCAAACATATTTATCCGATAACAAATTTAAAATTTTATATTTTAAAAATGTTGTTTTTTCTTCTTAAATTTCATCTATCCATATATGCTAAGTAAATAACAACGATGTATTTGAAATTATAAATAATATTTTTTTTTCCATTTCAAAATACTTAAATAATTTTTGGAAAAGGAAAGTTAATTAAAGATATTAATTAAGGTATAATTTATTACCGTAATATTTTCTTTCTGTAATTAGCGCAATTTATATCTTGGAAGATACTCCCTCTTTAATTCTTTATTCGTTTTAATTTATTTATCTACTTTTTCTTTTTAGTCCGTCTAAAAAAAGGTCTCTATCTTTTCATTTAAACTGTTTATTTAAATTTTTCATATGATATATTTAAGACCAAAAGATTAAAGAATATTTTTATACATTTGATGTATCTTTAATTTATGAACGCAAAAATATTTTTTTTTTTATATTCTTAAACTTCGTACCTCATCTACGAGGTAGTGATACGGACTGCGTACACTCTATCCATTTCAGATTTCATTTTGTGGGAATATACTGAGTATGTTATTATTGTTGTTATTGTATTCTTAAACTTAGTGCCAAATTTAAACAAATAAATAATTTAAAACAAAGGGAGTGCTATATTCTCATTAAAGAAAAATAATAGTTTTGATAATAAATAATCAATACATTTTTATACTTTAAAAAGATGTATTCATTTTGCACCATTAAAAATTTACTACTTTAGAAATCTATTTATAATAACTAATTACTTTTTAATCCAATGTGTGAAGAGAGAAACTCTTTTGCCTTGAAATGAAATATAATTTCTTGGGTTAAAAGTAGGTTCCTCCATTGAGAAGCTAAAGATGTGGGAATTCCGCAATTACATTACTTTTGCACTTAGGGAATATAATCCAACACATTTATATTTCCAATAAATATAATATTTAATTTATAATGAATTGAACCGCTATTGGAGTTATTGTATAATTACTCTCTTAGTCTCTTGAATTGTCGTTTCAAAAGTTGTAAAAATATATGAAATTATTAAAGGTATTATTTTCTTCATTTCTAAATAAATAAATTTTTGAGGTGCGATACTACTCCTTCAAACTGTCATCCTCTCTGTCTAAACTACAAAGGGATCGTTTGATAGAGTGTATAAAAATAAGTATTGAATATGAATATATTAGTAATATTAAAATTAGTTATGTTGAAATTATTTCTTATCCAAATAACATATATTGCTATATTTTAAAGAAAAATTATATACTTTCTTCACAAAGCTTTATTATTTATTTTTAAAATAAAAATATTTTTTCTTTTGGTATTCCTACTTAAAATAATACATGTATATTAGGTGTGGCTTTCATTTTCTATAAATATTAGGTGCTTGAGCATTGTATTTTATTCTAATGACCTTATCCAGTTTTGTATTTTTTATTTTAATATGTATATATATAACAACAAAAGTTCAAGACTATGTTTAGTAATTTGCTTTACTTCTTTTGCAAAACAAATATGATAAAATTAACAACATATTATGTGGGAGTATTGTGAGAGAAGTCGGGAAGTGGCAAGAAAGTTACTTGAAGAAAGTTTCATGGACAAAGCCATGGAGTTGTATCCCCAAAACTTGTTGTCTCTATTTAAACAATAAAATATCAAATTGTTTCTATTTAAACAATAAAATATCAAATTGTTTCTACAATTCCTCTCAAAAATTAGAAAGGATTTAGAAAAGGTTTGAAAGAGGGTATTTTTGCTTTTACCTATATTTATCTCATATATTGAAATTCAAGTATTATTAATACCATGAAATAAAAGGTATTAATTATACATCCTATAATACTTAATTATACATAACTATAAAAGTTTTATCAAACAAAATATTAAATAATATCATACTTAATACATATATTATTGAAAAAATTATATCGTATGAACATTAAGATAAAATTATTTCACTTTTTGATCTAATTTTTTAAAATTACAGGGCATAGCCCACTTTTTCGATGATTTCTCTGTCATTGCCTTTGGCAACAGAGAGCAACGACTGAGAAAGAATTGAGAAACCATTGTATTAGCATGTGCAACCTCTTTTGGGACATTTATTTTTGGATGTGAGTGGTGATAGAGATAAGCCTCAGCTATCTCAACTATCGTCGGACTCCATTCCTAAAACATAGCCATTACTTCTAAATAGACTAGACTTCTAGATATCCTATGTGATAGAGTTTATATTTGTATGTATGTCTTAAGTTGTTAAGCTACTAGGCTATCATGTACTGTAGGATGCCTGGCCAAAAGAACTATAAATAAGCCATCTCTTTGTATTATAATCTGCCAAGAAATACAAATATTTTCTTCCTTACATTGCTTATATTTCTTCATGGTATCAGAGCTTAGGCTCAATTAAACGATCTTGAAGTGTTAAACCTGTGATAACCAGAATGACCGCCTCTTCAAGCACTGCTCTCACCCTTTCACCCTCTTCCCTTCACCAACTGGTTGCAATTTATTCAATAAAATTGAAACCGATCAACTATCTTGTTTGAAGAACTCAAATTCTCAACTTATGCAAACTTTGAAAGTCTCTAACATTGTAAAAGATGATGCACCTATCCAAACCATAGATAATGAGAAAGAAGAAGCAATTCCAAACCCAAAGTTCACAGAATGGGAAGAACAAGATGTTCTGGTTAGGAGTTGGCTCTCTGAAACAATGACTGAGGAGTCCATGTTCCTAATTATAGGGTGCTCAACGGCTAAACAAATGTGGTCCTGCCTTGAGGATACTTACCTATAAGCTAGCAAGGAGAAAGGAATTTCAATTGAAACAACAACTTCAGACCATAAAGTTAGGCGATAAATCAGTGGATGAGTACATAAAAGAGTTCAAAGGAATTTGTGATAGTCTTATGACCATACACAAACCATTGGATGAAGATGATAAAGTTATCAACTTTGCTAGAGGTCTTGGTAGCAAATTCAAGATCTTACGCACTGTGATGCTGGGAAATGCTCCTTATCCTACATTCGCACAATTTGTGAATTCTCTTAGAGGATTCGAAATGAAAGAGGATGAGGAGGAGCAGGTGACACAACCACAATTTGACTCCACTACGACATTTATGACACAAAAATATCAAGGAAGAGGTCGTGACAACTTCTCAAGAGGAAGAGGAAAACAAAGGGGAAGAGGAAACAAACCACCATACCAGAACCATTTTGGAGGAGCGAATCAGGAGACCAATCAACAGAACAATGGCTCAAAATCAAATGCTTGTCAGATTTGTGGAAGGAAAAACCACACAGCGCCTTCATGCTTTTATAGATGGGATTATTCCTACCAAGCACAACAAGAAATTTCGAAAGCACTAGCAGCAATGAATTTCAATGATCAACCAAACAACAATTACTACATGGACTCAGGTGCTACTAATCACATGGTGCAATCTGCAGGTATATTTAAAAATCCGTCTCCTTTTAGAGGTAATGATTCTGTGATGGTAGGAAATGGTGATACTCTGAAAATCACTCACATAGGTAGCACAAATATTGAAAGAAATATACGTCTAAAAGATGTTTTTGTTGTGCCTAAACTCAAGAAAAATCTTGTTTCTGTTAGTAAATTTGTGACAGATAATCCATGTTCTGTGGAGTTTACTGATATTGATTTTTTGGTTAAGGACAAGAAAATATAGACAATTCTGGCCAAGGAAAATAGACAGGATGACTTATATGCCTTGGACATCGACATGCACAAGGCTCTAACATCTACAAAGGCAGAGAAGAATTCAGACACAATTTGACATCAAAGATTAGGACACCCACACTCAAGGATACTTAAGTCCTTACATAGCAAAGTTTGAACTTGTTGAATTTACCCTAGTTCATGGGTTTTACAGATACGAACGTCAAGTGCATGTTGGTTATAGTGTAACAATAGTTTATTTATTTCTCTGTTTTTCATTTGTAAAGTTTTGGATGGGCAACTTTGTGCAACAAGCGTGATAAAAGTATTAACTTCTAAAACGTATTTGCAGTCAGAAGGGTCACTTTAAAGGGATGCAATTTACTCGTGTGATAAAGAACTTTGTCATCCACGGTAGTAAAGTTGAAAGACCTGAAGCTACAGAAGATTGGACATCGAGGGGAAAACATTACAGCCAACTGGACACAAGGTCTTCGTTGCACATCATTTGCTGTTATTGTGTCTTATACAGTTGTCTTCAGATCCCCTTTGCCTCATTGTCATTGCTAAATTGGCAATCTTAATGTTCAGTCTTAAGCATGAAGCATTTATGCTTGGTACTTCCAAAGTGAAACACGAAGGTGGAGGATTTGATCTATTTATCACAACAGCACCAATACCAGATTTGAATGACAAGATTAATGTCTTTGGGCGTGTCATCAAGGGAGAAGATGTCGTGCAGGTATAGATCCTTTTCCTTTTCCTTTCAGTTATTGCATAAAGAAATTAAAGGACAAAGTTAGATATCTGATATTTCACTACTTTTTCAAGTCCATACCGCTCCATGATTAGAAAACTACTATTCATTATGATTCGTCAAGAACTGACAAGTCATTTTAAAACTGGCCAAAAACCTATTGGCAAGCCTGGCAATGAGATTTCAATGTTTTTCTTTTCTTTTCTCGCCTCACCTTAATGTTGAGGGTTGGTCATGGCTATTCAGGAAATAGAAGAAGTAGACACAGATGACCACTATCGACCCAAAACTTCTGTACAAATCAATGAAGTAACTCTGAAGCACAAAACCTGAACTCTCTGTCCACGGGATGCAGTTACTTGACATCGATGAACAAAAGCAGGCAGCATCATGAGTAGATTTGGTTTCACTTTATAATGGTTCAAAAATCTTTTGAAGATTTTAATTCCTCGGAGTTGACATGTTGCAGCTTGCTATCAGTGTTTTTGATGTAAGATATGGATACATGTATTCTATTTGTGTAATTTGGTTAGGCTCTCTCCCCAAAATTCCCCGTAGGATAAACAATCGGACTGTTCTGTGTTTCTTATTGAATACAGTATATTCAGAGGAAAATTTTCATTATACGTGATTCGTGATTTTTCATCCAAGATCCAGACTAGACATTTCTGAATCATGATATCAACACTTCAGGAGTTGCAGGATTTATTTACTTTACAAAACTGTGAGTGCAAAACTAGAAAATAAATTTGTTTGCCCAAGTATCTCAAATGAGAAAATAACAAAAATGGTTCATTATGTTTAGTGATAGATTCAATGTAGTCCCTGAATATATTCTGAAGAGGTTTTTGGTCTTTCTACGTTTGCGAAAAGTGAGCATTTCTGGTCTCCTCAAATATTTAACAAACTCGTATCTCTTTTAGATTTGATGAGAAATGTGGGGAAATAAAGTATTTAGTAGTATCTTGATAGCACGTAACAATGTGTTTTGTTTTGTTTTCAATTTGGTGTCCGATACCTGCATTGAGCCTACAACTAACCCAAATTCGCACAAAGTTAAGTTTATTAAAGGGGGAAACACTCCTTATCCAATAATATAGGTACCAATAACGAGATATTAGTATTTAGTAGCAAGTAACTTACACGTAAAAATGACTAAGCTGCAATATATATAGGTTAGGGATATGTTTATTTAGAAGGAAAAATAGGAGCAAATGAAAAAAGAAAAAAAAATCAAATAAAGATAGGGTCAATAATCTATACAAATTATTGGGTCCAACTTCCATCAAAGTACTAGAAATGGAAATTATTATATAGAGTATAATGGAAATGTAGTAGTAAAATATGCATAGAGTATATAATCCTTGAGTTGTTTGAGTTTTGCACCCTGCTTCAATTGCTTTTCTTTTTTTACTGTGACAATGTGGTGTCCAGATCAGCTTGTGCGCATATGCATGCTACCTCACGCTAGTATGTTAAGTAGTGTACAAGGATTGATGCACAATGTAAAGCAATCATGCTTCATAGATTGATTTGGCAAAGATAACATTTGCTCTACCACCATTATCATCCTTACTTGACAAAAGTAAGCGATTCTACATAGGAGGTCTTAGTTTTTTTAGCAAGAAAAGTCATTGTATAACCCATCTACCATTATACATGGTGAAAGTCCGATAATTGGGAGATGTTACTGAATAAACTAAAAGTTTGAGCAATGAGAAGATAGTATAGGATCATTGAATTGCCACAAAGTTTGCAAGCTATGTAACTTTAAGATGTAATTGACTTTTTCAAAAAACCACAATTCCATGTAGCTGTCAAATGTATAAATTACATACAAACATTGTTGTCGATCTCTTCCTTAGCCCACAGGAACTAACGTACAATTTCTGGTGACTGCCTGATGGTTTTAGACTATTATGCTATTTCATTCTCCAATGTGAATCTAGAGAAAATACCTTGTGCAGTCGAATTTCGACTGAAGATGGTATTTTCCTACAACTCTGAGAGGATAAAGGTAATGGTGATGGGCATGACATGATAAGCAGTGAAATTTAACCATTAGATGGCCACTGAACAACAACATGGCAACATAATAGTTTAAAGGTTTGAAAAAAGGAAACACAATAATACAAGGATAATGTAACTACTAGATCCTGTTTCGGGGGAGATCCAGTACTAGACCCTTTAAATTCATCTTCTCTTAGTATTTGGTAGGGAAGATAAAACAAGACCCAAAATGAGAAAGAGAGACTCTTTCTTCTCATTTGCATAAATCATTTTACTTGTGACCAAACAAAGAATGTTACTGTACCTTCTCATATGCTATGTTAAAGACTTTGAGCTGAACATCCTCAACAAGTCCAGTCAATGCGCAATTACCATTATACTAGACAAGTACTAATAAGTAAAAGAGAAGAACCACTTCTTTCTTAGCAATGAAATCGCTCTAGTTGATCATCCGAGAAACTGAAATAATTAAGCTGACAGTTTCCATAATAAATTTTGAAACTTAAATGCATCACATATTTCAAATGTAAGAGAAAAGAGTTCCTTGATCGTACATAAGTAAACACTAAATAAGTGATTTTGGAGAGATCAAGCTTTCTGTATAAGCAAATCCATCCTGAATGGCATCACATATTCCAAATGGCCCTCTGGATGTCCTAAATGTATGCGGCCCAGCACAATACATATATATTGACCAGTATAGCACTTCACCATCTGCAAACCGATGTTTCGGTAAGGCTTTACAAATTCTCCGATCATCTGTAACAAACAATGTATTCCAGGATTCATTGACACCATAGTCTTTCAATACCCATAACTTCAAAATGCACTTCCTCTGATGAAGATAAGTAGAATGAGCACAAAGCATTCCGTCCAATTCAGAAACGCCAACAGTGATGTTGCCATTCAAGCGTGATATTTGCTCTGGCAACTGTATCTCTGTGTACACTTCACTTGAAATACTAAATGAAACCAAAGACAAAGTTCTTGAAACCTCCATATAATCTCCAGACACACAGATCCAGTGAAATGCATCGTTCACTAATGCCAAAGCAGAATCCGTACCAACCAGCCAACTGTTAATTCCACGAGGATGTTTATCAATGTTTCTCCAGGAACCACTTTTCAACGCGAGAATCTCACCGGGTACTTTGCTACCATCTATGCCATTGTGAACTTTAAGGATCTTATAGTCACCACTAGTTGAGTCATAACCCAATCCCAAACAATAATCACCCCGCGGTACTGGAAATTCTGGTTCAGGAAGTAGAATTGATTCTCTTGTGGAGGGGTTCCACAGCATATGTATGAAGCATTTAGAACTAGTTTGGCCAAAAACACGGATAACTTAGGAGTATTTCTTCTTTGCAATTGATTTCTTCTTCTGTATCTTAGGAGTATTTGCTAATTTGAGCTCATGTGGTGGATTGGACTTGTTCTTCTGCTTCTTCATCTTTCCTCAACTGCCCTTGCCAATTCTTCTACTTCTTCATCTTTCCTCCACTGCCCTTGCCAATTCTTCTACTGCCCTTGCCAATTCCTCCACTGCCTTTTATTTGCAAAGAAAACTCCTTTTTCATTTGGGAAAGGGAATACTTACTTGCTAGGGTTACGTCTCTTGGGTCACATGCCACCCGCCTCTGCCGGTTCGGGTCAATTAGCCCCTATTTGTTATGTGTGTAGTAGGGGGAAGTTAAAAGAGTTCCTAAACTATGTGCTAGTTATCCAAAAAAAAAAATACAACAAAAACTCAAATTTCGAATGCTAGAAAATGACATGTCATCACACATCATCATTTTGCCACTGTGCATACGCCACGTGAGAAAATGTTATCAAGAAAATTCACAATTTAATAATTAAAAGCATAAAATTAAAACAATGAAAAAGAAAAACGACTAGCTTGTGTCGATATGATTCTGAAATTATAAGAGCACCGTTACTTTTAGGATTGACTTATTTCTATTTTACCTTTTTGCATTCCATGATAATTAATAAAGATACAGTGCAAATTATGAAATTATATGACAAATTAATGATATTTGATCATTTTTATCCATGTTTGGATAAAAGAATGATAAAAATCCTTAAATAAAGATGAAAGTGAAAAGAAAAATTGATCCCATTTTCTTGTAAATTTAAGTGAATGAGTACAACACAAATTTCATAAGTTGAGTGTGAAACTCGTACATAAACGATGATAGTTCAAATATATTTTCAACTACTATCGTAATTGATTTTATCCTCCGTATGAAACTTATCTTAGCACAAACGGATAAGAAGAAAATATATTCCGTGAAATGTCAAAAAAGCGCATTTTCAATCAATCATTTTCATCAGCGTCCCCCTCAATTTTTAATTATCCCACTTTCTCTCTCTTTTTCTACTTCAAATTTGTAATATCGATATACTTTTTCTCTATTTATATCCCCCCCCCTCATTATCTCAATTGATCGCCGGCAAATTCCTCTCCGTCCGATCACTTTCCCGTCCTCCGGCGGTCATGGATCGCCACTACTATACACCAAAACTTTCTGTTTGTAGCTGAGTTTTTTTTTTGTTGATATCTATAGGGTAGGTAAAAGTTTACAGCTAGGGTTTTTGTAATGTTGAATAAAATCATAAAGCGAGGGCATAAAAAAGTGCCTAAATCAGAAGTATCTGATTTCGGTCACGCGCCGCCCGCCGCGGCGGCGGGAGGAGGTAGGAATTCCGGCAATGTTTCGACGTCCGATGTGGTGGTGGTTAACCATGCTTCGAGAGGGAACATGGTAAACAATTCGATTCAATCGCAATCACAAAAAACACAACCTTCAGTGACGACGATGATGGCGGCGTCATCAGCATCTGGAAACATCGAGAACCTTCCGTTGTTTCGTGACGTTCCGGTATCGGAAAGGCAAGTGTTGTTTTTCAGGAAACTACAGATTTGTTGTTTTCAGTTTGATTTCATAGATACGATGAAAATGGTAAGGGAGAAAGAGATAAAGAGGCAAACACTTGTGGAGCTTGTAGATAATGTTCAATCTGGTGCTGGAAAAATCAGTGAAAGTAATCAAGAAGAAATGGTAAAGATGATATCGATGAATATATTTCGTTGCTTACCTCCGGCGTCTCATGAGAATACAGGATCCGAAAATGTGGAACAGGAGGAAGACGAACCATGTCTCGAACCATCTTGGCCTCATTTACAGCTTGTGTATGAATTGCTGTTGAGGTATGTGGTTTCATCAGATACTGATACAAAAGTAGCTAAACGCTTTATTGATCACTCATTTGTATTGAAGTTATTGGATTTGTTTGATTCCGAGGACCCAAGGGAAAGAGAGTATTTGAAAACAATACTTCACCGCGTATATGGCAAGTTTATGGTGCATAGACCATTTATAAGGAAGGGGATTAATAACATCTTTTATAGGTTTATATATGAGACAGAGAGGCACAGTGGGATAGGTGAGTTACTCGAGATTCTAGGGAGTATTATAAATGGTTTTGCGTTACCCATGAAAGAGGAACATAAGCTATTCCTTGTTCGGGCACTCATACCACTGCACAAGCCAAAATCGGTTGCAATGTATCATCAGCAGTTATCCTACTGTATTGTTCAGTTTGTTGAAAAGGATTACAAGTTTGCTGATACGGTTATAAGGGGTTTGTTGAAGTACTGGCCTGTCACTAATTGTCAAAAGGAAGTCCTCTTTCTTCAGGAGCTTGAAGAAGTATTGGAGACCACACAGGCGGCAGAATTTCAGCGCTGTATGGTTCCTCTTTTTAGACAGATTGCTCGTTGCCTTAACAGCCCACACTTCCAGGTTAAGGGAAACTTGTTTATTTGTTATTTGCTTCCTGCATCTTTTGTTTATCAATTTTATTATTGCTAGTAGCTCTCTTATATCAGCTTTTATTTTTTCTTTTCATTTCCTCGTTCGATTTAAATTGTCGATTAAATTTTCATTTGCTTTGAAATGTGGATAGAATAGGAAATTGACGTGACTGTGTTTTCTGTTTTTTGATTGGTTAGATCCTATAAAGTTGCTCTTTCTTTACTCTTTTTAGTTAGTTCTGGAGAAGCATTTTCTAATGATCGTGTACACATGTATAATTGTGTTAATGAGTGAAGTAATGAAGTAGAGGGTGCTTAGATGGGAACAATTGACATTTCTTCGATGTGCCAGTGTTATCTTTATCCAGTTTAAGCCTATTTCCTTCTGATTTATCGTATTCCGTTAACTAATCTTATGTATTGGGTGTTCCATCTGTCCAACCCTTAGTGGATAGAGTTACACGATACTTATGTTGGTGGGAGATATGCGCAAGCTGGTCTGGACACCACAATTGTCATAAAAGAATCTACAGATTGGGTGTTTTTCTGAAGGCATTTTATACAGGCCTGAGAGAGGATCACTAAAAACTCTTTGCATTTGAGGATGTGTTTGTGACTTTTTCATAGATTGTCTTATCTTCCAGGTGACAAAGATGAATTTCTTTTCTTATACTGCTAGCTTCCTACTGACAGTACTCCCCGTAGGCTGGCTTTTTATCCTCGTTTTCGCATTCACTAAAGGACAATTGACGTATCAAGTTGTTGTAGGTTCTTAGCAAATTCATTTGTTAACAGTTGCAATTTACTATCTCTGTCCAGTCTGTTTTTATCATAAATATCTTTCTTTTTTGTCAAGTACTACTTTTGTCGTAATTATTCAGGTATAAATTTCTTGTCCGCTATTTCTGTTGTCCATGAGGCTAACCATGAGGCTACAACTGTCGTTTACTATCCAATTTTGAACTGCCACATGAACATTAAAATGCGGAGAAAATGTAGTCTTATCAGCCATCATTATTGCTTCTTGACTTTCTTGTATGGAAAGGAGTGTTGTCATATCCTTGGCGCCCATGCTGTCCGTGCATATAAAACAATTATGTCACAAATGCTTTATCAAAAATTAGTATCTAATATAGTTACACGTGATCATTGTGTCCTCAAACTTGAATAACATTAGAGGTCTAATTAACGTTTTTTGGCCTGTCATCTAAATATATGTCAAGATAGAGGCTACCTTCTTTCAGAGGTCCCATCACCTAGCCTATTATTTAGGGTTGATGTAACTTATACACTCCCCAAAAGAGGAATTTCCTCATTACACTGCTCATACTCGATCAATAGCTTACTATCAAAACGAAATGTGGTGCGTTTGCCGTTTATGGTAGTGATAAGTTTCAGAAAAAAAAAGTTTTTCTTTATTTTATGTCTGTACATAATTCATTTAACTAGAGCAAATTTTGGCCATCTCAATTTGTCCTGGATCAATGTATTAGTCCTTCCCCGGAGCCTGGGCATATCGGGAGCTTTAGTGCACCGAGTTGCCCTTTCCCCCCTAATGTATTAGTCCAACAACAACAACAACAACAACATACCCAGTGTATTCCCACACAGTGGGGTCTGGGGAGGGTAGAATGTACGCAGACCGTACCTTTACCTCATATGAAGTAAAGAGGCTGTTTCCGGTAGACTCCCGGCTTAAGACCAAAAAGGACCATAAGAGGTCGAAATAAAAGTACAAAAGATATACACAGTAAAAGGACAACCGGTAATCACAGAAGTATACTATAACAAAATAGTACTAAACCCGAACCACAATAAACACTAAGGAAGCAGCAAAACTGAAGAACAAGAAATTACAAGAGCAGACCTACAACTTCTAACTAGTGCACAAGACACTGCAACCCTACCTACTAGTATGAAGCAGACCTACCTACTAACCGTCTACCCTAATTCGAGCCCTCCACACCTTCCTATCTAAGGTCATGTCCTCGGTAAGCCGCAACTGCGCCAAATCTTGTCTAATCACCTCTCGCCAATATTTCTTCGGCCTACCTCTACCTCTCTTGAAACCATCCATAGCCAATCTCTCACACCTCCTCACCGGTGCCTCCCTGCATCTCCTGTTCACGTTCCCGAACCACCTTAACCTCACTTCTCGCATCTTGTCCTCTACTGAAGACGCTCCCACCTTGTCTCAAATATCCTCATTCCTAATCCTATCCCTCCTAGTAAACCCACACATCCATCGCAACATCCTCATCTCCGCTACCTTCAACTTATGAACATGAGAGTTCTTGACTGGCCAACACTCTGCCCCGTACAACATAGCCGGTCTAACTGCCACTCTGTAGAACTTGCCTTTCAGTCTTGGAGACACCTTCTTATCACACAAGACTCCGGAAGCGAGCCTCCATTTCATCCACCCTGCTCCAATACGATGGGTAACATCCTCGTCAATCTCCCCATCTCCTTGGATAATAGACCCAAGGTACTTGAAGCTACCTCTCCCCTGGATGGCATGCGTATCGAGCCTCACTTCCCCACCAGATTCCTGAGACATGCCGCTAAATTTGCACTCCAAATATTCTGTCTTCGTCCTGCTCAACCTGAACCCTTTAGACTCCAGAGTTTGTCTCCAAATTCCAACTTGGCATTAACTCCCTCACGAGTCTCGTCAATCAAAACAATATCGTCTGCAAACAACATACACCATGGCACTTCACCTTGGATTTGTCTTATCAAAACATCCATTACTACGGCAAATAAAAACGGGCTAAGGGACGATCCTTGGTGCAAACCCATCAGCACGGGGAAATGCTCCGAATCTCCTCCCACCGTTCTGACTCGAGTCTTCGCATCATCATACATGTTCTTAATCGACCGAGTGTACGCCACCGGTGCCCCCTCTAACCTCCAAGCACCTCCAAAGAACCTCCCTGGGAACTTTGTCGTAAGCCTTTTCTAGGTCGATAAATACCATGTGCAAGTCCTTCTTCCTCTCCCTATACTGCTCCACCGTCCTCCTCACTAAGTGAATAGCCTCGGTAGTTGAGCGTCCAGGCATGAAGCCCAACTGATTCTCGGAAATAGTCACAATCTTCCTTAGCCTTAATCCCACCACCCTCTCCCAAACCTTCATGGTGTGGCTTAACAACTTGATACCCCTGTAGTTGTTGCAATTCTGAATGTCACCCTTATTCTTGTACAAAGGGATCATCGTACTCCATCTCCAAGCTTCAGGTATCTTCGCCGTCCTGAAAATGACGTTGAACAGCCCCGTCAACCACTTCAAACCTGGCCCACCTATGCACTTCCAGAAATCCACCGGAATCTCATCTGGCCCCGTCGCTCTACCCCTATGCATCCTACCAATAGCCCTTATAACCTCCTCAAGCTTTATACGCCGACAATAACCATAATCACGCTGCCTCTCTGAATGCTCCAAATCCCCCAACACAATGCTTCTGTCCCCTTCTTCGTTCAAAAGTTTATGGAAGTATGATTGCCATCTCTTCCTAATGAGAACCTCCTCCACCAAAACTTTACCATCTTCGTCCTTGATACTCTTCACTTGGTCAAGGTCCCGAGCCCTCCTCTCCCTTACCTTGGTCAATGTATTAGTCCTTATTGAGGGGAAACTGAAAACAAATTACGAGGTGGAGCTACTCTTTTCAGGTAGTAAGCTTCAGGGCTATGCTAATTTTTTTTTTGATGAAGTAAGTAGATTCATTCAAAGGTATCAAGAAGATGCAAGTGTTACAAGATAGATCAGTTAAGCTCACAAAAATAAGGATCTGTAGCTTCCTCCTAAACTAAAGAGCTAACAAAATCCAAGAAGAGTTCTAAATTATTTACAGGGGTCAATTTGTACCAGCTAAAAAGGCTAACTAGACATCTGCCTCGCAATAGATTGCTAGAAGTTGAAATTCCATCAAACTTGTTGGCCAGTAAGAACTTGTCTACCAAACATGAAGAGATCCTCTAACTTTTCACACTTTGATCTTTGTTTTCTTGGTGCATAACCTTCATCAACCCTTGATATATGCCATGTGAGCTTCACTGGGCTTTTGTGTTGCTTGCTTTCAAAATATATATGGTACTAGCCTCTTCACTTTTGTCTTCTGCAGCTGTGTCATCAAATAGTGTTCAAAATATTGGAGACGGATAATTTAATTCAAAAGAATAGTTTTTATGCATGAGAGAATTCTTGCTAAACTGCAGATTTTAATGTCACTCGTGTCGACTTGATTTTTTTTTTAAAAAATTTAGTGGCTAATTGTTTCTAAATGACCAACCACAAACTTTGAAGCTCTAGCTAATGAAGAAGAGGATGAGGAGAAGCACACTTTATTAGAGCATCTTTTCAAAAAGGTGTGGTTTTGTGAGAGACAACAGATTACAAGTTCCTTTTTTTTTCTTTTTCTGCCGTGGACAAAAGCTGGTATTTAAGTGTGGAGAAGGGTATAGGGGCAGGCCCATTATCCATCGAGTTTCGAATTGTATGCCATTGTCCCTCGGGGATTCTTGGATTTCGACAAAAAGAATACTTAAATCTTTTTTTTAATGGTGAAAATATTACTCCCTCCGCTTCAATTTGTTTTTCTGGTTTGACTTGGCACGGAGTTTAAGCAAATAAAGAAAATTTTTGAATCTTGTGGTCTTAAATTAAAGATATGTAGAATGTACCACAATTTCCTTTAATCTTGTGGTCTTAAACATGTCATGTGGAAAGCTAGAATTAAAGAGTTGTCAAAAAAGGAAAGAGACATTCTTTTTGAAATGAACTAAAAAGGAAAGTAAGACAAACAAATTAAAATGTAGGTAGTAGTAGTCTGATGCAGCCTTGAGGGAGGGGAGTAGCTAAATCGATGTCTTAGAGCCCGTTTAGATTGGTTTATTTTAAGTGCTTCTAAACCAAAATATCTTTTAAGTTTTTTTATAATGTTTGGATAAGGTTAAAAAAGTGCTTTTAACACTTGATTTTAAGCCCAAAATAACCAAAAAAAGAAGCTAAAAGTAAAAAGTTAGGATTTCCAACTTAATAGCTTATGCTTAAAAGCAACTTAAAATAAGCCTATCCAAACAGGCTCTTAATAGCTTTAGGGGATTTTCGGTAGTTTCAAAAATTCGAGGGGAATAGGAAGAAATAGTGAAACTAATTGTATTATCTTTCCCTTTCTTGCACTGACTCGGCACTGTTAGTTATCTTACTAATTACTCCCTCCGTTCCTAAATAAAAGTGGTTTTCTTAGCTTGGGCACACCCCTTAAGAAACTACTCATTCCTAGAAAACGAAGAGTACTTTTACTAACTTGGCCCTAATAAATACTTTGAAAAGAATGTAACTCTTTAGTATTTTCTTGGTTTGTAAAATTTTCTTTATTTAAAGAAGGGTAAAATTGAAAGAACACAATTAATGTTTTCTTGATTATCTAAAACACCACTTATTTAGGAACAAAATGGAAAGGCTAAACAACCACTTATTTAGGAACAGAGGCAGTAACTTTGTTCTGCTTCAACCACATCCAAATGCCCGTGTTCCATCACCTTCACTTGCCATAACAATAATTTTATGTGCTTGTGAAGTCAGGTTTATATGTAAGGGTCATAACAAAGATTGGGACCTAAAGTTGTAGAACAAAGATTGTCAACCCCACAGAGTGGCCTGTTTATTGATGCAATACCCCTATGATAGGTGTGAAAGGCTTGTTTCTTTTAGACACATCACAGAAGAGAAGAGGGGCATTCATTAGCATAGAGAGGCCAATCGAGTGAAGATTTTTCCTTTTTTTCCCGCTTTTGTTCTTTCTACCGTTACACCCAAGAAGTATCCCAGCTTTCCAAGATCCTTGGTGAAAGAGTGTTTACTAGTTCAGGTTTATTTCTATCCTTACACTAGCTGTAATCACAATATCATCAACCTACATCAAGGATTGTGATGCATGCTTGCGTCTAAGAACATGAGCAGATGGAGAATCATACCAGCTAGCATATGGTGGACTATATGGAGGGAGAGGAATGCTAGGTGTTTTGAGAACTTAGAGAATAGTATACATCAGATCAAGTTAAATTGTATCTTGACTCTCTGCTTTTGGTGTAATCAGATTTGGTCTAATGATCCTGTTTCTATTATTGATGTTCTAGATTCATTATAGACATAGGATCATAGGATTATGTAATTGTGGTTGTAGTACAACTCTTGTACTACTTTCTACACAGATATAAATACAAAGTTACCAGTTTAAAAAAAAATTGTCTACCTGTATTATGAGCATATATCTGTTTTCAGTATTTTCTCAGCTTATTGTTTCAGTGTTTCCTTTGATTAAGTGTGAATTGTAGGCTTCTAGTGCTTGGTTTCTGCTATGTTGCTTAGGAGGTGAAATTATAAAAATTCCTTTTCCTGTTCTGAAGCATATATCTTTGCTTTTCTTTTTTTTTTTTGCTTTGTGGTGAGAAGCACAAGTAAATCTGTTAAAAACTTAAAGAGTGAGCTTGGATATGGATGTATTCTACTTTACTATCGTTGATATGGGCAGCTCTTTGTTGCTAGTTACTATGTTGCATGATTAGTTGAGTTCAAATTCTAAGCTTGCACTTTTTAGAGGTGCTTTCTTTTTTCGTTTTTGAATTTTTCTGGAGTTCCTTGAACTGTAAAACTACAAAGGAACCTAACAAGGATTGAAGATTATGAAAGGTTTTCTCATTGTAGTTAGTTACTCTTTTGGCCTCTCCAGTCCTAGAACTTTTACCCAATCAAGCTTTAGAATCTTGCCCCGTTGGTCAAGAAAGATAGCTAGGTAAGGATGGAATTCTGAGTGTCTTTTATTGATTTCGTAAGTATAAGATATGGATACTTTTGGGGTGACCTTTCTTCTTTGTTGGATAAGTGATACTTCTCTTGTGATTTCAGTTGAACTTCTCAGTCACTCTCTTTTTTCTCTATTTT
The DNA here is from genome assembly GCA_003996215.1 of Jaltomata sinuosa. Classification (NCBI taxonomy): domain Eukaryota; kingdom Viridiplantae; phylum Streptophyta; class Magnoliopsida; order Solanales; family Solanaceae; genus Jaltomata; species Jaltomata sinuosa. The sequence continues at coordinate 492,712 of QJPP01000016.1, forward strand.
GATTTTCTTTCTTTGTGAGTCTGCTTGCTTTTTAATATAACAGGTTTTGTTGTGGAATTTTTTGGTTATGTCCATTTGTCTCATTCTTTTATTCCTTTCCTAGAAGGTCAATTGCAACGTCTATTTCAGATCAGACTAACTAGATCTCTTAAGCACATTAATGTTCAAGTATAGGCTCCCAGTGAATTCAAAATATTTCATATGGGCATTGGAACATCATTTGCTTGTGCAGTAAACGCCATTCTTTTTGTTTTTTTCGTCCTTTTTTTCATCTGTGTATCTGCAGCAGCTTTCTGTTAAGAAATGTTATAGTAAGATATATTCTAGTAGTAAGTTACACTTCATATTAGTTTTATAGTGATGTCATGTGAGAATAATTCCTAGGATTATGAAATGGCAATCTATTATATCTTTGTGGTGTCTCAGAAGCAAATTCATATTTCAGGTTGCCGAACGAGCCCTTTTTCTATGGAACAATGAGCACATAGTGGGATTGATTGCCCAGAACCGCAATGTCATTTTCCCGATCATTTTTGATGCTCTGCAAAAGAACATAGATAATCATTGGAATCAAGCTATCCATGGGCTGACTGTAAATGTTCGCAAAATGTTCATGGAAATGGATGCTGATCTGTTCGATGAGTGTCAAAGACAGTATTCTGAGAAAGCAGCTCGGGCCACTGAACTGGAAGAGCAGCGAGAACTAAGATGGCAGAGATTAGCAGCTGCTGCAACACAAGGATGCTAAAATGGACAAGTTCATCGCGATTCCTGACCCATTAAGGTGTGATTAGACCCCAAATCCAAAACTGGATGTGTGGTCTACAACCATGATCATTTGTTATACTGCTAATTCATTTTTCTCTTAGTTTTTGTTCGTCGGTTTCAGTGTGCTGAATCGTTGAAGATGACTGGCAATGCAGCCGCGTATAACTCATATATGTATTTGATAACTCCTTTGTCGCGTGCTGCAGCTCAGGAATGGTTTGTTTAAGTGTAATTTGTTCTGTAATTTTGCCCTCTAGAGAGATTTTTATTCTTCAGTGAACTTTGAAGGCAACAAATTCTGATGTTTACTCGTTATATATTTATAGTAGTTGCTCTTGCACATAGTTATTTTTAGGCAATAGTATTAGAAAGTAGTAGTATTGTATTTTCACTTCATATACGCTTTTTATCACTTTTCACTTTATCAATGATATGTATTTTCACTTTAAATTTTAACTACCAAGGGCTAAAATGCCTAATTTGGTGTAAATAGTCATAACTCACAATCACTTAAAAGGGTGTGTGGTAGAGAGAAAAATGTTTTCTTATTTTCTCACGTTTGGCTGGTTGAAAAATTAGAACATTACTTTTTTTTTTAGGAAAACAAACTCATTGGAAATAAGAAAAATGACTTCTCCAATTAAAGTAAGGAAAACAAGTCACATTGTCTCATTTCCACCTCACAACAACCACAACCCTGCACTTGACCCCTCCACCCCCCAACTGCACCCCACCCTCCACCCTCCTAACCCCCAACCTACCGCTAAAAAATATTTTTTCACTCATCAATCAAACACTAAAAAATATTTTTCACTAACCAATCAAACATGAGAAAATAAATAAGAAATCAACTTATTTTCCATAAAAATATTTTCTAGGAAAACATTTTCCTTCATACCAAACACACCCTAAGTTATAATTTTCATTTGAGGCTTCTGGTTAACGTGAACACCCCCAATATTTAATTTTATTTATTGAAAAAATTTATCTGTACTCGATATTTACGTTAAATAAATAGATGTACTCAATGTGTTTGCATATAAATTTTTTAGCAGTTAATTATGATTAATTAACATATATTTTTGTCTTATTAAGTCATTTAACTATAATAAATAATGTGTTTGCTCATAATTTTTAACATTTAACCCTGATTAATTGTGTTTGCACATAATTTTTTAGCATGTAATCATAATTAATTAATATACCTTTTCAATCTTATTAAATCACTTAATAATAATAATAAATAGTAATCTTTTTTTTTTTTGAAAAGAAAAAGAAAATCTCCGGCCACTGAAAACACACAGATAAAAGGGAAAGGAAAATCGAGTGAGTGCCACTTCTTGTAGCTAACGTTTTCTATATATTCATTCATCTCCTTGTTCACTGTTCATCAGCTACAATTTTCAGTTGTGCAATTAAGAAAAAAGGGTTATTGTTTGTTAATCAATTGGTGGAATGGGTGGAGGAGCGGCTGGCTTACAGAAAGATGTACCTTGGAGAGCTTCTTCTGGTGCAAGACCCATCCCCAAAATTCACTATTCCCCTATTCTTCGTATACCTCAAAACCCCCATTCCGATTATGCTCTTTCCATCATGAAGGTTCCTTCTTCTTTTTTCTTTTTTTTTTTGCAGTCTTTTCTCTTGCTGACCACTGACGTATATTTGTTTCTGTTTTACTGGTTCTGCGCCGGAAAAAAAATCAAGTAATTTAACTTAAATCCTTACAAACTACTCACTCTGTCCCAATTGATGTGGCTCCTTTATGGATTTCGAGATTCAAACAAAGAATTAAACTGTTTTGACTCTTGAAATTCGATTGGTGCCACATAAATTGGGACAGAGGGAGTAAATGGAATGCATATTAATTGAGATTGGATATTAATTTATATGTTTGGTGCAGATATTAGGCGCATAAGTGTAGTTTTAGAGAGTTTACAGAAAACTAATAGAAGTTCTTTATGAACTTCAAGGAGAAGATGAAGAAATTAGAAGAAGAAGATGGATGAACAGAGAGAGTATAGATGAATCAGTAGAGAGGAGAGAGGAGAGAAAATCTTATTGAATCATTTTGTTCAACTAACTCAGAATGAGGTACATGAGTGTGTATTTATACAGTTCACTTAACCGACTAATACCTGATTCTGTGAAAGTAACAACTAACTGCCTTCTTAACTAATTTATGGAATCTCTTAACTAACTTTTGCATCACTAATATTAACACTCCCCCTCAAGCTCGGAAGTGAGAATATGTTTTGAACTCCAAGCTTGGAACTGAGAAACTGATGTTGAACTCTGGTCAACCCTTTGGTTAGCATGTCAGCTGGTTGTTCCTGTGTTGGAATGTATTTAGTACACACTATTCCTTGAACAATTTTCTCCCTTATAAAGTGACAGTCAACTTCAATATGTTTGGTTCTTTCATGATATACTGGATTTGCAGCAAGTAGAATTGCAGCCTTACTATCAGTGAACACATTTACTGGTTTCTGTACTTCAATACCAAGATCTTTCATTAGGCCTAATAACCAAATAATCTCAGTCACAGTAGTGGCAATGCTTCTGTATTCAGCCTCTGCTGAACTCCTAGAAACAGTAGATTGTTTCTTTGATTTCCAAGAAACTACAGAATCTCCAAACTTGACAAAGTATCCAGTTACAGACCTTCTTGTAAGAGGGCATGCTGCCCAATCTGCATCAACAGAAAGTTGTAACACTACTGTCTTGTGTACTAGACAACATAACTCCTTGTCCAGGCTGACCTTTGATGTATTTAACAATTCTCAAAGCAGCCTCCATGTGTGTCTTTTTTGGTTGTTGTAAAAACTGACTTAAAGTCTGCACACCAAATGATATATCTGGTCTAGTCATGGTAAGGTACAATAGTTTTCCTATCAACCTCTGATAAGCCTCTTGATCCACTTGTGGATCATCTTCTGTCATCTCTGAGTTAGCACATTCATCATATTGTCTTGAGGTTAGTTTGCAGTTGTTGTCAATAGGAGTAACTGCTGGTTTTGCATTTCCCAGTCCTGTCTCAGATATGAGTTCTAATGCATATTTCCTTTGATGCATTAGTATCCCTTGTTTTGATCTAGCAAACTCAATGCCTAGAAAATACTTTAGTTCTCCCAAATCTTTCATTTTGAATGTCTGTTTCAGTCTGTCTTTTGTTTCCTCTATTAGTTGAATACTACTTCCTGTAATCAGCATATCATCAACATAAATGAGCACAAAGGTAGATCCTTCTGGTGTCTGTTTGATGTATAAGGAGTGATCATGTTCACTTTGCTTGAACTGTAACCTTATCAATGCCTCAGACAGTTTTGCATTCCACTGTCTAGGAGCCTGTTTTAGTCCATATAGGGATTTAATGAGTCTGCACACCTTGTTCTCCCCCTGGCTCTTAAATCCCTGAGGTAGTTGCATGTAGATTTCATCAGTTAAATCCCCTTGTAGAAAAGCATTGAAGACATCCATCTGATGTACATGCCAGTGCCTTTGTGCAGCAATAGCTAACACTGTTCTCACAGTTTTCATCTTAACCACTGGACTAAAAGTTTCTTGATAGTCTATGCCTTCTTTTTGGCTATATCCTTTGGCTACTAATCTAGCCTTGAACCTTTCTATATCTCCAGTAGATTTGTACTTCACCTTGAAGATCCACTTGCATCCTATAGGTGTCTTGTCTGATGGTAAATCTACTATTTCCCAGGTCTTATTTTCTTGTAAAGCCTGGATCTCTGCATTCATGGCTTCTATCCATCTTGGATCAGACAAAGCTTCTTTGTATGTTTGAGGTTCTCTTATGCTGGACATCTTAGATAGATAAGCCTGGTAGATTGGAGAAATGTTATCATATGATAGATACTTATTGAGACTGTATGATCCTTCATGTATATTCAGTGAGACAAACTCTTTCATCCATAGAGGCGGTTTAGTCCCTCTTGTTGATCTTCTGTCAGGAGCCTTAGGTGCAAGTACCACTTGTCCACCTCCTTGCATATCTGCAGGTAACTCCACACTAGCATGATCACCAGTGGTTGATTCATGTTGGTGTACCCTTTGTTGTGTAATACTATCATGTCTTTCCTCAACACACTCATCATTAGTGCCTGTGTAGTTGAAGATTGGAACTGACTCTTTAGACTGACTTGAATGGAAACACCTCTTCTTTAAAGACTACATCTCTGTTAACCAAGAAAACATGACTAGTTAGATCATACAAGTAGTAACCTTTCTGATTTTCAGCATACCCCATAAGTACACAAGCAAATGATCTGGAACTCAACTTATCAGTTTCATTTACTTTCTTAGCAAAACATAGACAACCAAACACTCTTAAATGATGTAAAGAAGGTTTTTTATTATACAATTTCTCAAATGGAGATATGTTGCCAATAACACTACTAGGTAGCCTGTTAATTATATATACTGCTGTTTGAACACACAAACCCCAAAATCTTAAAGGAACATGTGCTTGAAATCTGATAGCTCTTGTTACTTCTAGTATATGTCTATGTTTTCTTTCTGCTATCCCATTTTGTTGGGGTGTATAAGGACAAGAAGTTTGATGTATTATCCCCAAGGTTTTAAACAGATCATTACAGCTTGTGTTCACAAATTCAGTGCCATTATCACTTCTCACCACTTTAACATGTTTGTCAAACTGAGTATGTACATAAGTAAAGAAAGTTTTAAGAATAGTACACACATCAGATTTCATTCTTAGCAGAAAAATCCAAGTCATTCTAGAAGAATCATCCACAATAGTTATGAAATACTTGTATCCATCAAAAGTAGCCTTTTTATAAGGACCCCATATATCCATGTGAAGCAAGTCAAACAAATTTTCACTACTGGAAGTGCTAACAGGAAAAGGAAGCCTAGCTTGTTTTGCACAAGGGCATATAGTGCACTTGTTTATATTTTCAGTAATATTAGCTAAGCCTAGATTCAACAACTTGTTAAGAACAGAACTAGATACATGTCCTAGTCTTTGATGTATTAAATGCACATCTAATTTTCCTGGAATTTCAACATCAGGTGTAGCATGACTAGCTGTTAAAATGACTGCATCTTGGTCTAGATTGCTTGATAGTATATACAAGCCTCCATCCTCTTTACCAATCATCTTCACCTTCCCACTGAAGAGCTCCTGAAATAAACAAAAGTCAGGAAAGAAGGAAGCTGAACACTGCAATTCCTTAGTTAATTTTGCCACAGATAACAAATTAAATTTGAACTGAGGAATGTAGAACACTCCTGATACTTTGGTTTTGTCCCTTAATGTGCTTGAGCCTAGATGTGTAACTAAAGCTGTTTCTCCATTAGGTAGATGCACTTTCTTTGGTTTTTCCACCTTGGATATAGACTTACTGTCTAGTAGACTCAGGTCAGCTACCATGTGATTGGTAGCACCTGTGTCAACTATCCAATCTACATTGCCCTTAAGGGCCAATAGAGCTGTAGTCATACCTGCCACATTAGCACAATGTGGAACATCAGACTTCTTGTTGAGGAACTGCAGCACTTGATTGTATTGTTCTCTTGTTAAAGTGCAAGCTTCCAACTGGTTCTGCTGCTGAGATTTAGTTCCGGAACACTGGCCTTCATCAATCATCACTTGACCGTAACCTGCAGTTCCATAGTTGTTAAAATTTGTGTTTTGATTCATCTGCAATTTACCAAAAGCCTTCATTGTCTCTTCAGGTTCAGTAACCACACTATAAACAGAACTATTCCCTTTCTTCTTGAACTTGGAATCCTGTGGATAACTGACAATCTTGAAGCAGTTTTCTCTAGTATGTCCCTTGATCTTGCAGAAGTCACAATACAAGTTGTTATAGTTCTTTTTGAACTTATGTTGATTCCCATTGTTTCTTGAGTACATTACAGCATTAAAGGAACCCTGCACATCCTGCAAATGTGTAGGACCAGATCCCAAAACTCCAACAGTTGCCACTACAGATTTCTGGCTTTCATCACTGAGAATCATAGAGTAAGCCTGATTGACACTAGGGACTGGATTCATCATCAAAATTTGGCTTCTAGCTTGCAAATATGAATCGTTTAGACCCATGAGAAACTGAAATAATTTCAGTTTTTGAAGATGCAGAATGTATTCCCTTGATCCTTCACAAGTACAACCAGGAGATGGTACTAAGGCTTCAAATTCTTCCCACAATCCTTTGAGTCTAGAGTAGTACATTGACACAGAACTTGTACCCTGACTCAGAGTAGCAATTTCCTTATGAAGGTTGAAGGTTCTTGAGCCATCCATCTTATTAAACCTTTCATACAGATCATCCCACACCACTTTAGCACTCGAAGCATACATTATGCCTCCCAAGAGAGTTTTAGAAACAGAGTTCATGATCCAAGATAGCACAATGGCATTGGCTCTTTCCCAATTATTTTCTAGGCCCGGAAAACTATCCTTCCTACACGACCCATCAACTATCCCCAATTTGTTCCTACCCAACAGTGCAATTTTCATAGATCTATACCAGACAGAGTAGTTTTCAATCCCAGACAACTGAAATGAGATGATTTGAACTCCACTTACATCTGATGTGTGAAGGAACAAAGGGTGATTGTGGTCGACTCCAGCTAAAACCCCATTACTGCTTCCAGCATTTTGAGCCTGAGTATCTGCAGAATTGGTTGCCATTCTTGGATCTTTAAAGATTCCGTAACAATGAGATTCTTGAGATGTAATTCAACAGATATTGCGGAAATTCCAGAATCAAGCAACGATTGTATTGCTTTGCTCTGATACCATGTAGTTTTAGAGAGTTTACAGAAAACTAATAGAAGTTCTTTATGAACTTCAAGGAGAAGATGAAGAAATTAGAAGAAGAAGAAATTAGAAGAAGAAGATGGATGAACAGAGAGAGTATAGATGAATCAGTAGAGAGGAGAGAGGAGAGAAAATCTTATTGAATCATTTTGTTCAACTAACTCAGAATGAGGTACATGAGTGTGTATTTATACAGTTCACTTAACCGACTAATACCTGATTCTGTGAAAGTAACAACTAACTGCCTTCTTAACTAATTTATGGAATCTCTTAACTAACTTTTGCATCACTAATATTAACAATAAGTTTTTCCCATTTTGCGAGTTTCACTTGTCTCTAAAATTTGTATATGGTAGTGCATACTTTTTGAGTTACTGGAGTGGTAGTTTTTCTTTTTTCTTTGGGGTGTGGGGTGGAGTGTGGATGGAATGGTGAGATGCTATGAATTTACTTCGAAAGATGTAATCTTCGTGGTTTTTTTTTTTCAATGGAAATTGCAGCACCCAGATCCAATTGGAAGTGGATTGGGGACGGAGGCTATAGTAGAAGCAGCAGGGCCTGATTGCATTGTTCCTGGACAGAATCCACCTATCAAACTTCTGGGGTTTAAGGTGCTTCTATCTGTTTCCACAATTTAACTTGTTCTTTTTGATTATTTATAGCGCGTTTTAGATGGCATTGACAAATGTGAAAGATTAGAATTTTCATAACGTTAGAGCCTAAAAAATTGAAGGGGAGCCTTGGTCACGGGTTTGAGCAGTGGAAACAGTCCCTTGCAGAAATGCATGGTAAGGCTGCGCACAATAGGCTGCCCTGTAGAGCCCAAATGTTTTACTTCTCTTCTGGAACTATGACTTTGTTGGAGAATATGATAGAATTAATACTCTATTGATGGTTAATTATGTCTTTGAATTTTCTTCAGTTTGATGCTGCACTGCTTGGCCTGTTATCATGAACATTTATATAGAATTCTCAATTAAGAAACTTAGCAGTAGGCTTGATCCTTTGAGAGGACTGGTGATTTGTTTAACGTAATCTTGCGGCTGTAATCTAGTTGTTGCTATTGCTTAGCTTGTAGGGAAAAGGTAATTAGAGGTTAATGTGCTCACTGTGAAGCATATGAGGGTCTTATTTTCATCTCTAGGAGTTAGAATGAAAAGAAGAAAAAAGATTCTGCTGTTGGTGGTGATGTTATTTTGTTCAGCCAGCAGGTCAAGTGTTTTATGTTGTAGCCTTCTTTTTTACTAGTGTTCTTTTTTGTTAGCTTTATGTAGGTTCATCCAAGTTCAAGCATTTCTATGTTGCAGTGTGATGGTTGCATATTTTAAATGATAAAAATACTTTGCAGAGGGGATTTAAGTTGGTGATATGAAATTTTCTTAGCATTTAGAAATTCTACCAGTTGTCTTTGTAAGGTATAATAAAGATTGGATTGAAGCTCGGCTTGAAACCACCTTGCACTCTTAGGGAAAGGGAGTGATGATGTTGCATATCAGACTTATCAGTAGTGTAAAGAAGGAATTCAGATTCCTTTACTTTTGCGTGTTGAGGGAGGGTGGAGCTCACATGAATGACACTTGTTGAACTTAGCAAATGTAAATACTATGGTAGTTGGGTGTCTGTGCTAAATATATTTTGGCTTTTCTCTTGAGCCTCGTCATTAAGCCCTAGCGTTCAATTTTCACACTCCCTACTTTTTATATGCATGCAGGTATGGCCTATTGAAGTTGACTTGAAATTTATGGAACCTGTTGGGCGAGAACTGAAGTCAGTTGGGAAGGTAAATTTTTACTTTGTCTAGTTTACTATTCCAATTATCTAAAGAACTATGCTGTTGAGACAAATCCAGTGACTGGTTTAGATCTTGTGAAAGCAAACTAGTTTCGTTAGTTAATTTATTGATTGCCACTAAGTTGTTCATTCCTTTCATCACATAACCTATGCATGAGCAGATTCTGCCTTGTCTCAGAACTGATTTAGCTTTACCTGCAAAAGTTTTAACCGTTTTTGAACTTCAATGTAATAGCTCACAAAAATTTGCGGAATATGGATATAGCAAATGCTTAGCCCCTAAAAGCTGTAGGAAGTTAACATGCTTTCCATGGTATATTTGCTCTGTGGATTCAAGACTGGTATAGTTTAAAGAGGGAATACTAACAGAATGGTTAGAAAAGAAGGTGTTATCCCTCATTTGTAGCGAAGACTGATGGGTATTGGTGCTTATAGACATAGTATGTGAACTCATGTGTATGTACATTTGGTTTTGTAGTCGAATAAACTTGTCCGAATCGTTAACCATTAAAACTTTTGACTAAGAGTGTGACACCTACTTGCCTTTCTTTAATAACTTTCTCAGAAGGATCAACTTTTATAGAAGAAGGTGGAGTTGGTAGTTTCATTACCTATGCATTTGCAAACTATAATCAAAGTGGTGAATGTAGTTAGTATAAATGCATCCATAAGAGGATTTGGCTAATTAACAAATAAGATGACGCTGCTCTCCCCTTCCTCCCAGCTAGTATAAATTTCTTAATTAAACATTCAGAAGTACAGTAAAAGTGTGACAATAGACCTTTTTATTACAAAGATGTACATTTGTAGCTGGATTCTTGCATACACCTGTGGGTACGTAAGTGTCATTTTACCTTTTTGACACTTCACTATTGTTTTTTGTGCTTGCAGTTCATGGATTCTGCAGTCGATCTTATGAACAAATCTTTCATTGATCGCTAGTACTTCCCGTTGGAGTGGCGGAAGTTCACCAGTTGTTATACCAACTACTTTGAGGCTTGTCAAAAACTAGTGACGCGAGTTATAGAGATCATCGGTTCAATTGATCCTACTACAAATGTTCCTTATTTAAGGAGGTCCTATTTGTATTTTATCAAACTTGAAATGTATTGTACATTTGACAGTTGAATGGAGTTGTGGCTTTTTGAAAAAGTTAATTACATGTTAAAGTTACATAACTTGGAAATTTTGTGGCAATTTTAAGATCCTATGCTATCTCTTCTCATTACAGGCTCAATTTTTCAGTTCACTCCGTAACATCTCCCAAGTATCAGACTTTTATCATGTATAATTGTAGATGAATATACTACGACTTTTTCTTGTTTACAAGAAAAAATAAGAACACACTATGAAGACCTGCTATGCAGAATCACTTACTTTTTTTCACAAATTGACTGTCAAATAAGGATGATAATAGCGGTAGAGCAAGTGTTATCTTGCCAAATTAATCCTTGTGGATTATGCTGGTGGGAGGTAGCAGGTACCTGATAGAATAGAGTGTTATCTTCCATCTTTCATAGAGTATTAGAGAATCCAACTTGTCTTGTTTCTTTTATTATTCTAAAATTCTTCTTTAGTTTAAAATTCAAGAATAGAGATGAAGGACAAAACTGGTAACTGTATATCTATGTATGTGTAACTATGTATTTTTTTGTTCACCATCATTTTTTTTTAATTATGTATCTATGCTGGCTTATTTTATGAATGTATCAGTTTATATTTGAAATCAGATACACATATTTTTATATCTACACCCTATGTAATTGACACTAGATACATCAAATTAATATTGAATTTACTAGATGAAATTAATACTAAATACATTAAATTGATATTGGATACACTGTATGAATTTGATATTAAATACAATCACTGGATACAAATAAATACATTAAATTGATATTGGATACACTGTATGAATTTGATATTGAATACAACCACTGGATACAAATAAATACATTGTGAAAACACAACAAAATTTGAATAGGATGAATCAGCTTCAGTCTTTAAGAACGAGAAAGTCGACTAAATTTGATACTAAATACACGTATTTTTAATATCGAATACATGTATTTGAATACACTATATAAAATTGACATCAAATACATTAAATTAATATCGAATACATTAGATGAAATTAATACTCGATACATGAAATTGATACTCAATACACTGAATAAACTTGATATTGAATACAAACAAGTACATACAATTGTAAAATATGGATACGCAGACGTTCAAGCTAATTTATGTATATGTTTCTTAAGATACACAGAAGTTGAAGCTAATGGTTCATTGGTCAGTGGATATTTTGAAAACCAACTCTTTTAATTTCCCCCTACTACACACATAACAAATAGGGGCTAATTGACCCGAACCGGCAGAGGCGGGTGGCATGTGACCCAAGAGACGTAACCCTAGCAAGTAAGTATTCCCTTTCCCAAATGAAAAAGGAGTCTTCTTTGCAAATAAAAGGCAGTAGAGGAGCTCAGGAATTGGCAAGGCAGTGGAGGAATTGGCAAGGCAGAGGAGGAATTGGCAAGGGCAGTAGAAGAATTGGCAAGGGCAGTGGAGGAATTGGCAAGGGCAGTAGAAGAATTGGCAAGGGCAGTTGAGGAAAGATGAAGAAGCAGAAGAACAAGTCCAATCCACCACATGAGCTCAAATTAGCAAATACTCCTAAGATACAGAAGAAGAAATCAATTGCAAAGAAGAAATACTCCTAAGTTATCCGTGTTTTTGGCCAAACTAGTTCTAAATGCTTCATACATATGCTGTGGAACCCCTCCACAAGAGAATCAATTCTACTTCCTGAACCAGAATTTCCAGTACCGCGGGGTGATTATTGTTTGGGATTGGGTTATGACTCAACTAGTGGTGACTATAAGATCCTTAAAGTTCACAATGGCATAGATGGTAGCAAAGTACCCGGTGAGATTCTCGCATTGAAAAGTGGTTCCTGGAGAAACATTGATAAACATCCTCGTGAAATTAACAGTTGGCTGGTTGGTACGGATTCTGCTTTGGCATTAGTGAACGATGCATTTCACTGGATCTGTGTGTCTGGAGATTATATGGAGGTTTCAAGAACTGTCTTTGGTTTCATTTAGTATTTCAAATGAAGTGTACACAGAGATACAGTTGCCAGAGCAAATATCACGCTTGAATGGCAACATCACTGTTGGCGTTTCTGAATTGGACGGAATGCTTTGTGCTCATTCTACTTATCTTCATCAGAGGAAGTGCATTTTGAAGTTATGGGTATTGAAAGACTATGGTGTCAATGAATCCTGGAATTCATTGTTTGTTATAGACGATCCGAGAATTTGTAAAGCCTTACCGAAACATCGGTTTGCAGATGGTGAAGTGCTATACTGGTCAATATATATGTATTGTGCTGGGCCGCATACATTTAGGACATCCAGAGGGCCATTTGGAATATGTGATGCCATTCAGGATGGATATGCTTATACAGAAAGCTTGATCTCTCCAAAATCACTTATTTAGTGTTTACTTATGTACGATCAAGGAACTCTTTTCTCTTACATTTGAAATATGTGATGCATTTAAGTTTCAAAATTTATTATGGAAACTGTCAGCTTTTAATTATTTCAGTTCCTCGGATGATCAACTAGAGCGATTTCATTGCTAAGAAAGAAGTGGTTAATCCCATCTTCTCTTTTACTTATTAGTACTTGTCTAGTATAATGGTAATTGCGCATTGACTGGACTTGTTGAGGATGTTCAGCTCAAAGTCTTTAACATAGCATATGAGAAGGTACAGTAACATTCTTTGTTTGGTCACAAGTAAAATGATTTATGCAAATGAGAAGAAAGAGTCTCTCTTTCTCATTTTGGGTCTTGTTTTATCTCCCCTATCAAATACTAAGAGAAGATGAATTTAAAGGGTCTAGTACTGGATCTCCCCCGAAACAGGATCTAGTAGTTACATTATCCTTGTATTATTGTGTTTCCTTTTTTCAAACCTTTAAACTATTATGTTGCCATGTTGTTGTTCAGTGGCCATCTAATGGTTAAATTTCACTGCTTATCATGTCATGCCCATCACCATTACCTTTATCCTCTCAGAGTTGTAGGAAAATACCATCTTCAGTCGAAATTTGACTGCACAAGGTATTTTCTCTAGATTCACATTGGAGAATGAAATAGCATAATAGTCTAAAACCATCAGGCAGTCACCAGAAATTGTACGTTAGTTCCTGTGGGCTAAGGAAGAGATCGACAACAATGTTTGTATGTAATTTGTACATTTGACAGCTACATGGAATTGTGGTTTTTTGAAAAAGTCAATTACATCTTAAAGTTACATAGCTTGCAAACTTTGTGGCAATTCAATGATCCTATACTATCTTCTCATTGCTCAAACTTTTAGTTTATTCAGTAACATCTCCCAATTATCGGACTTTCACCATGTATAATGGTAGATGGGTTATACAATGACTTTTCTTGCTAAAAAAACTAAGACCTCCTATGTAGAATCGCTTACTTTTGTCAAGTAAGGATGATAATGGTGGTAGAGCAAATGTTATCTTTGCCAAATCAATCTATGAAGCATGATTGCTTTACATTGTGCATCAATCCTTGTACACTACTTAACATACTAGCGTGAGGTAGCATGTATATGCGCACAAGCTGATCTGGACACCACATTGTCACAGTAAAAAAAGAAAAGCAATTGAAGCAGGGTGCAAAACTCAAACAACTCAGGATTATATACTCTATGCATATTTTACTACTACATTTCTATTATACTCTATATAATAATTTCCATTTCTAGTACTTTGATGGAAGTTGGACCCAATAATTTGTATAGATTATTGACCCTATCTTTATTTGATTTTTTTTCTTTTTTCATTTGCTCCTATCTTTCCTTCTAAATAAACATATCCCTAACCTATATATATTGCAGCTTAGTCATTTTTACGTGTAAGTTACTTGCTACTAAATACTAATATCTCGGTATTGGTACCTATATTATTGGATAAGGAGTGTTCCCCCTTTAATAAACTTAACTTTGTGCAAATTTGGGTTAGTTGTAGGCTCAATGCAGGTATCGGACACCAAATTGAAAACAAAACAAAACACATTGTTACGTGCTATCAAGATACTACTAAATACTTTATTTCCCCACATTTCTCATCAAATCTAAAAGAGATACGAGTTTGTTAAATATTTGAGGAGACCAGAAATGCTCACTTTTCGCAAACGTAGAAAGACCAAAACCCTCTTCAGAATATATTCAGGGACTACATTGAATCTATCACTAAACATAATGAACCATTTTTGTTATTTTCTCATTTGAGATACTTGGGCAAACAAATTTATTTTCTAGTTTTGCACTCACAATTTTGTAAAGTAAATAAATCCTGCAACTCCTGAAGTGTTGATATCATGATTCAGAAATGTCTAGTCTGGATCTTGGATGAAAAATCACGAATCACGTATAATGAAAATTTTCCTCTGAATATACTGTATTCAATAAGAAACACAGAACAGTCCGATTGTTTATCCTACGGGGAATTTTGGGGAGAGAGCCTAACCAAATTACACAAATAGAATACATGTATCCATATCTTACATCAAAAACACTGATAGCAAGCTGCAACATGTCAACTCCGAGGAATTAAAATCTTCAAAAGATTTTTGAACCATTATAAAGTGAAACCAAATCTACTCATGATGCTGCCTGCTTTTGTTCATCGATGTCAAGTAACTGCATCTCGTGGACAGAGAGTTCAGGTTTTGTGCTTCCGAGTTACTTCATTGATTTGTACAGAAGTTTTGGGTCGATAGTGGTCATCTGTGTCTACTTCTTCTATTTCCTGAATAGCCATGACCAACCCTCAACATTAAGGTGAGGCGAGAAAAGAAAAGAAAAACATTGAAATCTCATTGCCAGGCTTGCCAATAGGTTTTTGGCCAGTTTTAAAATGACTTGTCAGTTCTTGACGAATCATAATGAATAGTAGTTTTCTAATCATGGAGCGGTATGGACTTGAAAAAGTAGTGAAATATCAGATATCTAACTTTGTCCTTTAATTTCTTTATGCAATAACTGAAAGGAAAAGGAAAAGGATCTATACCTGCACAACATCTTCTCCCTTGATGACACGCCCAAAGACATTAATCTTGTCACTCAAATCTGGTATTGGTGCTGTTGTGATAAATAGATCAAATCCTCCACCTTCGTGTTTCACTTTGGAAGTACCAAGCATAAATGCTTCATGCTTAAGACTGAACATTAAGATTGCCAATTTAGCAATGACAATGAAGCAAAGGGGATCTGAAGACAACTGTATAAGACACAATAACAGCAAATGATGTGCAACGAAGACCTTGTGTCCAGTTGGCTGTAATGTTTTCCCCTCGATGTCCAATCTTCTGTAGCTTCAGGTCTTTCAACTTTACTACCGTGGATGACAAAGTTCTTTATCACACGAGTAAATTGCATCCCTTTAAAGTGACCCTTCTGACTGCAAATACGTTTTAGAAGTTAATACTTTTATCACGCTTGTTGCACAAAGTTGCCCATCCAAAACTTTACAAATGAAAAACAGAGAAATAAATAAACTATTGTTACACTATAACCAACATGCACTTGACGTTCGTATCTGTAAAACCCATGAACTAGGGTAAATTCAACAAGTTCAAACTTAGGCAAGTGTTTCTTTAAAATATGAAGAAAAAAGAAGTCTTTTTGCCCCTTATTACTTTCGTAGCAGGTTGTTTTGAACGTTTTTGAGGATCACATAAGCTCATCCCAGAATTTCTCCTTCTTGAAAGTCGAAACATGCGATTAAGTTACCAGGTGCTGCAGGTGAGGTAGGGAAGAGATGAACGCTCGGATTCGTCTACTTAGAGAAGGTTGCCTGGCTAGATCTATATGAACTAGGGTAAATTCAATGTTGTCTCCGCAAAAAAACAAACCAATAACAAAAAAAAGGTGGCTTATTAGATGTATATAAACTAGGAGTAATTTGATTGCCGTCTCTGAAAAAGAACAAACCAAAAACATGAAAAGGAATGAAAAAGCAAAAAAACAAGAAGTTATACCAGTTACGCACCTGAAATCAATGAACTCATCAACAATGTCAGGAGAACCATCCTTGTAAAGTTCCACAGTTATCAGGCCTTTCGAGGTGCTTATAAGCTACCAACGACGCAGACAAGTTAGCAAAGTCTAGAGAAGAAATAAGGATTACATAACAAAAAAGCATTGAAATATGCAATTATAGCCAAGAAAAAACATGGAGGAATACCCCGGATTTGGAAGAGAAACAGCGTTATATGCTACAATGTAAGGAAGATGCCAAAGAGAAATGTTCCCTTGAATGGAAATGACAAGAAAATATTGAATTATATGACCAACTAAGGTGAAGAACACACACTAGTAGTATGACCGAAGGAAAGTTGAAGAGGATCAGAGGAGGGGGGGAACTGGCTGCCTGTCACACTGGCATACTCAAAGCTGGTATTCAGTAAATAAATAGTAGCTGACAAGAAAGCAGGAAAGAGAATTTTCTGAACTTACAGCATAATTAGGAGTATCAGATTTCTTCTGCTCGATAACCTGCAGCAAAGAAAGAGGTAAGGATATACATGAGTGCAAAAGAATACTAAGGTAAATGCAGTTTGTAGGATCTAAATATAAAGTGAGTGAAAATCATGAGAAACCAGGGTTCAAATCCCAGCAAAGACAAAAAAAAGGTAATAGGTATCTGGTGCAATCATCAAGGTGCGAACAAGCTGACCCAAGCCCACCATTTTAAAAAAATCTAAATCTGGACCAGAACAAATGGCATAATTTGGTCACTGGAGCTCAAGAAAGAATATTTGCAATATTATCTACCAACCAAAAATAGGAGTTGTAAAATAATCCATACCTTTCTGGTTGATATACCATCCTGCGTCTGAACAATTGATCTACGCAGAAGAAAATAAGAAAGTCGAAGTATGAGGAAAAACATCTATCCAAATGCATCGTCATAAAATATTCAACAAATGTACAAGCTAGGCATTGTTGATGAAACAAAATATTCATCCCAGATTTATACTTTATCAGGAATCATGCATTATTTGGAGTTCTTTGCACCAAACAATTACTACATTTCCACATATTGGTGGACTTGTGTAGCATTCAGGTCAACAATTATAAGGGGGCTGAAAATGAGCTCTTTTGGTTGAGATGAATAAATAAGAGTATCCTTTCTCTAACTGCTAAAACTTTAATTGAGGCGGTCACTCAATTTAACATGATAAAGAGTGGCAAAGGTCATGGATTCAAGTCTCATCGCTACCCATATCTGAAAAGGTATTTCTATGAGATCAACCCAAGACCTAAAGAGTCTGTGTTTCCTCTAAAACTATGAACTCCCCTGAGATAACTCACGTCTAAATCTTTTGAGTACTCCCTTACAGTCAGAATTCACAACAACGTCCAAGCTAATCTCTGGCTGCAGGTACCCCATCCTTAGTACAACACCACCCACCATCAACTGCCACATTTATTTCTATATTAGACGATTTAGCCTATGCTATGTAGTAGTTGCACTAACACTGCATGAATAAGAAAATTTAAAAAATTTAGCAAGTTGCAGAAATTACGATAAAAGAATACGATGCAGTTTATATTCCTATGTCCATAATTATTTTTCTATATAGACATAATTTAATCTAGAAAACGAAAGCTAGTAAATCAAAAGGACAAATAGCATCCTCCAATTTTAAAAACTTCCCCACCATCTTAAAGACTCAAGTCATTCAACTTAAGTATTGATTAGCACAAGATCCAAAGTAGCACTTCCTCCATACATTCTATGTGATGTATTTGACTAGACATGAAGTTTAAGAAACAAAGGAAAACTTTTAATGTATAAGCTAAATAAATACTATGCAGAGTAACAAATTTTCCCTTACTACTAACAATTGTATGAGAGATGGTAAGAGTGCCACACATTCTTCTGTCTTTCTCACTCCTAATAAAAAATCAGCTTCTATATCAAGAGGGGTCACCACAAATCATGTTAGTAAAGGTAAAATGGGACGTTAACATTAAGCTTTCCAAGTGCATAAAAATGTCAACTTTTTGGGACAGAGTTAAAGGAAGTTGTGTCAAATAAAGTTAGATCTGAAGAGCACCAAATACTTCTGAAAAAGATAAGGCAATACTGAAAGTCTTTTAGTACCAGGTAATGTGATCACCAAGTGTCGGAAATGGATATATCAAAACTCAAGAAGCTCATGATAAGGACATGATTAGGTGTATTGGATACAGATACAAGTTGTCCATGACAAGTTTCAGTATTAGTTCTCTATAAATTCAAATATAGAATGCAGAAATCAGGGAATTCCACATCTTAGACTTTACATATAACTACTAACTAGGACCATGCCATACAAACACTTTGTTGCCTCACTTCTCTTCCAAATAATCATCACAAAAAGTACGAATAGGGACCATTATCAACAACGCCAAGTTAAGAACCTCGACAACTGCCAAATAGAGCTTTGCTCTCTGAAGCAAAGAACATTGCATGAGTTCAAGAACATTGAAAATTTAGCCACTCCCTGTGCTACTCTCGGTATGTAGTTTTGTCTATAGAATTTTGCTATGTATATCCAAATTTTATCTAAATAACTAAATTATTTTACATGTCAAAGCTAAACAATCAAAAGATAGCCAGTAATAAACAACTTAAAATAGATAAGATCCCACAAGTAGCTACGACAATTTCCATGAAAAGATTTTCACCAACCTTCGAGACCAGTATCTATATGTAGAAACCAGGGAAAACACCATTACAGCAACAACTAGGATGTATACTATAATTGTAGGGACACTGACTCCACTTGGACTCTTCTTCTTTTTGCTTTGCAGTAGAAGAGCTTGAGGTTTTATCCTTGCCATGATGGTTTAAACTCTCAAGTATTAATTCCCTGAAATTATCATCAACAAATATTCACAACTCAACACAAAATTAGAATCCCACCTTTTAATTTAAATTAAAAAACGAGTAAGAATTTCGACAACCCAAAGGATTCCAAAATACTACTCCTACCGTCCCAATTTAAGTGTCTCACTTTCCTTTTTGGTCTGTTCCAAAAAGAGTGTTTCTTTCTATATTTATTAAGTTTTCCAATTCCAATATTCTACATGGCAAGTTTTTCTTTTTCTTTTTGGAATAACCGTGGTGTTCGGGCCAGCTTGCGTGCACCTCAACTAATTCCACGAGATACCTGCTACCTCCCACAACCAACAGATACCACGTAACCCTGTCCACCAAGGCTAGAACAAATGGGAAGAAATCACCTTGTATTTTGTCTCTGCTGGGAAATGAACCTGAGAGCTCGTGGTGCTCAACCCACTTCATTGACCACTAGGCGGCTAGGCCACACTCTTGGGTGCATTCTACATGGCAAGTTTAAGACCACAAGATTTAAAAGACTACACACATCTTTAATTTAAGACCACAAGATTCAAAAGTCTTAGGTGGATTTTGGATTTTCAAGCGGTTTGTAGAGGTACTGGGCAACTCAAAATTTCCCAAATCCTGTATGCAGATGATACTTTGATCATGTGTGAGGCAGAAAAACAACAGGTTCTGGTCTTGAGGATGATTTTATGTATGTTTGAAGCGGTTTCCGGATTGCACATAAATTACTCAAAGAGTTTGCTATTTCCGGTCAACATTGTGTCTAACATCAGCCAGTTAACATTTTGCAGTGCAACATTGATTCACTTCCCACAAAGTACCTGGGCTTATCATTGGGGGAGAAATACAAATCATTATCAATATGGAATGAGGTTCTTGAAAAGATGGAGAAAAAGTTGAAGAATTGGAAACGACAATACCTCTCTCTTGGTAGTAGAATCACTATGATCAACAGTGTTCTTAGTGCATTGCCTACCTACACTATGTCGCTTTTCCCGGCACCATCCTCGGTCTTAAAGCGTATGGGCAGATTAAGGAGATACTTTCTCTGGAATGGTAACAAACAAGGCCACTCCTTCGCCCTTGTAAAATGGATTACAGTTATTAAAGACAAGAGAATAGGGGGTTTGGGAATCAAGAACCTGAGGCGTCACAATGAAAGTTTATTATTAAAATGGCACTGGAGATTCGACAAGGAAGATCAAGCACTCTGAAGGAGAACCTTGGTAGAAACGTTCTCTATGGAGAATCAATGGTGCACCAAAGTAGCCACAACACTCATGATACGGGAGTTTGGAAGCATATTAGAGGGTGCTGGAACGACTTTGAGGCTAATATGGGCTTCATTGTTGGTAGCGGAAGGAAAATAAAGTTTTGGGAAGATGCATGGTTGGGCCACACCCCTCTTAAAGAGCAATTCTCGGATATTTTTAGAATATCAACTCAACACACTCTAGTAATTGCAGATTTTTTTTCATGACAAGGGTGGAATCTCTTTCTTAGAAGGAGTGTAAACGATTGGGAAGTTGAACGAGTATGTCTTTTTCTTCAGCTGCTAAGCAACATAGCTTTGGACTGCAACAAAGCTGATTCTATTAGATGGAAGGGGCATCCAAAAGGCCTCTTTACAGTCAAAAGCTGGAATCAAGTAACAACAGGGTTTTTCGGCCTTGGGAAAAAATTTGGCTTAGCAATGCACCTTTGAGGGTCTCCTGCTTCTGTTGGATTGTGGCTAGAGAGGCTTGTCTCACCCATTCCAACCTTCAAAAGAGGAAAATACAGTTTTGTAGTAGGTGCCCCATGTGTGAAGAGCACTTTGAAGATGTTGGCCACCTCTTCTTGCATTAAAAAGTTACTACTCAGCTGTGGAGCATGTTTTTGTCAATCGTACGCATGTCATGGTCCATGCCAAAATCCACCAGGGAGCTATTGCAATGTTGGAACAAAGAAGGGATGTGCAAGAAATCACAAAAGACTTGGAATACCATCCCCAAGCCATTTGGTGGACCTTTGGCTTGAAAGAAATGACAGAATCTTTGAAGACCATAGGAGAAATTTACATAGCCTAAAACAAAGATGTACTAGCTTTTTGGTGCAACCTGGTTATTGTACATGATGTTGACGCAATTTTAGATACAATTAGGGATCTGCACAATTTATAGTTATGTTCTCTCGCACTGGCTTAGCGCAAGCATTTATAAAATCTTTGATTACTTATCATCAAAAAAAGAAAAAGGGTCTCCCTTTGTTTCTTAAAACTCCCTGCCCAGTCAAACAAAGACACTTTTAAATTGTAATGGAGTGAGTACTATAATTGTCATTGTTTTAACAATCAAAATCGCAGGATTCACAAGATATATTCACATTGTAACCACCTTCTTAGTTACATAAATGGGAACTAAACCAAGAATAAAACTGAATGCCCATCAAATATAGAGAATTCATATAGCAGGACCCTAACCAATTTGGGGAATTTTGGCCTAGCCATTTTTTTTGATGATCGTGGTGTCCGGGCCACCTCCCACTAGCAACGCGTACAAGGTAACTCTGTTCACCAAGGCTAAAACAGATAGGAATAATCATCTAGTATTTTTTGTCTCTGCTGGGATTTGAACCTTATACTTCGTGGTTCTTTTCCCTTGGGTGCGTTTCGGCCTAGTTGATTAAACATTCATTTAATTTTACGCATCAACAGAATTCGGATTCGCCAAAAAAACAGAACATCTTTATATTTGAACAACTAGGCCAAGAAAAAAATATGAATATATTTTCATAGCATATACAAGGGACTTGAAAAGGCAAATATATTTTTCACCTATCAAATAGATATCAACCTCACTTCATACAAGTTGTTTTTTAATCGATCTGAGTGCTTCAGCTCAAAATTGAATCAACAAAACTTTCATAAATTGCAGACTGTGACATTAATTTGTAACAATTAAGAAATTTCACTTGCTTTTGAACAAACTCATTGATTTAAAAAAAAAAAATTGGGAAAACGAAAAGAAAATATTCAACAAACCTGAATTGCCTGCGCTGGATTGATTTATTTTTCTTTGTATTTTTCGCTGTTTGGTTTTTGTATTCAGCGTGGAATTAGGAAAAAAGAAGGCAGTTGGTAATGGTATAAATATTCAAAAGTTTCTTTTATAAGTACGCTTTTCAACCCCTGAAGTTTTATAAATTACAACTTATTATCACGAGATTTTTTTTCTTTTCACTACTTTAGTCATATGTTGTTTATTACAACAACAATAACAACAACAACAACATACCCAGTGTATTCCACAACGTGGAGTCTGAAGAGGGTAGAGTGTACGCAGTCCGTACCACTACCTCAGAGGTGAGGTAGAGAGGTTGTTTCCGATAGACCCCCGGCTCAAGACAAAAACAGTCTAAAAATAGGCCAAAAAGGACGTAACAAAGATACAAGATAAAAATACATGATAAAACTACAAAAGACGATAGGAAGTAATATGTAGTAACAAACAACAAACAGAAACAGAGCATCGTTTCCGTGAATAGCATTTATGCTTTCTTTACTGTTATCATCTTCTTTGTACTTGGATTGATCGCACTGAGCCGAGGGTATTTTGGAAATAACTTCTCTACCTCCACGAGGTATTAATGAGGTCTGCATACACTCTACCCTCCTCAGACTCCACTTGTGGTATTTCACTGGGTATGTGTATTGTTGTTGTTGGAATTCTGCTTTGATAATATTCCTTTTGAGGATACATCGAAAATAACATATTTATCTTACAAAGATAGTGATAAAATTTGCGTATATCCTACCTTCTTATATTGAGTATGTTGTTGTTATTGTTTACTTTACTTTAGGCAGGAGTAGAGCTGTCAATACGGGCTGGCTCAGCCCATCCGGGCTAGCCCCCGCGGGCTTTGAAATTTGACGGGCCAGGCCGGGCTAGCCCATTAAAATGATGGGCTCAAAAACAACAAGCCCAACCCATCACTCTGCGGGCTGCGGACCTCGACGGGCCAACTCATTTTTTAAAATAATATTTTTTTTAAATTTTTTTTAATTTAAATTTAATTTTAAATTATTAATAACATAAATATTTACAAGACAATATTACATAATGTTACTACTTGCTAATTAAGTTCAAGTTCACAAAAAATAATCATAATAATCTGTGAAACTACATAACTTTTGACATGATATTGTTCGAATTTTACATATTTTATAAACATAATTAAGATTTAAATATTTATGATGGTTTAAGTATACTTTGAGTTTGGACTCATTTTGTTCTTTTTAGTCCTCTATTTTATTTTTATTTTTTAATTAATTTTATTTAGCCCTAGGGGCCAGCAGGCTTATCCGGGCTGGGCTAAAAAGCCCTATTCTCAAATGGGCTGCAAAAATCTTAATCTAACTCTATTAAATTACAGGCTAGGTCGGATCAGCCCAACGGGCCTAGCCCATATTGACGGCTCTAGGCAGGAGCATAGAGGTTACAAGAGAAACACTCCAGTTAGAGATTATTGGGCTTAGGTCTATCCTGATGTGGCAGTATATGGGCCTTTTCCTGTGATTATTGGGCTTTGGCCTATGCTGAAGTAGTAGTGTATGGCCCTTCTTCTTTCGAACAACACTGGAGTCGGTACAATTTGCATGACATTGGACTACAAGATGAACGCCTCGTCCGGTCATGAAAATTAAATATCAAATTGTAGTGGAGTTGGAGTTGAAAGTTAAATTATTATTAAATATAAAAAAGAAATCATTAAAAATTATGACTAATTAATAATTAAAAAAAATCATATAAACTTTGGCTCAATCATTTTACCATTGCAAAATTGTTTTATTGTCAAACAAGTATCTACACTTGTTTCATACCACATTTAAAAAAAGAAAAAAAAAACAGAATTCCTTTTAAATTTGGTATCGTGTAATTCTTGGGATCGGACATACAATCAAGCTAATGTTATAATTTTTGAAATTGAATATATTGAATTAATATCGGATACATTAAAAAAAATTGATACTCAATACACTGAATAAACTTGATATTGAATACAAACAAGTACATACAATTGTAAAATATGGATACGCAGACGTTCAAGCTAATTTATGTATATGTTTCTTAAGATACACAGAAGTTGAAGCTAATGGTTCATTGGTCAGTGGATATTTTGAAAACCAACTCTTTTAATTTCCCCCTACTACACACATAACAAATAGGGGCTAATTGACCCGAACCGGCAGAGGCGGGTGGCATGTGACCCAAGAGACGTAACCCTAGCAAGTAAGTATTCCCTTTCCCAAATGAAAAAGGAGTCTTCTTTGCAAATAAAAGGCAGTAGAGGAGCTCAGGAATTGGCAAGGCAGTGGAGGAATTGGCAAGGCAGAGGAGGAATTGGCAAGGGCAGTAGAAGAATTGGCAAGGGCAGTGGAGGAATTGGCAAGGGCAGTAGAAGAATTGGCAAGGGCAGTTGAGGAAAGATGAAGAAGCAGAAGAACAAGTCCAATCCACCACATGAGCTCAAATTAGCAAATACTCCTAAGATACAGAAGAAGAAATCAATTGCAAAGAAGAAATACTCCTAAGTTATCCGTGTTTTTGGCCAAACTAGTTCTAAATGCTTCATACATATGCTGTGGAACCCCTCCACAAGAGAATCAATTCTACTTCCTGAACCAGAATTTCCAGTACCGCGGGGTGATTATTGTTTGGGATTGGGTTATGACTCAACTAGTGGTGACTATAAGATCCTTAAAGTTCACAATGGCATAGATGGTAGCAAAGTACCCGGTGAGATTCTCGCATTGAAAAGTGGTTCCTGGAGAAACATTGATAAACATCCTCGTGAAATTAACAGTTGGCTGGTTGGTACGGATTCTGCTTTGGCATTAGTGAACGATGCATTTCACTGGATCTGTGTGTCTGGAGATTATATGGAGGTTTCAAGAACTGTCTTTGGTTTCATTTAGTATTTCAAATGAAGTGTACACAGAGATACAGTTGCCAGAGCAAATATCACGCTTGAATGGCAACATCACTGTTGGCGTTTCTGAATTGGACGGAATGCTTTGTGCTCATTCTACTTATCTTCATCAGAGGAAGTGCATTTTGAAGTTATGGGTATTGAAAGACTATGGTGTCAATGAATCCTGGAATACATTGTTTGTTACAGACGATCGGAGAATTTGTAAAGCCTTACCGAAACATCGGTTTGCAGATGGTGAAGTGCTATACTGGTCAATATATATGTATTGTGCTGGGCCGCATACATTTAGGACATCCAGAGGGCCATTTGGAATATGTGATGCCATTCAGGATGGATATGCTTATACAAAAAGCTTGATCTCTCCAAAATCACTTATTTAGTGTTTGCTTATGTACTTTCAAGGAACTCTTTTCTCTTACATTTGAAATATGTGATGCATTTAAGTTTCAAAATTTATTATGGAAACTGTCAGCTTTTAATTGTTTCAGTTCCTCGGATGATCAACTAGAGCGATTTCATTGCTAAGAAAGAAGTGGTTAATCCCATCTTCTCTTTTACTTATTAGTACTTGTCTAGTATAATGGTAATTGCGCATTGACTGGACTTGTTGAGGATGTTCAGCTCAAAGTCTTTAACATAGCATAGGAGAAGGTACAGTAAGATTCTTTGTTTGGTCACAAGTAAAATGATTTATGCAAATGAGAAGAAACAGTCTCTCTTTCTCATTTTGGGTCTTGTTTTATCTCCCCTACCAAATACTAAGAGAAGAAGATGGGAAGAAATCACCTAATATTTTTGTCTCTATTGTGATTTGAACCTGAGACCTCATGGTTCTCACCTACTTCTTTAACCGCTAGGCCAAACATTATTTTTTAAACGGACTATAAAGGAAGGTAGGACAAAGAAATTGAAACGGAGGGAGTAATACTTTTGGATCTTGTGTTCTTAAACTAAAGATATGTAAAATGTACCAAATTATCCTTTAATCTTGTGGTCTTAAATATGTAATGTGGAAAGTTAGAACTAAAGAGAGAATTAAGGAGTTTTTGAAAAATGAAAGAGTCATTCTTTTTTAATCGAACTAAAAGAAAAGTAAGACAAACGAATTGAAACGGAGGGAGTAATATTTTTAGGTTTGTTACAATATGGAATTTTTTCTTCTCAATTTTAATTACAACACCAATTATGAGTATATGTAAAGTCCCCAATAGAAATTATTAGGCTATGCAACTTGATTTGTTTTGGAATGAAATGGGCTCAAATACAGGAGAGTACGACAGAGCTAGAACTTTTAATTTATGGGTTCTGAATCACAATTCTTTTTGTTTATTGGGTTTTGAATAGATTGTTTATATGTATTAAATGAATTTCTTAACATACATACAAAGTTTGATCCTAAGCTATTAGGTTCACCACAGTGCTGGTTTCTCCCCTGGTGGATATGGGTGATTGATATAGCTGAACTGCAACTACTTTAGCATTGAGGCGTAGGTGTTGTTAAATTATAGAACATCATTTTTATTCGTATTGGAATGAAATGGGTCCAAAGGGAATAGAATTGATATAGAGGACAGTCACAAGAAGTTTGGACTGGCGCATAGCAGCTGATGTCGTTGAATTATGCAGCATGACACTTTGTGATTTGGGTAGACAGGTTGACAGTTCGATTTTAGGTGATGCCAAGCAAATGAGAGTCCTTTAGTAGATTACTAAGATAAAAGGATAACTTTTATGAAGCTTTAGTTTGGTAATTAGGGCCAACTTTTGTATCTTCTATTTATGTGGAATTTGGACTCAATCTGGTGAATGCTAATATAGAATCTAGATGTCCCCAAGATTCATCTTTTTTGGCTACTTTGAATTGTCGTAAATAGTTAGTTTAGTGATTTATACAGAACACAAAAAGGAAGCACACTTATCAAACTCTAGCGCAAAACTAATGTAATGTCGAGTTCAAAGGTGACCTCTAGTTTGGTAATAAACTAATGACATATGAAGTTCCTCGTGGAGGTAGAGAAGTTCCTGTGAACCGTGGTTTACTATTGATGAATGTAACTAATGATTTATTTCTTAGTATTTGTAATTGATGGAAAGTACAGTACCCTAGTGTAAAATTATTATGGTCACCGATGTGTTGTTTTGAGCTTAAAAGCCTAATTTGATATAGGCAAGGCGAAGGGCTGTGGTTCCATATCTTCACAAGAAGTACTTGTCAGTAATAGTTGATCGGTTTTTTTGTAGATGTGCTGAGAGAATAGTGGAGAAACTTTTACCTGATGCAATTTTTGGCTCTGCAGTGAATATGGAGGCAGAGTTTTCTCAACTAACACTTGATGAGTTGATGTTAATTGCCTTGCACTCTTCAATTACAATTTTGATTCCCTTACTACGGACAGTCCAGTTATTGATGCAGTTTACACTGCACTAAAAGAAGCAGAACTCTGTTCAACTGATCTGTTGCCATATTGGCAGGCAGGTCCTTCCTATACTTGCATGGTTTTTGCCGAGCTTAATATTTCTAGTAACTTTGACTGAAATCGTCCATGTTTTTGTAGATCAAAGCTTTATGTAAGTTCATCCCAAGACAAATAAAGGCTGAAAATGCAGTTTCAGTAATCAGACAAACAGTTGAAGAGCTCATTGCAAAGTGCAAATAGATTGTAGAATCTGAGGGTGACAGGATTAATGAGGATGAGTACGTGAATGATAGAGATCCAAGCATCCTTCGATTTTTGCTTGCTAGCCGAGAGGAGGTTGGCCAAGATTTTAACTCAACTGATACAAGACTGATAGAATTCCTTATGGTTTATGGATTAGAAAACTTTTTCGAAATTGAACTTCTTTTAGGTAAATACCATCATCTATAGTATGTAATGTGAATTGCAGTTAGTACCACTGTTTTAAGTTTCTCATGCAATCATAGTCATAGTCATAGATCCCAAGGGTGTGGCCTACCGGTCAATAAAGTGGGTGAAAATCATAGGAGATCAGGGTTCAAATCTTAACCAAGTCAAAAAAACGCTAGGTGATTTCTTTCCAATTGCCTAAATCTTGGTGAGCGGTGTTATGTCACTAGGTACCTATGCTAGTGAAAGATAGCAGGTACTCGATGGTGTGTGGAAGTTGTCCTGGACACCAGGAAAAAAAATTCTTACAAAGGGGTTTGGGAAGGGCCGTATCCCGAAGGGGTGTAATGTTGGAAGCCTACCATGACTCAAGTAGAAGTAGACTGATTCCATGGTTTGAACCCGTGACCTATAAGTCACCCAAAGACAACTTTACCTTAAAGTCTGGCGGAGTAACATGAAGCGAAATATATTTTGGCATTTTTAACTGTTGATTGGTTTGTTAATATTCATAGATCGGCCAAGGAAAGATACATATTGCATGCATATTAATATGACACATGGTGGCTCAGTAAAGGAATACTTCTTCCTCAATCCTCAAGGATTTGACAACTCTTCAAGACGAGAAACATCACCAGTGGCATCTGAAACATGAGGCCTCACCCATTATGTCGTGCTATCAATGTTCAAACTGGTGTAGTGCCAAGAATCTCATCTTGAGCTTATTCCTAAACTCCATTTCCATAGATTCCCAGGTTTGGGGCCAATGAGCAGGGTTCTTGAAGAAAGGAAGTCTCTTCCCTCCTTATCTGCCATTATTATGTGCAAGCCCAGTTGTTTATTCAATGATGATAAACTTGAATAAGTGCCTATACCCCTCATCTTATCCAATATGCATAGTTTCTTAAAAATACACATTACGCAGAGTGAATCGGTCCCTAAGGAACTCCAGAAAGGGCTGCCGTCCGATGGGTACACGAAAGTGACGAAGTTGCTTGGACTTCATATTTAAAGCCCTCCTATGCTTATGAAAATTATTGAAAGCTTATTGAAAGCTTTGAAAGCCATTTCAATTCATTGAGAGCCATTTTAACCCCTTTTTGCTGCCCCATTTTTTTTAAAAAAAACTACAGATACACAAACGTGACCGATTTATCTGATTTTATTTCCATCAAACCACAGCCCCTCTCTCCAATACAACAACGAGTGCCATTGGTGTAAAATAGAAGTTCAATTTCTTAACAATCCACTAAGAGAAATCCCGCCTTGTGATTTTCAATCTTTCAATTGACATGCTTACTTCTTTTGGAGAAAAAAGATTGATTATAATGTAACTTCCTAAAGATAAAATACTGCATATAGCTTAATATGCGTTATCGGTACATGTTAACTTTCTGAATTTCAGGTTTCAAGTGTACAACTTCGAGATGATCTTCTATCAGTGCTAGTTGCTGGGCATGAAACCACAGGTTCAGTTTTGACTTGGACGTCATACCTGCTGAGTAAGGTACCTTTGATTGACCTTCATCTTGAATCCTTAGTTCCCTCTTAATTTATCATTTTATGTTTTTTCAACTTAAATGGCAGCAATAAGCTGTGCAGCTGAAAAGTAGAAAGTTGCTTTTTTTCTTAATACTTGGTGCATATTTAGTTGTATTTTCCATCTGAAATTCAGCCTTTTGGACCCTTTTACATTTAAAATATTGCACATGGCCTTTTTTGGAGGTAAACACTCACTGCCACAAGTACACTTAGAAATAACCCCGCTCTTCTGAGTGTTTATGTCAAAGTCATGGTTTTAGCATTTGAATTGAAAATATGGTTCTTCAATGGGTGAGAAATTATTCATCTAAGGCACAACCCCTTTAGCTTGGTCGTCAACCATATCTTCAGACATTATTATTCATTCATGTAAGTTGGAAAAGATTTCTGTTAACCTCTTCCCTTCTTTTGGCTTGTCAAAGGGAGCTATTTGAAGTCGACCTAATTGTTGTGGGTTCTGTCTCTATGACATTTACGCTGACTTAAATTCCTTCCCATCCGTGAGAAAGTACATGATGACTTGAAAGAAAAGATGACTTGGCCTGTGACATATGGTGACTTATTTAAAAAAGAGATAGAAAAACCCATCATATATGGTACTCCCAGCAACAAAAAGAAATGCCAGTTGAAGAGCTTTTTACCCGAGGACAATACTGCTTGGACAACTTACTAAGAATTGTTTTATCCGTGTGTGCTTGCTAAAATGCACTGTACGATGTCAGTTATGGCAACGCATGTTAATCATGTTTCATTGCTTTCAACCATTATTCTGCTATTTAGGAATTCTTAACAGGTTTCGTTGTCCTTTTACAAATCCAGTTGTTTCATTCTAGTTTTCCTGTTGGATATGTTCTGGTCTTTCCTTAGAAAAAATGGCGATCCTGTGAGCAGTTTTTTAAATATCTCATAATCTTGTATTCAGTAAAACATGGTGCATGCAGATTATAAAAAACCTGTTGGTCCTTCATATTCTATATTCTTAATGCAGGACCCTTCCTCTTTGGAAAGAGCACATGAAGAAGTTGACAGAGTTTTGGGAGGGCGCTCTCCGATCTATGAAGACATGAAGAATCTCTAGTTCTTAACACGGTGCATAAATGAGTCACTCAGACTCTATCCACATCCACCTGTAAGTTGTCAAATTTTTTCTCTCCTTGTGGATGACTTTATCGTTATGGGTTGTCTTCTGATAACGTGATTTTGTAGAGAACTGTTTTTGTTAGGTCCTAATAAGAAAGAGCGCAAGTTGCTGATGTGCTCCCCGGAAATTACAAGGTCAATGCTGGTCAAGACATAATGATTTCAATATATAACATTCATCATTCTTCGGAGGTAAAATTTTAGAGCTTTTTATGACCTTTCACCCTTTCCTTGATACTGTTGAGCCTTTTGGAATTTAATCCCTTAAAATTGTTTTATTTAATTTTTGCATCCACCACTTAATGTTAGACAAATGACTTGCTTAATCCTTTGACTCTTGCTCAGGAAGATCTGTGAAGTCACTGTTTTTGTTCATTAAGATGTCTTACTGTCAGATTTGACTAAGCAAAGATTTGTCGAGACAGTCTTCTGGTTCATTAGGAGCATTACCGTACGGTTGCATTGCATTTGAATGTCTGATAATGCAAATTGTTGCTTAGAGGTAGATCCCAATTTATATCCATAGCTTATTCTTTACTTTAGTAAAGAACTTGCCACCGATGTAAGGTGTACTTAATTTGACTCCTATTGAATAGGACGAATGTCATTGTTAGAGTGGGTTAGAGTCCCACATTTGTTGGGGAATGGTTTGGTGGCTCGCTTATATGTACTTGCGCAATCCTCCGCCCATGAGCTAGCTTTTGGGTTGAGTTATGCCTAGGTCCATATCTTAACATGGTAGCAGAGCAAGCAGGTCCTGGGATCTAATCTCACAGTTGGCACGAAATGGTCACACTTCAATAGTCATATTGAACACTCATCAATAATCAATTCTTGCAACTCCTCGAGATGGTGTGAATCATTTCCTGTCCTCAAATCGGTTCTTCTTCTTCATGGGACTATAGGATATCCCATGTTTGACTTGGTCTCTAACAACTATTTCATTGATTTATTTATTCTTTATTGCCTTTTTATGTGGATATATCGATGCACCTTGGCTTAACACCCATGTTTAACACTTTTGACTTTTGGAGGGAGCTTTCTAATCAGTTCAAGGAACAGAATTGATCCTATATATTGTCCCACCATTTCATTTTTTTATTGTAAAATACAATACATTTCAAGTCTCACTTTTTATCTATGGAAGGTATCACTAGTACAGGAAATAATTTGTCTTCGCTGTCCTTTTTTTCCAGGTATGGGATAGAGCAGAAGAATTTGATCCTGAAAGATTCGACTTGGAAGGTCCCATCCCAAACGAAACGAATACCGACTTTAGGTACTCATTTCAGCCATTAGTTCCTCTATTCAGTTCATACACAGCTTGCCTGAGCAGAAGATTATCATTCATATGTTTACTTGTTGCAGATTCATCCCGTTCAATGGAGGGCCACGAAAATGCGTTGTTGATCAATTTGCCTTGTTGGAAGCTACAGTAGCTCTCGAGATATATTTTTACAGAACTTCTCGCTTGAGTTGATTCCAGATCAAAATATTAGCATGACTACTGGAGCAAACATTCAGGATCGATTTGCTTTTACAGAAAGCTCGGCCTCTCCAAAATCACTTATGTACTAATGTAGGTGTTTGCTTATGTATGAATCGAGGAATTTTATTTTTTTTTTAAAAACTATTATTAGTTATATATCTATTGCTCACCAG
The DNA here is from genome assembly GCA_003996215.1 of Jaltomata sinuosa. Lineage (NCBI taxonomy): Eukaryota > Viridiplantae > Streptophyta > Magnoliopsida > Solanales > Solanaceae > Jaltomata > Jaltomata sinuosa. The sequence goes on from QJPP01000016.1 coordinate 525,186, forward strand.
CATTTAAATTTCAAAATTTATTACGAAAACTGTCAGCTTGATTATTTCAGTTTCTCGGAGAATCAAACTAGAGCGATTTCATTGGTAAGAAAATAGTGGTTAATCCCATCTTCTCTTTTACTTATTAGTGTTTGTAATGGTAATTCCTATTAATATTGCATTGACTGGACTTGTTGAGGATGTTCAAATATATTAGACTTAGTTTTAATACACTACACATACAATTTAACCATTAGAATACATTAGAGTGAATCTTGATATAAACATACCATATACATACAAATGAACCACTAAAGTAAATTAAATTGAGTCTCCATACATTACACATACACATAAATCACTTAAATATATTAGAATGAGTCCCCACACATGCCACATACAAATGAATCACTAAAATACATTAGAGTTAGTTTTGATTAATCACTAAATATTATCAGTTATTAAAAATATAAAAACCAAATCAAATAAAAGTTAATTTATTTTATCGATTTGATTTTGATTATTTGATTTGGATCGATTTTTACCCAAATCCTGAACACCCTAGGAAGAAGACATGAGTAATAGAGAAGGGAAGGTTACGCAAAAGAAGGAAAATATATGCACATCTTATATATTTTTGCCTTGATTTAGGGATAAAAAAGAATAGAGTAAATCAATAAAAAATCAGAGTAAAAAAATCCAACTGTACATACACTATTTCGGTAGTTTTGGTATTATAGGTAAGGTAATTTTGGTAAACTTAAAATCATTAGTATTTTAGATAGTTTTGGTCTTATATTTTGTTTCCTAGGTAATTTTCCCTATAATTCCCTTTAACCTAATTGCTGCCTTTCTTCTCTTTCAGGTATTTTATTTTCCTCTTGTTTCTTTTTGTTACTTTTAACTTGTTTTTCAATTATTTCAAGTGAAGATTTTGGGGACACTGCATCGTATGTTAAGGTAGTATTTTCAATTTTTGGTTATTCTTGTTTGCTCTTGTTGATTTAGCTTACGATTTACAGTTTCCTCATGCTTTGGTTGGTCTTTATAGATCTTTAATTTGCTTAAACAAAAGCTTATTGATGTTTATAGCTGAAAGAAATACATCGAAGACGTTTGATTTATCGATAAAAAATTGTTATATCTGGAGATATTGGTAATCGTTTATCTTGAATTCAGTGTTTTAAAAAGTAGTTTTAAGGCTTGCTTCGGGGCGGGCACTGACAAAACGTTTTGGGGCTCACTTGTGGGGCTTAGTTGTGTGAGGCTTACGCCCTAAGCGCCTGAGAGTACGCCCCAAACACGCCTAACGTCAACACTTGGGGCTTGCCTAACAGTTCTACCCAAATTATGTGTCAAATTTCTTAGTCAACATTGTTGATCCTCATAATTCTTTAATAAATGAATAATGCTTAATAGTTTTTTTCATCTATAGAAATAAGAAAGTTCCTATTTGAGAACGTCGTGATGGTGAATATCACTTAATATTTCTTTTTTAAAACACAACCAAATTTTACATCTTCACATGTCATTGGTCTTCATGTTTTTGTCCTATGTCTCAAAATTATCATATTTTTTTTATTTTTTATTCATGAAGGAGTGATGCTTTAATTATAATACTAATGGTTAATTAAATTATTTTTTTGGGAGGTAAATTGCATAGTATAGTCATATATTCTAAGAAATTGTGATTCTTTTATTGTTTGAAGTTAAAATGTTAGAGTTGATTTGCATCTCATAATAACTTTTATATAATTGCATTATTTCTACTTGTAAAATGATGTTAGAAGTTTTATTTTCTATGAGTTTCTTTAATCATATTTTAAAATTTTATAAATTGTTAATGTATTTTTTTTTATAATTATGTGTTATTATATATTTTACTATATTATAAATTAAAACTTAAAGATTCACGGGACTTACACCATAATGTCCTGGGACTTACGCCTCGCCCCGTGCTAAGTAAAACGCCTTGCCTCACGCCCCCGCCTTTTAAAACACCGAATTCTTGATTTAGCTACTATTACTATATTATTTGATTTGTTGCTGAACCAAAAAAATGTTCAATATATAGATTTGTGAGCTGATCATCTATTCTATTGTAGAGCATAGTTGCCTTTGGTTGTTGTACATTTTGGATACTGGGATTGATTAATGTTGCTATCCTTGTTCTCTTTTGTCCCATTGTTTATGCAATTTGTTGTGTTAGTCCCATTATATGGTTCATTTGCTCTAATGTTAATGTTCTTCATAACTTTAAATTGAATCTTAGGTTTGTTGTTTATTTTCTTTGCTCTTTATTATACTTATTCATAATTTTTGCAAATCCTTTTTGCTATGTTGTTTCCTGTTTCCTCATTTTGTTGTGAATTGTTTTTCAGAAGGTAGCTGCAAGTTGTGTGATTTATGCTATGGCTCCTTAAATGGGAAGATGAAGAGTTGGCTGCTCTATATGCAGGTTATCGTACACATCGTGGAAAGGCTGATCAGTGGTAATGATCCTGATTTTGCACCAAAGTTTTAGTACCGCTCGAGTGCAGATCTCAAAGACAAGTTTATGTGTTGTCCCATTAGATTTGGTTGGCCAAGGTGATAATATTGACCATGATAACGAGGTTAAGGCTGAGTCGGCGAAGCCATTTGGTATTGATGACAGACTTGATGCTGCTGCCACGGTACCTTTACCTACTGTTGATGATCTTATGGCGAGATGAGGATATGCGTAGAGTTGTTTCAAGTGCTACTACTCTTGTAAGGAATGAATGCCGGTCACAAGACTGAAGGTGCTATGACTGATTTGAGGCACTTCTTTCACTCCCTTTGAAGTTTATGTTTCTACTAGTTTAAGTTGTGTCGTACACTTGACTATATTTGTCGTAATTAGGTTTCGTAGATTAATCCTGCCTTATGATTTGATTATGTTATTATGTGTTCAACTTGACAATCATGTTAGATTTGTTACAAATCCTATTCATTTGTCACAAGTACTTGCTACGATGTCTTTTATTGTAATTATTTGTGTCATGAAAAAGAGGGAGATAAAAAAGAGTACTAGTTTTTTGTGGATTGTGATTATCAAAATATTAGTTACATATAATGCCTTAATTCGATAGAACTTTAACTCTTAATAAAATCTAGAAACGTTATAACATTAGAAACATAGATGTCTTGCAATAAAATCAAATACCCGCTTTAGTCCAATAATAATTGAATTTTCGAGCATTTTTTCAATATTCAAAATAAATTAATTGTTCAATGTTCAAGAGAGTTGTTGGAAATTCTTCATTTTTTGCCCTCCATTTACATTTTTTAGGTGATAAGTCCAAGAGAGTTAATTGCTCATATTTATGATTTTACTTTGAATTATTTATATTTTTAAGAATAGTTTGAGAATAACTAAAATGACAAAGGTGGAAAGTGATATTCAATTTATATCTTAATTAATTTTTTTCTTAATAGCCAGTGTGCATTGCCTCACAAATTTAGTTAATATGGACCAAAGAAAATACTATAGTTCAAAAACTCTACTACTACCACTAAGATCAGTACCCTAGTGCTATATATCTTGTTCACACTCTTTAATATTATCGATGGGTGTCTATCGAATCCTTTAAAAATAGTATATTTTTGAAGAATCTAACACATATACAATAATATTTTTAAAGAATAATGAAATTCCCTAACCATGGGTACTACCCCAAGACTCCCTTGGATCAATGCCATGGTGGTTATTTATATCTGGCTCCATTTCCGTTCCAAAAAACTTCACCAGACTCGTTTTGAATCCGCCTCTAATTATATCGGCACCCAATTTCGTCATCACCATTACCGCCATCTTCCTGTTTATCGCAATAACAGAGTCCTTTGCCATAATTAGAGAAAGCATAAACAATACTACTATGATTTTCATTGACATTTAATTAGTCCAAAATATTTGCTTCATCAAATGTTGTATGTTGGGCAACTAATATTTATTGGAGGAATTGGGTTAGGCAAGGGTAGATAAATTATAAATATCTGAATTAATGTGGGCTTTAATTTCCACGTGTGATTGCTAGAATATTCTGTGCTCCATTTCTATAGATATATATTTTGGTATTATATTGAAAATGGCAATTTGATTTAATTATGTTAGAAAATGGTACAGAGACACTTGGAAGTGATAGTGAAACCCCACTTTACATTTATCATCAATCTGTAACAATTCGAATTTCTCAACGCTAACCCTAAGGTATATTATACTTACTGGATCCAAATTATAATTGAGAATTGAAATAACAAGGTAATATTCTCTCTATTTTAAATTGATTGACCTATTTTGATTTAATACGAAATTTAAAAAAATAAAGAAGACTTTTGAATCTTGTGATCTTAAATTAAAGATTTTTTAAGAAATTATGAATAAAAGAGTAATTTTATCATATCACCCTTTGAATATAACAAATAGAATGTCTTAAAAAATGTAACAGGGAAATAACTGTAACTAATGATAAGGGTAAATTAGGAATTTATAAATTGGACAAGTATTGTTGGACATCTATTTTTAGTATAGTGAACAAGTAAAGATGAACAAATGGAGTATTTGATTACACAAATTTAAGGACCTGTGTGGTTATGAGAATCATTCACTTTTTGAAAATTAGTATTGACCATGAAAATTTTAAATATAATTTAAATTGTATTTGAAATTTAGAAAACATACAAAAATTTATTTTCACTTTTACTATATTTTTTGTTTTTAAATTTATCCTTTTTTTATTTTTATAAAAATAACCTACATAAAATGTATTTCATATTCTTTTTTAGAAAAAGTACATTCGAATAACTGAAATATTATTTGCAAAATTATAATCCAACACAACTTGATTTCAAAATTTCAAAGTGAAAAATATTTGTAATTTGTAATAATATGATCTAATCTATGACATTATGTGACTATTTATATGATATATTACTTTTTCAGAACATATTTAATTGTATGTTCCGAATAAATTAGTCAATTTCGATAATTTTAGTAGTTTTTAGAAATTGAAAAAATAAAATATATTAAAAAAATATACATACAAATTCTAAATATTCTTTAAAAAATATAGTAATCAAACACAACTCTAACTTCAACTTTAAAAAATTTCAAATAAAATAAATATTTTTTAATTTTCATAATCAAACTCCCATAATATAATACGAAACACAATAAAAGAATTGATAAGCTTTTATAATTAGTATTTTCTAAATTAATTTATTAAAGTAATTCATAATGAAAAAGGATAAGTTTAATAAAAATAAAAATAATTTTTTTGTCCACCTGACCTTGATTGAAAAGGCTATTGAGAGGTATTGGAGCTAACATTACTGGAGCTGGTACATTAGATCCCGTGTGATTTTGGAATTGATGGGGTGCCAACTGCCTAATATATTAATTTTGGCTTAGTATACTTTAGCCGCCCGATGTTGCCAAGTGCCTAATATATTAATTATTGCTAGATATAAAAGAGTTCGTGCTAGCACAAATTCAATATATATATATTTTTTATTTTAATTTATGTGACACAGATAGAATTTAGATAATTAATTAAATTTTTTAATAATATTTTTTACATAATTTTTAAATAATACTCCATATATGTTACCCCATCTGTCCTAATTTATGTGTTATTGATACAATTTCGAGAGTCAATTACATTTTTTATATATCTTTTAAATATTTTTTAAGTTGTTAATTATTACGATCTATAGTATTTTTTTTTTCTGTTCCAATTTATGTGACATTGATAAAATTTGAAGAGTCAACCAAATATTCTATATATCTTTTAAATATTTTAATATTATTTTTTGCATAATCTTCAAATATACAATACATTAAAAAAGAGAGTAAAATAAATAAATTAAAACAGAGAAAATATAAAATGAAATATCGACAGCACAAACAAGCATGTATCTTAAATATAAAATGTAACACAGTGATTAAACCTACTTTAAAACCCAGTTGTCTCTTGTCTTGTGTTACTCTGAATCAGCAATGGCATTTTCATCTCCTATTTCTCCATCTTATTATTCATGTCATCTCTCCTTCAAGGCCAAGGGGACCAAGCTGATCTACCCATTTTCTCTCCTCCAACGCTCTCCTTTTCTCAAGTAACTAATCTTGAATCCTCATTCTCTCTTTTACATTTTTTTGGTTTATTTGCCTTTATGTCTAATTACTTATCTTCTTCTACTCTAATTAAGCTTTGAACTGCTCTACTATAGCAATGACAACTGACTCTGACAATTGTTTTAAAATCATTAGATATTGAACATTTTCCATTGTTGGATGGATATTTTGTATTCATCTATGTTGAGGCTTTGTGATCAATTTAACAACAACAACATACCCAGTGTATTCCCACAGCGCGGGGTCTGGGAGGGTGGACTGTACGCAGTCCGTAGCTGTTTCCGATAGAGCCCTGGCTCAGAGACAAATCTAGAAAAAGACGTAATAGAAGTGCAATAGACAATAGGTAGTAACAAAACAACAGAGAAAAATAGGGTGTATGTGTTGGCACATATAGGCAAACTGGAAAAAAAAAGAAGAGAGCAACTCCTAGTTTGATGTTTTGATAAAGGGCAAACATTTATCAATATCACTGTGTTAGATAATACCATCTTCTTTGGTTTGGCGCTATAATTGATGTAGGACAGCACAGGGAAGTTGAGCCTAAATATAGACGTTTATGATTACTGAATGTGGGTTGAAACATGGAGAAAATTAGAGGCTTCGAGGGGTAGTTAATTGGTATGGGGTGGAGGAATCTGAGGACGAATAATTCAAGGATTGGGGACCTTTTAGGAAGCAGATCAGAGATACCTCCATATAAGGCGTGAACAGTGCAATTAGCAGAAAACTATGAAGGAATTTAAGAAGTGCAAGACGTTTGGACCCAACCACTTGATCCCTGTAATTAACTACTGAATCAATAAATAGTTGTTGAAATGAACTTACCAGTTTCAAAAAAAAAAAGTTGTTGAAATGAACAAGTCCAAAATGACTTCAACTGGTATAGTTTCAATGTTATGTCCATTAAAGTTTTTATCCATTCTCCTTGTAAGAAGAACAATGATTATTTTGCTCATTTAAATCTGTAAATAAGACTACCTGCACAACCTATTGTGATGATGATTTATCGAACGTTACCTTTCTTAAAATAAGTTTTTATCCATTCAGATACAGCAGTTTGATTGTAGAAAATTTGCCACATTTGTGGTTTTACTAGGACAATATCATCACCTGAAAGAAAAAACATAAGCAGAAAGCAGCTAACTGATGTGCCCACGATATTGATTAGCAAAGAAGTGAGGATATTGTGCGAAGGTCAAGAGAATAGTTAGAGTCCTTTTGAGGAGCGTGTCCTAGCAAATGTAAGCCTGATATTTGATCCTGTAAGAGATGGAAACTTCTTAAATAAGCCTGATATTTGATCCTGTAAGAGATGGAAACTTCTTAAATAAGCCTGATGTTTGATCCCCAAAGACTTGTTTCTCCGACATGTCTGATGAGAAACATGTCTGATGACTTCTTTTGGTGGAATTTAAGGCTACAAACTTTGGAAAGAGAACAAAGAGAGAGAGAGAGAGAAAAAATTTTTTATCCAACCCTTGGGGATAAGGTGGACTAACCATCTAGGAATGAACATGTACTTGATACACATGCAGATGATGTGTAGAGCTAATTGACAAAGGCAATTTATAATGCACACTGTGTCCATTCATCAACACGGATACCCATATATAATGCAGTTTTACTATTTAGATTCTTTTTTTTTGGTGAACACAAGTTAGCAAAAGACTAGGATACCATTGAGATGCGGACCTCGTAGATCATTATAACAATGAGCTAGTGCCATGCTTATTAAATTATACACTTCTCAGACATACACACCTGCATCTCATACCTGTATAAATGCTCTTTAATTAAACCGTTTAGGTCATTTATATATCATGAGATGTGAAAAAGAAAAAGAAAAAAATTGTTTAGTTGCACTTTATCATGTCAATTTTCTCTTTTTTTTGGGCCTTTTCCCCTTGTCCTCCTCTAACAAATGCTATGTTTGCATGTATTTTTTTAGCCATGTTGATGTTACAGAAAAAACAGTAAGCAATGATCTGCAGGTGGTTGAGGCAGTCCAATTCCTTTTATCTTCCTCTTGCTAATTTAGAGAGATTTCTGATCCATTTAATATTGAATTTACATCATTCAACTTCTTCCCTTCTGTTGACTGTTGTAGGACTCTTCAAAATTTAGTTTGTCTTGCTAATGCACGACATAACATTGACGAGGTCCTCATATATAACTAAACTTTGGGCTAACAACCGTACAGACATAAGAAATAATGGAGTAGTTTTTCTCATGTCTAAACTTCCAGTTCAACTTTTACGTACCCTCCCAAAAGCTGAAAGGAGCACAGGGAAAAAAGGAAAAAGGAAAAAGGAAAAAGGAAAATAAGGGCCATGTATATTTACCATTCTCAGGAAAAAAAGTATGACCGTAGTTATAAAGGACCCTCCACTTCGAAGCATAAGATTGAGGTTTCAAGTCATTGGAGCAAAATTGGCAATGCCACTTTTGGGCTCATGGGTAGGGGGTTTGGAGGCGTGGGGTTTTCAATATGCTGCCATTTACCCCACCAAAAAAAAGAAAAGAATAAAAAAACAAAAAAGAAAATTATGTCGCCATCTGTGACATATACTTTAAGCTAAAAGATCCTTATAATTTCGTTATTTTGTGAAGAACTTCTAATGAGCATCCTTGGACACTTACTATGTTTGTCCCTTTCCTTTGATAATCTTCTTTTCATCTCATTGTTTCTGTTCTGGTAAAGTCTTTCCTTGCTTTTGTTATATAATTTCATTTCAGAGTGGATTTTAGTTCACAATGGGAAAGAGGAGAATCATCAAAGTTCAGCATAAGTGCTGCTGTGACGAGCAAAGGTCTATTTTACACTTAAAACTCTTGTCGTCCATGTGTGATTTTCCCTGGTTGCTAATTTCCTCTTCCTTTATCCAATGTTGTGACAGAATACTCGTTGGATGGAGCGTTAGAAAATACTCAGCTCCCTAAGGGTGATTGCTGGTCTGTTCATAAATTTGGTGGTACCTGTGTGGGAACATCTGAAAGAATTGGGAATGTAGCTGAGATAGTAACTGCTGATCAATCAGAGAGAAAGTTGGTAGTTGTATCTGCAATGTCAAAAGTAACAGACATGATGTATGATCTGATTTACAAGGCGCAGTCTCGAGATGACTCGTATCTAACAGCAGTTGATGCTGTTAGAGAGAAACATCAATTAGCAGCTGTTGATCTACTTGATGGAGACGACCTAGCTAGTTTCTTATCTAAACTGCAAGATGACATCAACAACCTTAAATCCATGCTCCGTGCAATATATATTGGTATGCTTGCTTTTCCCGTTTGTTTGCCTGGTGTCTGGAGGGAAAAGCTTCCTGATGCTTCTTTGCTGAAACCGAGAAAACTCCATTGCAAATTTCTAGTTCTACAAAGGATGACTTAAAAGAAAAAATACTTTTAGAGTACTCCAATCCCCCTTCCCTCACACCTTTGCACGTGGTTAATTGGAAGCATATTGCGGTGCAATAATTATGGTTTTACTTCAGTCTCTGGTTAGCATACTGGTTGCAGTCTCTTGTTTTTGCTAGAACTGAATTGGTCCCTTACTGGAGTTTCTTTGATTAATCTGCCCCCCTTCTTTGGCATTAACTTTACAGCTTACTTGTTTTGCAGCTGGTCATGCAACAGAGTCTTTTTCCGATTTTGTAGTAGGGCATGGAGAGTTGTGGTCTGCACAATTGTTGTCATCTGCTGTCAGAAAGGTGGGTTTCTTGTAGATTTTGTCCAATCTTACATAGCTATTATGTCTTCTAGTTATGAAATTAAAATCATCCCACATCTTGGCTCTACCTTTTAAATTTATATTTGCAGAATGGTCTAGAGTGTAAGTGGATGGACACAAGGGAAGTGCTTGTTGTGAACCCCACAAGTTCTAACCAAGTTGATCCAGATTATTTGAAGTCAGAAGAGAGACTTGAGAAATGGTACTCTAACAATCCATCAAAAATAATCATCGCAACGGGCTTTATAGCTACCACGCCGCAGAATATTCCCACTACTTTGAAGAGAGATGGTAGTGACTTCTCCGCTGCTATAATGGGGGCTCTTTTAAAAGCACGTCAAGTTACAATTTGGACAGATGTTGATGGCGTATATAGTGCAGATCCTAGAAAAGGTTCATCTTTGCTCATTGAATGCGTTTTCCAACCTGATGCCTTTCTGGACTGTCATGAGCCAAAATTTTATCAAGTATTTATCGTTGATGTTATGATGTTTTCCAACTAAAAGTTGCCTCATTTGCAGTTAGTGAGGCAGTTATACTGAAGACATTGTCTTATCAAGAGGCGTGGGAAATGGTGAAGTCATGACATTCTATGCAGTTGTTGAATTTAGTATGGCCTCTTATGGCCCTTTCTAACAGCAAAATTTCTCATTTTTTGTGCAGTCCTATTTTGGCGCCAATGTCTTACATCCTCGAACAATTGTTCCAGTTATGCAATACGACATTCCAATAGTTATAAAAAATATCTTCAACCTTTCTGCACCTGGAACAATGATCTGCCGATCCTCTGGAAATGAATATGAAGATGGACAAAAATTGGAATCCCTTGTCAAAGGATTTGCAACAATTGACAATGTAGCCCTTGTGAATGTTGAGGGGTAAGGCTGCACTTGATTCAGGAGTAGTGACATTTAAGAATTCTTTGTTTTACATGATGCTTATTACCCTTTTCAGAACCGGGATGGCTGGTGTTCCTGGTACAGCTAGCGCCATTTTTAGTGCAGTAAAAGACGTTGGTGCTAATGTAATCATGATATCCCAGGTACATTAATCCACTGATCCTCTTGTACTTGTTACTGTTATGACTACATGAAATTTAATTGGCGGCTATATTACAGGCTAGCAGTGAGCATTCAGTGTGCTTTGCTGTGCCTGAGAAAGAAGTGAAAGCCGTTGCGGATGTTCTGGAGTCTAGGTTCGGTCAGGCTTTGAGTGCAGGGCGACTTTCTCAGGTATTATGCTTTCCTGATTGTGTTTGAGAAGTTAACAGTGTTGTCGATCCAATAGTAACAGAAAGTGAAAAATGGGGAGTTCAGTTCTTGGTACTATGTTTACTCTTTAGTAAATGCCTTTTGCATCAATTGCACCTTCCCTTTTCTGGTTAAGGTTTTAATTTGAGCCCTATTACGTAATAAAGGTTCCCTTCTCTTTTTATCTTTTAACTTATTCATTTAGATGTTGTACAAGACCAGTAGATGAAAAAAAGAAAGTCTGCAGTAAAGATGCTGTGTGACAGAGCTTCAATAGGTCTTCTCTTGGAGAATATAATCCCGTTATTAACACTGAGAGCTCCAAGGATCATTAATTCTTGCTTAAGAAAAAAGCCAAGAGAAGTTCAGATGCTGTTGATTTGATCAGAAAGAGGAAGAGTATAGTCATCGTTGGATTGAGCATTGTCCAGCAATATTGGGCAAGTTATGATGATAGGCAGATTGTATATTTGTGGCATTAGGTTCTGGGTTTTACTAACTTGAAAATTTAAAGATCGGCTCAAGAGAGCTTAAGAATTGGTAGGTCTAGCAGATGCAAACAGAAAAGTGGCTGAACCAACAGCTTAACTCAGTCTTGCTTGAGGCTTCTTTCTTCTCTAGGGAGGATAATCGAGATGGCCAGCCAATTGGAAACAAACTGAGAAATTATGGATCTGGAGGCTTAACACTGCAGAAATAAGAGTGCCTGGAACATCTATATTTTGTCTGGGCTGATTAAACTGATTATGGGCATCAGAACTCACAAGTATAATCACACTCTGATTTGAAAAATATTTTACATACCAGCCATTAAAGAAACAAATTTGACCTATAATGCTGCTGCTAAACAAATTCCCACTACTCAAAGCATTGATTAGATCAAAAAGGACTTGAACCACTCTTTTCCCAACTTTCCAGGTTTTGCAATTTATGGTTTCAATGTGTAGGGTTTCTTTGACCTTTGGAATCAGCTTTGAAACAGTGTGATTTGCTTGTTTCTTTCTACTGTAGCAAAGTGGTTTGGAGTTTTTGGGGATTCTTTTTCTAACTTCAGATTCTATCAAGTTATCATTTCTACTTCTTTTAGTCGTTTCACTAGTGAGTAATTTGTGATTTGCACCCCTAACATATATGCTCTTTTGTGACTTACACGTTATTCTATCTTTTTTAACAATTTGCACCTTAATCTCCTTGATTCCTTACAAAATCATATAAACCCATTTTTTCAATAATTTCCAAAGGGCAAAATAGGAAAACACAATTAATATTTCTTTAAAAATTATTTTAATCACAAGAAAATTGGGTGGGTATTCTTCCCGCCTTCTCTGCGCAATTCAGGCTTAAGCCCTAGTTCTTCTCTGCCCAACAGTACCAATGTGAGATTTGTATCAAAGTGTTAAAATCATCTCAAGCTTTGGGAAGTCATAAAACAATTCACAAGAAGAATAAGGTGTAAGTCACAAAAAGAGCGTATACGTTAAGGGCGCAAATCGCAAATTACTCTTCACTAGTTGCAACTTGCAACATTATAATACTACAGCTACCTGATTAAAGGTACTTTTTAAACAACCTGATAATACTTTCTTCTCAGATTGCAGTAATTCCAAATTGTAGCATTTTGGCAGCTGTTGGTCAGAGAATGGCTAGCACTCCCGGAGTTAGTGCTACACTTTTCACTGCACTTGCAAAGGTTTGACAATTTTCTACCCTTATATATCTAAAAATTTTCTCTATGTGACTATGTATGTGCTGTATCTCGTGAATACAACAGTAGCACAAACAAAATGTCAAGCGAAGTTATACAATGACGACCACTATAATATGAATAATGTAAGTATATTTGATCCTGATAATTTTTCTGGATGTCTTAAACTTCAAGAAGTAGCATTTTAGTGCAGGCTAATATCAACATCCGTGCTATAGCTCAAGGTTGCACAGAGTACAACATTACAGTAGTTGTTAAGCGAGAAGATTGTGTAAGAGCTTTACGTGCTGTGCACTCAAAATTTTATTTGTCAAGAACAATAATTGCTGTAGGCATTGTTGGACCTGGATTGATTGGAGGTACATTGCTTGACCAATTAAAGGATCAGGTTTGTCAATTAAGCTCTTTGTTTATGATCTTTCCTATTTTGCTCTGACTTCTTCAATTGAAATTGAGTAGTTACTTTTTACTCTTTGGTTATCATTTCTTTTATAATATCAACCCTGACAGTTTCTAGAATATTTTTTAATTTTCCCTCCATGCCCCCTCAGTAATATATTTTGAGTCTCTTCAGAATTCCGAAGGCTGATCTTAGGAACATAGCCCATAATCATCGTCAGCGGAAGGCCAAGTCCAAATTCACATTTCTATCTATTCATTACACTTGTAAAAAACCCAGAAGTATAGGTGTTTCTTTCATGTTTGATTACCACTTAAAACGGTCCAATAGAATGATTTCAAACGTACTTTGTATCTCTCCAATTGAAATTTTACCTGCCTTTTGCAGCTTTGCTTTTAACTTTCAATTTTGACATGATTTCCTTTGCTTGATGCTGGCTATTAATTTCTGGTCATATATCGTGGAGAGTCTCCTTGTACTTTGATCACTCTTTTCCTCTCCTCCCTGTTTGTGCCATGCAGTTTCTTTTTGTTTCTAGTGGTTTACAAACATTTAGTATGCTGATTTTTGTTCATAATTTTAGTGACTTGAGTGATCTTTGCTATATTAATTGCTTTATTAACTTCCTTTATATATAAAGTTGCTCCCTTTCCCTATCCATTAAAATTCTAAAGATCTAATCTAGTTGAGCCTTTCAGCATTTCCAAGCTGCAGTTCATTTTGCTTTTCTTAAAAACTTTCTTGCTGGAGTAGTTTACTTTTCCTCATTTGTACACGTGCCAGAAGATGTGGTTAACTGTTTCAATTTTTTAGCACTACACAACATCAGCTAACAAGTCAGACTTGAAGAGTCAAGACTTTAATTTGAAACTTTTATGTCTATGTTAGCTCCTGCCTGACAAGGTCTTTTGCTTATAGGGATGTTTCAAATGTTATTCTTCTGTTTGAAGAACAATATTTTTCACAGGTTATGGCATGCTCCCCCCCCCCCCCCTGTTTACTCCTGGAAAGAAAGAAGTAGGAAACAAGAGAAGCGAGTAAAACACATATCAGGATATGAAGGCCCATTTTTGCATGCCTATTATACATGTTTTCCTGCTTATTGCTTACTTTTCTTCTTCAATTTCTGAAGGGTCTCTCTTTGCAATGCTACGGTTACAGTAAGGAATATTCTGGTGATCTGGTCCACTCGCTGTGGTAGTTTGTCTGGAAGTGGACCTGAACCAGAGTATTTTTGTGTTTGATGTCACTTGCACCTTTTGTTTCCAAAGCACAGTTGTCAGCAGGATTGCTGAATCACAGACAAAAAAAGAAAAAATAAACATATAAAGCAATGGAGCCATCATAGTATTTTTTTTCCCGTTGGAATGTTGTTTGACATTTATTGAGGACACTTTCAGAATATTGTATATGAATTTTCTGCTTCTTGTCTTAAAGGTTAGAACTTTTGTTTAAGACAATAAGTGCTGTGAATGCAACACTTAGGTTCTTGAGGAATCGAAAACTAGAATGCTAATTTAACCGTTTAATTTCTTGTGTAATTTGTGCCAAGTTTTCAAGGAAAATTTGGTTAAAAGCGCTTCAACAATGTTCTTTCTTTGGCAGACAGCTGTCTTAAAGGAGAAATTCAACATTGACTTACGTGTGATGGGTATAACTGGAACGAGGACAATGCTACTGAGCGAGTCGTAAGTCTTGAAAGTCATATGTTCTTTTAGATGCTGACTGATATATGTTATGCTTCTACTATGGTCTTAGGCCCAGCTTCGATGTTGGAAACAAACACTTAATGAATACAAGATGAAAGAGCAGCACATTTAAGCATGCTGCAAGTAGCAACCTGATTGATGAACTAAATAGAACTAAGTTGTTCTGTTGTTTGAATTTGATGACGTGATGGTTAATTAAAAATATGTACATCTACCTATCTGCAGTTAATCCTCCAAGGGAAATTTTATTATGATTTGGTTTTGCATGACAGTTTGTCAACCTTGCTTGCTAAGGTTGCTGAATAATGAAAATCAAATTTCGAAATTTGTATTGCTTCAGTAAAATAGTGTTGAGATTTGTAGTCAATCAAAGGGGAGAAATATAGTCTTCTAAATCTCCTTCCATCTTATTCTTTCACTAGGAAAAAGGAATAAGAAAAATAGTTTGAATGGCTTATTAAAAAGAATAAGAAAAGAAGTTTGAATGGTTTATTTGGCTAGAAATACTTTTAAAATAATTGATTTGGTGTTAAATGCGAGGGAGTTTGTTGAAGAATTAACAAGGAAAATACAAACTTAGTTTCTACTCAGAAGGATGGCACTTCAAATGCTTCTTAGCTGGCTGGTTATAACTGCTGTACATATCGATAATAAATGCTCTTTAGGAGTATGATGCTAAGGCATTCTTGTCAATGTCGACAGGGGTATTGACTTGTCAAGATGGAGAGAACTGCTAAGTGTAAAAGGAGAAATGGCCGACATGAATAAGTTTGTTCACCATGTACGTGGCAATCATTTTATCCCAAACACTGTAATGGTGGACTGCACTGCAGACTCTGATATTGCAAGCCATTACTATGACTGGTTGCATAGAGGAATACATGTTGTCACCCCCAATAAAAAGGCTAATTCAGGGCCGCTAGACCAGGTAATTAAGTACTTTCTATTGCCCGCTTTCTGGAAACAGCACTTCAACTTTTCACCATTTTCTGATAATTTTTTGCTTTCACCTTCTTTCCACTCAATCATAGAGGGGAAAAGATGACGATTTTTGAAAGTGTTGTATTTTTCTCTTTACTGAAAATTCTGAAATAGTTGAGAGTGGAGCTTCTCATACCTGTTATTGCATTTTTCTTTTCCTAAATTGCTTCCAGTACTCTAAGCTGAGAGCTCTACAGAGACAATCATACACTCATTACTTCTATGAAGCTACTGTTGGTGCTGGTCTACCAATCATTAGCACCTTACGCGGACTTCTTGAAACTGGGGACAAGATATTGCGGATTGAGGGCATTTTTAGGTTGGTATCATTGTGATTTGCACTTGTTGCAAATTCATTTCTAAATATTGAATTGTTACTGATAAGGTGACTCATGCTTCACTACCTCATGCACTATGGGGAATAAAATTTGTTAGTCGTATTCAGTTTCATTTTCTCTCGTTTTCACAGTGGAACTTTGAGTTACATATTCAATAACTTTACGGGCTCAAGGGCTTTCAGCCAAGTTGTTGAGGAGGCAAAAGAGGCAGGTTATACTGAACCAGATCCAAGGGATGACCTATCTGGAACAGATGTTGCAAGAAAGGTATTTGGTGATGGTTTCAAGTATGTTATTTCTTTTCATTTAAGTGATAGCCTAAAATATACTATTACACTACAACAACAACAACATATCCAGTGTAATCCCACAAGTGGGGTCTGGGGAGGGTAGGATGTACTCAGACCTTACTCCTGCCTTTGTGGGGTACAGAGGTTGTTTCCAATAAGACCCTCGGTAGCCTAAAATAAACTGATTCCTTGATTTCTATTTTTCCACAAAGTCCGTGATTCACATTCTGCAGAAAATGACATCTTGGGAGCACTACATGGCCAGAGTATAATACTTAAGAGTTTATCTTTAAAAGATGGTCACTGTATAGTGAAAGTCTAAGTCAGGACTTTGTGTTGCAAATACAATGCTGATCAATTTGTTTCTGTGCATATACCATTTCCAGCTGATGCTGTTACTTGTGCAGATTTTCCTTGTCATTCAAAACATAAAAAATTAAAAATAAGTCCTGGTTCCACATCTACTAGTTCTATATTTTCTTATACAATGGCTTACCTGTTCCAGGTGATAATTCTTGCTAGGGAAAGTGGGTTACAGCTAGAACTTTCAGATATCCCCGTTCAGAGCCTTGTGCCTGAACCATTAAGGGTGAGTTCTTAGTTTAATTATGTGCAGCATTAGTTAGATAGCTGTTTTACTCCATGAAGTAATATTTGGTAGTTTTTTTCAGGCTAGTGCATCTCCCGAGGAATTTATGCAGCAGTTGCCACAATTTGATCAACAGATGGCTTCGCAGAGGCAAGAGGCAGAAGACACCGGGGAAGTGAGTACTCTGGACTTAGATTTTGCAGAAATGGGAATGTTACAGATACTTTGTTCTGTGTCCAAAAGAAACCTACTCTCGTACTCCTTCCATCAGAAATTGTTGTTTGCCTTCCAATTGCAAAATAATTTTCCTTTTCCTTGAACGGGAAGTTTTCCCACACATACATAACTTTAGAAACTTTACATGGGACTCATTTAACACTTCACATTCAAACTTTTTCTCAATACTCTTGAAAATACGGAAGCTGATGATGATTTTCTAACTTTGGCAAATACACCTTTTCCCATGCCATTTTAATATCTGTACTATGTTGAACGTGGGTGTTAAATTTAGGGTAGAGGGAGTAAAACAACGTTTATTAGATAGAAAACAGTAGGAAAGAGAAGCATGGAATGTTTGTGTATTTAACTCGTTAGAAATTGTTGCATAGCTGATTCATTTAGCATTTCAATCAAAGAAGTACCAGATTATTCATAGAATGTAGATCTGTTCTTCATCATTGACTACTGATTTGATTCAATCTTTGAGGTAGAAACTGAGTGTGAGAAGTTTTTCTGGAAGATGCCTGGAGATGTTAGAAATTATTTATCTCTAATGTAATGGTTGTTTAGGTCACAAGCATCATCTTTGTGTGGTTCAATCTATTTCAGCAGCAGCATATCTGCACATGCATGACAAAATATTTTCCTGTCTCAAAATTGTTGGTGTAGGTCACTTTGCATGTATAATATGATCTGCTTTCTTGTATTTGTGCTATTTTTATATGAAAAATTGATGTGTGATGAAGGTTTTGAGATATGTTGGAGTCGTGGATGTTGTCAACGGAAAAGGGACTGTTGAGCTACGAAGATACAACAAAGAGCATCCATTTGCACAACTCTCTGGATCGGATAACATAATTGCATTCACAACTGAAAGATATGCGAAGCAACCTCTTATAGTGCGTGGTCCTGGTGCTGGGGCTGAAGTGACAGCCGGTGGAGTATTCAGTGACATCTTGCGGCTTGCATCATATCTTGGTGCTCCATCATAATTCATCTTATTCTGCCTTTCTGAGTACGTACCATCAGATTTTCTGCTGCCTCTGTAATGCTTCACATGAATGGTGTTGCAGTTTCAGCAAACGTGTGGCTCACTCCGTGACTAGGTTCTTCTCTTCTTCTATAGGAGTTATTGTAACTTGCTCATTTATGAATTGGTTTGATTAAGCTGTATTTTGGTCGAGATGCACATATCTTATTGTTAGTGAAGTTGATTGGTGATGTATTTCGACGCAATTAAGTCATTCTCTCGACTGTTTGGTGTTATTACTCCATATCCGTGCTTCATTTGCTCAAATTTGTTGTATGAGCTCATTTTGCACTTGATGGGCACTAAATTGTGTTTGTTAGTGTAAAACGTGATTTTTTTTTCTATTTTGATGAATGAGACAAAATCTTTATGCCCACAGTATAGTGTTAAAGAACTTTTGTAGCAGACAAGCTTGCTGTACTATTCCAAAACTGGTGAAGTAAAAAGGGAGATAGAACTCCACTCTTTATATATATAAAATTCAAAAATCCATTGCTGAACCAATGGAAGCCTTAAGAGGATAAGATGATGCTCAACAATTCTAACACTCGAATCTACTTTGATTCAAATAAGCTCAAATTTAAAACATAAGTTCTATATATCATAAAAAACAAATTTCAACCATCAATTTCTCAAAACAACAACAAATCTAACAAACTCTAGCACCTCTTTTTTAATTTTATTTTTTCACGTATGTCTGCCCTTGGTCATACATGACTGAAACACATGTTAAAATTGGCTAAAATTTTAGTCATGTGTTTAAATACAAAAGCAGAAGCGAAAGAAACGAAAAGAAGCATACACTTTTACCTGAAACCTACATAATACTGAGGAGTATTTGTTTGTGCAAGCCATTCCATTAAAAAGATGAAATCTTTGAAGTATATAAGTGGACCTAATAAAGGGGGAAAACAATAAGGAAAAATTACGGGACATAGGATATTGAAGGGCTTAATTACGGGACATGGGTTAACTTTTACATAATTACATTTTATAGGTATAGTTTAGAACAAGTAGCTATTATTTTGGACAACATATACATTTTGGGGAAAAGAAACGTATATTACCTATTCTCAAACTCCCTCTCACCCAATTCCGGCGGAATTCACGCCCCACTCCCCTAATTTATGGAGATTTCCATTTTAAAAAGATTTTTCTAAAATTTCATCTTTCTTTAGTGATGTTTATATATGTATATAAGTATATACCAACTAAAACACATATGTATATGCAATTGGTATATGAGATTCATACTTTTGAGGTAACTACCATGATTTATGGAGATTTAATTTCCATTTTAAAAAGATTTTTCTAAAATTTCATCCTTCTTTAGTGATGTTTATATATATATATAAGTATATACCAACTAAAACACGTATATTTATATGCAATGGAATGCTTTGTTTTTGGTTATACATTGTATATGAGATTCATATTTTTGAGGTTCAAATGTATATGAGATTCATACTTTGAGATTCAAATTTATTTGAGGTTCAAACTTTTGAGATTAAAATGTATATGAGATTTATACATTTCAGTATATACATTTGAAATGTATATGCTTAGTTAACTTGAATCTAAATACATATATACAATAGATGGTGAACACATGAGTATATGAAATTGCAAAGTATATGAATGGTTATTTGTATTTGAGATTTTTCAGCTGTATCAGTCAATTATAAAGAGAGAATATTAGTGAGAGTAAAAGACGCATGATTTATGGAGATTTCCATTTTAAAAAGATTTTTCTAACTGATTTTTAGGAATCTATTTTTATGGTATATACGTATATAAGCGTTTATATACAAATTGAGAGCTGATTTTGGAACTTGAAATTATTTACGCTTTGTAATTAAGAAACTTAAGCTATGGGCCCTGAATAATTTAGCAAACTATAGTTATTTATGAAATTTTGCCTAAAATAAATCAATTGTCTAAAACTTGTAGTAATTCTGGTGCATAAGCAATTAAACCATGAATTTGGGATGAGCCTGACTCTGATACCATTGTAAAAAAATAAATTTTGGTAAAAATTGTCCAAGTCCATATAAGAAGACCAAATCTCTCATCCCTAGTCGATGTGGGACACTCAACAAAGTTAGCAATGGATTCGGCGGAAATACCCCTTGTGTTAAAATTTGGCAAGGACATTTACAAGACTGAGGAAAGTTTAAACAGAAAGACGGGGTGGACTTTTTTTTTTCTCTAACTATCTGTGAGCATGGAAATTGTGTTGGCGGAGTAAAAGATCTTGCTCGAAAGAGACTCTTCACCTATGTACTCAATTGGAATGACACACTTACCCTTACTTATAATCTCTTTACTCAAAGAAGTCCCTCCCGGCTAATATTAGCCTAAGCTTTATTACAGGTAGTCATTCTCCCGTTCCTTTAGTCTTCTCAAGGGCATTGACGCCATGAATCAAGATTATACATATGAACTTTGGCTCATCGGTCCCTTAGGGAAAATCATCTGCGCTAGCTTGAATATTAGCCTAAGCTTTATTACAGGTAGTCATTATCCTGTTCCTTTAGTCTTCTAAAGGGCATTGACGCCATGAATCAAGATTATACATATGAACTTTGGCTCATCGGCCCCTTAGGGAAAATCATCTGCGCTAGCTTGAATATTAGCCTAAGCTTTATTACAGGTAGTCATTCTCCTGTTCCTTTAGTCTTCTCAAGGGCATTGACACCATGAATCAAGATTATACATATGAACTTTGGCTCATCGGTCCCTTAGGGAAAATCATCTGCGCTAGCTGGGAACAATGACATTTTCTCAAGCCTGAGCCCTAAGTTGGACTTTCTTTTTCAGCTACTTGCCACTCCGAAGTTTAGAATTTAATTTCGATATGGAAAGTTACCTATTGTAGGTTAATTTTACTTGACAGTTAGTGCACATAACTTAAACTCAAAGCAAAAGTAAGAGACAGTAATATGTCCAAAATGGATATTTAACCTGCATCAGTAATATGTCCAAAATGGATATTTAACCTGCATCAGTAATATGTCCAAAATGGATATTTAACCTGCATGTTGTTTTCTCTCCTATTCCCCCATAAGAATGCACATTCAATCTGTCTATACAGATCAAGATTCTTTACATTTCTACAGGAAAAAAACACACTAAACAGTACTATGGAGGATAACAAGAACATAGGTTTGAGCTGCAAAAGTACATATGATGCTCCATTCTGCTTTGTTCATATGACCAACTTGGAATCCAATCCAATAATGTTACTTCATTTGCAGAGTATGCCAAAGAATCTGCAGAGGAACAATCACCTTTTCCGGAAAAAGAGTCATCACTGTTGGATGAATTAAGGACAGTATCGCGTTTCAAAATTGATGATTTTTGTTCTGAATTACTTGAATTGTTTCCAAAGCGTTCTGTCAAACGAAAAATAAAAAGAATCATTTGTGTGTGTGAGAGAGAGCAAACTTAGGGAACAGACTCAATATCAAGAAGTAGAGTCTTGCTTTATACCTTGTTCAGAAATTAGTGTTTTCTTTCTCAAATGACTTCTCCAGTAGTTCTTGATTTCATTGTCAGTTCTTCCAGGCAATTGTTTAGCAATCTTTGACCACCTGTAACGTTGATAAAAACTTTAGTACTAATAAGCCAAGTGGAAAAATCTTAGCCTTGAATTGCTGAAGATATAATTCCGTAAATCAAGAGTATATCCTATTTAACAACTTAAACTTTGAGATAAGATGATCACAATTCGACGTGGTATTAGAGTTGGCAGAATTTCATATATCCTTAAAAGCTTTGTAGTGCATCTTAAAAGCTTTTTATGAAGAAGAAAACAAGCCTACTTGTTTCCCAACTGTTTCTGAAGTCGGATTATCAGACGTTCTTCATCTGCAGTAATATGACTGTGCTTTAGATTTGGGCGGAGGTAGTTCAGCCATCGCAATCTGCAGCTTTTTCCACTCCTCTTCAGCCCTGCATGGTAGCATATTTAAACAGAGTTATTTGATGTTTCATGTCAGTATGAACTGAACCTATTGCTTCAACTTGAGCTATATATGCAAAAATATGTCAAAAAACATTTAAAGTGTATACGCATTCTGAGCCCACTGACTATTGATTCTAGATTCACCTCTGATTTGTGCCAGTACGAAGTTTAACTTTGTGCATATGGCATATGCTAATCATACCTGAAGCTTTTGCTAAGGCATCCCAACGACGTTCACCTGAAATGGCTACAATCATAGCCAGTCTCTCATCTTCCTCTTCGAGCCATTGTCCTCTTCGCAGTTCCTCTTCTTGAATGGTTGATTGAGAAGCCATTAGTGAATATTTATGGTTGCCACAACCTAAGAGAGTTACCTTCCTTATATAGCTTGAGCCAAGGTGGCAAATTTTATATGGATAAAAAGAGAAAAAGAGTAAGCAGAAGATCTTACCTTGGGAAAATAGGTGGAAAACATCAGTTTATAATGGAATACCAGCATCATCATAGATAAATTCATCCTCTTAAGGCTTACTTTGGGTCAGCAATGGATTTTTGAATTTTATATACATAAAGAGTGGAGTTTACATCACCACTTTTGGTACAGTACACCAAGGTTGTCTGCTTAACACTAAACTGTGGGCATAAAGATTTTGTCTCATTCATCACAATAATATAAACTATAACAACTTTAATTAGGCATGTGTTGCTAACATAGTGAACTCAAGATAAGCATGAGGTTTTGGTGCACAGCAAAATCCAATATGTGCATCTCCTGTAGGGACAACTAAATCTTATTGTGCTTCACAGCTTTTTCATTGAATTGAGACACTAAGACAAGTTGAATTTTACCACTACTGTGAAAACTGCTCAATTTGCAAGCAAGACCAATAAAGATGGAAGGTTTATATCACCTTAGTCTATAATTTCCCTGGTACATTTGTATCGGGCAACACATCGTTTAACATGTCTGCTTCAACTGCTTGTCTTTTTGCTGTGACAGCGTGGTGTCCAGATCAGTTGTGCACACATCGACTATTCTACCAGGTACATGCTACCTCCCACTAGTATGTAAAGTAGTGTACAAGGATTGATGCACAATGTAAAGAAGTCATGCTTCATAGATTGATTTGGCAAGATAATTTTTCTGGTGATTGCCTGATGGTTTTAGACTGTTATGCTATTTCATTCTCCAATGTGAATCTAGAGAAAATACCTTGTGCAATCGAAATCGACTGAAGATGGTATTTTATGAGAATTTCTGTGAAGTGGATAAAGGTGATGATGATGGACATGACATGATAAGCAGTGAAATTAACCATTAGATGGCCAGTAAACATTAAAATTCATCTTCTTTTAGTATTGGACAAGGGAGATAAAACAAGATCCAAAATGAGAAAGATAGACTGTTTCTTCTCATTTGCATAAATCATTTTACTGTACCTCCTCATATGCTATGTTATAAAGACTTAGAGCTGAACATCCTCAACAAGTCCAGTCAATGCGCAATTACCATTATACTAGACAAGTACTAATAAGTAAAAGAGAAGAACCACTTCTTTCTTAGCAATGAAATCGCTCTAGTTGATTCTCCGAGAAACTGAAATAATCAAGCTGACAGTTTCCGTAACAAATTCTGAAACTTAAATGCATCACATATTCCAAATGTAAAAGAACAGAGGTCCTTGATCGTACACAAGCAAACACTAAATAAGTGATTTTGGAGAGATCAAGCTTTCTGTAAAAGCAAATCTATTCTGAATGGCATCAGGTATTCCAAATGGCCCTTTGGATGTCCTAAATGAATGCGGCCCATCACCATACAAATATATGGACCAGAATAGCACTTCACCGTCTGCAAACCAATATTTCGGTAAGGCTTTACAAATTCTCGGATCGTCTATAATAAACAATGTAATCCAAGATTCATTGACACCATAGTCTTTCAATACCCATAACTTAAAAGTGCGCTTACTCTGATGAACATAAGTAGAATAAGCACAAAGCATTCCATCCAATTCACAAACACCAACAGCGATGTTGCCCTACAAGCGTAATATTTGCTCCGGCAATGATATGTCTGTGTACACTTCATTTGAAATACTAAATGAAACCAAATAGAAAACTCTTGAAACCTCTAAATAGTTTCCAGACATACAGATCCAATGAAATGCATCGTTTACTAATGCCAAAGCAGAACCCGAACAATACAGCAAATTCTCAATTCCACGAGGATGTTCATCAATATTTCTCCGGGAACCACTTTTCAACGCGAGAATTTTGCCAGGTACTTTGCTATCATGTATGCGACTGCGAATATTTAGGATCTTATAGTCACCACTAGTTGAATCATAACCCAATCCCAAAGAATAATCTCTCTGTACTGGAAATTCTGGTTCAGGAAGTAGTATTGATTCTCTTGTGGAGGGGTTCCACAGCATATGTATGGAGTTTTTATAACTAGTTGGACTAAAAACACGGATAATAGCCAAGCCATTGTAAGTACAATAGATTACGGTTGTAGAGCTTGAAGGGCAATCACCAGTTGAACGGACGATAAAGGACAAGAATACATGGAAGATGTATTATCCATACGGGAACGTTGGTAAATAAGAAGTTTTTGGCAATGTGGATCATTCTTGGCATGATTGAGCTGCTTCTTCGCAAAGTAAGGATCAGAGATTAATGCCTTCCACGATTTCGAAACACACTTAAATTGAACAAGATACCGCACGGGTAACCTGCTGAGGATCTCCATAATTATGTCCTCCTGGAATCGGATTCCCATGGCCTATATAGGACAAGGAAAGTGCTTTAGTAGTTCACTACTAAATTGTAACTGAAGTAAACACGTCGAAATCAGAACTCACCTGATCAACATCCATCTGCTCTGTGTTATTATAATTATTTGACGGCTCCACAATGCTCTTTCCTGCAATTTATTAAAAAAATTGTGGTTGGTTAATTAGCCAAATCTATATAATATGAAATAGTCCTGGTGCATAAAGAAAAGACATTATACATAAACTGATACTCAAACTTGGTCTCAGCTAGCAAGTAAACACTCCAACTTTGAATATGCACGTCTAGACAACTCAACTCGTCACTTCAACTTACAAAATGATCATCTAGACACCTCCAATATTTATGTGCCACAAGTTAAAGTGTTTAGTTGTAGACCAAGTTGAGATGTCTAGACGTGTCGTCTTACTTGCCCGCTGAGGCTAAGTTTGAATGTCTATTTAATTATTATGCTTAAAAAAGACACACACACACAAAAGCAGAAGCAGAAAGAGATACCTTTGGAGATGTGATTAAACTTTTGGGTTGCATCTTCATTGCTAATAATGATTTGACCTTTTGTAATGGATTTCTTCTTCTTCTTCTGTTGAGCTTTTGCCTTTGGAACACAACTTTTTCCCTCATGGGGATTGTACTTGTTCTTCATCGTTCGATTAATTGAATGAAGATGAATGCTAAGCCTTCTCGACTTTTATTACGTAACACAATTTCTATCGATCCCACGAGCACTCAACGAAACGAAAGAAGGGGAATCAATTCATGCAATCTCTAGCATTTTTTTACTACTCACAAGTCACAAATATGACTTGTGTTTTGGCACCTAAAATATAAGTATTAGTATAATTTTAAGACGATTCCATTGCAATTTAAATTACATATTTCAAAAGTCTTTTTTTCATTTTAATTCTCGTGTCAGTCATATAAATTGGAACGGAGAGAGTATTTTTTTACTCTAAAGTTCATTGTCTTGTACATGTAAAGCCTTCAAAAAGGCTCTTGGCCGTCTTGGCCACACACACCTTTGGTACTTTCCCACCAACATTACAAACTAATTAAATATACATTTGATGTCTTTATTCTATTATTTAGGTGCCCATTTTACTGATCTGCAAATCTCATCCTTGTTTTAATATAATTTTTTCAATTCTAAATTTGGCATGCATTTCATAATTCATAATCTTCCCGAGGTCATTAAGTTCTTTAATTATAATTGCCAATAATAAAAAAATTAATGTGCATCCATCACGATATATATTCTTCTAACTTATACACTGAACTTTCCAATAGATGGGAGCCATATGTTTCTAACTTATTAGATGATATATTGATAGCATTTGCTTAATTAGCCAATAGACATATGCTTCAAATTCTAATTAATTAAGATAATGGTAATGCTGATAAATTAAACATCTCTCTTTTAAAATCATCGCATTCCAATACTCCAAATCACATTAGATACGTAAAGTAGTAATTAACATATTTATTTTCTCTCAACAATAGCAAGTTCCTGGTTCACACCTAGATCTGGCTAGAGAATAGCAAAAGAAAAATTTCAAGGCTCTAAAAATATATACCACGTAAGAGTTTAAGTTATATATCATTAGTAAATTTCTTTTTCACATTATTAGGTCATTTAAAAGATAATATTTATATAGTAAGTTTCATAAAATGTGAGATATATAAATTTTGAAAATAAGATATGACATGTTAAATTAATCTGATGATATAAAATTTCTTGCACTAACGTGTATATAACTTAAGCTTCTGCAGTAATCTCCTCCATTTCAAGTTTAAGCAACTTAGACTTATAATAGCTTATCCAAATTTATTGTATGTTGAAAAAGTAAATTGTTTTTTTATTATTTATTATCAGATTACTTAAATGATAACTGCATGTGATTTTCATAAAAACTAAGATCATTAAGCTGGAAAATCTGGTAATTAAAAACATGCTAAAATAATAGTATATAATTTTGTTGAGTAAAGGGTCAAAAATACATCTAAATTATCCCAATTTTTTGAGTTCATACCTGAACTATTGAGAGTATGAGTTTCCTACCTGAACCATCACTCAATGGTTAACGAAACACATCTAGACGCTGACTAGACAAATGTTTGTCTACAAATGCTTCTAGGCGCGTTTTGCCATAAAATCTTCATCCACCTGACATATATAACGACTCTATTAGCTGACACGTTTTTTCTTTATGTTATACATATATTCCAATTGATTTCTTTAAAACTCTAAATTCTCCCCTTCTAAGCTAGAGATATCGATGCTATGACTGAGATGAGACCACGACTGAGAAGGTGGAGAAGAAGATGTTGGATGTTGTGATGAAGAATAAATTAATTTATACGGTGATTTTTAACCTTTAACCGTAACTTTTAACCTAATACTAATTTATTAAACTTTGTCACGGTAGAATTGTTTTTCCACATGGAGTAGTGGCAGATTTTTAAAACAAAACACACTATATTAATCGAGGTGTGTTTCGCTACTTATTGCGTGATAGTTCAGGTATAAATTCACAATCTCAATAGTTTAATTAGGTATGAAACTCAAAAAACTCGGATAATTTAAATATGTTTTTGATCCTTTTAACTCTTTTATATGAATTAAATCATATCCATAAAGTGCAAAAACAACTATATATTAATCATGTGTTATCCAAAAAAACAAGTTGGTTTATTCTACTAAAATGGAAAATAATAAGAAAAGATTATGGTTCGTTATAATGGAGAGTGACGAACAACTTAAGAGAAGAACTGCGTCCTCTCTTTGATCAGTTTTTTTTTTGGTCTTATAATATATTATCCCTTTCTTATTAGGAATATAATATATAATAACATATTAATTAGCTTAAAGAAATAGATATATAGCTGATCAAAAGGTTTTTTAGGGGTGATAATTGGGTGGGGTGGGTTAAATTTGAACGGGTCAAAATGAATCAAGATGCTAACTACTACCTCCATCTAGCATGTCTCATCCTCAACCACTCAACACCTCAACCCCCGCTTCTTGACCATCCCACCCCCGCCACCTCCAAGTTTCACTCCCCACTCCCATAGTATTTCGCTACATTATTTATAAAAAAATTTAAGATAATAATTTTTTATTTACTTGTCATACACTAAAAATAAATAAGAAATTCATTTATTTATCCAGAAAAATATTTTCCGAAAAACAATTCTATAGAAAATATTTTCCTTCTCACAAAACACACCCTTCATGTAACGAAGAAACGATGCCTAATATATAACTCAATTAACTAGTAACTCATGTTTTGCTTTGTTTGCTTTATTCATCAATCGTGTTTTTAATATTGACTTGACAAGATTTTCTTCAATTTTTTTGAGTATTTTGTAGATATTTCAAGCTCAAATTAATTAGATTATTAAACGATTAGATATAAAAAGGCATTATCTTAAATTTGAATATCTTCTAAAACGCAACAATCACTATAATATTGATGATTTAGATTTATCTTTGTAATTAAAAGTAATACAAGAATTTTTACAAAAAAGAAAAAATAATACTTTAATTGGCATACTCAATCAGATGGACTCTTAATTCTATTTCTGAACATTTCTACTATTTTTAAAATAATTTTAATATTTTATGTAACAATTGACTCAATTAAAAAAGAAATCAAAACTAAGATTAATAAAAACTTATTTAAGATTTAAACACTTGTGATATTGTGTGGCGTACAATAATTTATATATGTCTATTAATTTCTTACGAAATATTGGACTAATTGTTGTATTGTCAACTGAATAAAATGACAATCAAAATATAATTACCAATCATATATTTTAAGAAGTTATGAAAATAAATATCAAATAAAATATATTAAAAGCTTATTAAATAGACTTAATGCCTCTTTTCTTATTTTGGGTTTATGCGATTTATTGCTTCATTCTTATTGAGGTTTGTCTTTCACCTATAAGATACTTCCTTTTTATAAATAGACCACTATAAGGTTTGTATTTTGAACTATATCCAATTGTTTGCCTTGAGATCATTATAATGTTTGTTTGAGTGTATGCATATATGATAATAGCAGTTAATTAGAGACATAATATGAAGTTTAACTGAATTTGTTATGGTGATTTAGATGTAGTCTTTATTTGTTTTATTTGTTGGTTGTTGTGTACTTTGTAAAAAGCAAGTTTTATTGAATTCATTTTCTTATTGACTATTGTCTGTCTTGTTGCTAACTGATCCTAATTGTGTTTAAGATAAATTTATTATTTGTTGTTTTGTTGTTGTAGTAGTTCAATTAGATTTTAAGTAGTTATAGCTCAAATTTGAAACTTCAAACTTATAACCCAATAAAATTTAATCAAATTGTAAGTAGTGACAACTTCAATCCACCATCAGTTATGACAAAAATTATATTTGAGTGGCACTTGAATATGCGAGAATACTTATAAGACAGATACACCATATTTATTTTATTATATGTTTTTTTTATAGTCAAGAAAATTATATATAGACAATAAAATTTGTTATTTAACAATAAAAAAATCTAAAAGGTTAGTAGAATTAGAACTGTCAGTTCTTAAGAATGGTTTCTTCTAGTTCTTTGGTCTGATTGTCATATTGTTTCTACTTGTTTAGTGTTGTAAATTCATAAGTCAGGTTCTTCTAATGTGGACTTCTTATATTTTGTTTGTTGTATATAGAGTTTGTAGATTTTCTAGCTGTGCAATTGATGAAATGCCTCGCATGTGGACTCATCAAGAGGAGACTACATTGTTGCAGGGTTTGCATAAACATCGTAGAGAAACTCATAAATGGTCTTTGATTGTTAAGGATAGTGAGTTTGGATCAATATTTCAAGGTGTAATAGCAACAATTTAAGGGAACAATTTGAGGAACAAGTTTAAGCGGTGTTTGTATGATGGAACTGTTCCTAGAATATTTGATTGACCTAGATGATAATGATAACCTAGTTGAGGCGGTAGCTGAGGATATAACAACAATTTAAGGGAACAATTTTAGGGACAAGTTTAGGCGGTGTTTGTATGATGGAACTGTTCCTAGAAGATTTGATTGACCTAGATGATAATGATAACCTAGTTGGGGAGGTAGCTGAGGATATAGCAACAATTTAAGGGAACAATTTGAGGGACAAGTTTAAGCGGTGTTTGTATGATGGAACTGTTCCTAGAAGATTTGATTGACCTAGATGATAATGATAACCTAGTTGAGGCGGTAGCTGAGGATATAGCAACAATTTAAGGGAACAATTTGAGGGACAAGTTTAGGCGGTGTTTGTATGATGGAATTGTTTCTAGAAGATTTGATTGACCTAGATCATAATGATAACCCAGTTGGGGAGGTAGCTGACGATGTTGAGTCGCCCTTGAGAAGGAGGCTGCCCAGGGTGTCCAGCCACTTGTGGATGGTGAGGAGGAGGTTGTCCTTGCCATTGATGGTGATGATAGAGTTGAAGTGGTACCTTATATTAGAGATTTGATGAAGAGGTATTCTTAGTTACCCTATGTAGAGCATGTCAGTGAGTTATGTGCTCATATTGAACAGAACCGTGAGATGGCTCTAAATGCCCATACACTTGCTGAAAATACTAGAAGTTCTGGGGATCGTGATATGACAGAATTGACCGACTTCTTGGCAACCTTTGAATCTTTAGATTTTTTTACATGAAGTTGTCCTAATTCTATGTCTCAATGACCTGTTGACTTTATATGTACTTTTTCCACTTATGAGGTGTTAATAACTTGTTCGACTATGTCTAAAGTGGTTTTTGTTACTATGTCTAGTCAACTTTGGGTGATTTTATGTTAAGTCTCGATAGTATGACTCGATTTTCGATGTTTACCTTTCTTTTGTGTCTTTGTCTATTCAAGCTCTATGTTGCTTTGAATGTTAAATATTTTTTTAACTCAGATTTCTTACATGGTTATAAAGTCCAAGAACTCACAATTGATCCCACCAAAAGCATGTAAAATATATAAAGAAGATTAATCTCTCATGAACCTTTATTGAGAAGAAGCATAATTCAAGTGCATAATTAGATGAAGCAAATGTAACAAAATTAGTTCAAATATGATATTCGACAATGTTATAGACCATCTTGATCAACCTAATACTTGTACATAAAGGTGTCTAGTAGATCGGGCTCGATCGGCAAAAATTGAACCAGTCGGATTCGGGGTCAGATTGGTTACTGGGTTGGTCTTATTTAGGTTCAATCGGTCTGATTTTAAAAAGGTTTTAAATGACTCATTCGATTTTGGGTTATATGGGGTCGGACCAAGCCGGGTAACATAAAAATTTTATTAGTAAAATATAAATTATTTATTATTATTTTTATTTATTATTTACAAAACTGAACCGGGCTAGATTGAGTTGGGTTGAACCGAATCGGTTAATCGATATCACTAACAACTTGACATTTTCAAGTTTGATCGGTTTTGAATTACGAGTTCAAAAATTGAACCGATCGATTCTGATTATAGTAGGCAATCCAGATCAACCCAACCCTTTAACTAAGAACCTGGCCGGATTGAGTTTTTACCGAATCAGATCGGTCCAGTTCCGAGTCACCCCAGTTCAATTGACACCCTTACTTGTACATAACCTCACCATATGGATCCCTTCCACATTCACAGGAATACTTGATCTCATCCTGCAAGACAAGAAGTAAGCCTTAGCAAAACAATTGTTGATCCAAATAGGGAAATACTTAGGTAAAAATGATTCATGGGTACCAATTTAACCTGTACCAACATCAAAATTACTTCACATATATTGTGTCTAAAGTTACATATAGCTGAAGTTCATGCCTGAAATTCAATATATATGCATTTCAACCACTTTTGTCTGAACTTCAATTATATAAAAATATATGAAGTTAAACTAGATTTCAAGTTTTGTCAAGCCTAACTTCAAACACTTCCAAAATGGTGGACTTATAAATTTTTACGCATTGTGAGTATGACTTAAATGGTGGTTCTAAAATCGGGCATCCGTGCCCTTAGTCCAACACTTAGATAGGAAGGGGGAAAAATTTAAAGCATAACAGATTGTTATAGTAAGAATATATGATCTTATCCATTTTACTATTCTTTTTTTGAAACCACCTACTAGTGGGGGGTTGGGCAGACCCCTACCATGTATATTAATATATGACTTAAGTCATTGACGACCCCTTAAAATTGTCCAAATTATTCATTTGAATACCTCAATCCACACTTGTACCTATTGAACACTTTAACCTTATTAACTTTTAATTGATTTCACCATTTATTTCTTATTTTTTATTATTATTTTTAACGTGTGTATAGAAATATAAAATTATTTTAATTATCCTAAGTACGTGAATGACACATCAGATAAAAATTTCAGTTGAACAACGCAAAATTATGAGTCTGAGTATTTTTAAATTCACTTATCCGAGTGTAGAAGTGTTTTCAATACTAGACATAATTCGGAGACTAAATAATAATTTGTGTCAAGATCGAGAGTGTTTTCACCACTTTTTTTTTCTTTTTCCATGGTTATTTAATGTTCTTTTGCATTAATGCATTAATTGCAAATTTATCAACAGTAGAAGTATGCCTAAATTTGTACAAGTAATATATTGTATGTCATATTCATGTTAGGTGTATATTCAATGTATCAGTGGACATATAGTAATATGCACATGATATACAAAATAAATAAAAACAATACAATTTTATTTTTTGTACGCATCTGGGTCAAAACTAATAAAAGCCCAACAATCGAGCAATTCAAGGTTTGTGAACGCAATTTAGTAAGAATTAATTTCAATGGTTTATAAGTCAATAAAAGCGATCATGCTAGTTAGAATCACGTGACTCGGGGGTGTTTAACACCTTTCCCTTGGTCAATATTTTTTACCCAGTTTTTTATTTTTACAGACCAATATCTAAGGAGTTAATCCTTTCTTTTGATTAGAGATTCAAATAAAAGGTGACTTTGAATATCGTCATTCAATTTCATATAACGACTCCATTACATAAATAATCTCTTTTTAAAACTACCACTTCAAATGAAAAAAATCCTTTAATAGTATCCTTTCTCCATTCTTCAATAATATAAGGTGAATTTTGAAAAATAACACGCTTTCAATATGCAATTAATCCATAATATCATGACACTATTAAAAACAAATCACGTAAAACTAATTATTCTAAAAAGGGGTGACAAAGTTTACGTAGTCAGAATTAACCTATTAAAAATGATGATATTTAAACATGCACGTAAATAAAAAATAGGGGTGGGATAAATTTTAGTTTTGATACTTTGTAATAGTTGACATTGAGTATATAAACTTCAAGTGGAAGAATAGATTAAACACACTAACTCTTTCATGCAACCACTAATCAAATTATTTTGCTTAAAGGTACATACCAACTCTTTTCTTTAATTTGCCTGAATTATTCAAATTAGTTTTTTTAATTTTGAAAGATGTAAAAACTTGTGTTATTTTCTAATGCGATTGGTAATTAATTAACATTTTATTGGCAAATGATAAGAAATATATAATCTATGATTAATTAAAAAACGAAGTAAAAAATACTCACAATTGATTTCTCCGATGATCACACTGATTAATGGCAGATCATACTATAGATATATGGGTTCACTTTACTGTTCCTTCCATGCACGGAAAGAGTCATTAATTTGGACCATAAAAAAGAAGGTAATTAATATAACAACATGACACTAATTAAGTCCATATTAATAACGTATTTTTCTTTTCAATGACAGGTGATTTATACAAATAACATGTATAATGCATTTTGTAATCAAAATTAGGTGTGGACTGTTTCAAGAGATCAAGTTAAAATGCTTAGAGAAGCAGTTTATGCATAAGTTCCCTTCTTAATGACATCAAGTTAGCTAGGCAAGGATGACAGGCACAAATCGAGAAACGATCCCCTTTCACATATTTGCTACCTATGGATATAATTTATATTGAAAATGGCAAGATAATGAAACTCATCTGAATTAACATGGGATTGTGACGGGATGATTGAAGTTCCTCCACTTTTAATCAGAGGTCTTAGCACGCAAGGGCATGATTGAGTGGTTGGGAGGTGGGTCTCCCATGCGAAAAAACTAAAATAGAATCCAGTCTGTCGCTCAGCAATGAGCTCATCGCATGCGATTTGCCTAGTGTGATTTACGTCGAACTACTGCGCTGTGAATAGGTTACCACAAAGTGCTCACCAAAAGGACAGAGGTTGTGGATTTCCCTGGGATTTTAAAAAAATAAAAAAATAATCAGAGGTCACGAAATTGATTCCCTGAAATGAAATAGTTTTTACCGGGAACGTCTCCCCATAAATGAGTCCAACAGTATGTAAATTCAAAATTAATCAAATTCTGATACAAATATTGAATATCGGGTGAGAAATAATAAAGACCCCACTCGCATTTAGCATCAATTGAAGTTGTTGGTAGTAATTAGTATGATGAATTTTCCAGAATATATATTTATCTAGTGGAAACAATAAAAAGTGCAAATTGTGATGCAATATCGTGCTAATTTTCCAAATTTGTTATCGCATTTACATTGAATATTTTTTTTAAAATATACTACTTTTAAAGAACGTATTCGAAGATAGTTTTAATTTGGAAAATTCAAACAACATAGATGAGATGTTTCCATTTTGTGTTCTCTTTATTTATCACTCGTCGAGGTATCTTAGCTTATTCATTTGCTCTTCCAAAAACAATTGTAATATATATATATATATATATATATATATATATATATATATATATATATATATATTAAACTTCTTAAACAGAAATAGGAAACCTCACACACTTGATAATTCAAATATAAAACTCAAAAATCAAAATAGTTAAGGTGTGTTTCTTACTCTTCATTCATTTTTATTTTGATCTATTTTATTACCGTATCTATTACTTTTGAACCAATTCACAGAATTTTGCCGCTAATTTCTAATATTACATAAAGAATCTTAGATTAATTATTACACCCTTCAGATCACTTTACTTATCATTTTTACTACAAATAGTTGGTTCATAATACTTGTCATTTTAAAAAATCAAGACATAATTAGTTGTATATTTCCACCTTTACCCTTAGTAATAAATATTGAGAGATATTAATGTGATGCAAAAGAAAGAAGCATTAAATCGAAAGGTATAATAAACAAGAATAATTTAGTCAAATATTTTTTTAAAGGAAATGTAAACAAAAAATGTGACAAGTAATCGATTATCTTTAGTCAAAGGGCTTTTTATTAGAAGCCCCAAGATTCATGTAAAAAAACGATTTTAAAACACATTTTAAAGACCAACCAACTCACTTTGACTAGTCTTGAATGATAGGCCTACTAGATTGGTTAAATATTGTCTGTCTTACACTAAGGTAAGTAAATAATAAAATTGCAAAGGAGTTCATCAATGAGAAATTGGTTAGATAGGAAGATGGTGATTTCCAATTTTTCCCCATATATAGGGAATAATTATAATGGTCTGTTATATTTAGTAGTTCGTTAAACATACTTATGAGCAATTTCAGTCATTTAAATTTACTGAGAATGAGCCGTTATGATTAATTATCGTTAAATATTTAACAAACTTTACTTGTTGATGTAGCTTTTTCATGAAGTGCAACATATGTAGTAGATAAGCTATTTTACAGAATTTGATGAAACTTTCTTGATTTTTCTAATAAAATCTTCTTTTTTTCATAGTTTTTCTCAAATCTAGTAGACACAATTTTATTAAAATATTTGACGAAAATTTCGAAGACCAAAGCTAGGAGCATAGTTAAATATTGCTTTGATAGCCTACCAAACGTGAGGGATTTTATCATTTTTTCACTTTTTCATTTCTTTATAAATTTGTCGTCATTATGGTTTAATTGTCAAATGAAATTTGAAAGAAGAAAGTCATAGGAAAGTCTCATGTGGCAGCCACATAGGAAAATGACATATACATAAACGTGTTCTTTAATTTGGTCTTCACTGATATTTATGACCTTTAACTTTGTGTGTGCACAAGTAAGCAACTTAAACTTATATAAAGTTGAATAAGTGGACATACGTGTCCTACATGGCGTCTTACGTGAAAATTCATGTGATTAATTACCACTCAAAGTTCGAGGACCGAGATACCAACTGAGGCCCTCATCATGGCATAATACGTGGCGTCCTATGCCCAAAGTTGGCGTCCTACGAGGCCCTCGATCAGTTGGCATCTATGCCCAAAGTTGGTGTTCTACGTGGCAATTTACTAAGAATGAGCACACTCAAAGTTGGAGGGCATAAATATCAACTGAGACTAAGTTAAAAGACATGTTTATGTATTATGCCTAGGAAAATGTTTTACAAACTTGTATTTCTATAGATCTCATCTATATATTATAAACCCCAGTAGGTGACCCTCTAATTATTATCACAATTCATTTGTTACATTTTCTTTCTCCAAAGAGAAGAAAACAACAAACACAGTAGCAATATCAATTCTAATTACAATGAGGCAACAAAGATATATGCCAGTTTTATTCATTCTTTATTTCGTTATTATCATCTTCTTCTCTGCTACATCCATTAGAGCTCAAGAAGTTGGTAAGTTCTACAACACTTCTATAATTT
The DNA here is from genome assembly GCA_003996215.1 of Jaltomata sinuosa. NCBI lineage: Eukaryota > Viridiplantae > Streptophyta > Magnoliopsida > Solanales > Solanaceae > Jaltomata > Jaltomata sinuosa. Next base: position 561,966 of record QJPP01000016.1, read on the forward strand.
ACTTTATATTTATAACATAATATAATTTCCAAAAATGAGATTCAATTGGATCTACATATAATAGCTCCACGTATATATATATATATATAGCTGGAGTTTAGTGCACTGGACTATCGTCCTTATATTGTGTATTATCTCTTTTCATGGTTTGATTTATTGATATAATTTGTTTTATGATATTTATGATTTTTATTAGAGGATGAGAGGGAGTTTGATTATGGTGAAAAAAGTAAGAAAGGTCCCAAAATGTGGGGGAAATTGAAGAAAGAATGGGAAGCTTGCAATAATGGAGAAATGCAATCTCCTATTGATATGTCTCATGAAAGAGTTAGAATTATTCGAAATCCAGACAAAAGACATTACAAGATATGCAATGCCACTGTCAAGAATAGAGGCCATGACATTTCGGTAAGTATATGCTTGTATGAGAGTATACTGTCTACATTACACGTTATGGGTACGAATTTTTTCTGAACCCTACGTAAATACGGGATGCCTTTGTGGCTGCTTTTTTATTATTCTTTCATATAAAATAGAGGCCATGATATCTATGTGAGTATATATTCTTTAATATATCTTATACAAATTATATCTTTCATCTCAAAAGTCTAAGATCATGCATATTCATTGAAATTTTATGAACCGGGAGTTTTTCGAAAACAACATTTCTACCCCTACAAAGGTAGAACTAAGATCTGAGTACATTATATCCTTTCTAGACCCTATTATTCGTTATTCCCGAATCTTTTTATTGCATTCACTTACGACAAAAAACAACCACCAGTATTTAGTGCATGAGCTCTTTGATAGTAATCGTGACCAACAACTATCAGCTCTTGTTGTTGTGTTTGAATGTGGTAGACGTGCATATCACGAATATAAATTTATAATTCTAAACGAAAAGGATATACTAATAATTTTACAATAAAGAAAGATAAAAGGGATGCCCACTATTATCGAATTTCAAAACTGTGCCTAGTTGTTTGGAATTTTTTGGTTATTGAAAAAAGCACTTAGAAATATGCAAGAGACCCCGAAAAAGGCGAAAACACAAGTCAATCCATAATGTAAGTTATCAGACGTGAATTAGTAATTTTTGTTCAACTTTCTTAAATATGTTACAAAATATATTAAATATTTAACTATACATAAATAATTTATAGTAATAAAAAAATTTAATTTAATTTTGATCTCCATACGTACCTATCGAATAGTAGCATTTCTAAGCATATATTTGCGACAAATATGTTTGGCCGTCACATATTTGTGGATAGTCCCAGAATTAATTATTCTTTTATATGCTTAGTTAAACTAATATATTATTCATCGAGCCGTTAGTATCTAACTTTTTTTTTATTTGATTTTGATTTAGATTTTAAAATTGATACTGAAATGAAGTCATAAGTAAGACACATCAAAGGTTACTCCTTCTTTTCATTTTAGTTTATTTCGACATATTTTTATATTTTGAAGTAATTTAACTGTAAACTTTTCATTTTATTATTTAATGACATAATTTTATAGCTACATAAGAATAACGACTTATTTATAACATATGTAAATTCTAAAATAGTAATTCATTCTTTCTTAAATTATGTGCGCGCCCTTTTAAATATGTTCACATAAAAATCCTATGGGGTGCAGGTACAATGGCATGGTGATGCTGGATCAGTTATGATAAATGGCACAAATTATCCTCTACAACAAGCTCACTGGCACTCTCCTTCCGAACACACTGTCAATGGTAGAAGGTACAAATTCGTTACTTGTATTAGGGTTCGATTAATTTGAATTCACATCATATTAGACATATTAAAAGTCGAAGAATTTCATATCAAAACTTTTTCATATTCAGGGTTCGAGAAAAATCAGTAAAATTATTTAATTTTATTTTGTTACAGGTATGAGATGGAAATGCATATGGTTCACTTAAACGAAAGTGCAACAAATAAAATTGTTGTGACTGCAGTCCTCTACAAGATTGGCAAACCAGATCGCTTTCTCTCTAAGGTAAACTTCTCTATATGTTATTAGTTATTACTACTTCCGTTTCAAATTATCTATCATTTTTTAGTTTTGGACTTTAATAAACATCTTAAAAATATATATTTTTATTATATTAACATGAAAAAATTATAACTTATATTATTTTTTATATAATTTTTAAATTATTGAGTTGATTTAATTTAAATTAGCTTCAAAGGTTACCAAACTCTCAAAAAGAAAAAAAGGACTTAAGTGGGCGTTTGGACATAAAAAAATGTGATTTTTTTTTTAAAAAAAAAAGTTATTTGGGAAAAAGTTGAAAAAATAGTATTTGAAAAGTGGAGTTGTGTATGTGTGTGGACATGAATACAGCTTGAAAAATGTTGAAATTTTGTGAGTGATTGGAGTAAAAATGTGAAAACAGTTATTTACAAATTAAATTCTGAAAAATTATAACAGTTCTATGTCCAAATATGTTTTTAAAATACAATTCCTGAAAAAAAAAAGTGAAAATTATCCATGGGTAAATGGGCTATATTTTGGGATAGAGGAAGTAGTATTATTGTTATATATGTATGTATTTATGTACATACCACCTCTTTCTTTAATTTGCCTCAATTAATCAAATTAGTTTCTCAATTTTGAAAGATGTAATATTTTGTGTTATTCTCTAATGCAATTGGTAATAAATTATTAACATTTTGTTGACAGTTGATAAGAAATATATCATCTATGATTGACAAAAAAGATGAAGTGAAAAATGCTGGCATGATTGATCCAAGAGAAATCAAGATTGGTAGTAGAAAATACTATAGATATATGGGTTCACTCACTGTTCCTCCTTGCACTGAAGGGGTAATTTGGACCATTAAAAAGAAGGTAACTAAATTAGCAACTTGACACTAATTAATTTAGTTCATATTAAGTATTAATAACTTATTTATTACTAATTATATATGTATAATGCAATTTGTAATCAAAATTAGGTGCGGACTGTTTCAAGAGATCAAGTTAAAATGCTTCGAGAAGCAGTTCATGATGTAAGTTCTCCCTTAACTGTCCACAAAATTTTTCTTTATTAATTTCTACTAAATATATTTTATATGAATTCATAAACTTTAAATTTTAGATCCATCTATAATTACCATCTACTTGATTGCAGCATGTTGAAAGGAATGCAAGGCCATTGCAATCAATCAATAAAAGACCAGTTTATCTTATGGCACCAGGGACCACTACTTGAGAGCATTACTTTTTATTAGTGAATATATTTGTGTTTGCGCGATTATTAAAGAAATTAAAAAATGATAAAATAATTTTTTATAAGTTTTATATTAAAAATATCAATTTTTACTTGTGATCAATTTTACCTCTCTATATAACATTGTAATATATTAGTTGTTTTAATATAATGTATTCTCAAGGTTGATTGTTTTTTGCTTATGTCATGCGGCCTCACTTAAAATATTGACATTACTTTTTGTTATGTTTGCTCTAACATTAAAATAAAAATAGTTACTTATTGAATTTTGAAATCAAACAAATTAATTTATAATGAAGAGGTCATCGGTGACCTTTGTGAGCGCCTTGAAGATATGTGTGGTATTTCTTCAAGTGACACTACTGTTGCAGGGGATGCCGATGACAAGGCTAAAGGTGCAATGACTGAATTGAAGCAGTTCTTTCACTCCTTTTGAAGTTGTTTATGCTTCTACAATTTTAAATTGTGTCGCAGACTTGTTAATTGACTTTATTTGTTGTTATTTCGCTTGGTTATGTTTGTTTAATTTTAGTGTACTAACACTTTGACTGTATGGCTATATTTAGTTTTATTCCACCATCTTAGATTTCGTAGACTAATCAGGCGCTATAATTTGTTATGTTATTGTATTCAACTTAATAATCATGTTAGATTTGTTACAAATTCTATTTGTTATGGAAGCTTGCTACACAGTCTTTTATTGCTATGACATAAATGATAGAGCAAATTGTTATTGAGGCAAAACTTTTTCACCAAAATCGTTTTGTCTTTTTTGATTTAGCCCAAAATTCAATTATCATTTTAATATTTTTGATTCAAAAACTTGCTTTTTAGGTCTCAAACTCAAAATTTATAGAAATAATAGGCGTGAAAAAGAGTCGTTGTCCATATTCTTGATTTGGAATTTTATGGATATTCCAAATTACATTATGGTAGGGAAGCATCAATCAAGCATGCCTTTGTGGAATGTAGTTCAACACTTATGCAAAAAAACAAACAAAAAAAATTGACAAGAAAGATTATTCTTCCTTTTGTTGTTAATTTATAAGTGATTACAACATTTTAATATTTTAGCTAGCATTCTAATTACTTTGTGAAACTTCTGAATCTCCAAGGGGTTTCTAATATCGTATTTGGCACATGATTTCAAGAAAGATTTAAGTATATATATACATTGATATTGTAAAGTTTTTTTTTTTTACATTATCGTATAATATAATTTAAAATAGTATTAAGTTTAATTAGTTAGTAATACTATTCTTAATAAGATATAAATCAACTACGTCTATTATAATTTATATGTAATTATTTTTACAATGTAATTTATTAGTTATATAAATAATTTTTATACTAAAACTCATTCGAAAACTCAATTTTAATTAAAATATCTTTTTATATAAGACCAATATAATCAACCCATGTTGACTAGTCTGAAATGATAGGCCTTCTAGATTGGTCAAATATGGTCTTACTTGCACATTGGAAAGGACTTCATCAATGGGGCAGTAAGGATGATTTTCATTTCTTATTTCTGTTAGGGAAAGTTTAAAATAGTCCCTTTTAAAATTTGTTTAAAATGAGTATTTTCTTTTATCTTTGTCAAATATTTAATAAAAGTTACTTAGATTAGATAGGAAATGCCAAAAAATAATTATAAAATAATATGAACTCAATTTAAAGGCGTAATTTTTGAAGTTTTTTCTACTTGTGATATATTTTCTCTAGTCTTGTGCGATTTATGATATTACTGGTCTATTTTTGGTATCTAGTAGTGTAGTTTTTATGTGTTGCAATTTTAGGATTTGATGAGGTCTTATGTTATTTGTAATAATTATTAGAAAAATCACAGTTCTCCTCAACTCTAGCAAACACAATTTTGTTAAAATATTTAATTAAAAATAAAAGGCTTAATACATAATCAATTTTTTGAACTTGTTAAAATATTTCATACACTTGAACTAAATTATATTCTAATCAAACATATTAACTCCTATAAAGTATTTCAATTAGATACTTTCGGTCTAAATTTTATAAATTCTTTTTGTGTGTATTCTCATTCGTCTATTAGGTAGTTAAGTTAACCGCATAAAATATGTCATTTCCTTTAATCATACACATTCTCCTCAATAAGTAGTAAAACCCCAACATTTCTACTTGAGGTGATGTGTATAACTAAAAGAGATGACATATTTTATGTCGTTAACTTAACTATCTAACAGACAATTGCAAAACACGCATAAAAGTTTTTTCAAAATTTAAATTGAAAGTGTCTAATTGGAATACGTTATTTGGAGTTGAGGTGCTAAATTAAAATAAAACTTAATTCGAGTGTTTAAATGCAATATTCAGGCAAGTTAATTAAGGGCGTAACTATGTATTAAACCAAAATAAAAAGTACTATTTTTTACAAACGTCAAAGATCAATATGGTAGTTGGTATTAATTTGCTTTGAGCCTACTCAAACGTAAGGGATTTTGTCATTTAATTTGTTTTTCTTTTTCCACACGTTGCTTTTCTTTATTAATTTGTTGCCATATGGTAGTTGGAATAATTTGTCCAATAAGATTTGAAAGAAGAAAGTCATAGGAAAGTTTCATGTGGCAGCCACATAGGAAAATATTTTACAAACTTATATTTCCATAATCTCATCTATATAAAGTCTTATTATTATCACCATTCATTAATTTGTTACATCTTCTTGATCTCCAAGAGAAAAAAAAGAATAGTAGTTCTAACAATGAGGGTACAAATTAGATATTTGTCAATTTTATTCATTCTTTATTTTGTTATCTTCTTCTTCTCTGTTTCATCCATTAGAGCTCAAGAAGTTGGTAAGTGCTACAAAACTTTTGTTTTGTTTCTGTATTGAAATAGAAAATACAGTCCAGTGCATTAAGTTTCCATCTTGAGCAGGGTTCGAGAAAGTCATGAGACAACATTGAATCTAAGGCTTCATATAATAGATTCAATGAGATCTGGTATTTTCTCGGACCTTGCTCATTGTTGCATGCAGTGGCGGAGTCAGAAAACCTTATGTAAAAGAATTCAACAACGTAATTACTTGAAAATTGAACCTATGATCTAAAACAATATTTGAACCACAATTTTGTCACTACGCTAAAGTTTTCTCTTATATTCATGAATTGAATCCCTTTGGTTCTACATATAGCTCTAAGCCACCGCCCTGACAGCATGAGCTTAGTGCGCTGGACTATCCTTTGTACGTAATCATGTACTATATCTTCTTAATTATTGTTCGATTTATTGATATTTGGTGTATGATGTTTGTGATTTTTATTAGAGGATGAGAGGGAGTTTGATTATGGTGAAAAAAGTGAGAAAGGTCCAAAAATGTGGGGTAAATTGAAGAAAGAATGGGAAGCTTGCAACAATGGAGAAATGCAGTCTCCTATTGATATGTCTCATGAAAGAGTTAGAATTATTCGAAATCCAGATAAGAGACATTACAAGCTATGCAATGCTACTGTCAAGAATAGAGGCCACGACATCTCGGTGAGTATATGCTTGTATTAGAGTATATTGTCTACATCACACGTCTTGAATTAAATTTTCTCTGAACCCTATATAAACGCGCGATGCTTTTTACACTGAATTGTCCTTTTATTGTCATTCATATAAAAAGTTTAAGGTCATAAATATTGATCGAGACAAATTAATTTGGTGGAAATATTTGTTTAGAAATATGTATATATAGTTGTCGTCACATGGTCCTTGAATTAATTATTCCAATTTTTATCCTATTCTCTATGTGCTTAGTTAAACAATTATTATTCATTTGTCAGTACATGACCTTGATAATTATTATTATTTTGAAATTTTAAATTTTATAAATGAAATATTATAAAATTTCTCTCATAGAAATAGGAACTCCAAAACAAAAATAAATAAAATAAAAAATGTCTTCTATGGACTTTTTCAGTTTCTTTGTCCAACAACTCTTTCCTTCCTACCAAATACAGGCTGCTGCTACTACTAATTACTGTAATTAACTGAATATGCAATCTGATTATTAATAACAACTTAATTAAACATTGTTATATATATATATATTGTTAAAGCGTACGTTTGACCATGCCATCTAAAAGCTTAAGTTATTAGAGAGAGTCCACTTTTATTTACTTAGTTATATTTTAAATAAGCCCCTTCATGTGCGGGTCTGATTCTTTATTCAGACCACCCATCCTGTATACTTGACCGGTGTGAATTTTCTTCAACAGCCTCTCTCACATCTAGGACTAGATATCTAGAGCATGATTATAATATGAGGGCTTAATATCGTGAACAAGAATTGAAATAGAAGTCCTACTCTAATATCATATTAAAATGTGTAATTATCTCATCTAAAAATTTAAACCGTTAAAAATAGCGACTAATATTATTAGTAGTGCTAGGAGTTTACACATAAGAAAAAGAACAATTTTAGAGATAGCATGGTCGGTGTCCAAATTCAAAATTATCGAAAACGAATCATAATGCTTTAATTTATTCTTCGTATTTTGAGAAAGTTACACGCACTTCAATAATTTTAAAGATGCTTACGGACTTTAGCCTCTCTTTTTCCTATATAAATTTGAATTTAAAAGTTATATATATGAATAAGTATGGATTTTTATACTGTCTAATTACATTTTAAGAAAGTTTATTTGTAGATCATGGGGTGAGCGCGGGAGCCTTCAAGATATGAATTTGATAGAATTTAATAGTATTGACTCAAACTGCACATATATATTAAAAAATTTATTAAACATACATAAAAATTAAATTTAGTACCTAATAATTACTTGCACGTAAAGTCGACGTGCTAAAATTCAGAACTCAAATTCTGAATCGATCTCTTCTCATAGTGATATGATAGTGCAAGAAAAAAAAAACTCTTCTTTCACTCTTATATATAGTTCAATTTATTTTTAATAGTGAAATAGTTAATTAATTACCAATTAGAAATCATAAAAATACTAAAGTAGTATATATATGGGTGCAGGTACAATGGCATGGTGATGCTGGATCAGTTATGATAAATGGCACAAATTATCCTCTACAACAAGCCCACTGGCACTCTCCTTCCGAACACACTGTCAATGGTAGAAGGTACGGATTCGTTACTCGTATTAAAATTCGATTAATTAAAATTTCATACTAATTTCTTTTTTATACTCAGAGCTCGAGAAAGATCAGTAAAATTATTTAATGTTATTTTTGGGACAGGTATGACATGGAAATGCACATGGTTCACTTAAATGAAAATGCAACAAATAAAATTGTTGTGATTGGAGTCCTCTACAAGATTGGCAAACCTGACCGATTTCTCTCCAAGGTAATTAAACTTCTCTATATTAACTATATTATTATTATCGTTGTTCTACACGTTTTAGTATTTAAATATATATTCAAATATCTTAAACTTAATTATGAAAAAAGACGAATGAAGTCTAAGTCATTTGTATACGCATTTGTCACAAAAAACGTACACCGATGAACTCAACACCTATCGATTTAAAATTCTGAATGTAGGTGCTTAGACTTTGCAATAGAAAGCACTCCGTACTTCAATATTCTCCTAGGTTTCAAGCTTACGTAGTCACAACCATCTGATCAAAAATGATATTTACCCACTTTAAATAAACACTATTAAAAATAAAAGTTTTTTTCCACCGCGAGTCTGTGGGAAATTTGTGTTATATATATATAATATGATTTTTTCACTCATTTTTCACTGAATCAACTCTCTGGAAAAATGCATGACAGGAAAGATTTTCAGTGAAATAGTGGGAAGACTTCCTAATTTTTTCATATGAAAACATTACTACTAGTTTTTCTTTTTTCCATCGATTCAATCAAAATATATGTGAAAATAGTTACTAAATATTTTTTAGCGGGAAATTTAAGTGTAAAAATAGTATGTTATAGTAGTGAAGATAAAAGGAATGGAAAAGTTCTGATTTTGATATCCCTGTCAATATATAGTTGACATTATTGAATATGAGAACAAGTATATATATAGTTGACATTGAGTATATAAACTTCAAGTGGAAGACCAACTCTTTCTTTCAACCACTAATCAAAATTATTTAGCGTAATACGTACCAACTATTCAAATTAGTTTCTTAATTTTGAAAGATGTAATGATTTTGTGTTATTTTCTAATGCAATTGGTAATTAATTATTAACATTTTGTTGGCAGTTGATAAGAAATATATCATCTATGATTGATAAAAAAGACGAAGTGAAAATTGCTGGCATGATCAATCCAAGAGAAATCAAGATTGGTAGTAGAAAATATTATAGATATATGGGTTCACTTACTGTTCCTCCTTGCACCGAAGGGGTCATTTGGACCATTAAAAAGAAGGTAATTAATTAATTAACTATTTAACACTAATTAATTTAGTCCATATTAAGTATTAACAACTTATTTATACTAATATTATATGTATAATGCGATTTTGTAATCAAAATTAGGTGCGGACTGTTTCAAGAGATCAAGTTAAAATGCTTCGAGAAGCAGTTCATGATGTAAGTTCCCTTTTCCACAAAGAGATTTCTTTAATATCTAGACGTGCTCAATTGGGTGAAATTTTCGAATTAGATTGTACTATTTTAAAAATTCGATGATGTTTTTCGCAGCAGTCCAAGGGGTAAGGATGTTTGGTATGACATAACTTGTTTTTCATGGGTGATATTTTTATAGATTAAAATTATTAAACTCACAACCATGTTTTGCTTACTAGTTCAGATAGATTATTAATTTATATATATTAAGTGAAAAATTTTAACACAAAATACAAGGTGTGTGAGTCAAATTATTGAATTTAACCGAACATATGTAATATGTAACATTAATGTAGATCCCCTTATGGTTAAAAATTGATAATAATGTCTAATGTTGGTTTGAGCAAGCAATATGAAATTACTCTCGAATTCGTTTCAATTTATGTGTAGGTGTTATTATTTTGGGAGTCAAATAATTTTTCCTTTGACTATAATTTTCTCTAACTTTTTGAAAATACTTTGAATCATTAACAATGTGGACTTATAGTACTTTTCATGTAATTTTCATTTATTTAGTAAATTTTATTTTAAAATATTTGAAAAATTTATACTTAAATTCATGATCAAAATTATGTGTTCTGACTTTCATACTTCTAAAATGTTCACATAAATAGGTATAAAGAGAGTAAATTAAACTTGTGGTAAGTGTAAGAAAAATGACTTTGGTCCATAAATGAGAAAAGTCATTTTCTTGTTTTCCTGTAACCAAACATCAATAACTGGCTTTCTCATGAAATATTTCTTTTTTCTAAAGAATGACGTATGTCGTACTAAACACGCAAGTGTCTACGTTGTCCGAATGAGCTTTTTTCATTGTTAATATTGGATAGATAGTCTTTTGCTCGTATATTTGGCATTATAGTGTAGCTTATAGATTTATATGAACTTTGTAACTTTTATTCAAACTCAATTTACATGTATTAATAGAAAGCCATTAAATATCTATAAATATTTAATTAAAAATTCAGTTACATTATTGTATATTAACTCAAAGTTACAAAACGACATTGTAGGAGCACATAAATTTTAAATTTTGATTCTGCTTCTTATTACTATCATCAAATTTTGAATGCAGTATGCTGAAAGGAATGTAAGGCCATTGCAACCAATCCACAGGAGATCAATTTATCTTATGGCCCCAGAGGATACTTCTTGAGACATTATTCTTTTCATACTATTCGTGACAAAGATTTTGTTTAATTTCTTGATTGTTGTTATTCTTTTTATGAGCAATTTATCTTATCAGCAAAGTGCTTGCTATGTAAAAAAAAAAAAAACAAGAGAAATGCATAATAGACTTCCTTTTTTTGCTTTCACTCTTTTCTAAGACTCAAAGTAAACTTAAGACATTCAAATTGCGATGATATATGTTTTAAATAATCTGGATGATAGTGTTCAAATTAACTTGCGTGCACACAATTATTTCACCGAATAACTCTGCCTTCAAGACTTTAATCTAGATAAATAGGAAGAAATCATCACGTAGTGCTTTTTGTTTCCAACGAGATTTAAACATGAGACTAATTCACGGTTCTCCTTTTACTTGATGGACCACTAGATCATACCCCTTTGTGCTAAACGGATATTTTAATACAGAATAACTTTGATAAAGACAGTCATATTTTTTTTTAAAAAAAAGAAGACAGTCATATGCACATTTTTTTGAACCCTATCTACGGAAAATGCGAGTTAAATCATTATTGGTGACTTATATTATTATTTGCATATGTATTATTATGCAAATTAAATCATTATTGGTGACTTATATTATTATTTGCATATGTATTATTATGTGAGCTAAATCATTATTAGACATCTTCTATTCTTTTTTTGGGGTTTCTCTTTATACAATTATTAATTTTGTTCTATAGTTTTCCAATTTTAATCTATTAGAGTATAAACATTGTTTTACATTACAAGTGCTCCTAAAATATTACTGGTACAAAGGAAAAGAAAACTGTAATAGAATGAAAAGAGCTGAACAATTGAAACATGAAACCAACATAATTACATAAATACCCTTCAACCCCCCACCCACACCCCAACACAATTACATAAATACCCTTCAACCCCCCACCCACACCCCAACACAATTACATAAATGCCCTCAACCCCCTCTCCTCCCCCCACCTCAATAACATCACACAATACAACCAAGTTCATCCCAAATCAAGGGGCAAATGTGAAATAACACAACACTAGATAAAATTCACCATTTACATTTTTATCTTAGCTTATTGGGGCAATGGTTCATGGGTCTGGTTGATAAAGAAGAACTCATAAACAAGCCCAGCAAGCCCACCACCAATAAGAGGCCCAGCCCAATAAACCCAATGGTTGTTCCAACTCCAACTCACAACTGCTGGGCCAAAAGAAACAGCTGGGTTCATTGAGGCCCCATCAAAAGCCCCACCAGCTAAAATATTTGCTCCAACAATGAAACCAATAGCAATTGGTGCAATTGTTCCCAAACTACCCTTCTTTGGATCTACTGCGGTAGCGTACACGGTGTAGACTAGCCCAAATGTCATTACTATTTCAAGTACCAATGCATTGCTTACACCAACTCCATTAGACAAGGAAAATGCACCTATCTCCTGCATCATTCCAAAATCAATATAATGTTTTCATTTACCCGTTGATTTGACACAATTCTTGAAAAAGCTTTTTGTTAAGGTTATTTTATTAAACTAATCTTATTAATGATGATTTAGAACTCTGACTACTACTACGTATATAGTGGAGTATGTAAATTGTTATACTAGGTAGTATAAGAAAGATTAATAAAACTCTCTTACTTTGCTAAAAAGGACAAGTAACAAAAAAAAATCTATTATTAGTATAGGAGTCAAATAAAATAAAATAGAGGAGATATTTGTCATGATTCTTATCCCGAGAGCCAAACTATGTAAATTTTGACTAATAGTTTAAAATATACTCTCTTTTTTAATCAAATTGACATGAAAAAAATTTGCAATTCGTAGTATTTTTCGTATAATATTTGTATATCTTAATTTTTAATTATAAAATGTTAAGTTGATCATATCTAATTTAATTACGAATATTAGTCAAATTGATTCTCGAAAAATAAAATATTTATGACAACTAATTTGGAACGGAGGAAATATTAGGATAGCTCTAGGGAAAAAAAGAAAGAATTTATATTACAAGATCATTTTTATTTATCGATACCCAGTTTTATTTTCAAAATTACACCTAAATAAATTTTAAATGATCTAATACTTTCAACTCAAAAACTAATTATACCACTCTTAAGAAGAGCCAAAACATAAATTAACAAACTCACCATGCCACCAGTGGTGAACTTGAGAAGCAAGCAAGCAACAACAGATCCAAGCAACTGAGCAATCCAATACAAAAGTCCACGTATAAGCGTTATGTTACCACCAACAAAAGCACCAAACGTGACAGCAGGATTCACATGTCCTCCAGAAATATTAGCCCCTACGGAAACCGCCACGAAAAGCCCGAAAGCATGAGCAACAGCAGCAGCAATGAGACCGGCGGGGGTGTTAGCACCCCCACCGGTCAACTTGCTGAATGCAACACCCGAACCCGAACCCGCAAATACGAAAATTAAAGTGGAGATAAACTCCGCCAACGCCGCCTTTAAGGCGTCGGGATGGGTGGCTTCCTCCGGCCTTCCGATTGCTATCCGGCTGATCGGCATATCGTCGGAAAATCAAGAATGTTAAATATTGATCAAGAAGGGGGTTTTAGTGGCTATATGTTGTAATATTGGTCTACACATGAACTACTTATATATATACTTGATGCTATGAGAAGTTGCACCAAATTAATAAATATATATTATATATTTGTATATACTATAAAATTTATGTATCATTTAATCAATGATTGAATTCTAAATGCATTACCGCTCATTGTAATTAGTACACTCTTTGTCTCGATTTATCCGCGACACACTTTCCTTTTTTAGTCTGTGTTTGAGAGAATGTCATCTTTCTATAAATAGAAAAGACGACTTAACTTTAAAAATTTCTTCCTTTTTACTCTTAATGAATTAATTTTTAGACATACAAATGATCAATTGGGGCGTTTTACAAATTTCAAAAGTCTTCATTTCTTTTTCAACCTGTGTGTCAAGTCAAACAGTGTCACTTAAATTGGAACGAAGAGAATATTTAATTATGGTAAAAGTAATACTTCTTTTTTTCTAATTTATGTGACATACTTTTCTTTTTAGTATCATAATTAAAAAGAATGTCATGTTGTAATATTTAAAAATAATTTAACATTGTAAATTCACCCTTAGTGATAATTTTTAGAATGTCTAAGGCTTATTTTCTCCCATAAGTTTCAGAACTTTTCCTTTCTTTTTTAAAAGTTCGTGTCTAATTAAATATAGTGTCACATAAATTGAGATAAGAAAGTATAATTTAAATATTTGAATAAATTGAGTCCGATGGAAAATGTTCATTTAATATGTTGTACTTTGAACTTAGTTTATTTAGTAGGCATTTGGTTAAAGTTTTGAGAAAACAAATTGAAGTTAAAATTAAAAAGAGTACTTGGGAGTTGCATTCTTATTCGAATGTATTTTTTAAAATTATTTTTCATCCAGCAAAGCAAGGCATATTGGGGAATCAAATATTTACACGTGGCATTACTTGATAAGATGTTATCCAATTTTCTAATTGTCCATTTTGTCTTTCTAGCTTGTTCTCTAGAAAGATCCGAATAAACTATACAAACTTTTTAGTTAAATTTCACAAATACACATAATCCTGTTTTCATAACAAAAAATATTACGTAATATTTCCTCCATTTTATTCGACAAGGTATAGCCAAATACTCTAAGAAAACATAAAGCTGAATATATTGTTAAACATTCATAAAAATACAACAAGCTAATTAGTCTCAATTAGTTTGCGTCGCATTATTTTACAGCTAATATTCTCACGATTTTAGCATTATGTACCATAATTTTAATAATTAATTTAGAGTTTGTTACAATTCTTAATCCTAATTAATTGTTAGAGTAGGTTCATATCATTTCTGCATAAAAGACTCATTCACATACCACCAAAGGATCATGTGGCGGTGCAGTGGATAGAGATGCTCTTTCTCTAATCAATTTTTTCAGTTTTGAGTTTGGATGTGGTGTAGCGAATAGAGCTATTCCTTCTTTAATCAATTTTTTCGATTTCGAGTTTTGAATATGAAAAAAGCTTTGGTAGAGAGTGTTTCTCTCGAATGAACATTATGGGGCGTGAATCTAAATTAATCGGACTCTAATACAAATATAGAACACCGAATGGAGGAAAAAATTGACCCACATTTTTTGGTAAGGGGATAACATGGTTAAGATGAACAGATGGGATACAGATCATACGATAAGCACAATGACTTGAATTATTGTATTATTCCTTCAATTTCTTTTTTTCTAAAAAATAGATTGAATATATATCTGTAAGCCAATCTTTATCAAGAAAATATTTCTCATAGTAGCAAGGACGTACTTACCAGGGCAGATTCATTTTTGTCATCATTTAATTGATTTGCTGTGTGTTTTCAAAAAAAAAAATTAGTAAAAAATGGTGATATACTTCCTCCGTTTTATATTAGTTATTCACTTTTTTTTTTTACATGCTTCTTATAAAATCATAAATAAGAATGATAGTCTTACTAATTTACACGAATCCGCCTTCTTCTTAGCTGGAGGGTTATGCATCGAGAATGAATGAATGAATGAAATAGTGTAAGGATCGAACACCCGATTCCTACAACAAACGATTCTATGAAAAGAGGTTGGTGACAAAATTGAATTTTGGGAAATCTTTCTTCGCAGTGAAGCGCCTTGGAATCTCGTTGAGAAACATGACAGAAACTTTATTGGAACTTTACAAATTTATTTACACTTTAGAAAGGGAATTAATTGCAAGAGTAAAATAGAAAAAAAGTGTAATTAATTCTCTCTTGATTTGGTACGTGGACAAGTACTCTCTCCGTCCAAAATTACTTGTTATTTTTTGACTTGACACACCCATTAAAAAAATAATAATTGATATAGTGACTTTGCCATATTACCCTTATTAATTGGTACTAGTTGAAATTGATCATTTGAAATTTCAAAAAGTCTTAGACTCTTAGTAATTAAATTAAGGGTAAAACAGAAAATTTTGTTTTGTCTTTTCTTGATATGTTAAAAATGACAAGTAAAAATGAAAATAAAAAATAGAAATAAGTGACAAGTAATTTTGAACGGAGGGATTAACTTGGGATAATTATTTATAGTATGGTGGATAACTAATCTGGGACGAATGGGGTAATATATATATATATATATATATATATATATATATATAATTCAATTAATTCTCTCTATATATATGATCATTTATGTAATTTCTCACAATTTTCATCTAATATTAAATTTTTGCATGTTTATGTCTGAATTACGTTAAACGAAAAATTGTGAAGTCTCATTTTTCTTCAATAATCTTAAACTAAACAGATTTGCTTTAAATTAGTAACATCACTTCGCAATGTAAAAATTTCATTTGAAACATGAAATACAATATTTTTGTTTAATTTTATATGGAAAAGAATATTAGCCGTGAGATATCAATTATTGAAACAATGAAATTGTATTGAAACATTAATCACAATTTGTGTCAGTTATTGAAAATGTATTGAACATAAAGATGGTTAATTGTCTCGATAGATTCATATTATTCATTTTTTTACCATCGTGTTTAAGTAATTAAGTTAATTCCGTCGGTGTGATCAGTTCATTTACCTTGTTAATTTCAAGCTTTGGATTGAAGAGGAGGGTTGCCGAAGGTCAATCGAAAATAGTTTATCTACCTCATAAAGACAGATATGAAACTGCGTACATCTTATTATCTCTATACCTTACTTATGAGATTACATTGAATTTGTTATTGTTATTATGTTTAAGGTAAGTTATAATTTTTTGTTCCATCAACAAGTTCGAATATATGGACATATCTAATTGGACTGGCACCTTTGTATTTATGATATGTATGATTCATATAGTCGATTTCAATAGAATGGGATTGGGACATAATAATTATTATTGTAAATAAATTCGAATATTTTTTGATGGCATAATATATAAACGTGCCTTTTAACTTGGTCTCAGCTGATATTTATGACATCCAACTTTTGGTGTATACAAATAGACACTTAAACTTGTATAAAGTTGAACAAGTAGATACAACGCATCTTACGTGGGCTCCTACATGACAACTCGTGTGAGACGCCATGTATAACGTGTGTATCTACTTGTTCAACTTTATACAAGTTTAAGTGTTTACTGTGTACACCAAAAGTTGAAGGGATAAATGTCAGTTGAGTCCAAATTAAATGACACATTTATGTATTATGCTTTTTTCGATCTTCGTCCATCCAAAGTAAACGATATTAAAGATAATTATCTTAGAATTTGAATCGTTAATTATCATTATCTCTAAATGTTGATGGTATCACATACAAAAAAGAACCACAATGGTCGACTACTAAAGCCAAATTAATGATTGCTAATGAGAGTGACCTTTAACTTAAAAAATATTAAGAAATGTAATCAATAAAAGATAGATATATAATTGTGAAGTCTTAGGGAGATTCCCTAATGAGATGACCTTTAATTTATCTAAAATATTATTGTGATTTATGAAAAGATGTGGTGGAGGCCAATTATAAGAGGAATCAAATTGATTATTCTTAGCATATCCTCTACCCAAACCACTACAATATTGTATATTTTAAGTAATGAACTTGCTTATGAAATTAATTATGTTAGACTTTGGAAATGTTAACACAACCACTATACAAAATTATATCCTAATGAACTTTGATTATGCAATTATGCTAGACTTTAGAAATGTTAACACAAACGGAGGCGGACCTATCATTAATGTACAAAGGCTACATATACTCGATAATTTCAAAAAAAATGTATGTATATATGTGTATATATCTTAAATAGTGTATATATTATTGTATTAGCACCTCTAACAACAAAGAATAAGTGATTTCACGGGTAAATTTGGGTGCGTGGATGAACATTTAGTGGGTTTACCTGGGATAGATTAACACTTCAACATTTTCTCAAATTTTAATTTTTTTGATATTTTAGCGGTTACAGTCCAATTTTTTTCCTTTTTGATTGTTTTTCTCGTCAGTTTTCATAGAGTTCCACCCCAAACTTTACAATACGTAATTATTGAGATCGATTAATCATAATCTTGAGATCGGTTACCTTGGCTATGGTATTTGGTTTAAATGAAAAATTCTAGAATAAAGTTTTAGATGGCTGCTCAAATAAAAGAAAATACTATGAGAAGTTTACATAAATAAAATCATTTCACGTTACTATTTTATTTTTTATTCTACCTTAAAAAATTGTGTGCAAATAGCTTTCACGGATCACCAAAAGACTTTTCTTATCACAACTCGTGATGAATTATCAAAATTTAATAAATAAAATCTTGACGAATCATTAAAAGTGTAGAACGCACAATGAAATTACCCCAAATATCAGCCAATAAAATTTCATCTAGTGGCTAAAAAAGTGTTATTCTCGATAAACAGTAAGCCAAGGTAGTGATTTTAAACCAGCGCGAACTTAATCATACTATGTTGTCGATTTTAATCATACAATCAATTCATATGTTCATTAATTGATTTTAATTTGGCTATCTTAATTAGGATAACCACAATATCACATGAAAAGATAAAACATGTTTATGAAGGTCGAAGACATAACCTTTAATTTACAATATTAGAAGCATATACTTATTGGACCCTAACACTTTTTTCCTACTTGTGGAATGATAACAATATGCATTGCTTCTACCTAAAAATTGAAAGGGGAGTTTAGGAAGTAAGCAAATTATTTTAAAAGAAAATACAGACTATTATCAAACAATTGAATGAAACAAGAATAAACGTGAAATTAGCTTATTGAGTAACAATAATGAACTTAGATTAGTGTGTTTGGATGTATGGTTGTTACCAATTGTATTGTATTGTGTTGTTAGTTTGGATACAATATTTGTTTTGATTGTTACTTAAATTTTATTGTATCGTATCGTTAGATAATGACGAAAAAGTCTCATTTTATGTAACGACCGATTTGGGTGGATCACATCGTTACCTATATTTTTTTCTCATTTATCTTTATTTATTATTTAATAATCCTATTTTATCATTTATCCTACCTTTTCTACAGTAGCTCTACCTTGTACCATACTTTTCTTGTAGGTTTATGCTTCAAATTATTGATGTGTGAGATTATGTTATGATCGAAAATGATACATTCTATATCCAAACATTATATGATCATTAAAATAATATAATACAATATAATACAAAACAACACATATAATACAATATAATATAGTACGATACGATATGATGCAACAGTACTTATCAACCATCCAAACAGAGTGGGGATAAAGAAAGTCAAACACATTTCAAGGATGAAGAACTAAAATGTCACCATTTCCTTTCGTCATTGGGCTTGAAAATCAAAACTTAGAGCTTAGAAGCAATATTTTTTATATTTAATGAAATGTTAATATCTTCCTTTCTAAAGTGAGGGAGATATTATCCTATGGTACAATCACTTGCCAGTTGCCAGCACCTATAGTGTCAATACAGATTTTCGTTTTTGTAGTCTTTTACAAATTTATTTATATTAAAATTTTATTTATATGCATACAAGATTATTTATTCAAACACATAAAAGATCTGAAAATACCATTTTTTTTAATTCAATTTGTAAGTGATCATAAAAGATCATTTTCTCAAAAGAAAGCGAGTACGACTTCTTGATTACTTTAAAGGGAAAGTTATGCATTTTATTGTTCGACCAAAAAGTAATTACAATCTCTAACCAACATAAATATATTATACACTAATTATACATCCATCTACTATTTTGTAGACGGCCCTGGATCATTTTGAATCTAGATTTGTAATATTTTTTTTAAAATGTGGCTAAAATGTAAATGCAAGGCACAAAAGTGGCTCCCTGATGCCATTTCTTCTAAAGAATTATACACACGATAATTGTTGTGGGTTCTCATAGCGTGGGGTTTAAAAAAGTGAGTACAACTTTTGAATTACTACTACTTAAAACAAGAAGTTATACATTTCATTGTTCGACTAAAAAGTAATTACAATCTCTAACCAACATAAATACACTATACAATAATTACACATTCGCTTTGTCAATAAACAATAATTACACATCCATCTACTATTTTTTACGCGGCCCTGGATCATTTTTGAAGCTAGATTTGTAATATTTTTTTAAAATGTGGCTTAAATGTAAATGCAGGCCACAAAAGTGTCTCCCTAATGTAATTTCTACTAATGAAATATACGCACACAATTGTTGTGGATTTTCATAGCGTGAGATTTAAGAAAGTGAGTACGACTTATGAATTACTTAAAACGGGAAGTTATACATTTCATTGTTCGACCAAATATAATTACAGTTTCGAACCAACATAAATATATTACATCCTAATTATACCTTGGTCGACTATTTTTTTTATAGGAGGTGATTATCATGTGCCCCCTTTGATCATTTTTGAAGCTAGATTTGTACTTTCTTCGTCCCAATTTATATGCCACCTTTCGAATTTTGAGATTCAAACAAATTTATGTCTACTTGTAATTTTTTCATATATCTTTTAAATATTTAATTATTAATTATTTAGAATTTTTTACTTAGTTTTCAAATATATAAATTTTATTTCAAAAGAATTAAAAATTTCATGTCTAAATACACGATTAAACTTAAACTGTTTTAGTCCTCGGAAAGCGAAAAAGTATCACATAAATGACCACAGAGGTGATGTGGCTAAAATGTAAATGCATGCCACAAAAGTGGCTCCCTAGTGTCATTTCTACCTAAAGAAGAAATTTTAGCGTGGGGTTTAAGCCCTCCAAATTCAAGTGCAGGGTTTTTCACTTTTGTTGAGCTAAAAACAGAGATGGCAGTACCAAGGGGACGCAATGGAGAAGAGCAAGAAGAAGAAGATGAAGGAGGAGCTTTTTTCGAACAGGAATTTGAGTTCGACGACCCCAATTCCGTTCCTCCTCACCTCCTCAACCTTTTCGATGCTGCCGAGAATGGAAACCTCGACGCCCTACGCCATGCCCTAGGTAAATTGTCTTTTTTTTATTATTATTATTATTAGCTACTTGTTTGTGGATTTACACTTTATTGCCTGTTGAGTCTTTCAAAAATTAAAGCTGGGTTCTTTTTTTTTTTTTTTTTTTTTTGAGGGGTGTTGGGGTATGATGTTTATTAATGAGGGCAATGTATGTTGGTGCTTATAATTCTTGAAAGGGATTGTTTTTGTGATTTTGATTTGGTGCTTGGCTTGGAGGGGGTGCTGGAGACTCAGTTATGTTGCTCGGACTCTTCAAATTTGTGTCACGGGTGCGTGTCGGATCCTCCCAAAGTAGTGTATTTTTGGAGGATTCGATACGGGTGCGGCAACATTTTTGGAGAGTCTGAGCAACATGTGGAAAGGGGAAGTGGAGGTGAACTAATTTACTGTTCTGAGTTCTGACCATCAGTTTGATAAAGATGGTTTTTTTGGGGGTGGGGGTGGGTGGGTGATGAAGATGATTTCCTTTTTAATTTTGGGGTAAACGTGGTTTTTACGGGTAACCTTTCTTGAATGTGATGTAGTGTGTGGTGGAAGATAAATAGATAATGATTCAAGAGCTATTTGGGTGAGTTCTTTAACGGGGGTTAATTCTTTGAAAGATGAAAGCTTTATGTCACTAGTATAATTTAGGTAAGTTCTGAATATGGATTAAATGTTTAAACTTTCAAAAGGAAGGAATGTACCAAAAGACACTTCATCACCTTGTTGTCAAAGATTCATGGCAATAAGGTTGAACTCTATTTTGTTTCAATCTCGAGGATGATGGAAGGAGTAGGAATGAAAATGAGCTGGACATGGACTATGAAGAAGCGAATGCCTACATAATTATGTGTGTGTGAGATAGAGAGATGATCTTTCATACCTATCTTCTGCCTTCTGAGTTCACCTTTCTGCCCAATCCTGTAGAATCATCCCAAACTATCATATGTTCTTCTCATTTTCCTGCAAAAGGTCGCACAATATGGTTCAGCTGAGTTCTGAGGGGTTTGCCTTGAATTCCTACTTCTCACACTCATTTGACTGCTGATCTATAGGTTTCGAAACTTGCAACTACATTTATATCTGAAATAATATTCTTACTTCCTCTCCTCCTCTCATTAGACAACTAATTTTCTAGTATAGAGTGACTTTGACAGGCCTGCAATGAGCATTATGTTGGCTCTCTCTAGAGAACTAACTCGGCATTTGAACAATATTTGAGTTGAAGTTGAATAACCTGTTCAATATACCTTGTTTTCCAGTTTTGCATCATATTCATGTGTTTCTGCCTGATGGACTGGTGCAGATAATTTGACTGGCAGCATTGATCAACCTCTTGAAGATGGGGACACTGCTCTTCATCTAACATGTTTGTATGGCCATCTGTCTTGCGTGCAGGTTGGTGCCCTTGCGATGCTCAATTGAAAATAGTTTCTGTAGCTAATTTATTTCACTAATTCACCATTTTTATTGATCTTTTGATCTCTTAACGATGTTCTAACCAAAAGGATAACAAACATTTTTAATTTTAATTTTTCATCCAGCTATTGTTAGAGAGGGGAGCTTCTTTGGAGGCTAAGGATGAAGATGGAGCACTCCCATTGCATGACGCTTGTGCTGGAGGTATGTCATACGCTTCCAAGTTCATAGTGATATTTCACTGTCATAGCTATCCTCTACTTTCATATTTTTGAATCGTATCAATTCATTTCCATAAAAAAGATTTGACCTTTAACAGGATACACGGAGATTGCCCAACTGCTGATCAACAGTGCCCCTAATCCTGATTGTGTGAAGAGAATGTTGGAGTCTGTTGATGTAGAAGGTGATACGGTGAGGGTTTCAATTTTCAACTAAAATTTTATTTTTGATTTTAGCTTTGGTAGGGAAATTGCTCTCCAAACTTCAATGGGAGCTGAGTGTACTCCTTGAAGCATCTTGTAGTTAATCGTGTTTTGTTGATTTTGAATAGCCTCTCCATCATGCTGCCAGAGGTGAACATGTAAATGTTATTAGATTATTGCTAGCTTCAGGGGCTTGTCCTACTAAGACCAATATATATGGAAAGGTTAGCGTGCTGATGCAACATTTCTTCTTTGATTTAACATGTATAGTTAAGATGATTTTGATGTCTGATCGATTCAATGTGACATGCGATTCTTGCAGACCCCTGGTGAGCTTGCTGCGCCTGACACCGAACCCCAAAGAATCTTAGAAGAAGCTTCTAGTGCTGTTCCTAGCAATTAGGTCTTCATGCTGAGATTTTGATATATGGTAGCTTGGATTATCAGTACTATATTTTTGCCTTTGTTTTATAGTTAAAGTGTGATCAAAGTTTCCCTTGAAGCTAGGAAATCATGTAGTAATAGGGGACAACTATGCCAATGAATTGCAATTCTGACAAAAGCTTTTTTCTGTCAAAAAGGTTATCAATTATTTGACCAGTAGAATGTTAGAATTAAGTTAACTCAAATCTTTGCTACAGCCTACAAGAGCTTCTGTTGGGGTGATTTTTTCTGTGTTCTTATTTAATTTTTCCTTTTGGGTCCTCCTTATCACTTTATCACATGGTTATTAGAGTACAAGATTAGCAAAAATGAAGCATTTGGGAAAGAAAATGCTAATAATCTATTTTGATTGCTTGTTCATTAGAATTGTAGTGTTGTATCACTCTTTTGAGAGACAAGAGGAGAGATTGATATTCTATTATGAAATTTTATACTTCTCTGGTGGTATTGGTTATCTTTCTTCTCATCGAGATCATCGATCTCATATCAAATTTCAGCAATAGAATCACTTTTTCGAGAAAATATGAGACATTCTAAAGTCATACAAGTAAAGAGATCTATTTATTTTCAAGGCAAAAGAGAAAAAGGATTGATGATAAAATAAAATCATGGGTCGTGGACAGTGATTCAATCGAGGGTGACGAAAGACTAAGAGAATTCTTGATTCATTTCTTCACTTTAAGGATAGAAAATAGGATTGATCAAATTCTATTGAGTCTGACTTATAGTGATCATTTATAAAAAAATGATTCTGGTTATCAAATGATTAAAGAATCTAGAGCAATTTACTAATGATACTTAGTTGACTTTTATAAAAAGCATCTGATGAATTATGAGTTTAAATATTTCTTGTTCATTATTAAACAATCACTTATTCATAAATTTCGTGGGAAAAAATTATTTTCATGGAAATCTAACTGGTATTTCAAGTGTTGCCAAGCATAAAAATGCTGGTTGAGGACATACCACCTTCTCCAAATCCACTTATAAAATTACACTAAATGTATTATTAGTGTGGTAACACGTAGAAAAACGAAATGGAACAATAATTTTGGAAGTAGGAGCATAGTATAAACCCAAAAAGAAACATAATAAGAAAAAGAAACCATTACTAATCTACTCCTCCCTCCATCCACTTTTACTTGTCACTATTTTGCTTCTCGAGGTCAAACTGCATGAACTTTGATCAACATTTTAAGATGTATTTTTCATCATATTAATATGAGAAAGATTGTAACTTATAACATTTTTCTTGTAGTTTTTGACCATCTAAATTTTATATTTAAAATATTAAATTAATCTACTTCAATTTATCTTTAAAGTTTAGTCAAATTGACTTTCGTAAAACGAAATGTGACAAGTAAAAATGGACGGAGGGAGTATGTTATTTGAAATGAAGCCAAACTAAAACAAGAAGAATTAATTTTATGAAGTGACTAGTCTCTTGTTTGGTTTTCTAGATTATTATTTCCACAATGAATCTAGTAGTTTTTTTTCGTCGTAATTACTACTACTACTTTACAATAGCTACGCAGCTTAAGAACTAAAAAAAACCGGCCGGCCCATTTAGTCATCAACCAAGTGGGCTTTAAACGAGAATTAAACCCCAGAGCCCAATTAAACCCCAAACTGCTATTTCTCCCACATCGGTTACAGAAAGAAGCTTCATGCTGTTTATATGGCGAAACACTGTCATCTACGTTTGTCCCTTCGGGGACATCCGATAAAATTGGAACGATACAGAGAAGATTAGCATGGCCCCTGCGCAAGGATGACACGCACAAATCGAGAAATGGTCCAAATTTTTTTGCCTTTTGAAATAATTTTCGTCTTTCTTAAATGTGAAAATATTTTCTGTAATTGATTGAAGGAGATGTGAAAATATTTTCTGTAATTGATTGAAGGAGTAGCTAAATAACGAATAACAATAACTTTTCGTCTTTCTTAGATCAGATTGAAGGAGATGTGAAAATATTTTCTGTAATTGATCGAAGGAGTAGCTAAATAACGAATAACAATAACTTTTCGTCTTTCTTAGATGTGAAAATATTTTCTGTAAATGATTGAAGGAGTAGCTAAATAACGAATAACAACAACAACATATTCAGTGTATTCCCATTTAGTCTAGAGGGGTAGTGTGCATGGAGACGTTACCCCTATGTTGGAAGGTAAAGAGGTTGTTTCCGATAGGCTCGTGGCGGCAAAAGGAAACTGTAACTTCTTTTGAAGATTTGTGTGATTTGGTATTGGAAATTAAACTAATTATTCTTTCTGGACCTAGATTTAGGCAAATTACTTAGAAATGAACACGAGGAAGTGAATGCCTTGGCTTGAAATCTTAATTTTGCCTTGATCTACCTATACCCAATGGTGGTAGCATATGCTATGCATAAGTTACATGGATTTTTCAAGAATCGTATCGTGAAAAGTGATGGAAATAGACCGTTCTAATTTCTTTTTTATTTATACCACAACCGCTAAACGCTCTACTCTAAGATTAGGGGTCGTTTGGTAGCTGGTTATAGTTATGCACGTATTAGTAATGTAGGGATTAGTTATGAGGAAATCTGTGTATTAGTTATGTAGAGATTAGTTATCCATGTATTAGTTATACATGTATTATTTATTCCATTTTCTATCCTGTATAATATAATACATAGATTCCCTCATAACTTATACATGTATTAGTTATGCGAGTTTCTAAATTGCAACCAAACAAAGTATTAATTTTATACACGAATAATTTACCTTCTAACCAGCTATCAAATGTGATATTACTTATACAAGATTTAATACATATATAATTCACCTCCAAACCAGCTACCAAACGACCCCTAAAAGCTTAATTCACCATACAGGTATCGGATACTTGTAGCTAATTTAAATGAAATATAGGACTCAGTTGCATATGTGGAGTGAGAAAGAATAATATTCTCTCCGAAAAGAAGGCTTTTCAATGTTTCTATTGCACTAGGCACGTGCACGGGTGTCTCGTCGCTTAGGTCACTTAGGCAATTGCATAGAACCCCATATTTTCGTAACATAAATAGTTATATATATTAAAAAAAATTGAAATCTTTTAAAAAAACAATCCATATTTTTCAAATGACTATATTACTTACAGAATAATATTGACAATTCCTGTTACGATTGCCTCAGTCAAAAGAAATTTTTTAAAACTAAAATTGATAGAGTTTGTTTGGCCAAGCGGTTGGGACTTGGGAGTTTGCTAAAATGAGGTATTTGGCCAACTAGTAAAACTGTTTTTAAACAGAAGCAGGAGCAGTTTTTCAGCTGTTGGGAACAAGCAGAGCAGAAATAATTTTTTTCAAGACAAAAATATCCCTATCATTTATATATATTTACCAATACATCCCTTGTTAATTAATTAGCATATCTCATAAGTTTGATTAAATTTTATTTCAAAAAATTATTCTTCATTTTTACATCATATATTCTTTATTTTATTTCACATTCTATATATTATTATTTTACATTTTATATATATTATTTTACGTTTCTATTAGGTAAGCATTGAAAATGCTACACTAGAAAAGGTAACCAAAAAATAAAATTTTCATTTATATATATTATTTAACGTATAAGTTTTTGTTATTATGAAAGTTTTACTTTTATAGGTAAGGATAATAACAAAACAAAATATAACAAACATCAATATTATTTAATATCATTAATTAGATGTTATTAGATTATTTATGCAACTAACAAAATAATGTATTATCTTATAGAGTGAGATATTGATTGAAAATTTATAATATGTATTTTTTAATTAAATAAAAATAAAAACTTAATGAAATTTTTATAATAGGTATTTAAAATAATTTCTCTCTATAAAATAATTTAATAGTAAAAGTTCATTAATACCTATTCTTTTTTCGTAATTTGTCTCTCAAAAGCATTTTATAAAAAGATAAGTTAAACACAATCTGTTTATCAAAAATATTTTTTAAATGAATTAGCCAAACACAAATTGCTATTTTTCAAAAGCACTTTTCTAAAAAGCTATTTTATAAAAGTGCTTCTTAAAAAAGCAATTTTTAACAGCTAAGTCAAACATGATCCAAGTCGTATCTAAGATCAGCAATGCCTCAAGAAAGATTGAATGAATTAGCTATATTGTCAATTAAAAATGAATTATTAGAAAATATTAACTATAAAAAAGTTATAAATACTTTTACATCTCAAAAAGTTAAAAAAATAAATTTTTAAATAAAAAAAAATATATATACAAAAAAATTTAAATTAA
The DNA here is from genome assembly GCA_003996215.1 of Jaltomata sinuosa. Taxonomy (NCBI): domain Eukaryota; kingdom Viridiplantae; phylum Streptophyta; class Magnoliopsida; order Solanales; family Solanaceae; genus Jaltomata; species Jaltomata sinuosa. The sequence goes on from QJPP01000016.1 coordinate 589,518, forward strand.
AACCCCTCGTTAGAATTTAACGACTCCACAATGCTCTTCCCTGCAAAAATCTACAGTGGAGGTGCATAAAAAAACACAGACACATAGAGACGGAAGCAGAAAGAAGGAGATACCATTGGAGATGTGATCAAACTTTTCTTCTCTAATAATTTGCTTAGCATTTTCTGTATTTGCAATGGATTTCTTCTTCTTCTTCTGTTGACCTTTTGCCTTTGGAACAAAATTACTACTCCCTTCGTTCTATATTAGTTACACATTTTTTTTACACGCATATTAAAATATCATAAATAAGAAGATTATTTTACTAATTTATCCTTTAAAAACTTCTTTGAAACTTTACAAACAAATACAAATGTGAACACTTTAAAAAAGAATTAATTATAAGAATAATATGAGAAAAATTTAATTAATGTTTTCTTTATTTAGTAAGGTTGTCAACTAATATAGGACAATTATTTTTAGTTTAATGAGCAACTAATATGAGACAGAGGGAGTATTTGCTAATTTTCCCACATGGGGATTCCACTTCTTTTTAATCTTTCTTCTCAATTTTTTGATTTGCAAACCAAAAAGCAAAGATCCTTCCCAGGGTTTGTCAAGAACTAAGGTAAAAAGTCTTTAACATTTTTTTTTAGAGATAATAGTTAAATTTATACCTTAAATTATTACTCTCTTCATTCACTTTTACTTGTCATTTTTTGACTTGACACATCGTTAAAAAAAAAATTATTAACATAACTATTTTATCATAATACCCCTATTAGTTGATGGTTATTATTGTGTGTTGAAATTAGTTTGGAGAATAAACAATTAATGCTAAGGGTAAAATAGAAAAAAGAAGTTGTCCTTCCTTGATATGTTAAAAATGACAAGTAAAACTGTAAATCTAATTAGGAAATAAGTGACAAGTAATTTTGAACGGAGAGAGTAAAAAATAAATTTGTCAACTATTCTCTTTGTTCAAAATTACTTTGTCACTTTTTGACTTAGCACATCCATTAAGAAAATAATGATTGGCATGGTGACTTTACCATATTACCCCTATTAATTGGTACTAGTTGAAATAGACCATTTAGAATTTCAAAAGGTCTTAGTATATAAATTAAGGGTAAAACAGAAAATTTTGTTGTCTTTTCTTGATATTTTAAGTAAAAATGAAAATTAAAAATAGAAATAAGTCGCAGTAATTTTGAACGGAGGGAGTAATTAAAACTACTCTATCCGCTTCACTTTTACTTGTTCACTTTAATATAATTATGTTTTACCACAATATCCATATTAATTAATATTTAATTAGTATTAGGTTAGTAATTAATGCTAAAGCTAAAATATAAAATAATAATAATAATTGTCTTTTCTTGATAGGTTAAAAGTGAGAAGTAAAAGTGAGAATTTATTTTTAGAGTAGTGGACAATTAAAATTCAATGGAGGGATCAGTAGCTATGTTCCATCCATCTCTATCACACTCGAAATATAATAATAGTCTCTTACACTTTGTTTGGATGATTGTTACGTATTATTTCATAATGTATCGTATTGTATTGTATCGTCATGTATTATTTTAATGAATAAAATATTTGGTTAGATTGTTTCGTTAAAAGAGTTGACCAAGGTTAACATTTGATGAAAAGGAGCTCGAAATGCAATCCCGACAGTTCCATTAGGTTCGAAAGGTAATTTTTGAGTTAGTTGGACCTTTAGTTCGAGCCCCGAAGCTTTCGGATGCATTTTGAGTTGTTTGGATGAAAATTTGAAAGTTTAGCACTTAAGAGTTAAATCTGATCAATATTTGGTCAGGATGACCTTCGATTGTTGTTTTGATGGTTCTAATAGTTCACTTTCCGAAATACAGGGATTCCATTTCGAAATACAAGGATTGAAGAACATGGACGAAGGTGGGAGAGAGAAACAGAGGAAACATCTGAGAGATGAAGCACAATTGAAAAGAAATAGTGTGATTAGGAGGAGAGATTGAGTGATAAATACATGGTAGAGTAAGGAGCGATACCTTATGAGCAATACGCTAGGAAACTCAAAGAGGTGTCTGGATATGGTATTTTTTTATGCGATTGAGTAGTTATATTAGAGATGTTTGCTTAGTTATATAGTTTTTCCTTTTAGTTTCTCTCTCAAACAGTATTGAAGATTGTTAAAAAAAAAGTACAAAATCTATATTAAAAAACTATTTACTTTTTAACAAAAATATTTTAAAATTTTGAACTAAACTACTCAAATCTTCATAGTAATATAAATAGTATTTTTACAATAACATCTAAAGCATGTATTGAAAACACATGACTAACATCTTATTAATTTAAATTAATTTTTACTATTACAAATAATAATATTACTATGTGAAGTATAATATTATATTACAAATAACAATTACGAAAAAGCAAAAAAAAACATCACGATTTTTTTTTTGTGTATGTGTATATATTTAAAGCCTCAAATTAAAAATTTAACTTTAAGCCACTAAATTTATTGAAACGCTCTTCCGCAATAAGTCTACCGGACAATCACAATCTAAAAAAAAGGTTCTACCAAACAATGACAATCTAAAAAAAAGCCAATGTAGGATGTTGAGTTTTTAAAGTTCGGCAGAGTGACAATACTACTATTTATTACATAAATTTTTTCATTAATTTTGTGCAGGACCATTACTATAGGTAGAGATTTTTTGTGTGAACAATCATATTGTCACGTCCCGAGTCTACATCCTGGACGTAATCGGCATCCAAAATCACGAATGGCCCAAGAGACCCACTTGGTCTGGCATACAATTCATAAAACTGAGCTTTTAATGAAACAAATTGCGGAAGCTGGAAAACATGGGCTAATCTAAAAAAGGATTAAATAAAATAATATAAACCATTATTAAAAGAAATAATAAAATGTTTAAAAATTGGTTACAACTGACTTGACTTGACTCTGTCTATGAAGCCTCTATTACATTCTGAGTACAACTACCTTTATGTAACAAAACAAGCTGATGACTGGAATACTGCTAAGTCTTCGGGAATAATGAGAACTCACTCAAGCTGATGGCATAGCCTACTGAAGAGTCTACTCAGAAACTTGCATATCTGAAAGCTGGGGGCTACATCATCCAATGATGTAGCGCCAAAAAGAGGCGTCAGTACTTTGAATGTACTGGTATGCAAAGCAGTAAAGTGAAATAGTACTAAAATCTGAACTGATAAAACTGAAAAAATCTGAGACATGAATAATATATCCATAGATAGAGCTAAATGACTGGAAATAAGAATGACTGACCTAAATGCTGAAACTTAAAGTAATATAAGTAAAACTTTCTTAAAATACTTTTTAAAGCTAAATCTGAAACTGAAATCTGAATAACTGAGTCTGGACAAAACTTAAAAAAAATCATGCTTCATAAAAGCTCTCTTTAAACTAGTGGCCTCGGCCAATCATATATTATCTTAAAATAAGTAAGTTTTCTTTTTGGGGAGTTTCTCTTAATCGACATAAATCATGTGAGCATCATGGAGTACAACGTCTTGTCCACGTTGTCAGAACCCAACGACTTGCCCTCGTTGACAGAGCCACCCTATACCTTGCCAGGGCATAAGATGAAACATAATCTGGGGATCCCAAAGCTGAGCTCGAAGGCTATACATAATAGAGGAGTCGCCCTAACTGCGGACGATCCTATCCTACGGTGGCAACGTAGTTTTGAGGCATGTGTTGTCTAAACCCATACCTGTCTCGGTGCTAAATAGTCCTCCCAAAATATACTATATGCTCATAACATAGGTCTTAAAACACTTTCTAAAAATCATGCTTGACTCAAAATATCGTATCATGAACATATCTATCTTTGTGAGCGTTGGCTCTAAATCTTTATAACTTTGCTTTAACTCTCAAGATACGATAAACTTCTTCTCTTTTCAAGACATGATATTAGCATAAAGATTCTTTGCAAACTTTTCATGAATATACACTTGAAAACCTTAAATCAGATTTCATGAAAATCATGAATAATTTAGTAAATCATGAAATAAATTTCTCAATAACTTTAAGGAAATCTGCAAACTTTGCTTGAAAACTCATTATACATGTATTAGGAATCAAATCAAGAAGAAAGACTCCAAGCTCATAGAATTCTTACTAAAAATTATAGGACATTCAAAGAATACCATCAAGAGATGATCAAGAATTAAACTCAAGAATTTCAACTCTTAAAAATCCTAACATGATTCATGGCTTAAACTAAAATTATAACTTGGTTGTGGGGAGAACGGGGTTCCCACATGAAAAGATTAGCTTTACATACCTTGATCTTGGAGTTTGAGGAAGAAACTTGAAGAAAACCTTAAACTTTGAGTCTCTTGCTCCTTAGGGTTCTTGAGAGTTTGGAGAAGAAAAGAATCACTTTTGTTCTATTTTTTTTGTTAAGAGTCAATCAATATCTGAGTGAACGAGGGATTTAGGGTAGTTTAGGCTTAATATCAGTTTCAGCTCTTTACAGATAATCAAGATATATATGATGACATTACTACTAGTAGATCAGTTCTGTACAAAATAAATGTTTGAATACTGGTTTGATAAATGACTAGTAGCTTGGAGTTTCACTACTTTTTCTGTAGGAGTTATATATCACTTGGATATATAGTTATATGATTAAGTGCATGAATTAAACTTTTAGGTTTTCGATTTCTTCGTGGGTAAAGCTAGTCATTCAGCAGATGCAATTTCCAGAGCAATTGTTCTTCTGCCCGTCTCAACGAAATCAATTCAATCTTGTGGACAAGAGCCAGAACCTGCTAGCAAAACTGTGTTTGTGATGTGACCTATAACTTGCTGAGTTTGGAACCTGACTGTTGGGGCTTCTTTCGTTCGAGGAGCCTCATGTGATCAGTCTAAGCCAAAGCTGAGTGTCTCACATTGTATCTCAGTTAGCTCTAATCTTTGTTTGTGATACTTATCACTATGACTTGTAAAACAGTGCCTTTATGTTAGTCTTGTAGAGCGATTTGCTTCTAAAATATAGTGCAAGATTTTCATTTCTCTTGGTTAAAGCTTGTGAGTACTATCCATGCGGTTAGCTCATTGTGTAAATTCTTATTTTTTGACAACAAACAATTTTGTAAATTTTCTTCTCATTGCAATAATATCTTTTTCAAGTCATTAAGCACTTATGTATAGATTCTTGGAAGCTCCTCTGACCTCTATGGTTGATCAGTTATGTGCAAAGAAAGCCATGCTTGTCTCAGTGATCTGATTCATTTTTTTTCTCTAACGATGGTGTCTGGGCCAGTGTGCACCTCGACAATTCATCAAGTGCTTGTTACCTTCCACCAGCACAACCACTCTGCCCACCAAGAATTAGGCAGATGAGAAAAAAATCACGTTAGTATTTTAATTTTTTTTTGTTTATGTTGGAATTTGAACTCACTTTATTTTGGTCACTAGGCTACACCTGATCTGATTCATTTCTTAGGAAAGTGCAAATGCCCCTTTTGAAATGGAAAAATTAAGGTTGGTAGCCATTGCATCTGGCAATCCTAGCTGTGTGATTAAACTGAGTTTGGTTGCCCTTTAAGAGTAATGTTATCTCTAGTACCAACATGGAACATGGCAATATTTAATGCCTTTGTTACTTTGGGAATCTTATCTTTCTGAAGTTTCATTCAATGAACTTGCCAAATGCCCAGTAGGTGACAGGACAAAAAAAGAAATTTAAAAATGTTACTAATAATATTAGTATGACATGATAATGACTAACTTCCAGCCCTGCATAGACTTTAATACTTACCTTCTTCATTAAATTCTGTTGTCAGAGAAAATTCATAATTTATTATTGCAGCAGTATGTTATGAGTTTTGAATTTGATGGAATCCAATTCATTATGAAGTGTTTCATATGGTTATTTTCCTTTTTCATCCAGAACAAGTAAAGAATCCATGTACTAACATATTATAGTAAGGGATCGTTTGGTAGGTCGACTAAATTATTCCGGGATTATAGTCCTGGGATTATTTTATACCATATTGGAGGTGGTATTAAATAATCCCATGTTGGGTGGGATAAGATGGGATATCCCAAGACTAAGTTTGGTATTAGACTTATACCATGTTTGGTTGATGGTATAAATTAGCCCCAGAATAAATTTATACCATCAACCAAACATGGTATAAATTTAGTACCAAACTTAACCATGAAAAATCCCACCTTATCCGCGTACCAAACGACCCCTTAAGTTCTTTCCTTTTTTTCTCCAATGGGAGATCAGTTTTCCTGTTATTTTCTTCCTGCTGCCTAGTTCAATCAAAACATGAGATTTTCCAATAGAATTTGAAAGAAAAGATAGCAAAGAGAGAGGGAACCACACCCTATAGTGATTGGATAGAGAAAAGAACAGAAAAAGATTATCCCCTTCGTTTCAATTTATTTGTCTTAATTTAACATGACACGAAGTTTAAGAAAGTAAAAAAATGTCTTTTACTAAAGATATGTATAATATCTAAAATGTCTTTTAATCTTGTGATCCTAAACACGTGGAATGTTCTAACTTTCCAAATAAATTGAAACAAAAGGAAATATAAAATATGTTTCCAAGTCTCTTTTGTTAGTAACTACACTGTATTTCTTCTCCTCCCTATCCAATCACATGGTAGTGTTAATAATTTATTCCTTCACTTTCAATTAGGAAAACAAAGGACAAAGTAGGAGAAAATAAATTAAATAAGCACTGCATATGCATGCAGTTTATAATTTAAACAACAATTTTCTACATGACATGACCTGTGTATGTTGACTTCCATTGTAAGCTATCACATCAGCCACCAAGATAAGCATATCCAGAGAGTTAGGCTTTTGTATCCTCCTGTCACTTTATACCTATCCTACCTCTAGCTTTGGCCTTTTTCTCTAAAAAGAATTACTCCCTCTGTTTCAATTTATTTGTGCGATTTTGACTTGGCACGGAGTTTGAGAAAATAAAGAAAATTTTGGATCTTGTGGTCTTAAACTAAAAATATATAGAGTATACCAAAATGTTCTTCAATCTTGTGGTCTTAAACATGCCGTGTAGAAAGTTAGAACTAAAGAGTTACCAAAAAGAGAAAAAAATCTTCTTTTTGGAAAACAGGCTAAAAAAAAAAAAGTAAGATAAAAAAATTAAAACGGATGGAGTATTATACTACATAGAAGGGGACAGTGAGAATTGAATCTACACCACCATAGGAGACTCACTCTAGAGTCTATATTTCTTACGAGTTCAGCCAAGTTCAATAATTTTTCCTCATATTTTGTATTTGTATTAGGAAATCCACTAAATATGAACAAATATTTAATTGTAAACCCAATAACTAAGACAAGTTATAAGTTCGGTGAAAGTTCAAAACTCATAAAGTTCAAATCTTTACCCCACCTCCGAGTCTCACCATGGGACTACTATAAGCCTGGTAGTTGTGGCCTTCTAATCTGATTTCAGAACATTACCAAAGGAAATCTACTGATTATTTGTATCACTCAATGGCTGCTCAAAATTCTCAGCTTCACTTTGTTCTTGTACCCTTAATGTCCCCTGGCCATCTCATTCCTATGGTGGACTTAGCTAAATTGTTAGCACAGCATGGTGTAATTGTTTCTATAATCTCTACACCCCTTAACACTATCAGATTCAAATCAGGTATTGATCCCTCTATCAAATCAGGCCTTCAGATCAGAGTACATGAACTCAAATTTCCAGCAGTACAAGCCGGCTTGCCCGAGGGATGTGAGAACATGGATTCCTTACCATCACGCGATTCGATCAGGGATTTCTTTTTAGCTGCTAGCATGTTGCAAAAACCATTTGAAGAATTGTTCAGTGATCTTAAGCCTAGTCCTTGCTGCATAATATCTGGGAAAAACATGGCCTGGACAGTCGATAGTGCACGTAAATTTAAAGTTCCTAGGATTTTCTTTGATGGTATGGGATGTTTTTCTGCTACATGCACACAGAAGTTGCAGAGTTCCAAAGTTCATGAGAATGTGTCAAAGTTTGAGTCTTTTGTAGTACCAGGTTTGCCTCATAGAATTGAGTTGACTAAAGCACAGTTGCCTGAAAATCTGAATCCAGGCTCACCAGACTTAGTCGATGTTCGAAACAAGATGGTTGCTGCTGAATCCATTTCAGATGGGATTATTGTCAATACATTTGAGGAACTGGAACCTGAATATGTTAAAGAATTCAAGAAGATCAAAGGTGGGAAAATCTGGTGCATTGGCCCTGTCTCATCTTGCAACAAATCGGAATCCGAAAAGGCTGCAAGGGGCAAAAATGTGTCTTTAGAACAGAACCAATGCATCAAGTGGCTTGACTTGCAAGAACCAAACTCTGTGGTTTATGCAAGTCTTGGTAGCATATGTGGCCTAACATGTTCACAACTTGTGGAACTTGGTTTAGGTTTAGAAGCATCAAATAGGCCATTCATATGGGTAATGAGAGGAGGGGAGAAATCAAAAGAGTTAGAGAAGTGGATAGATGAAGAAAGATTTGAAGAAAGGGTTAAAGGAAGAGGCTTTTTAATAAAAGGCTGGTCTCCTCAGATTCTTGTCTTGTCTCATCCATCTGTAGGCGCTTTCTTAACGCACTGTGGATGGAATTCGACTTTAGAAGGGTGCTGTTCTGGCTTACCTATAATAACTTGTCCATTGTTTGCTGAGCAGTTTATCAATGAGAAACTGATCACACAAGTGTTAGGTACTGGTGTCAGTGTGGGAGTCAAGGCTGCTGTTACATGGGGAATGGAAGAAAAATCAGGACTAGTTATGAAGCACGGAGATGTAAAGAACGCCATTGAGAAGATCTTCGATGAGGGTGTAGAAGGAGAAGATCGATTCAGAAAGGCAAAAGAGATCGCGAAAATGGCAAAGAGGGCATTAGAGGAAGGTGGCTCATCTTACATAAACATAGAGGCTTTAATTCATGATATTATGCAACAGAGTTTGAGCAGTGTTTGAGGCAAGTTCTTGATTATATTTCTTATGAAAAGCAAGCATTTTTTTTCAGAAATATATAGTCATGTATAAATAAACCATGTCCCCTGAATTGTTATTTGTGTCATTTAGGAATATAATTTAGCTGCTGTATTTTTATGTTTCAATTTGTTTCAGTAATGATCTGTTCAAGTGTTGAAAGTTTGAGTTGCTTTTACATAAAAGGTCTATTATTATAGTTAAAGCTACTCTAGCTCTATCTTTTTTCTTTTTCAAATAGGTGGTAGGGGAAGGCAAAACGGGAAAGGGGGTCTATTAGGCGGGAAATCAAGCCTAACAAGGTGAAAATTTAGGTAGCCAATTAATTGATCTGCTAAGATTTTGCTATCTTTTGTTTTTGTGATTCATGGACATGCGGTTATAAGTAGTAACTGAACTGGAAAATAATACACACACAAGAAAACTACTGTCAAATCTCAGAGACCGCGATACCATAAACAACATCCAACATCAAAAAGAAAGAGCAGCAGAAACTGTGCCTTAAAAAGTTACACCAGACTCTAGAAATCGAGCAAAAATTAACAAAGCTGCATCTCAAATTTGAGTTTATGCTTCTTGTTAAATCGATGACAGAAAATGCTCACTTCTAACAAATTTAAAGTATCAAAATTGCTCAGGAATATATTTAAGGTATCATTAAGTATCGAAATTGCTCAAAAATATATTTCAGGGATCATTTTGAATTTGCATTATCAACAAGGTGAAACTTTGAGTAGTCAACCAACTGAGCTAAGATTCTTCTATCTTCTGTTCTTGGAATTCATGGGCATGCAGTTATAAGTAGTAACTGAACTAGAAAACAATATACACACACATAGAAACTATCGTCAAATCTCAGAGACCGCGGCACCATAAATAACATCTAACAACAAAAGGAAAAAGTAGCAAAAACTGCACCTCAAAAAGTAACACCAGAATCTAGAAGTTGAGCAAAAATAACAGAACTGCAACTCAAATGTGAGTTCATGCTTGTTAAATCGATGATCAAAAGTGCTCACTTCTAACAAACTTAAAATATCAAAATTGCTCATAAATATATTTCAGGGATCATTTTAAATCTACCTCAAACATAAGGGACCCTTTTTGTCAATTTCTCAAGAGTTTACTATTGTCAAAGAAAAGAGTAGTAGGTATAATACTAGTCTACCCTCTTTAATTCTAGACCCTTCTCCAACTTGCTGGTTTGAGAGTCAAATCAAATTAAATCTTTTTGAAATGGAGGGATTATACATTATTATAATAATAAGACTAGTTGCCTTTGATAGAGACCATTATACCCTTCAAATTGGGACTTGTTACTTTTCGACACAAAATCAAATTAATCAAGCCTCAAAATAAATACCAATTACTAAATGAGAGAAAAGATTATTATGAAAAAGATAGGATTGAATACAAACTTGTATCAATCAGTACAATAAAAAAAGATGTGAAGTACTTCTATTTGCTGGTTTTGAGAATTTTTTTACTGGAAACCCTATTATTCAATATATTTAGGGCTTGGTACTTGATACTAATTTATTTTATTCATGCCTAATTATATTGTATAATCAAGGTCACTGAAGTAACAAATGCATAAAAGGTAAAATATTTAAATTGATTTTGGTGGGAGAAATTGTTTTCTAGACTCTTACAATTTCTTTTAGGGTGTGTTCGGTATGGAGGAAAATGTTTTCCATGGAAAATGTTTTTCTTGGAAAATATTTTCTAGAAAAACAAGTTGTTTCTTACTTATTTTCTTGTGTTCGGTACGCAAGTAGAATTTTTTTTTCTAAAAGCATTTGTATATATTTAACACAAAATAATGAGAACGAATAAGGTAAAGGGGTGGGATAATGAAAAAATTATTTTTTTGGGGGGGAGGGGGCGGGGCTGGTAGGGGGGTTGGGGGTGGGGGTGGGATAAGAAAAGAAGTTTGAATTTTCTTAAAAAATAAAATTAAAAAATTATTTTTTTATGGGCTGGGGGGAGGGAGGGGGTAGGGGGGAGGTGGGGTAAAAAAAGTTTTTGATATTTTTTAAAAAATAAATTTTAAAATTTTAATTTTTTTTTTGGGGGGTGGAGAGGTGGGTGGGAGGTGTGGGGGGTGGCGGGTAGGGGGGGGGGGGGGGGGAGGTGGAGGTAATGTAAGAATTTTTTTTTGATTTTTTTTTTTTTAAAATTTAAAAATTTAAAATCTTTTTTTGGGGTAGGGTAGGGTAGGGGATGGAGGTAGGTTAAAAGAAAATTGATTTTTTTTAAAAAAAAATTAGGGGGGCGGGGTGGGGGTTGTGGGGTAGGGGGTAGAGGGTGGAGGTGGGGTTAAAAAAAAATTTGAATTCCTCAAAAAATAAATTTAAAAAATTCTAATTTTTTTTGGGGTGGGGGGTGGGGGGGCTGGCAGAGGGGTCGTGGAGGGGGTGGAGGTGGGGTAAGAAAAAAATTTGAATTTTTAGTATCGAATTTTTAAATTTATAAACCAAACCAAACTAATAAAAGTCGGGTTTTTCAACCTCGGATTTTTTCGGGTTTTTTTCGATTTCCTCGAGTTTTTTCGGATTTTTTTCTGATAAAGTCTTCATACAAACATATAATTAACTTATGCTTCAACTATTTGTTGAGTCCGAGCAAAATACAACTATCTAATGTATTTTTTAAAAAAATAACACAAAATATATTCACTTTATTTGGAATTTATGAAGTGTGTGATGACAATAAAATATTCAACCAAAAAAATAATGAAATCGCATAGAATAAATATTGCATATTAATAAGTCATAATAAAAATAATCATAATTTAAAAGTATTAAGTCATGCTAAAATAAGTCTAATAAGTATTAACTACATGACTAAATATTAAATAGAAAAATAAATTAATTTATGTATTTATGTAAAATTAAAGAATAAATATCTAACACGATTGTCATTCCTAGTGTTGGATTGAATAATCTTTTGTTAATATTCGTATTAATTTGGCTTTATTTGAGTTACTAATATCTATGGGTTGAAAAAAAACTTATTGGACCATTTAAAATTCTAAGTTTAAACTTGAAATAATATGTTGAAAGCTAAAAACTATAAAAAAAATTGAAGAAATATTTATAAATTACATCACAATAAATATTTTTATGTATAAAATATTTTTATAAATAGTATACATGTAATATCGGGTTGGTTCGGTTCAGTTTGACTTTTTTTAATTAAAATCAAACTAAATCAATTATAATTGGATTTTTTTTCAATACCAAACCAAGTCAAACCAAACCACTAGTCGAATTTTTATTGTGGTTTGATTCGATTTGCGGTTCAATTTTATACACCTCTAATAAAAATATCATCAGATTTAAACAATTAATCATATTTACATGGAATAGTAAAAAGTATTTATTAGAGTTTTATTGTTTTTTGCCTTAATTAGTAAAAAGAATTCCTTTTTTTTATCGGTTACTCGGGTAGGTAACAATTTATTCCTATCAATAAATACATATAACATAATTTGATTACAACCAAGTAACTATAATTAAGGGAAAATTAGACAAAATGGTCATTGTATTAAGTTTCTTAAAAAAAATAAATTCACTTATCATTTATTATCTAAAATAATCATTCGACCAAAGTTCTTACCCAAAATGGTCAGTCGGTATACATATGCCTGTTTTTTTTAAAAAAAATTAGCAGTATACATGCATATATATTATATATACATTATATATACATGCGATATATATGTGATTATTTTTTAAAATATTTTTTGACAATGATACATTTTTGTAAAACCCCATAATTATGATCGTATCTCATTTCAACTAACAAATTCTCCTATAAATAAGACCTACACCACATCAATTTAAGTCACTTTCTTCATAAAAGAAAAAAAATGACTATGAAATTCAACTCATTCCCCCTTACAATGTTCTTAATCCTAGTGATTTTTTCTACTTTCTCCCATATTTCCTGAGCCAATAATTGGCTGAAATCAAATAATATTATTGATCTTGGTGATCCAATAAAGGATCCAAATGATCCTAAAGTGATTGAAATTGCAAAATTTGCTGTGAATGAGTTCAACAAAAAGGCCAAACACAATTATGAGTTTAAAGAAGTGGATAATGGAGGAAGAATTGTTCATGTTACTGATGGTATCTATTATAAGCTATTTATCGTAGCTTACGAATGGGATATAATATCTGAACATATTGTAGCGATCGTTTTCGCACGTTCGGATAATTTTAAGAAACTTATTTCCTTCGATAAACTCTTTCCTTTAAAATTTTAAGTCAATGATCATTCTTCGTAAGTGAGTAAAGTAGAAATATATATATAAAAAAATAAATTGTTCGTGTTAAATATTTCGTCGTAAATATTTCATGGGGTATCTTATTTTGGTTGATCCTTTTAAGTAATACCCGTTTTATGTCCTTTTTTTTTTGCATGAAATAACTCCGATGAAAAGAAAAAAGAAGGTGTTAGAGACTCTCCTGGCCCAAACCTAGACATTTTAAGATTCTTTTTCAAACCTGCAATTTCGATTTTGAATCAAGAAAAAAACGGCTCGAATGGTACGATCACTTAGTCACCCCAGAATGAAAGGGGTGATCTCGTAGTTCTTGATCTGTGAAGATGCATTGTTAGGTTCTTCATTTTGTTTTGTCATTGAGGCTGAACCTAAACCTTTGCTCTAGAGATAGTTGTTCATACACTGGTCAGGGATATATGGATTCTCGAGAATAGAGGAGTCGTGGTGGTCTCCCCCGGACCGCCCAAATCACAAGAGTGAATCAAAAATTGGATCTACATTGGGTCTCGCCCGAATAGCCCCATTTATCTTCCTGAGGAGAATTTGGTTTCAAACAGCTCGATTCGAACAAGAAGAGTACGCGCATGCTAATGTGCCTTGGATGATTCACATCTCAGGGTCAGACGCTGATGAGTACATTAAACTATCCATGTGACTAATGGTCCTCACAGCCCAGGCACAATGACGCAATTATCAAGGGCACCCTCTACCATTGAGCTATAGCATGTCGTGCGAACCCTCCCATTGGGGTTCCACTATGCCAAAAGTGAGAAATTCCATCCCTTTTTCTTTTTTTAGCCCCATGGCATCACATGATGGGAACATGGAGACGTAAAAAAAGAGGTCCTATCAATTTGTTCTGCCCTGGGATAATAAGCTCATGAGCTTGGTCTTACTTCACCATTGAGAAAGAAAAAAGACTTTCATCTCCAAGTTTAACTCAAACGTAATTCCCTTTTTTTGGGGGGAGAGGGGGGGGGGGGAGAGCAGTGTCAAACCAAAATACCTAACAAGCATTAGCTCTCCCTGTAAAGGAGGTGATTCAGCATCTCCTTTCAATTACCTTATTATAACTTCACTCCAGTCACTAGCCCTGCCTTCGACATCCCCTCCTTGCGATTTAGGTAACGACTCCGAGCATGGCCAGCTCCCATAGTGTGACGGGCGGTGCGTACAAGGTCGAAGAATGATTTTATTGTCGTATGGCTTGCCGACGAGTACTAGCGATTTTGACTTCATGTAGGGGAATTGTTGCTGCAATCTGAACTGAAGACGAATTTTTACTCAATATTAGATAACTTTCAGGCGAAAATAATTAATATTTTTTTTCGCTACTAATTTTTACTCAATATTAAATAACTTTCAGGCAAAATAATTAATATATTGTTTTCGCTACTGCATTCGGACACAACGGTCAAGTAAAATAAAATAGTGAGATGATAATTTATTCATCGGATAAGATTAATTTAAGTGGACATTTAATGAGGAGGGAGGAAAAACCATCGTTTAGCTTGTTGCTATCAACCTCGAGATATTCTACAATACATCAAATTTATTGGGCCCAAATTGGAAATAGTCAAATGTGGTTCATCTAATTGTACATTTTTTCTCGTACAAATATAATTTATTGAGGAAAAATAAAATGAATATATGAATGCCCTTAATTAGATAATGAACAAAAAAAAAATGTACTTATATAATTTAATTAAAAAGAATACTTATATGTTAAATAAAAACACACCTAAAGTATTTTGATTTTTTGAGTTTTTTATACCTGAATTATTAAGTGTATGAGTTTTCTACCTGAACTATCACAAATTGTTTAGAGAAACATACATGAACTATCAGTTGTTTGAGTTTCCTACCTGAAATTTTAGGTATGAAACTCAAACAACTAATAGTTCAGGTATGTTTCTCAAAACATTTTATGATAGTTCAGGTAGAAAACTCATACACTTCATAGTTCAAATATAAAACTCAATAAATCAAAATATTTTAGGCGAATTTTTTATTCTTCACTCAAAGAAATGTGATATTAGTTTAGATATTAGATAATGCATGATTTTATGGAATATGTTCATAGGATAAAATTTAAGTGGCGCGGATTAATGGGGGCCTTAGAATCCGTATAGGCACTATTGGATAAAAAAAAGGTACTCTTTTGGCTCCGGACTCTATGTTGTATCCACATCATCGATGGTGGATTGGCGAATTTGTCATCTTATATGATTTTGGATAATTTTCACCTCATAAGTTTAAGGTTTATTTTCTTATCATGGTATTATTGGAGTTGAGCTTATCATAAATTTTGGTTTTACTCGATATTGGGTCTTCATCTTATAGTGTCCACGCTTCAGCTGGTAGGCTTGGTTGTGCAAAGGTGTTGTATGTCACATCAGTGATGGATGTGAAAAATTGTCTTCTTATATGGTATTATTGGAGTTGAGCTCGTCATAAATTTTGGTTTTACTCGATATTGAGTCTTCATCTTATAGTGTCCACGCTTCAGCTGGTAGGCTTGATTGTACAGAGGTGTTGTATGTCACATCAGTGATGGATGTGACAAATTGTCTTCTTATTTAATCTTGAACATCCTCATCTCATGAACTAGTTTTTGAGCTAATTAGCTAGACAATTTCCATTTTCTGATCTATATTCAAGGTCAATGTTTTTCTTATTTATAATACTCCTAATAATAGAAGTTGAATTTGCTTGGCTATTTACTCATTCTTTATATATTGAATAGTAAAAATTCAGGCTCCGCTTCAAGCCGACCTAACCACTATCATTATAACTTTTTTAAAAAGGTGTACATTTTGCTCACTCCTACAGTATTATCAAGAAAATTCCTCCCTTTATAATCCAAACTGGACCACAAAGTCCCTAATTTCTTCTCATTTGGTGTTTTTATACCTTAAAATCAAGAACCCAAAACTCATTTCTCTCAACACATCCTTCTTTTTAGCCATGGCAACACAATTAGTCCACCAACTTCATTTCATTCTCTTCCCTTTAATGGCACCAGGCCACATGATCCCTATGATAGACATAGCCAAACTCCTGGCAAATCGCGGTGCCATCACAACTATCATTACCACTCCAGTAAACGCGAATCGCTTTAGCTCAACCATCGATCGTGCAACACAAAATGGTCAAAAAATCCAAATTGTTACACTCAATTTCCCTAGTGAAGCTGTTGGCTTACCACAAGGTTGTGAAAATCTTGACATGCTTCCATCACTTGACATGGCTTCGAAATTCTTTGCAGCAATAAGTATGCTGAAACAACAAGTGGAAAATCTTATAGAAGGATTAAATCCCAAGCCAAGTTGCATAATTTCCGACATGGGATTACCATGGACAACTCAAATTGCTCATAGTAATCGTATTCCAAGAATTGTTTTCCATGGAACATGTTGTTTCTCGCTTTTATGTTCTTACAAAATACACTCCTCTGGGGTTCTTGAAAATTTAACCTCGGATTCAGAGTACTTCCTGGTCCCTGATTTGCCCGACAGGATTGAACTAACGAAACCTCAGGTTACAGGATCCGCGAAAACCAACAGCTCTGTTAGTTCCTCTGTACTAAAAGAAGTGACAGAGCAAATCAGGGCAGCTGAGGAATTATCATATGGTGTGATAGTTAATAGTTTTGTGGAGTTAGAGCCAATTTACGAGAACGAATATAGGAAAGCTAAAGGGAAAAAAGTTTGGTGTGTTGGTCCTGTTTCTATGTGCAATAAAGACAGTGAAGATTTGGTTACAAGAGGTAACAAAACTGCTATTGATAATCAAGATTGCTTGAAATGGCTAGATGGTAAAGAACCAAGAAGTGTTGTTTATGCAAGCCTTGGGAGTTTATCTAGATTGACAGTATTGCAAATGGTTGAGCTTGGTCTTGGTTTAGAAGAATCTAATAGGCCTTTTGTTTGGGTATTAGGAGGAGGTGATAAGTTACCTGATTTAGAGAATTGGATTCTTGAAAATGGATTTGAGGAAAGGAATAAAGAAAGGGGACTTTTGGTTAGAGGATGGGCACCACAAGTTCTCATACTTTCACACCCTGCAATCGGCGGAATCTTGACTCACGGTGGGTGGAATTCTACGTTGGAAGGTAGTATATGATCATCTTATCTAAAAGATTAATCTGCTAGAGAGAACTCGTTTTTCTTTACTTAATTATGTCTTATGCACCCTCATATATGAGTCTAATTATTATTTGGGGGCCAAATTCGTGGAGTTTTTTCCCTGACAAGGGTCGCGGTAGAATATCTCAGAATCCAGAAAAATCTAGTTAAAGATAGAAAATTATAGCAAATCCGTATAGGTGATACCAACTAAAAAGTTCTTAGTAGTTACTAGTATATTAGAGTTATAACCACTAGTGTATATTAGAGAACCCCTCCTTGGTAGGTCTTCGATTCTGCTTATCGATCCGCTTCGACTCAATCAGGTCACGGGTAGGTAATCCTTAAGAACATAGTACTGAAATATTATGAACCAAAACAATGCATTTATGATACTGAGGATTCAAATCTTGTCGGGAAAATGGTCCAAAACACACCTGAACTATGGCCGAATTTGCTATAACACACTCCAACTTTGCGGGGGTCCTATGACCCCCCTGGACATTTTTTTAGTGTATTTTTATGGCCTTTATCTGCTTAGCTGGACAAAAAAAATTGTCAAACGTTAGAGAGTGCTTACACGCGCTAATTAAAAACGAATAAAGAGAACATATTTGGAAAAAAAAAAGAGCTTACCTCTTCAAATCAATGGCAATGGCGATTTCCCTTGAACTCCAAGTTCTTCAATGGAAGAAGTATAACGGAGGGATAACGGTACAATATATAAAGTTTTTAGTGTAAAAAGTTAATTTAAAAAGAAGACTTGGACTGCTACGTGGCAAATAGAGATAGGTTTATGTCATTTTTTTTGACCTCTACGCGCTCAGTGTGCGTGTATTCACTTTCTTGTCCAGCTAAGCAGATAAAGACCATAAAAATACACTAAAAAAATATCCAGGGGGGTCATAGGACCCCCGCAAAGTTGGAGTGTGTTATAGCAAATTCGGCCATAGTTCAGGCGTATTTTGGACCATTTTCCCAATCTTGTCCCTTTTCTTTCTCCATCCCACCTATTTTTTTGCTTTGGTTCAATAGAGTCTAAAGCAACGTGATTTGTATGCCAACTTTACTTACTTGACAAAACGGAACAAACTTTGTTTCATTTTCGGGTTTATAGAATAGATTCAGTCAACCTCACGACATAATCAGTGTGAGACTTTAGTTACCGACAAACACTTCTTTAAAGGCTATCCGATCATAATTAGCTCAAAGTTGAGATGTAGTTGTTGTAACGAGTGGCAATGAGATTTGAATCCAGACTTTTGTTGTGTTACCATTTCATCGAATAATTTGATCTATTAAAAAAAGTACACTTTTATTTACTTAATTATGTTTTCAACAGGTATTTCAGCAGGATTACCAATGGTAACATGGCCACTTTTTGCTGAGCAATTTTGCAATGAGAAGTTAGTTGTTCAAGTGCTAAAAATTGGAGTAAGCTTAGGTGTGAATGTGCCAATCAAGTGGGGTGATGAGGAAAATGTTGGAATTTTGGTGAAGAAGGATGATGTTAAGAAGGCATTAGACATACTAATGGATGAAGGAGAAGAAGGACAAGTAAGAAGAACAAAAGCAAAAGAATTGGGAGAATTGGCTAAGAGGGCATTTGATGAAGAAGATGGTTCATCTTATATTAACTTGACATCTATGATTGAAGACATCATTGAGCAACAAAAATCAAAGGATTAATAGTCTAAGATAGTTATGAATAATATTTCTATGACTTCAACTCTTAAGGTTTTTAGCATTTGATGGATCTGTTTTATTTTTAAATTATGAATTCAGACTTGCTATTTATTGCAATCTTAGTAGTTTTTCTTATTCATGAATGTATACTTTCGTTGAAAGTATTGAGATCAGATAAATTCAATGCCGCAACGTTGCATCTGCCATTGCTTAGGGGTCGTTTGGTAGAGTGCATTAAAAAAAAATGCTGGATTAGCTTTGTGTATTATTAGTACCTTGTTTGGTACACTTTTTCAACCAATGTATAACCAATATCTGCATTAGTTATAAACTCTATTGTGTATTGAGGTGTGTATAACTAATACATAAAAATCTATTATATTAGTAATGCAATAGATTATAATGCATGTATTAGCATGATTAAAGACACAATTACCCCTCAAAATCTTTTTCATCATATTTGTGGAGGGTATTTTTGTAAACAAATATTTTTTTAAAAAAAATTATACAATTCATATTATTTTTAATACATCGAACTAAACACTGCATAAAAAAAATCTCAGCATAACTAATACAAACATAATTAACATATCGACATTATTTATACATCATATTTTATATTATTCTTATACACCCTACTAACCCTACTAAACGACCCGTTTATCTTGCACAGTTGTCTTTGGGCAACAATTAGTACCTACAAAACTGTAACTGCCCCACCCCCACCCCCACCCCCACCCCCAACCCCAACAATTGACAATTGACAGAAAGAAAAGGCATTTAATTAAAAAGATGGCAAAAGTTAAAAGAAAAAGAAGGGACCTATATTCAATCTACCCAAATGTTTGAGCAATTATTATAATCATTCTGTTTCAAAAAAATGATTCACTTTCCTTTTTTATTTCCTTTTTTAATTCGTTTAAAAAAAAATCCTTTTTTTTACAATACTTTAATTTTAATTTTTCATGTAGCATATTTAAGATCACAAAATTTAAAAATATTTTAATATATTTGACATAACTTTAATTTAAGACCAACAAATTCAAAAGACTATTTTATTTTCTTAAATTTCGTGTTAAGTCAAAACATATCATTCTTTTTTAAATAGTGAGAGTATGAGTTTATTTTGTATGGTATAAAGAGTTTTTTTTTTCACTATTAAATAACGTTAGCTTACAATAACAAGTAATTCTACCTATATAGAATAACCTGTAAAATAATTAAATATGATTTATTAATTAAATAAATGGTATAAATTGCTAATACTGTTCATAAATTATAGTGACAGGTGCGTTCAATTATTAAATGAACACAATTTTGGTTTACTAGCAAGGATACAGTAATGGATTACCACAGATAGTGATAGCTGATAACAATCTAAGTGACACTTAGCATTTTCGGACGATCACTTAATTAATAATTTTTATTACGAAAAATTATTTAATTTTATTTTGTAATAAAAAAGTCACTCAATTATAGAATGTGAAGAAAAGTATATGACTTTTACTTTTTTCCGTTAATCCTATAATTTTATTTATCTTCATTTTAGCTAATATCCACAACCAAATATTGAAGAAATTTAGGGTCCGTTTGAACATGTGATATGAAATTATTTGATATGAAGTTGAAGTTTTTTGAACATACAATTTGCATTTTTTAAATTGATTTTTCTCATAAACATGAAAACCTTACAAGTTGTGAAAACTATTAAAAAAAATTCAAATTCTAATAAAATGTTATCAAATGAGCAAATTATAGTTCATAAATAGGATATCGTTATATCCTAAGACACCGCATTGATAAATTACAAATCTCCATGTTCCTTTTATAAATAAATATTTTCGATTACAAACTTTCAAGTACACATAATTTGTAAAGATCCGCTAGTCAACAATAATAGTAACTATTTATTCTTTAATATAATCCTTTCACATGGTACAAACAATCTCTTCAAGTCGAGCATGAGTCTTTTTTTTTTCTTTTGCAAAATTTAAAATGATATTTTTTTACAAAATATAAACTTATGAGTCAAATTTTTTATTTTAAAAAATTAAATTGCGATTTAAAATTCTAAATCCTGGTTTTTTAGAATTTGAGATTTTATCTCACGATAGCATATCCAAACACTAGCTAAATCTAAAATTTTATACCGGAATTACCCCTAACTACCTACCATATTACTCTCTCAACAACCTTACAACAAACCACAAAAAGTAGTTTAATTTGGAGCTAATTGAGAGCCAAATTAACCATTACAAATTTGGTTCCACTATTTTCAAGCTTATCCATACAAAAAATTAAAACAAAGTTAGATCAGTCAATACACAAGAAATAATTTGATCTGTTTTACACATGCAAGTGTGCATTAATTGTGAACTAAACAAACAAATTGATTGCCCAAATTAACTTTAATTTTGTGAAGGGAATTAATTAACATACAGGATGGACAAATTTGAAGAGTTGAAAAGAGCAATAGAGAGAATAGAAATTGTGGACACTCATGCCCATAACATTGTGGCATTGGATTCCAATGTCCCTTTCCTAAGCTGTTTCTCTGAAGCTAAAGAAGATGATACCAATGACTTCAAGGTTTATTTCTTTTTCTTATTATACTTCTCCGGAGATTCGATTTTATGATTTGTTACAAATGTTTCCTGATCATTAGTGGTGAAAGTAGAATTTTTACAAATGAAAATTCATTGTCTATTATATGAACCCCTTCCGTCTTGTTGGTCATAGAACATCATTTCCTCCTATCTCCTTTTTACGGAATGGGTCTAAAATTTAAAGTGTATATGATCTGAATTATAGTCTTTGGATATTATAAGTTTCAAATTATTTCTTTTATCCTAATTTATGTAGCATAATTAAATTTTGAGATTTAAATTTTCAAACTTTTATTGTGAATTTGATCATAGATATTTTAAAATAAAATTTATATATTTGAAAATTATATAAAAAATATTATAAATTATATTAATAATTTAAAATACTTAAAAGACATAAAAGAACTTTGATTTTGAAAAATTTAGTTGATGATCGAAATTTGAGCGGTGTCACATAAATTATAACCAGGGATAGTAAAATTTGGATTAAACCCTAGCTTCCCATTTTAGTGGAGAAACAAAAATGGATGTATTGCGAGAATGTATCTCTGTACCAAAACCCACATCTGTACTGCAACTCTAATCACACATATTAAGCTAACTGCAATAATATCCATCCACAATAACTTGGCCTTCAACTTGTTTTCACTTTTCACTGTGTCAGTTGAACAACTTCTTATAAAATAATCATCTAGACACCTCCAACATTTACGTGTCACGTTAGTGTCGGATGTTCATGAAATGCAATGGGGATGTATTATTTTAGATGTGTATTCTCAAAAGTTAGAGTGTTTAGTTGCCAATTGAGGTAAATGATCACCTAGACACCTCCAAAATTTATGTGTCCCGCCAGTGTCAGGTGTACGAATTGTTCTAGATGTGCATTCTCAACAGTTAAGAGTATTTAGTTGCTGATTGAGGTAAATGATCATCCAGATACCTTCAAATTTTATATGTCACGCCAATGTCAGGTGTCCACGAGACATAACATGGACGAATTGTTCTAGATGTGCATTCTCAAATGTTAGATGTTTAGTTGCCGGTTGACATCAAGTTAAGCTGTCTATCTATGTATTTGCCTTATTAATATAAATAAGGAAAATCCCTCCTTGCATACTTTTTAGGGAGTGTGATTGTGATTTCAATTTGTTAAGCTCCATGAATGTGTCTGCATTTTTAGTGTATCTGTGACAAATAAAATCTTACATGAAAATTTCACTATTGCAATTGCTAGTTATTTTAGGATTGCAATTACTCTTATAGTTACTTTCCAAGGACAAGCATGACAATCCTGTCATTTCATTTTCTAATCATTTATGTGGCTTTATGTTAGCTTGTAATTCATGGAACTAGTTCTTAGACATTGATTATATTTCTCTTTTGCGATCTTCGTTTCTTTCAGAGAAGCTTGAAGGAAATTGCTGAACTATATGGCTCGAAGTTATCCTTGGATGCTGTTCAAGAATCTCGCCAACAACTCGGATTGGAATCGAGTGCTAATACTTGTTTCAAAGCTGCAAGAATTTCTGCCTTACTTATTGATAATGGATTTGAGTTGGACAAAAAGCTTGACATCAAATGGCACGAACATTTTGCACCAAAAGTTGGTAGAATACTACGAATTGAGGATGTAGCCAAAAAGATTCTTGAGAAGGTAATATAATACAATTCATTTTGTAGTGTGCTGCATTTATTCAGTATGCTTTATCGAGTCATGATGACAGAGGTCAACGAGACATTTGAGACGAAAAGTCGATATGTAATATTCCTTGAGATTATGATATCATTACCGATTTAAATCTGTTGCCACAGGTAAAGCCCATATTGTTGGCATGCTATTACCCCTGAGATATTTTAATATCATTGTTCTTTCGTATTTTAGTGTAGAGTACCGATGGAACAAAGTGGACACTGGATTCGTTCATGGAGAATTTCTCAAAGGAATTGAAATCATATCCTTTGAATCAATAAATAGATTCCAGTAAAGTATAGAAATCATGTTTACTAGATGCATAACAAGTCATGTTCCAGAAGTTTTTCCTGATCGTTACATACAGAAGCTGATAAAGTTACTGCCTTTAAAAGTATAGTTGCATATCGCACTGGCCTTGCAATTAATACAGAGGTAACTGTAAAGGAAGCCGAGGAGGGCCTGAGTGAAGTTTTATGTGGTGAGTGTTGCAAGACTTGGGATTGTATTGCACTACGATTGAGCAGGTAATTCTGATAGTTTCTGCCTTTCCAGGTGGGAATGCAGTCCGAATCTCAAACAAGAGTTTCCTTGATTATATCTTCATGCATGCTTTGGTGGTGGCTCAAAGTTATGACTTGCCAATGCAGATAGACACAGGGTAACAAAAAGAAATGTTTTGAAGTAGACAGCTTGACCTCATTGTTATTTTTCTTATTAAAAACTTAAAAGTAAATGAAAGATATATGCAATTTTTTTCCCTTTATTTCTAGTATCTTTCCTTTCTTAAAGGTTTTATTTTTTCATTTCAGTTTTGGGGAAAAGGAATTGGATTTGAGGCTAGCGAATCCCCTTAATCTTCGAAATCTTCTTGAGGATAAGAGATTCACTAAGAACCGGTTAGTGCTTTTGCACGTGTCTTACCCGTTCTCAAAGGAAGCTTCTTATCTGGCTTCTGTGTACCCTCAAGTAAGATCTTTATCTGAAACTCTTAAGATGTAGGCCTGATGTTATGACACAGCTTTTACTTAGCTATTCGGTACTACCTGCCCTATTGGAGACTTTTATACATCTATTGTTGATGATGAAGATTGTCTTTTTACCTTGTGTCTCCCTAATGGGGCCAATCGCTGTTATTACAGGTCTATCTTGATTTTGGATTAGCAATCCCCAAACTTCGCTATCATAGGATGATATCCTCAGTGAAAGAACTCATGGATATTGCTCCAATGAATAAGGTTGATCATATTCTTAAAGATACATTTAGATATTAGCTGACCTTCTTGTTCAAAATATCTAATGAAGTACCTAGTACCTTTGTTTCCAATTGAGGCTGCAGATTGCCATATTCTTAGTTGACTGCTCTTTCGACCTTAGTAATTGCACCATTAAAGAGTGGACAGTTTCCTATCTAATGTTTGGATATTAACAGGTTATGTTCAGCACCGATGGCTTTGCATTTGCTGAAAGCTTTTATTTAGGTCTGGCCTGAATTGTTCTTATCTTGTATCTTTGGAGCATGGCATGACAAGCTTTTGTACCTATTGCTTTTCAGAATATATTAAAAGGTTTTGATTCAGCCTATCTAAAATACCTTTTATAATTGTCTTGCTAAGAAGTACAAACACTTTTAACAGAATGTCACGTCCTTGCCCACACTTTGACAGCTTGACAAATCACTCTACATGGCGTTTGGACTGAAGAACCATTTGAATGTGTCCACACCTTTGTTTGATGTTTGATTGCCCAACATGTGTGTCCTTTGCTATCCTGAATGTGCTATACCCATTAGGATATGTTAATTTTTTTCTTTTAGAATATAAGGTCAGACTAGAGTGTAAGAACATTTTATCAACATTATAGAAGGAAGGAAGGTATACCAAAACTCTAATCCTAAGGTAAAATGATGTATACAGACTTCTGGTGGCAGATAATGTTTAAAAAAATGTACAAAAACATGTCTGCGACACTGCTTTTTTTAGAATATGGCACAAATACATTCGTTATATTTTGTTGTGCTTGTATAGAGATACAAACAAACAAATGTGTTGTCTACAATGTCCATTTCCTTGCTACCTAACTGAAATTTTTTTATGGCTTGCAAAATTGAATTTGCCAACCAACAATATGCTCCTTGAGTTACACTAGTTAAGTGAGTTACTCAGTTTGTATCTTCTTTCTAAATTAATTGGTATAATCTGGAATCATTTCCCATACAGGTGCAAAGATAGCACGTGAAGTGGTATTCTCTGTTCTACGTGATGCATGTATTGATGGTGATCTTTCGATTCCAGAAGCTCTTGCAGTGGTTAAAGATATTTTCGCAGAAACTGCAAAACAATTTTACAAGCTTGATGTTTCTTCAAGATATTCTGATGTAGAACCTCATCATTTATCAACTTCCTTCCAGAAGGAACAGAACAGCTCCTTGACAGCTGTTACACTTGTTCGCGTTATTTGGATAGATTTCTCTGGGCAGCATAGATGTCGTGTAAGTTATATCATATGTTTCAAGATTATGATTTATTTAATGATATTCAAATGCCTATGACAGCACAAATCTTTGTTCAGTTTGATAAAACACAAGAAGTTTGAAGTATTTTAGTTTAAGTGTATCAACACCAAAAAGAAATCTTTATCAGGCAGTTAGCTTAAACTAAACATGGTGTAGTTGGGGGTACCATATACTTGCATCACATCAAAAGGACCTATATTTTATCCTGAGGTTTTGACAAAAGATTTAACTTGCATATGCTGATGTTAATTACCATATCTTTTAAGTTGTAACCCATATTTATTGGTGAATGTGGTCATTTTTAATCTTGTCTAATCTTGTATGACCACACATACATCTCAGCATATCTCCACGGTACTCATCTTGTAGATATGTTGGACTTTAGCAGCTGAACATTACCTTCCATATGACATTGCTCGTATTATATATGTTATATAGAACTTACCTTTCGTTTTGGTAGGCACCCTCCCGATGACATAGCACCCCAGTAGCTCTTCTTTATTCAACAATTCGATTTCGATTCTATGTGTAACATCTTTATTTATCATTCCATTCTCTTGGAATGAGCCTAGATATCTGAATTGCTTGCATTTAGGCACCACAATACGATTTAATCTCATTTTAACTTCACTCTTCTTATACTGATCAAACTTGTGCATATATTCAATCTTACTTCTACTTATTCTAAAGCCCTTAACTTCCAAGAGTGCTTCTCCATAGTTCAATTTCTTGGTTAACACCTTCGCTTGTTTCAACGATTAGCACAATATTGTCAGGAAATTGCATACACCATGGATCCCATCATATACTGTGTTGCTTAGCTCATTCTTAACTAGGGTAAGCAAGTGAGGGGTCAATGTCAACTCGTGTAAAGCAACGGTTATGGGAACTCCTTTGTATCTCCTACTACTGTTATCGTTCCAGTGAGGGCTCCCTCAATAAATAGAGAAGCTCTCAAACACACTGCTTAGAGAATTTTCAATGTGAGCATCAAGAAACAGGTGAAAGGTTGTCACTTTGTTTGATAATTGTGAAACATCAACACTCAGCTATCTTATATTGTGATTCAACAAGCTTTCCGATATTTTTTCCACTCTTCACAAATAAAGGGTGCCGTCTGCTATTACGTAATCCGAAATGCTTGGTGTCTGCATCTCTTTATAAATTTTGATATATGATTGAAAAGTTCATGCAAAGAAGACCCTAATGGATTATTTCAATATTTATGTGAACGTATTCTTGTTTCCTTTGGTGATTTGTAGAGTTACTATTACATTATTTTGAACATTTCATCTCGGCTATGATTTTAAGGCACTGTTGCTTATTTTGAATTTGGTGGTTATCATAATCTGAAAGTTGACACAAGTAATGCCTATTGGATATCTCGGATACCAAATATTGGCAATCGTATTTGATGTTTTATTCTTGTCATAGCAGTCATCCTTTACTATATTTTTCAGGTTCTTTATTACCTTCACTACTTGATGTTGCACATTAAATGGTGTTACCCTGATCTGTCAAAGTGGATTGAATTTTTTCATTTCTTGTGCATCACTTACAGGTTATTCCACGACAACGGTTCTATAGTTCTGTGAAAAAACATGGCTTAGGCTTAACCGTTGAGTGTATGGGAATGACTTCACTATGTGATGATGTCGCACAGGATACTTGGCTTCCCCCTACGGGTGAGGTCAGAACTGTTCCGGATTTATCAACCAAATGCAGAGTCCCATGGTACTGCTTGGAAATCTATGCATTAATGCTCGATATATTTCACTGTTTTTAGCTTATGTATGGTTCTCTTTATATTTCCTCTGGCAAGTCATATATGAGAAGATAAGGAAAGACCCCTCTTTAGTTCAGCCCATGTTCAACAATGGAAATTTAAACAATATTGAACTTCTTAAATTTGGTCTAATATCTAGTTAACAGGAGCTAAAGGTCAGAACTCCAATAGGTTCACTTGCCAATAATGAGATAGAGGATAATTGGCATGGATCAGTTACTATGTCACTTACAGCAGACGCTTAATATAATCACAATGAAGTTAATTAGGATTTGAGATAACATTTTTGAATGGGCAGTCTGGTGCTCGCAGCATCCTGCATTCATGCAGTGTCTAGAGAAGGGAGGCACCCCAAGGGGGCTTGATGTAGGCATCCTACCCCAATGCAAGCGTCAGTGACTGATTCCACGGCTCGAACCTATGACCTTAAAACACGCAGAGACAACTTTACCTCAGCTCCAAGGCTCTCCTTCATAATTTTTCCAAATATAGTACTGAAATCATGTGGATAAAGGAAAAAAAATAATCAAGAGAAATTTGAATGTCCTTTTTTAAAGTGTGCTGAGTTCTCAATTTCTTGCTGTTGAAACTTCAAATCTGTTCTGTCAGATTGTACATGTTTTCAATCGATGCTCCGCTGCCTTCACAGTTTATCCCTTCCAATTTATGTGGTGTAGATTCCATCTAACTCAATTGAGGAAAACCTGACTTTTAAAGTAAGAAAACTGATACGGTTCTTTAGTGAGTCTTTTGATATACTTTTGTGAGGTTTTCTACTTTTTGGCATACTTCTTTGTGTGGACGTTTTTTGCCCTTCATTTAATAAAATTTTATTACTTCATAAAAGATGAGTCATATGATTTATTTTGAGAACATGTAGGAAAAATACAGAACATCAAACTAAAGTATTCTGTAGTTGATTTGTCTAAACTAAACATTCTGATCTCGATCTTGTTCTTTGTTCTACATTGTATGTGATAAACATGTGAAACTTGGCGTGACAATCATTCAATTGAGTTGTGGAGTTTCTCTGCGACATGGTCTTGTTTTGTTATTTCTAGAGCAGAAACATTTAATCATGTTTATGTGCACTTTTTGATCCAGGGCAAAGCACCAGGAAATGGTTTTGGCTGACATGTTAAATGAACCTGGTAAAGCATGGCAATATTGTCCAAGAGATGTACTTCGCAGATTCTCTAAAATTCTAGAAGATGACTATGGCTTGGTATGTTTTAATATCTTTTCCCCAAGAGTTGAAAACTTATTGATCTAACATATATATCTACATGTTCAGGTCATGACTGTAGGCGTTGAAGTTGAATTTTCCATTCTGAAGACTGTATTAAAGTATGTCAAGAAAATTTCCCATATATTTTGTGTTAGGTGTTTTTCTTCCAGGATGTACGTAGAGTTTCTCTTCTGTAATTAGTTGTTCTAACTTCTAACTATGTATAAGTAAAATTATACAGGGATGACAAAGAAGAAGTACGAGCATTTGACAGGACGCCTTACTGCTCTACAGCAGCAATTGATGCTGCATCCTCAGTCCTTGACGAGATTGTTGCTTCTCTGCAGTTCTTAAATATTACAATTGAACAGGTAAGACTATTTCCTTGAGAATTGCTTGGAAATCTGATGTTTTCTTCAATTGGTAGCATGCAGTACTGCAGCTACTAGGAGATTTTAGTATGCGTTTGCTCTTTTAGTTCCATGGAAATGCTTGACCGCCTATTTGTCGTAGAGGTCAACTAAGGGATCCATGCAACATTCTTAACTACTATTACCCGTGCTTCTAAAACTATCCTCACTTAAAGTAAACCTTTAATCTCAAGATTTCAGTTCATATGAGGGATTTTGATAAATTTTTCTGCTTTGCAGGACATATATGACTAAGCAATGTTAAAGACTAAAAAATATTACTTCATTTTTCTGTACTTGATTCCGTAATTGAATTCTCTAACATTTTCTTTCGTTTATGAAATGAAGGTTTTCGGAAAAATTAGCTGCATATGATTGTATCACTCATGAAAAAAATTTGTTGCCTTCAAATATGCAGATACATTCAGAAGCTGGGAAAGGCCAGTTTGAAATTGTTCTGGGATACACAGATGCTATTACACAAGCTGACAACTTAGTTTATACACATGAAGTCATTAAAGGAATTGCAAGGAAACATGGTCTGCTCGCAACTTTTATGCCAAAGTAGGTAGCAATATTTTTAGGTGCAGTTTTCTATTTTACTTGTTGATTCGGATATGCTTTTGCTTCCTCTAGAGTGCGATAGTAGACATGTTTTGCGTTCTACTTTCTCTATTTCTGTTTATTAATATATGTCTTTCCTTTTGAAACATGAACATGAAGCATAACTTAATCATCGTACACCTATGCCATTTCTTACTTTGATCTACATTCTGTAATATTGGTCTAGTTTGAGCTCAAGTTATATTTGATGAATTGGTGTTTCTTTTACTTCATTGACTTGACGAAAATGTGGTGACCTGGTGTAGTGTTGACTGTGTCGTTGGTGCAGAATCAAGAAACTCGTGATGGTTTCCCTGAATGTTACATATGCCCTATAACACACACCTTGATTGGTTTCAATTGGTGCAGAATCAAGAAACTCGTGATGGTTTCCCTGAATGTTACATATGCCCTATAACACACACCTTGATTGGTTTCAATTAAAATCTACCAACATTCTATCCTTCTTCCCTCCAAAACCCTTTTAACCACAGATTCAGATAAACTTGTGATGAAGAGAAGTTACATACACACACACACATAGAGAGAGAGAGAGAGAGAGACATATCACATATATATTGAAAGATGAAAAAGAACTTGTGCTATACATGCCAAAGAAAAGATAGAAATGCTGTTGTACTGGAGAAGGCAAAAGATTTTTTTTTATAGGATTATATATCATTTTTTGGGGGATTAAGGCTTAGTTATGCTGCAACTAGATGGGATTAAGATTTAGTCATGTTGGTACACTTACATAAGATTCAGTATTTGCTAAGAGTATTTTAGTCTGTTTAGGGATCCGTATGTCAGTAGAATATGGAGAGCCTATAATGTTAAAGAGAAGGTCCAGATGGAGCTAAATGTATAGTTAGGATTCATACAGCCAATCCCAACTAGTTTGGAATTTGAGACGTGGTAATTATTGTATTATTCCTAGATAAAGTTCATGATATTCAATGCAGGATGTAATTTTTTCTCTACATCTAAAAGAAGTGATTTTCCTTTTGCACCATTTGCTCAATTTACTTCTGATGATAATATTACTTGTAAACCTAATCCTCTCCATAAATGACCTTTTGGCCATTTTTTGTCTAGGTATTCTCCAGATGGAAATTGGCCCTATAGAGATGAACAATCCACACATGATGCTGGCAGTGGCTCACATGTGCATATCAGTCTGTCCAAGAATGGAGAAAATGTTTTTACGGCATCTAGTGATTATAATCGGCATAGGATGTCCAAGTTTGGAGAATCATTCATGGCTGGGGTATTAAGTCATGTTCGTTCCATATGCGTATTTTCTTGCCCACTTCCTAATAGGTACGCGATTTTCTATCAATCCCAGTGTTCCTTTATATCTTTTGGTGATTGATATGAGAAATAGTCAATCAGTAGCAAAGGCACCATGACACATAGTCTTTTACAGATTCTTTTTGTATATTATACTTTTATTTCCTTAAAGGGTTCAAGCAAAAGCTACCTTTTGTAGATACAACAACAACATACCCAGTGTAGTCCCACAAAGTTGGGTCTGAGGAGGTAGAGTGCACGCAGACCTTACCTCTACGTCAAGGTAGAGAGGTTGTTTCCAATAGACCCTCGGTTCAAGAAAAAACAATAGTAACAGAAACAGTCCAAAAGCAGTTCAGAAAAAGAAATATTGAAAGTACAAGAAACAACAGCTAGTAACAGAACAGTACTACAACAAAACAAGAAACAATAAATCGAATAAAAGAAACTACAAGGGTACTCCTACCGCTACTAGTATGACAGGATAAGCTACACAACACTCAACTACCCGCTAACATTGTACTATATTAATTCAAAGTTAACTTTGTTCTTGCATGCAGTTATGAGCGCTTTGAAAATAAGGCATGGAATGGATTATTTCTCTGTTGGGGTCCAGAAACCAAAGAGTTAACAATGAGAACCTGTAGCCCTCCTGGAACAGATGGTGTTGTAACCAATTTTGAATTGAGAACATTTGATGGATGTGCAAACCCACCCTTGGGTTTTGCTTCCTTAATAGTTGCCGGGCTCGATGGCTTGCGGAATAATTTAAAAATTCCAGACCCAGTAGGTACGTTAGATGATCTTTTAGCTGCTATTTTTCTTCTACTGTTATTCTAAAGATCTATTAACCTTTTAAGTTTGTTTTCCTCGACCATTATGCTTAAATGCATGTTGGTTTCTGTTGTTGATTTGTAGTTCGAGATAAGAGGACAGGGCAAATGAGAATAGCCTCTTTGTTTCAACTGTTACTCCCTTCGTTTCAATTTGTTTGTCTGATATGTAAAATGTACCAAAATGCCCTTTAATCTTGTGGTCTTAAACATGTTATTTTCATCAATAGCATTGGAGGATTAACACTTACAATAAACTCAGTAGAAAAGGGGGGAAAATAAGGTATAAAGAAGAAAAATACTGACAAGGGATTCAGTTACCATATTGAGGTAAGGGTGTCAATCGGGCCGGGTTGACCCAGAATCGGACCGGCCCGACCCGGTAAAAACCCGGCCCGACCTGGCCCTTAGTTAAAGGGTTGGGTTGGTCCGGGTCGCCTACTATAACCGAAACCGTCCGGTTCAACTTTTGAACCCGGAACCGGTCGTAACCGGTATTGTCACGTCGATTGACCGACCCGGCCTGGTATTTTAAATAATAAATAAAAATAATAATAAGTAATTTGTATTTTATTAATAGATTTTAAAGAAAAATAATTTTTTTAAAAAAATATTTTTTTAATATAACCCGGCTCAGCCCGGTATAACCCGGAACCGAACGGTTCACTATGAACCCTTTTGGAACCGGACCGGTTGGGCCCGGATAGGACCAACCCGGCCGGTTCCATTTTTTTCAACACGGCCCGGCCTGGCCCGGCCCACTAGACACCTATATATTGAGGCATCTGAAAATGTGAAACCGATAACTTGATTTCTATGTCGGAGGTGAATTTTCCTGCATTATTATCTGACGTTCCATTTTTTTTTCTCTCCCATGTAACAGAGCCAGGAGAATATGGTCTGTTTGATTACAATGACGACAACGAAGATACAAGATTACCTTCATCTCTTAGTTGCTCTATAATACATATATTTTCAGATGAATGGTTTTTAGAAATGCTGAGTGAGAACTATTTGAAATCCAGAAGAGGAATTTGCGGGGTAAGTTCTCAAAAGAATTTCCCTTCCAATCTAAATATTGGCCAAAGTGCACTTGATTTCAGAACCACTATTTAAGTCATACTTGCATCACGTAAAAATTTGTAAGTCAACTCACTTTGGAACAACTTCAGACATGCGGTATCTGAAGTTAGGCTTGATAAAGCTTGAAATCAAGCCTAATTTCAGACAAAGTTTCATATGATTGAAGTTCAGACAAAAATGGTTGAAATGCACATATGTTGAACTTCAGGCGGAAATGCATGAACTTCAGCCATATGTAACTTTAGACACAACATGTTTGAAGTTCATGCACATATGCCTGAACTTCAGTTATATGTAACTTTAGACACAATATGTCTGAAGTTTATTCACATATGTTGAACTTCAGGCGAAAATATCTGAATTTCAGCCATATGTAACTTTAGACACCGCTTATATGAAGTAATTCCAAAGTTGGTACACGTGTGAAAACAACATTTGAAAGTTGGTACATGTTAAATAGCGATGGATAAATTAGGTACCCGTGAAATGTTTTACCTATGTGGATCAGCAATTGTTGTGCATTTCTTGTCTTGCAGGATGAGATTAAGTACTCTTGTGAATGTGGACAGGACCCATATGGTGAGGTTATGTACAAGTATTAGGTTGATCATATGTATCATGGTCTATAACATTGTTAATTATCACATTTGAACTAATTTTGTTACTTTTGTTTCATCTAATTATGCACCTGTTTTATAAAACATTTTTGTAACTTTAGTTCCTCAATTGTGTGTTAACTTTGAATAATATGCTTCTTCTTCTTATGTATCTTTGCAACTATGTTTTTTTTTAATGTGCTTTATGTGTATATCTTTTATATCATGATTGTATTTTTTAAATGGCGGAATTCATCGACGAACCCTTAAACTAGACACTTCAACTAAATCTTGTTCATTTAAATACCTATAGTAGGGCTTCGTTGTGTCATTTTGAGTGTAATTCACTTGTCTATGATGTGACAAAAAAACTAATTAAATGATTATATGTGACATTTAAGTGAAAAGAGAAAAAGAAAAAACTATTTTAAAATCTATTTAACAAACAAAATAAAAATAATATTCTAAAAGAAATTAATTTACCCCCCTCAAATCATCTTCTCCACCACACCCATCTGCAAAAGTTCAACCTCCCACTCCCCCACGCCTGAGTCCAATCGTCTTCTCCACCACCATACCCTCAAACTTTCTCAATCGCTAATTTAAAAAAATATATATCATTTCAAGTTCTTTTTCAAATTATTTTTAACAACAATCTAAAAAGTAAAGAAAATGATTGATAAAAAATTGAAGATTGTAGATTTAAATCACTATCTTTCTTCAAATTTCTTTATCCAAAATTATTTTTTTATTTGTCTTTGTGACTAAAATTTTCAAAATAAAAAAATTTGTCCCACCAATCTGATTTCACTTCTTAGTTTCCCCAACTTCTCAAATTTTGCCACTTTTTTCCTTCAAATTCATGTCCTTTTTTTCTCAAAATAAAGAATCTAAATCGAGGAGGAAGAAGGGGTTTAAGTTTGGGAAAATCTCTGCAGCTTAATTTACTCATTTGTCTATGACACCATCGGATGTATTATACCATTGAAGAAGCTTAAACTTGGGGAAATGGTGGCCAAAAAATGGGGAAGAAGAAGGAAAAATAAATAAAAATGTAAAATAAGTCTTTCACGCACCATTAATGAGTGTTACACTCACGTTGTCATGTCAGTAAAAAGTGTCAAAATGACGCAACAGAACCCTACATGAGATGTTTAAAATGAACAAAGCTTAGTTGAGGTATTTAAATAAAAATTGATGCCAACTTTAGGGGCCATCGATGAATTCCGCCTTTCTAAATTTTATTTGCATTTAACTCTAACATGAATTGTGAATTATATATCATGTGTGGTTAAGCCTATTTGCTCCAAGAAGTAAACATAGGCCTCAATAAAAGGTAGTATTTGAAAATCCTCAATTGAGGCGGAGTCAGAATTTTCACTTTATCAGTTCTGTATATTAGAATGATGACTTCAAGTGTTAATAATTGAATCTCATACTTTACATTCAAACATATTTAATAAATTTCTTAACACAAATAAATATATTGTTTAAGCAAAAGCTATTAAATTCGATCGAGCTTGTATTGAGCTTCTTAGTCCGCCCCCTACCATGTCAAAATGTCATAAAGAATAACAATCAAATCATTTTGGTTGTGATGTCTATTTGATAGGTATTAGGCTAAGCCTTGGTGCAACTTCTAGGTGATTGTTTCATTTTTCAATTTATGGCAAAGGTTAGGCTAAGTCTACATTTCCTAACTTTGTGGCCCACTTAATAACTTTTTTCTATTTTAAATAATTCATGTTTTAGAAAATTTGCTAGGCAAAACTTTTGTTGCTCACCCGATATAAATTGTTGACATAAGTTAGTTTTGTTTCGAGATAAAACATGGTCAATTGTTCACAAGTTCTGCTTTATAGGCACTAGCTAAAATTTATGTACGATAGGTAACAAAATTTCTTCCTAACAATCAACTTAAGGTCATTTTTTAAAAAAAAAATTGTCTAGCCGAAGCAAAAATTCAATATCAAGCATTTTTGGTGACACCACATGTCATTCCAATGGTTTTTGTACAAGAACCTATGGATACTTTCAAGTTAATTTTTAAATTAAATCTCATTTTATCTCCTTAATCAGATTTATGAGAACAATAATCCCCTTATATAATACTTTTTGAGGACATCTATATTTTTGCATAAAGATTTTTCTTTTTGGAACTAACATACAAAAAGAATTCTTACTTCATTAATATATTCTTGTTGTATCCAAACGAAAATAAGACTAGATATATAATTTTGCCATGATATCTATGATAAAATTAAATATTTATCTAAATTAAAAAAAAAAATACAAAATCCTCAACCCGTTTTTTTTTTTTTTTTGCACAATTTGATATTTTAAACTTTTCTTTTTGCATTATCAACATTAGTTTTAGCCCCAATGAAAATTATTATTCACATTTCATAAAACAAACATTTAAAATTAAAATTTTAAATTTGAGCCTCAAATCTATGACAAATGCATACTATACTTCCAATTTCAATTGAACATTAAATAGTAGATTAGAGAGTGATCCCCGCCCTAGTTTTAGCCAATAAGCCCTGTGTGAGGGAAATAGAAAAATTGGATTCAGGATCCAATAAAAGTCAAAATAAAGCTAAGTACAACTTAAATTCTAAAGAAATACACAAAAGGTTGAAGTAAAGATATATAATAGTATGTCATTTATTTATCTCACGCCTAATATATAAACATGCCTTTTAATTACGCCTTAACTAATATTTATACCTTTTAATTTTAAGTGTGCATAAATAGATATTTAAACTTTTATAAAATTGAACAAATAAACACATGTATCTTACATGAGCATCTCGTGCGAATTACCACGTAGGACGCGTGTGTTTGATTACTCAACTTTATACAAGATTAGATACTTGTGCACTCAAAATTGGAGGTCATAGATACCATCTGAGGCTAAGTTCAGAGACACATTTATATATTATGCCTTTATCTTTTCTACATACCTTAACCAAGTTACTTAATCATAACAATAATATATTTTAGTACTCCTTTAGTTTCAATTTATTTGTCCTATTTTGAAATTGACACGAAATTTAAGAAAGTACATGAGATTTTTGAATCTTGTAATCTTAAATTAAAAATATATTAAGTACATTAAAATATCCTTTAAAATTATAGTCTTAAGCATGCCACGTGAAAAGTTGAAATTAAAAAATTGTTAAAAATGAAAAGAAATATTCTTTTTAAAATTGACTAAAAAAAGATAAGACAAATAAATTAAAATAGAGAAAATATAAACAACAAACAACAACATACCCAGTGTATTCCCACAGCGTGAGGTCTGGGGAGGGTAGAGTGTACGCAGTCCATACCACTACCTCAGAGGTGAGGTAGAGAGGCTGTTTCCGA
The DNA here is from genome assembly GCA_003996215.1 of Jaltomata sinuosa. Taxonomy (NCBI): domain Eukaryota; kingdom Viridiplantae; phylum Streptophyta; class Magnoliopsida; order Solanales; family Solanaceae; genus Jaltomata; species Jaltomata sinuosa. The sequence continues at coordinate 626,626 of QJPP01000016.1, forward strand.
TAGACCCCCGGCTCAAGACAAAACAGTCTAAAAATAGGCTAAAAAAACGTAACAATAATACAGGATAAAAATACAAATAAAAGCACAAGATAAAACTACAAGAGACGATACGAAGTAATATGTAGTAACAAACAACAGACAGAAACAGAGCACTGCCACAAAATACTACCACGAGGAATCCAAGAACAAGAAACTATAAGCGTAACACTATGATTACTAGTCGGGACAATAAGGAAAAATACTCCTACCTACTAGCCTACACACACTTCTACCTACTACTCTTCTACCCTAATCCGCGTCCTCCACACCTTCCTATCTAGGGTCATGTCCTCGGTAAGCTGCAACTGCGCCATGTCCTGTCGAATCACCTCTCCCCAATACTTTTTCGGTCTACCTCGTCCTCTCCTGTAACCATCCATCGCCAACCTCTCACACCTCCGCACTGGAGCATCCGTGCCTCTCCTCCTCACATGTCCGAACCATCTCAACCTCGCTTCCCGCATCTTATCTTCCACCGACGCCACACCCACCTTATCTCGGATATCCTCATTCCTAATCCTATCTCTCCTAGTAAACCCGCACATCCATCGCAACATCCTCATCTCCGCCACCTTCATCTTTTGAATATGAGAGTTCTTTACTGGCCAACACTCAACTCCATACAACAAAGCTGGTCGGACCACCACTCTGTAGAATTTGCCTTTAAGTTTAGTAGGCACCTTCTTATCGCACAAGACTCCAGATGCGAGCCTCCATTTCATCCACCCAACACCAATACGATGGGTGACATCCTCATCAATCTCTCCATTTCCTTGGATAATAGACCCAAGATACTTGAAACTCCCTTTCTTTTGGATGACCTGTGTATCCAGCTTCACTTCTACGTTATCATCCTGAGTCGCCTCACTGAACTTGCACTCCATATATTCAGTCTTGGTCCTGCTCAACCTAAACCCCTTCGACTCGAGGGTCTGTCTCCAAACCTCCAACTTAGCATTAACTCCTCCGCGAGTCTCGTCCACCAAAACTACATCATCCGCAAATAACATGCACCATGGCACCTCACCTTGTATTTTCCGCGTCAATACATCCATTACCAAGGCAAATAGAAACGGGCTAAGGGTCGATCCCTGGTGTAACCCCATTAACACGGGAAAGTGCTCCGAATCTCCTCCCACAGTTCTAACGCGAGTCTTGGCCCTCTCATACATGTCCTTAATTGATCTGGTGTACGCCACGGGTACACCTCGAGCCTCCAAACACCTCCAAAGGACCTCCCTAGGGACTTTATCATACGCCTTTTCTAGATCGATGAATACCATGTGCAAGTCCTTCTTCCTTTCCCTGTACTGCTCCACCAGTCTCCTAAGGAGTTGAATAGCTTCTGTAGTCGAGCGTCCTGGCATAAAGCCGAACTGGTTCTCTGAAATAGGCACGATCTGTCTCAACCTCAACTCCACCACCCTCTCCCAGACCTTCATAGTGTGGCTTAGCAATTTGATACCCCTATAGTTGTTGCAACTCTGAATATCGCCCTTGTTCTTGTACAAAGGAATCATCGTGCTCCATCTCCAAGCTTCAGGCATCTTTGCCGTTCTAAAAATACCATCAAACAACTCGGTTAGCCACTTCACACCTGTCTCACCCGAGCTCTTCCAAAAATCAACGGGAATCTCATCAGGCCCCGTCGCCCTACCCCTTCGCATCTTACGAATCGCAACCTTAACCTCTTCAACCTTTATACGGCTACAATAATCATAGTCACGACGCCTCTCTGAGTGTGCCAAATCTCCCAGCACAAAGTTTTTGTCCCCCTCTTCATTCAAGAGTCCATGGAAGTAAGACTGCCATCTCCTCCTAATGAGTACCTCATCTACTAGTATTTTTCCATCTTCGTCCTTGATGCACTTCACTTGGTCAAGGTCCTGAGTCCTCCTCTCTCTAGCCTTTGCTAACCTATATAACTTCCTATCCCCACCCTTATCCTCTAAAGCCGCGTATAAGCTTTCAAAGGCCGCCGTTTTAGCTGCCGTTACCGCTAACTTAGCCTCCTTCCTAGCTATCTTATACGCCTCCCTATTCCTTCGCCTCTCCTCCTCATCCTTACTCTCTACCAACTTCGCATATGACCCCTTTTTTGCCTCCACCTTTCTTTTTACTTCTCCATTCCACCACCAGTCCCCTCGATGCTTGCCAGAACGACCTCTCGAGACGCCCAACACCTCTCTAGCCGTCTCCCTTATGCAACTAGCGGTCGTATCCCACATATTATCCACATCCCCACTACTCCCCCAAGCCCCCCTAGTCAACAGCTTCTCCCCTATTTCCAGTGCACTGGCCATAGTCAGGCTACCCCATTTAATCCTAGGCCGGTCATCCACAATCCGCTTCTTTTTCTCCTTCATGATCTCTAAATCCATCACTAAGAGTCTATGTTGGGTCGAAAGATTCTCACTTGGGATAACCTTACAGTCTTTACAAAGACCTTTATCACCTGTCCTAAGGAGCAAAAAGTCTATCTGAGTCTTGGCCACCGAACTACGGAAGGAAACCAGGTGCTCCTCTTTCTTCGGGAAACTAGAGTTAGCTACTCTCAACCCAAAGGCTCTAGCGAAATCCAAGAGTGCGGCACCCCCTTCATTCCTATCCCCGAAACCAAAGCCTCCATGTACATCGTCATAACCCCTCGAAGATGCCCCGATGTGCCCATTGAAATCTCCTCCAATGAAAAGCTTCTCAGTATCAGGCAAACCTCCCACTACCTCGTCCAAAACCTCCCAAAAGCGTTTCTTCTCCTCCTCATCTAAGCCTCGCTTGTGGTGCGTACGCACTAATAATGTTCAAAGTAGACCCTCCAAGGACTAACTTAATTGTCATCAACCTATCGTTGACCCTCCTAACCTCCACCACTTGCTCTCTCAACTCCTCATCCACTAGGATACCTACCCCATTCTTATTCCTCACACCTCCTGAGTACCACAACTTATACCCGTCTACCTCTCGCGCCTTAGTGCCCACCCATTTAGTCTCCTGGACACACGCTATGCTAATCCTCCTCTTCCTTAGAACCTTCACTAGCTCTATGGACTTTCCGGATAAAGTCCCTATGTTCCAAGACCCTATTCTCAACCTAGATGCTCCCTTAACCCCCTTACCTCCCCTTCCCCTCGCCCCCGCCCCCGGCCCCACCCCCGACCCTGCCCCCAAACCCGAGTGCGACCGATGACATGACCCTACTCGACCATCATTCACCAAAGCCACTAAAATGTGCGCTATAATCAAGGATAAACCAACTCCACCAACTACTCTATACTAAACAACTATATGCCAAGAAAAGCAAAATAAGGTATAAGAGACAGGAACTACACTACCAAACACGATATAGAGCCAATAATTTGCTTCCCGAATACACTACACGTCAAAATCAATATAAAATGTAAAACTAGACAGCGAGTGTTAAAGCAATGACAGCAATGTCAACCTAAATAGGCTATCAAGAATGCGATAAAAAACTGAGGACGAAAATAAAGCCTAGGGATAGAAGTCACCGGGGTCAAGTTGTGAGGAGAGAAGAACGGTCTGCTTGCTAAAGTGGTTGGATTCCGGCAAGATGGGGTGTCGAAATTGGTCGCCGGAATCTTCTTGTTCGCCGGAATCTTGGTGGTCGTCGGAAGCTCGGTGGACGCCGGAAATTGAGCCGGATCTGAGGTTACAAAGGACCTGCAAGGAGAAGATACACAAGAAACACAAAGAAAAGAGAGAAAGAGAGCAAGATCAAGACTCGGATCGACCAGACGGTGAAGCTCGTCGTTGGCAGCGGTGAGGGGAGTGAGAGAACAGTGAGGTGGAGGATGGCGTTGGGTAGTGTTCCGATGGGTTCGTCGGAGATGACGAGGGGGCGAGGGTGGCTGTTCGTGGCTGCTCGCTGGTTTGACGGAGCTTAGAGCTCGTTGGTGGGTCTAATGGTTTTGTTCACCGGAAAAAATGGGGGAAAGGGAGGCGGTGTAGTGGCTAGTTTCTGGTGGGGGTGAGCGAGCTGAGTGAGCTGTAAGCTAGAGGGGAAAGATGGAGAAGAAGAGAGGTGGCAGATCTGGTTCTTGCCGGATTCCGGCAAGGGGTGGTGGTGCAGCTCCGGTGGTCGGAAAAAACTAGCCGTTAAGCAAAGTAAAAAGATATACAAACCATTGGTTCTAAAATCAATGTCAAAATAGAGAAAATATAATTTAATAAATAATATTTGAACAAGATAAAATATATATAAACTTTATTCTTATTTTTATGGAGCACAAAAGATGTTACCTCAATTCTAAGGGTGAAAATTAAAAAAAAATTATAAGGCGTAGAATCTAACTCTCGTAATAAAAATTATAGCCAATCAATTAAATGATGAAAATTGCTCTATATTACAAAAAGTAATAGATATCGAAGACGTGACTGTTTGAATGCTTAATAGAAAGCTACGTGTAGTACGCGCGTGTGGTTCTCTACACAGAGCCACATTGTTTGGAAATCCACAATTTTTACAATAGTCTCTGTTTACGGTAATCTGCTCATTGTGTAATAATTCACATATTTATAGGAGAATAAATTACAAGTCTTATGTGACGAGCTCATAACTAAGTGACAGACAGAGGGTGAATTTGATCCACGTCTCCTACCAATCTCCCAACTACTCAATCATGCCTTTGTGGATTTTATCCATTTTTGTATGATACTAAACGACCCCTCATCAAAGTCCAAAACTTTGACTCTGTATAACTGATTCTATGAAGATGAAAATAGAGAGATTTCAAAGTTGAAAAAAGCAGTAGAATCAGTGAATCTCACGTGGTTAGTAGTCACTAATTATGAGGAAAATTACTATACTCCTTCATTGGCGCGATATTCGAAGCACATTAAGACAAAAAAGAAAGCTACGTTATAGTAGGCGCGCGTGTAGTTGTATACACATAAAGCCACTTTGCAAAAACATTGCTAAAAGTATTCCATTAAAGTCCAAATCTTTGACTTGTGTATAGAGCTGCTCATTTTGTGAAGAAGAAGAAGAAAATGGAGGAGGGATTTGCAGAGCTGAAAAAAGCAGTAGAGAGAGTGGAGATAGTAGATGGTCATGCCCATAACATAGTGGCAATTGATTCCACCTTCCCTTTTATCAATTGCTTCTCTGAAGCTGCCGGTGACGCCTTATCCGACGTACCCCATACCATCAACTTCAAGGTCTCACTTCTTTTCCTTACCCCCCCCCCCCCCACAAAACCCCCAAAAAAGTTTTTTTTTTTCACAATCTTATTAGTAGTTGTAGGACTTCTCTCGTAGTTTCTTGTTCTTTGGGTTCTACTATTTTCTAGTGTTTCGTGTAATGCGATTGTAGTATTATTTTGTTGTAGTTTAGTTATGTGACTATCGTCTATCTGTCTGTCATTACGTATTTTTCTGGTCATATTTTGTCTTGAGCCAGAGTCTATCGAAAATAACTTTTTTACTTCACCTATGAGGTGAAGGTATGGTCTGCGTACATTCTACTCTCCCCAGATAGACTCCATTGTGTATATTGTTGTTGTTGGTTTTTGACTTTATTAGTAGTTGTAGGACTTCTGTCGTAGTTTCTTTGTTCTTTGGCTTCTGCTATTATCTAGTGTTTCGTGGAGTGCGATTGGAGTATTATTTTATTGTAGTTTAGTTCTGTGACTATATTTGTTTTCGTGTATTGTCTATATCTCTTTGTACTTTTATTACTGTCTTTTTTTGGACATATTTTGTCTTGAGATGGGGTCTATAGGAAAAAGCCTCTTTACTTCACTTCTGAGGTAAAGGTACGATCTACATACATTCTACCCTTCCCAGACCCCACTTTGTGGGAATACACTAGGTATGTTGTTGTTGTTGGTTTTTGACTTGATACGAAATATAAGAAAGTAAAAAAGACTTTTGAATCTTGTGGTCTTAAATTAAAGATATGTAGAATGTATAAGCATGTCCTTTGATATTGTGGTTCTAGACATGCCAGATGTAAAGTTAGAATTAGAAAGTTGCCAAAAAAGACATTCTTTTTTTGAAACAGACTAAAAAAAAAGTAACACAAATAAATTGAAATGGAGGGAGTATGTGTTTATGAGTTTGGGTGTGTATATGCTGCCTAAAGATGATGGAAGTGAATTCAAATGGATGTATTTTTGTTGTTAAAAATTATTCTATACTCTATCCATTTCAATTTGTTTGTCTGATGAAGTTTAACCAAGTTTAAGAAAGTAAAAAAGACTTTTGAATCTTGTGGTTTTAACTGTAAACTAAAGATATACAGAAGGTATCAAATTGCGTTTTAACCTTGTGGCCTTAAATATGTCATGTGAAAAGTTAGAATTTGAGAGTCGCCAGAAAAGGAAACAGACATTCTTTTTTAAATGACTAAAACGGAATGTAAGATAAAACAAATTGAAACGGAGTGAGTATATGTTTAAATGTGTTGTACTCCATCCATTTCACTTTGTCGTAGTCAGTGTTTACTAGAGGAAAAAGAAATTTGAGTTTTTAAGGGCAAAATGGGAAATATTTTGATTAAAGAGCTTTTGGATTTTTAGAGGTGAGATTTTTTTTTTCAATGGACTAAAATGGAAGTTGTCATTGTAATAGAGGAAACAGAGTGAATGCTTTGATGTTAACCAGAAAAAGAAAACATTAATGACTGAGAGCTGGATCGGAGGAACATTTCTTGTTTTGTAAATAAGACTATACTTTCTGCGTGAATCCAATTGTGTAGCGTTCTTGAAAACTTGGAACTTATGAGACACCTCAAAGGTAGATTGTGGTCCCATGTGAGTTGGATCACTTAACCACGCTTCATAACTAGAAAAACGAGCATTGTGGAAATACATGCCAATCAACCAAAGAAAGATGATTGAGAGTTGACCTAAATGTGCACTAACAATACACAGTGCCAGGTCGCTCCAGTATCACCAGTTTACCAGAACAGTTATGATAAAGAAACTAGTTGGTCCTGGTGTATTGAATGCTTCTGGAAGTAGCATTCAATGGTTTTCTGAACAATGAGAGATAATCTGCTTGGTTCTCCATTATTGAGATGGGGTCTTGCTCTTCAAGTTATGGCCATCTCATTTATTGTGATATATTGGTACTGCAACATACATAGCAGGGAAGAGATAAAGAGGGCCTATGGAGAATGTGGCATCTTTTGCTTAAGCAATTAGCTGACCAAAGTGTACCTATTTCTTATCTGTTATAAATTGCATTTTCTGGTTTCATGTTGAACAAATTCTAGATGCCTAATCGACTTTTTCATGCCTGATATCTCATGCATCACAGTGGAGAGTTTTAAGGACTGAATCCACAGCAGTTTATTGGGTCAAATAGCCATATATTTGGGACCGATAAGGGTAGAACAATTGTTAGCAATAATGGTTTTTAGCTCTCCTGTAAGCAGAAAAGTGGTTCATATTGTGCTTGAAAAGGTTGAAAATTAGGGGCTGTCTTTATCTGGAAAGATTAAGGAAAGGGAAACAAAAGGAAAAGGAGAACCCTATGAATCACTTGTCAGGTCCTTAGGCTTATATCAAACTATTCAGAGGAAGTAATCTGCTTATGAATTTTTTAATCTAGGATGAATTGAAAGCACTGCACCATAGTGGAATTTTAGTAGTCAGTTGGTTGGTTACCTAAACTTTCACGTTGTTGGTGAAGGTTCAATTCTCCACCTTGTGATCCCCTCCCCGTTTCCCCTTTTTTTTTAAAAAGCACTGTAGCATATATGTACACTCACATAATCATTCACAAGCCAACTGGGAAATGAACTCTAATTCCTAAAAAAAACAGTTGCTAAACAAATTCAGTTTCTTAAAGCTCCAAGTAGTCTCTTATGGTTAAAATTTTTTACTTTCAGCTGACTTCACATATCTGTGAAGTTACAAAAATACCCCTAGTACAGGAAAACCCCAGACGCCTATAACTTTATCAGAAAACTGTAAGATACTAACTAAGAATCTAGAGAGGGTGAAACACATAAATGAACTCAATTTCATAGTTAGAAATCAGTATGAAAGCTCCAAACTTCACACATTTTTTAAGGTTGCTTTTCCTTTGAGTGATCACAGACTGCATGAAGAACATCCACACTTGAGCAAGACAGAAATAAAATGTCAGTTCTCTCAATCAGCCAGTAGAAAATAGTTTTAAGACAATGTTGTTAAGACCGAAAAGTTAACTATATCTTTCTTTTCTTTGAGTTTTTTGACTAAGTATTGGAGGTAGCTTGATCCCTCGCTTTTTCAAGGAATAACTATCTTAGCATTGTACCTTCCGTTTCGTAAATGTGGTATAAGGCTTTGCTTCTATGCTGTAATTTCATCCTGCATCCTTTAATTTGAGCGGGGTTGTTTTTTCAATCCATTAAGCTCAATGATGTGTGTGCATTTTAGTGCATCTGGGATGAAAGGGTCTTACATTAAAGTTTTACCACAACAGTTGCTAATTATTTTGAGATTGTGATTTACTTTCACAGTTTCTGGCCAAGGACATGCGCAAAGGTCTTCCAGACGTTATCTTTTTTACTTATTTATGTAGCGTAATATTACCTTGTCATTCATGAATCTAGTTTTTAGACATCTCTTTTTGCGCTTTTGCAATTCTTCTTACATCTCTGTTTCTTCTTTTAGAGAAGCCTGAAAGAAATCGCGGGATTATATGGATCAAACTTATCCTTACATGCTGTTCAAGAATCTCGCCAGCGCTTTGGGTTGGAGTCTAGCGCTGCTGTTTGCTTCAAGGCTGCAAAAATTTCTGTCTTACTTATTGATGATGGAATTGAGATGGACAAAAAACTTGACATCAAATGGCATAGAAGTTTCGTACCAACAGTTGGTAGAATACTACGAATTGAGCGTGTAGCTGAAAAGATTCTTGAGAAGGTAATACAATAATCATTTACTCTGCATACTGCTATTTACTCAACTGTGTTTTTGGAATCACGGGGGCAAAATGAATAAACACTATGCTTTGGTAGTTGAAATGTGGTACCCAGTGGAATCATAATTATTCTTGTGTTGTTTGAGTGTTCTTTCACCATTAAGTGTCTCTCAGATTAGTAGACCCTGAGATAATGCACATATATTTCATTTGAGGACTATACTGTCTTTTTCATCCCCAAGAAAATATTATTGCAATATCTTTGCACTTTTTTCCCAGAGGTTGCTCCTCTGCTTCCTTGCATTTGTCTGAGCTTTTCTTTAGAGTTTGGCTAATTTTAGTTCCATTGCAGACTAACAGTTCTAAAATCAGATGCCTGTTCATCATTCACGATGACTAATTTTCTTTCAACTTTATGTGTAAGCATAAGATGTTTTAGGCATTACTGTAAGAATAAAAACCTATATCTTTACTTTTTGCAGATTATAAGCTTTAACATAGTAAAGAAAGGGTACATATCAAATAGAGATGCATCAGCTGATAATTGCAGACTTTGTCAACTTAGTGAAGAAAATTCTCCCATACCCAAAAACTTGAACTCAGTTAAGATTTTGTAAAAGTCTTGCTTCAAATCAAAGAAAGAAGGTCCATTTTCCCACGTAGTTGCAACTAATGACACTGAAATGGCTAGAATTTGCCTGTCAGCCACACAGTTCTGTACATGCTCCGAACCCACCACTGTCTGGAGCTGGCCATGGTTGATGTTGTTACCTCAACCACAAGGACAGGGTGGGGTGTATGCTAAAGGCAGGCATGAATGTTTCCTTTTCATAAGTGAGAAAATACTCCGTCTTTCGAGCTGAAGTACAGTCAACCATTCCCCTATGACGCCAAATAAAAAAGGGTTGTTAGGACATAAAGAAGAGAGGCAAAACAGGAGCTAAAAAGGAAAATATATAAAAATCAATGACCTAATATCAGAAATGAGTGACTTTGAATTTTTTTTCTTTGAAAAATGTCATTGTTTGGCTTGAATTTTGACACTTTAGTAAAAGAACCTGACTTTGTAGGCTCCGTACATATATAAGGAGCTAGTATATGATATCATATCATGTAACACTGTTGCTATTGCCGCTGTTCATTGCCCAATTATTATTCTGTGTTAAAATATTGATAGCTCTTTTGCATTTATTGACTATGAAGTGGAGGGACCTGGAGTTCAAATCATTCTTCTTGATTTTCTCTAACTGTTGATATCAGTGGCACAACGAGGGAGCGAGCTCATTTTTTCTCATACTATCATCTTTGGAATATTCTTTCTCAACTCCTTCCCTTGTTAAATTTGTTTATCTTTTCCTCCTTTCCTATGCTATTCTATTATAGGGTGCAAATGGCACATGGACACTGGGATCATTCATGGAGATTTTCACTAAGGAGTTGAAGAAGTCATATCCTTTGATTATCTGTCAATATATTCCGGAATATTGCAAATACATATTTTTCTTGCTGCTGACGAATTATGGTTGCAAAAGTTTTTCCTGATCTTTCTATACAGTAGCGGATAAAGTTTTTGGGTTTAAAAGTATAGTAGCATATCGCAGCGGTCTTGCAATTAATACAGAAGTTACTGAAAAGGAGGCCGAGGAGGGACTTAGTGATGTTTTATGTGGTGAGTGTTGCGAGATGTCGGATTGTAATGCACCAAAATTGAGCATGTGATTCTGATAGTTTCTGTGCTTCCAGCTGGGCATCCCATCCGAATCTCAAATAAGAGCTTCATTGATTATATCTTCCTGCATGCTTTGAAGGTGGCTCAAAGTTATGACTTGCCAATGCAAATACACACTGGGTAACAAAAAGATTCTCTTTGAAATAGATAGCTTGGCCTCATTTTTCTTTCTACCTTTTCTAGTTTTAATCAAGTCAACCTATTTTTTAGCCTTTTGCTGCTGGCATGATATTCTTCTTTTTCAAAACAATTCAAATGTAGATGTATGCAATCTATTTTTCTTTTTGTAGTATCCTCCAAGTTCTTATAAGCAACATTGTTTTATTTCTTCATTTCAGTTTTGGGGACAAGGATTTGGATCTGAGGCTAGCTAATCCACTCCATCTTCGAAATCTTCTTGAGGATAAGAGATTCATAAAGAGTCGGTTGGTGCTTTTGCATGCGTCCTATCCGTTCTCAAGGGAAGCTTCATACCTGGCTTCTGTGTATCCCCAAGTGAGATTTTGTCCTACATCTGAAATTATCAACATGTAGTTATTAAGTATTAACACAGTTTTTTCTTGGAATTCTGTATTACCTGCCACATAGGAGACATTTCAACGTCTAACGAAGTTGATGAAGATTGTATCTTTTTGCCTTGGTTCTCTCTAACAGGGCCAATGTCTTCTGTTACAGGTCTATCTTGATTTTGGATTGGCAATTCCTAAACTTAGCTTCCATGGGATGGTATCCTCAGTGAAAGAACTCCTCGAGCTTGCCCCAATGAATAAGGTTGTCCAAATTGTATACTGAAGTACCTAATAGTTATCTTTCTAGTTCAGGCTGCAGATATCTATATTCTTAGGTTGACTACTCTTTCAGAGCCTCAATAATTGCTCCATTTAAAGAGTGAACATTTTCCTATGTGATCTGTGGATATCAACAGGTTATGTTCAGCACTGATGGATACGCATTTGCTGAAACCTTTTATTTAGGTTTGTCCTGAATTCTTTTTTCATCTCGTATCATTAGAGCATAACATGACAAGCTTCTGTGCCTACTATTGCTTTTCAAAAGATAATAAAAGTTTAGTTTCAGTTAATCCTAAACGCCCGTTAAATCTGGCTAGCTAAAAAGTACAAACAATTCTTGCTGAATGTCAAGTCCTCACAGCAAGTCTCTCTCATTGGAGTCTGGACATTGGAGGATACATGTTTGGTACTCAGTCGATGTGTTAATCTTTTACTGATTCTTGATTGCCCCAATATGTGTTCCCTTTGCTCATTATGAATGTTCGGCATGTCCATTTCCTAACTACCTAACTAGATTATTTAATGCCTTGGAAATTTGAATTGGTACCTTAAGTTTATCAAACAATTTATCGATATATTTAATCGAAATGAAAATCTTGCTTGATGAGATGCGGCAGAAAAAAAAACTTGAGCACATTTATCACTTCGATTAAGGAAATAATTCCTTCAGAATCTGTAAAAAAGAAAAAAAGGTTATTGTCAGATAAAGATATCCAACTTGGGTTGCAAGTTGGCTAAGTGAGTTATTCCTTCTTTCTTCTTTCTAATCTGTAATTGATACAATGTGGACTCGATTTCTCCTACAGGTGCAAAGAAAGCGCGTGAAGTAGTATTCTCTGTTCTACGCGATGCATGTGTTGATGGTGATCTTTCAATTCCAGAAGCTATTGCTGCCGTTAAAGATATTTTTGCAGAAAACGCAAAGCAATTCTACAAGCTTGATGGTTCTTCAAGATATTCTGATGTAAAACCTCCTTTATCATCTTCCTTCCAAGAGGAAGACTTGAATGGCTCATCGAAGGATGTCACCTTTGTTCGTATTATTTGGATAGATGCTTCTGGCCAGCATAGATGCCGGGTAAGCTTTGCCATGTCCACTTATGTCATTTATGTTACTGCTTTTCCCTTAAGATTATGAATTATAATGTGATATGCTTTTTGATGCCTGCGACCACCCAAATCCTTGTCCCACTTTGAGAAAATGCAAGGAGTTCGAATAACAAATGGAATTGAGCTCAATCTGGGCTGGCTCCTAGTCTTTCAATTGGACCAAAGATTTCAGACATACTGGGTAGGGAATTTCTTGAGAAAAAGCATTCAGAGCAAGTGAAATGTTGTAATTATCAAATTAAATCAGATTTGGTTGAAGCATTCTGTTTCTATTGGTAGTTCGTAGAGTTAGTTATAAAAAAATGATGGTCTGTAGAGTTACTATTACATAGTTTGAATTGTCTTGCTTGGTTATGATTTCAAGATATCACTTATTATTTGTGTATCTATGATTGAAACTTAATACCAAGTAATTCCATTGGGAAGTTTTTCAAATACCAAATCTCCATAATTGTATCTGCTGTTTTATTTAGGTCAAGTACAACAAGTTCAAGCTTACTTTTCAGGCTTTTCAATTACCTTCAGTACATGATATTGCGACATTGGTCGAGTTTCTATGCTCTAGTCAAAAGTAGTTTGAATTTGTTCATGTCTTGTGCACAGGTTGTTCCACAACACCGCTTCTATAGTTCGGTACAAAAGCACGGTGTAGGCTTAACTTGTGCATGTATGGGAATGAGTTCAACATCTGATGGTCCTGCAGTGGATACTAATCTCACCGCTTCGGGAGAGATCAGAATCATTCCTGATTTATCTACCAAATGCAGACTCCCGTGGTACTGCTTGACGCCTATACATGTTTGAGAGATTCACGCTTTTTTTTTTATCCTTTTGAATTATAGGTTCTAGTTTTAGCCTCACTAAGCTGTAGATTATCTTCATGAATTTCCTCTGACATGTCATAAATGATAAGATTAGAGGACCCTCTTTCACTCATTCAAATGCTTAGCTATGTGGTTTTTTCTACTGTGTTCTTATTGCTTTATTAAAAAAAATACAGAACCTTCCCAATTTTTTTGAATGTCTAGTTAACCGGATGTAAATTGCCGAACTCCAATATTTGGACTTGAAAATCACCGGGAGATGATATATGGTAGCGCCGTAGCGGTCAATAACCTGGTCACTAACAACGGAAGCTCAATATAATGAAGTTAAATAGGATTTGAGCTAACATTATTAATATATTTGAAAATGTTGGGTATGCAAACAAAGTCCACCTTGGTAGCTGAAAAGGAAAGGAAGCTACACATAGTGTAGGGATATTTTTAATGGTGTGAGGCCTTTTGGAGAAAATTGTGCGGTCTTGGCCCAAAGCTGATAATATCACACTATGTGATACTATTTTGTGAACATGGGGTAACAGATAGAACAATAAAGTACAGTTGATTTTTCTAAAATTGTACACACATTGATGTCCAATTATTTCATTGTTCTATTTTGTCTATGACATATGTATGGACCTTGGCATGGCAATTATCTGCTCAAGTTTCATTCTAACATGGTTTTATTTTATTGTTCCCAATCAAGTTTATGTGCATCTTTTGATCCAGGGCAAAACAACAAGAAATGGTTTTGGCTGACATGCACATTGAGCCTGGTAAAGTTTGGGAATATTGTCCCCGAGAAGCATTGCGCAGAGTCTCTAAAATCTTAAAAGATGAATTCGACTTGGTATGTTTAATATCTTCTTGCGCAACATCTGAAAAATCATATTTGTCTAATTTATGTCTACATGTTCAGGTCGTTAATGCAGGCTTTGAAAATGAATTTTTTCTTTTGAAGAGTGTATTGAGGTATGTCATTCAAGTTTTCCCGTAATATTGTGTTTAGAGTTCCTTTTGTATTAATGTGAGTTACGTCAGTCGAGTTTTCCCTTAATAGTTTGAGTTTGGATTTTTTCTTCCATGATATGTGATATGTTTGTTTGGAGATTCTGGTCCGTAATATGTTAGCGTAAACATATTAATGAAATTATGCAGGGATGGCAAAGAAGAATGGGCACCATTTGACAGGACTTCTTACTGCTCTACATCAGCATTTGATGCTGCATCCCCAATACTTGAAGAGGTTTTCGCTTCTCTTCAATCATTGAATATTATAGTTGAACAGGTATGTCTCCATTTATTTGACTTGCAAATTTGATCTCTCTCACATTGTTTTGCATACAATACTACAGATATACAGAGAGATTTTAGCATGCTTTTCCTTTTTTATTATTAGTTGAAGTTAACTTAAATAGCCGCCCACCAAACTGCATAAACTAAAAATAGCCGGCATATGTATAATCCATGTATCTTATGTGTATAATCATATGTAACTAGAGTATAATCTATGTATATCGGCTAGGAAAAGTAAAGAGGGAATCCTGTCGGCTATTTGTGTAAAGATCCCTTATTAGTTCCATGAAAAAGATTGATGCCGTGTAAGAGTAAAGCTCAACTGAAGAACTTTATGCAGTACCATTAATCTAACATCACTTCTCAACAGAGAAAAATAGCTACTTATGATTGTATTAATTCACGAAAATATGTTTATTTTACTCTTGTTAATGCACTCATCTTGCCCAGAGAAGAAGCTAAGTAAGTATTTGGATTCGTTGTTTTCCATTAGCAAATGACTATGGATAGTCAGTGCCTTAAACAACAGTAACATGTTTTATGTCATGATTTACATGGATAATTATTTCACAAACAACATCTACTACCTTTGTCCCAGCTCCTGAATAAGAAAGAGAAAGAGAGAGAATATAAGGAAAAAGAACGATGTGTTTCATGTCAATCAATCAGTAAATCAACTACACCTCAATTTCAAATTATTTAAGATTGGCCATATGAAAACTCTAAAACCATTTCGTACTATTCAGGTTCATTTCATGCCCATGCTAATTCAGTCTTATGGTCCTTGTAACATGTTCTCTTATAGTTCCATAGATATTATGGTGTCATGGCATTACATTCCTGCAATAGAAACTACATTATTTTTCTTTCCCCTAAAAGTAAGACTAATATACAAAAAATGTATTTCATTGTACTATTTTTCGATTCAACAGAGACTCCCACCCTGATGTTGTCTCCTTTAAATATACAGTTACATGCAGAAGCTGGGAAAGGTCAGTTTGAAATTGCTCTGAGATACACAGATTGTTTTAGAGCAGCTGACGGCTTAATTTTCACACGTGAAGTCATCAGAGCAGTTGCAAGGAAACATGGGTTGCTGGCAACTTTTTTGCCAAAGTAGGTAGCACAAGTAGCACAATTTGCTCACATTACTTTTAGGTGCCTTTACTTCTTGATGTGGATTTGCTTTTGCTTTAATTTAGAGTGCTATTGCAATGGTATTTTAGTTCCGCTTTCTGTATTTTTGTTTACTAGGTTGAAGCGCCACGTATGAAATTTCTGCCAGAAACATTAGTGAGATGCATAACACATTTCCATATGCTCACAATACATTGATGCCTGCATAAAGTTGCTGCCATGTGACCAGGAGGTCACAGGTTCAACCCGTGGAAACAGCCTCTTGCAGAAATGCAGGGTAAGGCTGCGTACAATACACCCTTGTAGTCCGGTCTTCCCTGGCCCTGCGCATAGCTGGAGCTTTAATGTACCGGGCTGCCCTTTTGTGCCTGCATAATTTCAATATTGATGTGTGAAAGCTCAAGTGGATGCTTGCTGGTTTTAAAAGATTAAAACATTTTTGGAATCTTTTCTTCCATTGCCTTCGGAATACCTCTTCTTCTCATATTCTCTAGTAACTAACATGAAATTAGTCATCTATAGTGCACAATTTCCTGCCATTCAATCTTTTTTCACACCTGGGCAGTCCTATTTTATCTTCATAGTTATTCCTCCCTATTATGTGCTTTCCTTTATGAACACTAATTGGAGAGGGTTCATAATGTTCAATGCAACTGATTTTTTTTTTCTGAAATAGTTGAGGTAAAAGAATAAATGATGTTACTTTGCATTATTTTTTGAATGTCTTCTCTGATTATAAATTTACGTTACTTTCGGAAGTAGCTTCTCAATTGCAAGGCACTGATGTGTTTACCTCTAGGTTTCCATAACTTCTACTGCATGAATTATTGCAAGGATTACCTTATGGCCCTTTTTTTTTCTAGGTATGCATTAGATGATATTGGTTCCGGATCGCATGTGCACATCAGTTTATCCAGGAATGGAGAAAATGTATTTATGGCATCTGATGAATCAAGTCGTTATGGGATGTCAAAGATTGGGGAAGCGTTCATGGCTGGGGTGTTAAATCATCTTCCTTCCATATTACCATTTACTGCACCGCTTCCTAATAGGTTAGGAATTTTCTACTATTCTGAAAATCCTTGCTTCCTTTATATCTACTGGTGATTGGTTCATGCTTTATATAGAGGGTTAATTCTTCAAAAATGAGCATAGCTACCTGATAGAAAAGTCTTACTTACTACCTCCTTCGTTTCAATTTGTTCGTCTGGTTTTGACTTGGCACGGAGTTTAAGAAAGTAAAGAAGACTTTTGAATCTTGTGATCTTACACTAAAGATATGTGGAATGTACCAAATGCCCTTTAATCCTGTGGTCATAAACATGCCATGTGGAAAGTCATAATTAAAGAGTTACCGAAAAAGGAAAGATGTATTCTTTTTTAAACGGACTAAAAAGGAAAGTAGGATAAACAAATTGAAACGGATGGAGTAGATTATATCTCAACTTTTCTGTGTTCCTGAACTTAACTGCGGAAAGACTAATGAAAATCATTTAATACTTCTTTTTACGTGCAGTTATGATCGCATACAACCTAACATGTGGAGCGGAGCATACCTCTGCTGGGGGAAAGAAAACAGAGAGGCACCATTGAGAGCTGCTAGTCCTCCTGGCGTTCCACATGGCTTTGTAAGCAATTTTGAAATTAAAGCATTTGATGGATGTGCAAACCCGTACCTGGGTCTTGCTGCTATAATTACTGCTGGAATTGATGGCTTGCGGAGAAACTTAAGCCTTCCAGAACCAGTTGGTAAGTTAGACATCTAGTAAATTTTTTCACTTCCATCTTCCACGGTGTATTTACTTGGCTTTGTGGAGAAACTTAAGACTTTCATGGTATGTTTTTCTTGAGCTGGGGGTCTATTGGAAACAACCTCTCTACTTCCCAAGTAAGGCGTAAGGTCTGCGTACACACTACCCTCCCCAGACCCCACTTGTGGGATTACACTGGTTATATTGTTGTTGTATATATTCTCCTTATTTTAAATGTTTTTCTGAAAGTGTGGTGCACGAGCACTATAATCTTTCAGCGTTTATACCTTAAATTTGGCATTTTAAATCAGAACAAGGACCTTCCATGTCTCCATTTTAAGTCCATCTTTATTGCTACCTTTTGGATCTGGACACGTCTTCTGAGTCAAACCATGTGAATTTAGATCAATTCCTACTGTTTTCTGCTCTCTTTGATACGTCAAACCAAAATATGTTTGTTAAGTATTAAGCTACAATCATCCAAAATATTGGACGATTCTGCTTCTATTCACTTATCTGCAAAAGGAAAAATGAAAAAGAAAAAGGGGAAATAGAAAGAAGAAACTAATGACAATGGCTTTGGTTAAAAATATGACAAGGCATTCTGCTAGCTAAGTGCATGTGAGTTAATTGTATCGGCCATTGAGTTTTCTTAGTTTGGTTAGAAACGAATAGGGTGACAATTATTCTATTCATTTATGAGTACTTTTATATACTCGAAAGCACATGGCGCCGTTACAAAAAAAATCCTTGCTAATGTTTACACTTACTGTAGTGAGTTATATAGATTTGATAACTCAAATTCCATGCTCACATGCGAAATATTTTCTCTGTTATCCGTCATTCCACTTTTATTTTCTTGTGAAACAGATGGAGATCCTGATATCCTTAAAGAGAATCTTCAAAGATTACCAGTATCTCTCGCTGAATCTGTAGCAGCTTTAGAGAAAAATACATTATTCAGAGATATGATTGGTGAAAAACTTTTGGTTGCCATAATAGGAGTTCGCAAGGTACGTTTGCTATACGTGTCTACGTTTGATAGAATTCTTCTCTTCACTTAGGAACTGCTATTCCTTGAAAAGTTCGTCAGGTATAATGAAATAAGATTAAATGCGGCTCATCAACATTATTAGAAATTCTTCTGTAGAATAGAATCATTCGAGAACCTTTAGTTTCCTTTGATGCTATTCAGTTATGCATCAATAGGCTAGGATTCCTATTGACCGGTTGGATGTTTAAAGGCGTAAACTTGGATGTGCAGCTGAATCACACCTTCATAGTCAAATTTATTGACATAAAGGATATGCTCTTGATATTGTTAAATATGAACTCAATTCTTAAAAGTAACTAATAGCTTTATTCTTTTGCAAAATTACACCAATCTATTATGAGTACTAACAATATCGAATAGCAAAGTGGAAGAACACGATGTTTTCTTTGTATGAACTCTGTCATTACATGAGTAAAACAAAATGCTTTAGTTTTGCTCTTTCTTGCTTCTAAGTAGTTGGATTAGCAATTAGCACAATGGAGTAACCAAAGGTCCAAAACTTGACAATAGAGTAGTAAGTTTCACATTTAATTGTCGTTTGCTATGCGGACTAAGTTATCCTGGATAAATTTATACCGTCAACCAAATGTAGTATATATCCCGCATACCAAACAACTAGGTCTTTTCAATTCTTCTAACAATTGTGGACATGCTGAGAATGATTTCCTGTTTTGCAGGCTGAGGTCAAGTACTATTCTGAAAATAAGGAAGGATACAAGGACCTCATATACAAATATTAGGTTGATCAAATGTACTGGCAGATCAGTAATATTCTTAATTATCACACGTGAACTAATTTTGCAATGCCCATTTTTATTTATCTCATCTTAAACAATTGTTCAATAAAGCATGTTAGTAAGTTTAGTTCCTCACTTTTGTATAACTTTGTATTATTGTTGTTGTTGTTGTAGATCAATAAGATATTGAACTTTTATGTGTTTTACATCCTTTTTGGATGGTAATAAATAAATGATTATAGTGACATGGATCTCATCGTGTTGAGTCACATTAACTGCTTATTTTCAGTTTCAACACTTCCATACAAACACATAACTGTTCACCAAACGGACTCTTTGCCCACTTCAGAAATAAGAGTTCCACGTGAAAGTTTCGAGTATTGCACTGACAATGTAAAAGTTTTTTTCACAATCAGGTCACTTATTACATAACTACAGTTAAAATCCAAAAGTTTGTAGCTACAAAGTCTGATCAATGTAGATGATTACTTACTCTGGAATTAACTTTTTCCTTCTTTTTTATACAACAAAGTAATATGATGTATATCCTCAATAAGTTTTTCTAAATTCTTAATTAAGGTTTGTGTCTATGTTATAATGAATCTAAAAAAAATTAAGTGTCTGATCTTCCATTAGGAAGCCATTGTTCACCATCTATAAATGATAAGTCCATGTATTGAGCTGCCTCATTTTGCTTCAATTGTTTTGCATATGGTACTCTATCTGTGTAATTGGCTCCTGGTCCAGAACAATCATATTCTCCAAACAATACTGTCCTGCAAACACATGATATTCAATGTAAGATTCAGATTAGACGGGTTCACTCTTTAAGGTTTTTAGCATTAGATTTGTTGTTCGTTTAATGTTCTATCCCGAAATTTTAGTATGTGCACAAAAGAAAGATGTATTGTTATATTTAAAAATAATTTAATTTTAAACAATATAATTTGTATTTCATCTTTAATGACATGATCGAATAGCCATATAAATGTTTAAGACCACAAGTTTCGGAAAATTTTCTTTTAATAGGTGTATGGACATGAATTGAGTGAAATTTGAAAGAAGGAAAAAAAAGAATAGTATTTGAAATTAAAATTGTGTTTGAACATGCATTGTACTTTAAAAAATGTTGAAGTTTTATTGGAGAAAAACTTTTTTTACTTGAAAAAATGGTTCAAACTTCAAAAGAGTGAAAAATTGACCCAATGTCATTATCAGAAACAAAGGTTTCCTTCACCGCGAATCAGTGAGAAATAATAGTCACTGAACATTTTCAATACGAAAATAGTGATTTTGTTAGTAGTGTGTATAAATCAAACAGGTTTCACTTATGTCCAAACGGGCCCTCAAACTATGCGTCCAGATAAGAGGGGTTGTCCATATGGTAAGCACGCTCCACTTTCAACTCTAAAGCTGTGGATTCGAGTCACCAATGAAGCAAACAAGTGAGAGCCCTTAGGGAGAGGTAAAACTCTGCTTCCAAAGTTCAATATGTATTTAAACATCTTCACATCTCAGTGGAGACAAAAAACACTAGGTGATTCTTCCCATCGATTCTAGTCTTGTTGGTCAGAGTTACATGGTAGCTGTTGCTGGTGGGAGGTAAAAAGTATCTTGTGAAATTAGTCGAGGTGCACGAAAGCTGACCCAAACACCACGATCATCCCAAAAGAAAAAATGACATATACAAATGGAATATAATTAGGATGATCATTATTACTTACTGGTCTTTATTTGGATCTCTCCAATCATTCCATCCATCTGAAGAAACCACATCAGACATGTAAGTTTTTGAGAAAATAACAGTAGCATATGCTCCCCATGCTCTGCCCAGCCATATTTTTCCAGTGCCAGTAATAGCACAATTCACAAATGAAAATCCAGAATTTTCATTTTTTGAATCTCTTCCTTGTGCTGTTATGGACCCTCCAATTCCACCACTTGTATCTTCTTTTGCTATTGAATTTATCTTGCAGTCCTGTCATAAAAAATTGCTATTTGAATTCATAGCTCGTTTTAGTCATTGACTTCGAATTTTTTTTAAAAAAAAAGGAAAAAAGATGAAGAATTAACCTAAATATTGTTATTTGAATTGATAACTCGTTTTAGTTATTGAGTTCTGAACTATTTTTTAGAAAAAGGGGGAAAAGATGAATGAAGAATTAACCTAAATATTGTTATTTGGATTCATAGCTCGTTTTAGTTATTGAGTTCTGATTTTTTTTTAAAAAAAAGGAAAAAGATGAAGAATGAACCTAAATATAGAGCCTCCAACTCGATGTTTAAATTAAAAATAGTCAGCACATGTATATAATATATGTATAATTCATATATAATACGAGTACAATTGGTGCATAATCTAGAGAGTATTAGTTATGGGTTCGGGCGAACCTAATAACTTTGTTTATACCTTATTTTTGTATAAGAAAGTCATTAAATATGTATATATACTTGCACTACTAAAAAATCACTATTTTTCACTGAAAAATATTCAATGGCTATTCTCACAGATATTTTGATTGAATCAGTGGGAAAAGAAAAAATAGTAGTAATGTTTTCATATGGAAAAATTAGGAAGTTTTCCACTATTTCAGTGAGAATTTGTTTTCCATCGTGCATTTTTTCACTGAGCTGGTTCGGCGAAAAATGAGTGGGAAAATCATATTCTATAAACATAAATTTTTCACTGATTCACGGTGGGAAAAACCTTTGTTTCTAATAGTGTTGATTGAGAACTCAGTAATTATGATAACGACTATGAATTCGATGACAAATTCAGAACACAAAATCTAAATTGCTGATTTCATCTTTGAATCTATGTATACCAATTAGGACAAATAAACCGTAAATTCAATCGACTATTATGTAAAGATCCCAATACAAATATATAATTTAAGTAAAAGCTATTGATTCATCTGAATTCGTACTCAAAAGAAATGTTCCTCATAGAGTGATCTAAATTACTGGTTCCATCTCTGAATCTATATATATCAACTAGAAAAGTAAATATGTAAAGATCCTAATACAAATACATGATCTAATAAACGTTATTGAATTCGCCCGAACTCGTAATCTGGAAAAAAAAATGTACCTCATAGAGTGATCTAGCACTTCCAAATATAAAATCAATGGAACCTTGAATGAAGCATTCTTTAAAATAATGTCTTCCTCTATCATCATTAAGAGTATCTTGTGCTCCATAAAATCCACAACCATAAAATGCAGATTCATCTCCACTTACTCTTAGAGCCACTGCTTGTGCTCCAACATCACCTGGTGAAGCTGCTGGTGCTGTGTTCTTAAAATCACAAAAAAAAAAAAAAAAAAAAAAAAATATTTCGTATGTAATAATAATTACGCCTCAATTTCAAGCAAGTTCAGATTGAGTATATGAATTTTTACAGTTTAAATCCAATATTATATTTTTTAAAAATGGCTTCTCTATAGTAGAAGTTCTCTATATTTAATGCCGGGAACCATGAGGTCTCATGCACGAATACTAGCGGAAATAAAAATGCTGGATAATTTCTTTTTATATGTCCAACAAAAGTGGAGCTAGAATTTTGAGTTTATGAGTTCTAAATTCTAGATAAAATAATTTATTTAATGAGTCCTTGATAAATTATTTGTGCATATTAAATTATTTTTTTAACACAAATACAGAATTTGCGCCAAAGCTATTGAATGTTCACTTCGCCCCTAACGTCCAAGTCTTGGTTGATATAAGTAATTACCCAGTGATACCAGGTACTCATGAAATTAATCGATGTGCGTGTAAGCTGGTATGGACACCTCGATTTAAAAAAGAAGAGAGAATATAGGACTCCTATATAAAACCATATGAGAACACAAATTAGCGCCGAACGGCTTATGTCGCTAAACAACTAAAATATGTCGCTAATCCTATTTAATTACGGACTATCAAAAAATATGTTAGCTACGAACTCTTAAGCGATAGATTAGGGACAAATTTTATAGCTAATATGACTGAAAACTTAATCCTAATTAATTACAAGTCGAATTATTATTTGATTGATCACATTATAATGAAGAAGAAAAAAAGATTAGTGTACCTGAAAGCTGATATTGTAGGCAATGAAATTGGGAGCATAAATAGCAACAGTAAAACTATTTGCAGTTCCACCAGTAGAATTTGCAGTATCATTCCATGCTATACCTGTATTTTCGTAACCTTGGCCTTGTATTATTATATTTGTCTTGCTAGAGCTTATTACCACTTTCTCCCTGCCAAAATAGCAAACTCAAATTAATGAAAATAATTTTTGACAACGTAGAGCCGAGGGACTTTTGGAAACTGCCTCTATATCTCCACAAAGTAGTGGTAAGGTCTGCGTACACTTTACCCTTTTCAGACCTCACTTGTGGGATTGCACGGGGTATGTTGTTGTAATTTTAGACAACGTATATATATTTTCAAAACAAGTACTCCCTGCGTTTTAAAAAGAATGATCTACTTTCCTTTTTAGTCCGTTTCAAAAAGAATGACCTTTTTTTTCATTTTTAGCAACTCTTTAATTTCAAATTTTCACATGGCATGTTTAAGACCACAAGATTCAAAAGTCTTCTTTATTTTCTTAAACTCAATGCCGAATCAAAATAGGTCATTCTTTTTGCAACAGAGGGAGTAATTCGTTAATAAAAAAATTGAGTTTGTAACCTAACAAATAATGTAGGTTATCTCTCACAATAAGCTAAAAATATGTGTAAATTGATAGCATTAGTTTCTTTATATTATCAGTGTATAAGTTATCGTCGAATTTCCTCACAACTCAAAACAGAGGTCAATTTACGTATACTGATAGTATAGAAAAGACGAATTTAAAATTTAAATTTAACAATTTCATTCTTTAAGATTCGTATTATTAAACTCACTGTACTATTAAAATTATAAATTTAGATCTAATATTTATTGTGATTTTAATAGTTTTTTCATATATATATATTCATACTCTACCCAAAAATTCTCGGTTCAAATGAACCTATAGCCGGAAGGCTACATTCGCCAGACACTAATAGTATAAAGAATTTTTAAATCGTACGTTATTCCTCCTTAATTAAAAAGTGAGATACGTAATCTTGAAAATAAGATAGACTATCTGTTACAACAAGTAAAATTTACCCGATATTATAAAAATTAAATATATTATCGGTGTATATATATGAGTTAAACTCCTCAAAATATAACAAGGAAAAACAAACCAAAAAAAAAAGAATTACTTGTATGTGCCTGAATCAACTAGAATAAGTGTTCTAGTAGAGCTATCATCAGGAACAGCATCCACAGCCCTTTGTATACTGCTATAATTTGCACAACCATTTAAATCCACTGTCAAAACATGAGAAATTCCATATACTGATACAAGTTTTGAGTTCCATTTGGAATTGTCACATTTAGAACTATATTGCAATAATATTGATCTTGTAATTTCTTCAAAAATAAAAAAGAAATAATCTTGTATACCACTTTTTTCAATAACCCTTTTGAGAAAATTAACAAGTGATGAAATGGTAGTAGTAGTTTCAATAGGACTACTACTTGTTATTTGGTAATTGGAATTATAAAGAGGAAGAATGATGGAAGAAAGTAAAATGGTAAAGGAAATGGACCAAAAGAAAATGGTCCTAATTGTAGTAGTGTTGTTATTCATAGTTTTGGTATATTTTGTTTTGATGTTGTTTTGGTTGTACTTCTTTTTTTATGTTGGTTTTAAAGAGTTAAAAATAGTTATGAACATGTGTGAGATATAATGGAAGCATGGACATTGTTTTTTGTTGACGTAGGAGGTAAGAAAAGTGTTGACAAAGGGTCATTGATGATGATTCTATTTTTTGGTTTAAGTTTTACCTGATGTTCGGTACTTGTATTGGGATCGAAATAAATCTGGATTCGCGTAAAAAACTGTTACATCGAGGATAAAACGCTCTTTAACAAAGGCGATTTTATACTCAAATCTTGAACTTGAGACTTTTGATTAAAAACGAAGAATTACTTATCACTCGACTACAATTTTTGGAGAAAAGATGAAAGAAGGGGAAAGATCATGGTGGAATTAAGATATGGGCAGCAAGAAAAAGTGGAGATTAGATAATGGACACGCCAAGAAACTATGTAAGGTAAAGGTATTTAATTAAGTAACCTTTTTAAAATTCAGTTTAAATAGTGTATTAAAAGAAGTTTATGTTATCACATTACCTAAAATATAATCATATCTATCTTTGTTTAAGAGGAGTCAATTAACGTCTGTTCCTTGGAAAATTATTTGTCTAGGTAAGTCAAAATATTTTTTTTATGTATATATATATTATATGTTGAATCTCTTAGCTTCTCTGTGTGTTTAATTCTTTTTATTATTTTGAAATTCTGATTTTATCATTGATTATAAGTAATGACTCATAAAGAGCGAGAGATCATTAACCTGTTAAATAAGATAACTTACTTGTTACAATATGTTAAAATGCCTTATTTATGTAAAAATAATTATACTACCAATATATATATATAAAAAAATTAGGTGTGAATTCATGATGAAAACTTTACTTAGATGCATGCTTATATGGCAGATTTTGACTTTTTGAGAGCGAAGGGTTGGCCCTTGGCCGGTAGATGGACATGACAGATCCTCGATTTAAGTAAAATATACTAAAATTAATAACGGAAGGAAATATAGTGGTGAAGGAATCAATTAGAAAATAATGGTTATTATAATTATTATTAAATTGAGAATACTTAAAAACTTTTTATTTTATTTTTTTAGAAAAAAGAAGCTTCTTCATTTGTCATTATGTTTTTATTTTTGCTCAAAAGTACAGCTACATTGCTTTTGCAGGACCCAAGGACTATGGAGTTTAACATGAAATGATTGTCTTCTTCTTCTTTTTTACGCCTAACATTTTATAATTCTGTTTATCGATCAAAATTATTCAAGGTTTCCCTAGGCTTATGATATATGAGCATTGAAACTATTAAATAGGTTCCCCATAAAAATTTCAACAAAAAAATCCACAGCTATCATTTAATTCTAAAATTATGATATAATTTAAAGATATATAAACATTAAAATTGATTAGATGAACCTCATATGAGAGAATCAGAAGAAAAATATTTGAGAATCTTCTTTTGTTTCTATGTGTTCTTTTGCTGCCTAGTTGGAATTTCAATGGCCAAGTGAATGGAATGTTTGAAGGAAAAATTAAATAAGTGTGTGTTATAAGTTAGAGTGTGATGGTGGATGCAATCATTTTCAGGTATTTTATAAATTTGACAGCTCATTAAAAACTTGATATGCACTGGATGAATGTTATCACAACCTATCTATATGGCTCACTAGACAATAACATTTTTATGAAAATCAGGATTCAAAATGTCTAAAGTATATAAAATTCCCGAAAAACTTGTTAAAAAAAGTGAAATCTTTATACGAATTAAAACAATCGAAGCGCATGTGATATAATCGTCTTAGACCCCTATAATTAGGAATAATAATTTAAGTTCCAACCCTTGATGGTATAAAAAGATATTTACGAAGTCAAGTGTGAGATGTTAACACCCTATATTATAAGTGTAATGTAAATTGTTGAAATTGCCAAGCCTCAAACTTTTAGTAGAGATGCTAATATCCTACACTGTAAGTATTATGCAACTTGTTGAAATGATCAAGAAGGCTGAAAATTTTGGTATTCTTTATTTATAGTGTTTTCAATCATTAAAAGCAATCTTCACTGATTTAACGATCTTCGCACAATAACTTTCACTACAACGGGAAACAACAATGTGTTCATGAAAGCTCCAAATAATGTGAGACAGGCTAATCACCAGACTGCTCTGAATAGGTTAATCGGAGGAGACGAGACCAAACGAAGAGACAGACATAATATGGTGGCAGTGACCCACAATTACTGTCATCGAGCAAGTTCAATATAATGTTCGAACAAAACATACATACTATAAACAGCATTAGGTATTTTGCGAACTCTACGTAAATATGATCCTCTACAGCTCATTTGTAAGAGTTACTACTTACCCTCTGTGATAAATAAGGTGATAATATACATGTAATTATAAAAAAAATGGATCTACAAATGGGATTGAACTTCTATCATCTCTGTCAAACTACTCATCTGGAGCATCAGTTTGAGCTTCCCCCCGCTGAATGATTCTACATTTAGGAACCATTTTTTCCAGCATAGACGTGCCTTTAAAGCTAATCATTTGCCAACAGATTTTTTTGTAGTTGAGAAGCTGCAAAGAATACAAACAGCTTAGCAATCAAAGGGGGTATGATGCAGCAGTACCAGCAAGGGAACAGGCGAAAACAAACCTGATCTGGTGTTAACTCCTCGAATCCAAATTTCTTAGTCCATATCGACATAGCTTCAATAGCAGCTGGGAGTACAAAGCGTCTAACACCCAAAAATGCAAGCAATTTTTCTATGCAGGAGAACAGCAACTGAAAGTATCCCTGTGAACATTGAAATTATCTTTTATAAGATGCACTTTTAAATGAAAAGCTGCCCTAACATGTAATACAATGATTTTTGTATCACAGAATCGTCCTGAGTGCACAAAGATGCCAACTAACGTTCACCTTTACAGATGTATAAAGTAAAGTATGTGTTAACCAGGTTTTGTTTAAATGAATCTTAGCAGGCATTACAATATTAGGTTCCACAAAATCGTTGATTCCTTCGTAAAAACCTCATATTTCTTATTCTATAGACCACTTTAAAGTTATAAATAAAAAAAGGAACATATGTTCAGAAAGAAAAAAGTAAAAAGCAAAAAAAAACAACCCAAACAATTCGCCAAAGGTGACATTCTTGTGGTGGCCAGCAAATGTTGAGGTCGTTCCAGCTACATCTACCACTTATTCAAGTTCTTCAAAATACATCATTGGTTATAAATGGCCAAGCAATACCATCTGAACTTGACCCGTTAACTAACCGGCTTTGCAAGATGTAATTCTAGCTAACCCAATGAAGTATTGCAAGAAATTTGCTAAGCAACAAAACATAAAATAACATTAAAAAAAAAAAAACAATATGACAGCAGGAACTTCCCGAGAGTAGCTTTGTTGCTATACCTTGCCTTGGCTACCAACACGGGTTGCCACAAGAGGGAGTTCAGCCATATCCTGACCAAAAATCCGGAGGATCCCTGCTGATACTACTGTTGAGCTGCATTGATCAGCCAAAGAACTTCTTAAGTTACTTGATCATAATTGGTTTAAACTATCAAAAGCTTTAAGAGAACATACTGCAATACTTACTTTACAGTCAATATAGCGCAATACATGCCTCCAAAGTCTTGGCCCCTAATATTCCTTCTGCAGGAGGTAAGAGAATGTAAGGAAAAGAGCCTCTATGATTAGATCAATCATGAAACTAAATGGAAAAACCAACTCTGCATAACAAGGAGAACAGCCTACCCATAGACCATAGACGGAATAAAGTCACGCCCAGTTACTGAATCAACAATGGGATCGAAACCATCCTGAAAAGCCAACAATGAAAACATTGACGCTAACATTTTTCCTCAAACCTGACACGTGCAATGAAAGATATAATCTAGAAATTCTTGAAAGATACTTCCATAGGAAATTGAGACAATATATGTAAGAATGCCATCTTATTAATAAGGGTAAAATGAAAAGAAATAGCCAATCACATCCATTAAATAGTAAATCATCTGAGACTCCACAAACAAAAAGCTGGTTTCACTGAAATAGAAAGTACCAGAACAGGAAATTTAAATGATATACAGATATAACATCATGACATGTTTTCCCGGATTAGCAGTTCTGGATGTGCAACAGCAACAATTCTGAATATGTTAATACCATTCACAAAACCAGTCACAGAATGACAAGGCACTAACACAAAAAAGAGCATGAGATATCCACCCCCATAATGTAAAGTGGAGAGCAAGCTTTTGTTGTTCTAAAGTACCTATAGCCAATGTCAGTTGACCAAGCATTGAAATAAATGATCAGGGTAGTGCTTACATGGAAGATAGAAACAGCTTCTGCCAATAGCCTTCTGGTTTCACGAGAGGAAACTCTGCCACTCAGAAGTCTCCATCTAACATCAAGTTCACCAACAGCAACCAAACCGTTTTCCTTTTTCTTCACCCTTGTTGCATCCAAACAAGAATCAGGCAACCTCTCTTCTCCTGAGTTTAGCAAATTTTGCAGTGCAGAATAGATCCTCTTGCAATTCATACTACAGAACCATTTCCCTTTAGGCAATTCCTGTGATGCAAGAAGCACTAACTTAATGCCAAAAGTCTCAACCCCCCTTTCCCCCCAACCAAACCGAGAATAATAATGAAAAAATATAACATTAATAAAGGAAAACGAAATGCAACATAGGACTAAGAAAAGAACCTATTCGTGAAATAATCTTAAAATGCAAATGCATGCACCTTTAAATCTGCTATCTTGCTTTTTTTCAAGCAGCCAACATGATACTCTTTCTCACACTGAAAAACAATGGCGGATAAAGTATTTCAGTTCATATATTTAGTTGAATAAGACACAGATATAAAGAAATGCAGAGGAAAAACCTGATCGCAAAGGATGACAGTCCGTGGACCAAAACCAGACTTGCTAAAGTCATAAGCTCTGTAAACATTAAAAAAACGACAAGCAGGATTAAACTAACAAAGCTAAGATGCTCAGCCGCAATGTGCTCTTAGCCAAACAAAAAATACTACCTGCATAAAACACATGCAATAAATTCTGCTTCTTCTGCGTTCTTGACAGTACGAATGCAGCGATTTGTTATTTGCTCTATAGGATCAACGCCAGAGACCCTGCCGGCTGCTAAGGCATTCGCATTGCGCTCCGCAAATTTCTCCTTCTGTAACATGCTTTCACAATACTTGCAGTACCATTTACCACGAGGGATAGTTGATAATGATGCGCACTCTGAATAGACCATTGGAATTACACATCAAATGCTTATAGTCTATAGATGAAACATGATATCATGACCAGCACCAGCAAGCAACATGCCAACATCAATTAAATGATGTAAAATGTGATAGCAAGTAGAACAAAGCCAAAATTTAAATTTACCATTACAAAATATAGTGAAGCTCAAAACACATGGCTATATATCATTCATACCGAAGTTGGCTGATTATATAAAATCAACTTAACAGAAGCTAAGGATCTTTCAGACCCATTTCGTAGTGGTGCATAGCTTTAATAGAAGGTTCAAGTCTTATTGCATAAACAGCAAAGCCAAGTCCAATATATGCTCTAAAAGAACTAAGATTTAAAGACATGGACAGATCAAGAGAGGAAGGATAAAAAAGAGTTGCACACAGCTCCAATTTCTTACGTTGCCTGGACACCAAGCCTGAGGAGGCATAGTCAACCTCTGCCTTATTTGTCGTATTCCTTCGGCTGCATCTGTCCCATTTTATATGATACACTTCCCTTTTCAGAATGTCCCAAAAAGGAATTGAGACCTTTCTCTTTTTGGAAACTACTTAATCTTCGCATCCTCATTTTACCTTTAATGACGACTTGTTGGGACCCTCAACACCACTCACTCAAAAATGAAAGACACGTGGAACTCTTTTTTTTGATGAAGGAGAATTTCATTAAAAGGAATCAAGAAGATGCTGACAAAATTACAGGGAATACACCCTTGGGATTTGAACCCTAGTTTCCAAGGTCCCCTCCCCCCCCATTGATCACTAGGCCACACACCCTTGGCTGTCACTTAACTAATCCTTATTCCAGCTCTGACTCATTTAATTTTTTATGGGGAGAGGAGGGGGGGGAGGGGTAGGTGGTGCTCCAAAGTGCAGGTCAAGGTCATTTGAGGATTTCAAAGTTTTTACTAATTAATGAACTGACTCTGCGTCATTCCAAGCTTTTATGCATTTGTATTCTCTAAAACTTCTCTAACAAAGCTACAATTAGTTTCCAGAAAACTATATGGCTGCAACCTCGATCATAAACAAGTATGGCCAGCTAATAAATAGCTATACCAAACAAAAATTTCAAAGTGAAGATGCTAATTCTTAAATCTAAATCGGTGTAGCAAGTCTGCTGCTACTAGGGTAACTACATACAAATGAGCCTCAGAATAAAAATTAGCCACAAGCAGAAAACTTCTTTCTGTTCTTATCAACGGAAGCTTCAACATAGATAGAAACCCAACTTTTGAAACTTCTCACTCAAGATGTGATGGCCCACAGGCTTCACATCATTAACAGTTTCATATAAACGTATATTACAGATTGAAAATAGAATTCGACTTCAAGTATTAATAGTCAAATACTACTGGAGTTAATTAATTCACAATTACAAGCTATTTCCTGAACTCACCCAGTGCCCCCATCCTGAAAAATCAGTTACAGAAAATTAGTTCTTATTCACTTAGTCCTATCGTACATCCTTTCAACACAACAACCCTCACCTCAGAAAACCAAGAAAGGAAAGAAAGGAAAGCAACACAATGCATTGATGATCAAAAAGAACATGGTGAACTCGATCATCATTCACCAGGGAAAAAGAAGAGAAGAAGAAAGTATCTTGTAAAATATTGAAACTGTCGGTGAAGAAAAATCCAGCTTTTACCTTTATGGAAAGCTCTAGGACATCCATCACAAAGCACTAGTCTACCACCATCTGCGCATATGATGCACAAGTCATCACTGTCTTTAACTGAAGACTTACGGCCTTTTAGTATAGATATAGCAAACTCATGTAGCGAAACTCCATTAGACGTGTAAATGTACCCATAACTGCAGCAGACATTGACAAAGTCAAGTACCCACGTTAGAACCGCATCAGCAGAACTAGATTCGCTTACAGTCACTAATGATATATATTCTTTGAACGAGATATAAAAAGAATAATGAAGACTAACGGTTTCTTGCGCGATGCCCATCCTGCATGAGCTTCAAACTGAGATGGACTAACCTAACCATAAAATGAAATGCCATCAGAATATCTCGCAGGACAATTGGAGAGGACCCTAAGCAAGGGGTTGTACCTCAGTATTGCAGCAAGAACAGAATATACCAGATCCCTTCTTATAACCAACAAGCAGTTTCTGCCAATTACAAATAAGCAAATAGCAATATCAACAAAACAAAGCAGAGCAAAAATCCAGTGTATACAATGGATCAACTACTATATTAAACAGTTCTAAAGGAGATGCTCAGCAACCTTTCCACGAGAATAATAAGCTACTTCAGTTCCTTCAGGCAGCCCACCTTCCTCAAAAACCAATTTATGCATTTTTTGATCCCTGAACAAAGTGTTATCACAGAACCAAGCAATATAAGTAACATTGCTATCAGAAGACACCACAATTAGTATAAGTAATACAGAAGACAAGTACCAACCTTTTTGTCATTTTCCATTGGGTCCTAGAGTGCACTGAGAAACCAGGCGAAGCAACTTTCGAATACTTTGAAACTGCAACTGATTTTGACAATCTGACTTAAACATAAAATCACCATATGAGTTAGAGGTAATTATTAGAAAAAGCTCTAATGACAAATTCAGTAATATTCACCAACTTTTCTGAGATATTTCCCTGCATGTTGTTTCTGAATGAACTGCACATTGTAACAGCTCCATCCGACTTTGGAGCAAAAACTGGCTTCGTTAACCTTGAAGGACCAAATAAAAGTAGGTCAGAAGATAAGATAACAAAAAGAAAACATTTTCACTAACTTTGTAAAAGCAGAAAATTAAACAGAAAAAACAATAAGGGAAATAACACACTTGTTTGGTGTCTTCCACTTCTTTCTGGAGAGAGTATGCACTGAAGGAGATTGTCTACTTGAATGCACTATCACGGCTCTTAACATGCAAACAAAACAGCATCAGTACATGTTCATGAACCCACTTTACTCACATTGAGCAAAAGTTCAATGAGCACAAATATAAAGCAGAATCAATTAACTATATTGATACCAACTTTTTCTTTTTCCTTCCTCTAATGCTTCTTGGCGAAACAGATGACATATTCGAAGTTCCGGAGGACTTTAAGTTCAGAACTGGCTCAAACACCCTAAATTTGGAAAAAGGAAAAAAAAGACAAGATCAAGAATGATTATTATAACAAAAAAGAAACACTGATAACATTTTTCAAGTATGCAAACTGAAAAACGACAAATTTGCAGATGACCATCTCTTCGAAAGGACACATGCATTACTAATTAAATAAATAGAGGAACCAACAACCAACTCGTAGAAAGAACTCAACAACAAAAGAACAGGATTGGAAGCTAATCAGACACTCTGCTTAGTCATCAAAGAAAGTCTACATCCATGGTAAGTATTGTGTCTTCAACCACTTACCACCTCTGTTTATTTCTATAATTCTATCTGATAAACCGGTGTGCTAAAATCACAAAGCAGTTCACTTTCATTCATCAAAATAACATATTCTAGACCAGCTGCAACCAATATATCTGAGAACGATGTATAGTATTATGGTTCTCTCCGACACTCTTGAAAGCAACGTGTTACTTTTTATCTTCTTTTTTTTTGGATACCTGGGCCAACTTGTGGGGCACATCAACTATTCCACCTGTTACATGCTACCTCTTATGTCTCTCTATATTCCTATGAAACTTTTCATAATTTTCAATAATACTCGTTGCCATTTGTTGAGGTGCTTGACCATCTCATCCCAAAGCTTAAGGAGAGATCATACTTTTATTTGTTTAATATTATATCTTCAACACTCTCCTTCATGAAAGGACCTAATGCTTTTTCAGAGAATTGGATCAAAATGGTGTTGAATGAGGGATAAATCCAACAAATGGGTTTGTCAGATTTTTCATAACCAAAATGGTGAAAACGCATGGGTGATGGAGCACTTTCAGTGTGCAACTTTCACATTTGAAAATGGACGGTCAATTAAATATATTTACAATGAAGGTGCTGCTCTACAATTCATGAGCCTTCGGTGAATACTTTACATTTTGAAGAAAAGCTCATATACTCTAAAGCACCTTCAATGTTA
The DNA here is from genome assembly GCA_003996215.1 of Jaltomata sinuosa. Taxonomy (NCBI): domain Eukaryota; kingdom Viridiplantae; phylum Streptophyta; class Magnoliopsida; order Solanales; family Solanaceae; genus Jaltomata; species Jaltomata sinuosa. Next base: position 660,989 of record QJPP01000016.1, read on the forward strand.
ATCTAACAATCAGAGAATCTAAAAAATTGTCATTTTCTACACTAATTTGACAATAGGAAACAACTTTTCAGACCCAAAAGGCTCATATACTCTAAGGCGCCTTCAGTCAAATTACAAAGTTGCCCTTAAGTAGAGTCTTCTCCACAAATGGTTCTTTATGTTCATTTCCTCTCCACTTTTACCAGTGCCCCCCCTTCATTCACCATTGTAGTTCTCCCAAAATAGGAGTCCGGAATCCAAACGACGTGTGAAAAAGAAAAGTAACCGAAATAATGTGAAAAGAAAGTTGACAAAAACTACGTATAGCGCACTAATTTAGTGCACTACATGACCTGCTTAGCTGGCCCGACTGTTAACGTCCGTTAAGGATTATGGACTCCTATAGCACTTCCAAGGCACTAATTTAGTGAGGAGAAACCGATCCCTTGTTTATTTTTGGTGCACCCATGCAGTGCCAGGTTGTATAGAGGATTGGGTGTCTTTTATAGAGAACCATGTAGTGTTGTAGGTTCTTTACTTTTTGGTATACTTCTTGTATACGGGCGATTTTGGCCCTGTGATTAATGAAAGTGTTTACCTGATAAAAAAAGGCACTAATTTAGTGCGCTATACGTAGTTTGTGTCAACTTTCTTTTCACATTATTTTGATCACTTTTCTTTTTTCACACGTCATTTAGGTTCCGAACTCCTATTTTGGGGAGAACTAATGGTGAATGAAGAGGGACCACGGATAAAAGTGGAGAGGAAATGAAGATAAAGAGCCATTTGTGGAGAATAGTCTCTACTTAATTAAGGGCGTCTGCGTAATTTGACCAAAGGTGTCTTAGGGTACATGAGCCTTTAGGGTCTGAAAAAGTTGTCCCTTATTGTCACATCGGTGCAGAAAATAACAACTTTTTTCAGATTGTCTGATTATTAAATTAACATTGAAGGTGCTTTAGAGTGTATGAGCCTTTCTTCAAAATGTGAAGTATTCAGTGAAGGCTCGTAAATAGTAGAACACCTTCAGTGTAAATATATTTAACGGACCGTCCATTTTTAAACGAGAAAGTTGCACACTGAAGGTGCTCCAGCATCCATGCGTTTTCACCATTTTGGTTATGAAAAACTGACAAATCCATTTGTTAGATTTGTCCCTCATTCTACACCATTTTGATCCAATTCTTGCTTTTTCATGGGTCAAGCATGTAATATTGTTTTGATAATGGGTGGAAGTGAAAGTTGAACTCAAGATCCTACCTGTTCTGATACCACATTACATTTTTTAGCATGGTATTAGAGCAAGACCAATCCTTAATCTTGACTTCCAATATCGGGTCTCCATGTTATATTATCCACACATCAGATATCCAATAATGTGCGTTTATGGGTGTTAAGCGTCGAAATTGGTTTGAGGGAATTAGGTGTTCTCTCCTTACAACTTACGAGAGGTGTTAAGCATCTCACATTGATCTTGGGAAATCCTCATCTTATTAGGCAGTGGGTTGAGTTAAACTCAATATCCATTTTCTTAACATCAAGGCTTTGGAGGGTCCGTCATCGGAAACTACAAACGATAGAGTTTTTGACAAACTATACATTATCTTACTATTACATATAACATATATTTAAGTGATGTCTTGGTCTTTTTAGAACAAGGAATAATCTATTTGACCCAATGTATAAGCAAAGCCTTGGTTTTTTCAACACAATTTTGGATATCCATTAGTTACAAACAATACAACTTGATTGTTAATACTTGTCTTATGTAACTGTTTGCCGACATTTCTGATTACTTTGACCCAACCAATATTGCTTCTCTCAAAGTCTTGCATAAAAGAACTCTACCATGTTTAAGTTGTTGATCCGCTTTGTTCTTCAAAAAAAACTTGCTAAGCCAATTCTATTGTGCTCTTTTGTTTCTTTTCACATAAAATTTTATGTGGTTTTACTGACAAAGAAACATGGAAGGCGGAAATACTGAAGAAGTGAGTCATGCTAGTCTATAGCACAATAGAAGCACTATACTGATGCATAGTATATCTTACGCATCACTTCCCGTCCCATTACAAAGGCATATCCAGAATTGAGTTTATGGGTTCTGGATTCGAGAAAACGCAACTTATTGGGTTCTAAATAAATTATCCATACGTATTAAGTGGGTTTCTGGATTTCTTAACACGTATTAAGTGGATTCTTAACACAAACTCACAAATATAAGATTTTGAGTTCTGCCGACCCCGTACTTAGAACTCTGGCTCCGTCCCTGGATCCAAACTTTTAAGCCTGTTGCCTAAAAATCTAAATTGCTGCTCAATTGATCTTAAGAATCAGGCTCCACTACAGCACAAAAGAAAAAGAAGCAAACAGCAGCAATAAGATCATGAGGCGACTTTGAAAAAAAACATACCCATTTTCAGTGTTTATTGACTGTGTTGGAGTGGCTTCTGATCTTAAAGAAATTATGCATGAATCACAAAGTTGTTCATCTTTTCCAGCTAGTGTTGCAACAAAAGACCCTAGAAATAACAGTAAGCACATATCTTTTAATTACCCTCGTAAGAAAACATGTCTCTATGATCAAGTTCGCATGAGCAAGCTCACCCTTGCAATCCCGACAAATGAGACTTTTCTTCACAGGAACTGGACCGATGACACTCTGAATTGTTTCTTCTAATGTTTTCAAGGAACCTTTGCTACACTCTTTGACCACATCGAGGAGGCTCTTGCCATTTTCTAGGCAGATATACTCTGATGCACGTCTGTACGAATTACATGCATGGATCTCAAATTTGCTAGGAGGGACAACCTAACATTACGGAAGTGATACAGAATGTGAAATAGTACAGTCAGTTAAGATAACTGTTTATTAAGACGACTAAAGTAGTAAAGTGTGATAAAAGGGAAGTAAGAGAAATAGAAAAAAACTAAATACTCACTGTAGTTCCCTTGCACAGTTCACAAGAACAAAGAATTCCGGTATCTTTAATTGTTCCTCGGAGTGGAATTCCCTAAAATTAAGACAATATTAGCCTTAAGATGAAAGACATAACATAACTACTGAATCCATCAAAGCATTCAAAAGGTCCATACCAAGAAGTGATGACCACATTTAAGGAAAAGAAACTGGAAGCGGAGCAACAGCAAGCTACATGATATAGCTTTAGCCTTTATGTAGTTACAAAATTAGTGTTTTATAAATTTAGAGCGAGTGCTGCGGATAAAAAAGAATAGCACGAATAATGCATTTAGAAATTTATGCATACACTCACTCTCCCCCTTCGTGGCATTGTGCAACAGTTGAAGCCATATCCAACCAAAAGAAGAATGTTATCAAATTGCATTTCTAGTAAATTTAGCATCTCTAGTAATTCTAGTAGCACTTACCTATTGACCCCTTAACTTTTGTGGTGTTACAATATTTAAGTGATTGCTGTTCCATAAAACCATAATGATAAAACAATTTCTCATTTTTTTCCTTCTAGACAACTACTTATTGAGATTAGTACGCCCTTTTATGCTGCTTCAACATTTTGAACTGATGGGATTATTTTCAATCATTGAGGTAACTCCTTTTCTTAAATAGTATAATTGAGGGGCAACTCTACACATATAAACAGAGAAGCTACAACTGCCTCTAATGCTATTCTCCAATATCTTATCGCGGATAAAGTGAAAATAAAGAATCAGGCAAAACTTGGCTAGCAAATATCACTAAGACACCCAAAAGATGAGCCACAGCGAATTCAAATCAAAATAAAAGGAGCTCGCGGCTCATTCAAATCAAAATAAAAGGAGTACGTAATACAAAGGGAAACAGAAAGTCGACCATGTTGTAACAGCTTGTTTGGATGGTTGTTACCTATTGTATAGTATTGTGTTGTTAGTTTAAATACAATGTTTGTTTTGATTGTTACTTAAATTTTACTGTATCGTATCATATCGTTCCATCTTTAGGTAACGATAAAAAGTCCCATTTTGTGTAATGACCAATTTGGTGTGATCGCATTGTTACGTTATCTTTCTCATTTTGTCATTTACTTATTATTTAATCATCCTATTTTACCATTTTCCCTATCTTTTTATAGTAGGTCTATAAGTACCCGTACCCTACTTTATCCTTAGTTGATGACGAAAAAAGATACAAGCTATCCAAATATTGCAGTCATAAAAACAATATAGTACGATACAATACAATATGATACATTATGAAATAATAATGTAACAACTATCCAAACAGAGTGTAATTAGAGACTGATACCTTCTTCCCACCATTGTAGAAAACCGGATAGCCTTCCAGTAAACCAGTCTCGAACAGCTCCTTAACCGTTGCAGGTATTACCGTTATCGAAATTTTCTTCGACATTTTCATTTCTAGTTTCTTCGTAGCCGTAGGTGTAATTCTATCATCAACTTCACCTTCAGAATTTCCATTATGAATCTCCAACAGCTCCTTCTTCTTCCCCAAAGCTGACCGTGTAAACCGCCTAATCCTCGACTCTTCCTTGACTTCAACCTCCATGACGTCAATTACTGAATTACCCTTCGTTACATCGATATTTACAACTTTACCACTTGAATTCCGGTTCGAATCTGCCGTCTTCAGTCTCTTGTTCCTCCTGTATACAACGACGCCTTTGTTGCTACCACTGAACTTATTAACCTGAGTTTCGTCCGGTCTACGGCGGTTCGGATCACCGGTTTCCGGTTCGGATTCTGATACCCGAGACTGAGCCGCCGGTTCAGCCGCCGCCGCCGATGAGATGGCAAATTCACGGTTTGTTTTTGCCGTCATTGGATCTGTAAAAGAAGAGAGAAATTGAGAAGCATGAAATTGGAGTTTCTGAACAGTATTTATATAATAACCCTTCGGCCGATGGCAAAAGAGGAAGACGAAAGGGGATTGGAGAGTTAGAAGGAGCAAGTGAGAAATTAGAGTTATTTTTGTATACATTTTTATTTTTATTTTTATTTTTTGTTATTTATGGAATACCAAAAAGACCCCTAAACAAATTTGATTTTTGCGTGGACATGCCATTTGGATCTCAAAAATTGTACTTTTTCTCATAATTATGAAAATTTTACAATTTGTAAAATTATTAATTTTTTTGAAATTCTTGTCATTAGAGTTGTCAATACGGGCTGGTCCAGCCCATCCGGGCAAGTCCCCACGGACTTTGGAATTTTACGGGTCAGGCTGGGCTGGCTCATCATCTTGATAGACCAGAAAACATCAAGCTCAACCCATCACTCTGTGGGCCACGGGCCTCGACGGGCTAGCTCATTTTAAAAAAAATATTATTTTTATAAATTTTTAATTTAAATTTAATTTTAAAATAATAATAACATAAATATTTACCAGACAATATTACATGGTGTTACTACTTGCTATCAATTCTTAAATTCACAAAAAAATAATCCTAATAATCTGTGAAACTAAATAACTTTTGACATGATATTGTTCGAACTAAATAGAGATATTTACATATTTTATAAACATAATTAATATTTAAATATTTATTATGGTTTAAGTAGACTTTGAGTTTGGACTCCTTTTGTTATTTTTAGTACGATTTTTTGACCAAAATAAGTCATTACTTAAATCAATTTACAAGAATAATAAATTTTTTTGGAAATTTTCAAAAATAGAATAAACGTATTTTACAGTAACGTATTAGGTATAATTTTATTCAAAAAAGTTAATGGAGAAAAAGTTGATATTTAACACCGTTAAATAGAAATTCGTTACTGTGGGTAACGTTTTACTCTTAATACGTAACTCCCAGTAACGACTTTCTGTCAAACTCTGCCATTGTACAAAAGTTGACTGGCATGTCATAAAGTCGTAACTCTGAATTACGAGTTAAGGCTAAAACGTTACTGACAGTAACGACTTTAAAGAATTCAGTCATGGACAATTAAACTTGCAAATTTGGAATTTTTCTGATTATTTTACAACTCACGCGTTCTATAAGATGTTAGTGATAATTACGTACGTCTTTACGTAAACCAAATACTCAATCAAACGTATACTGTTTGGCCTAGGTGTAGTCAAAGTACTAAACTTAGGTTGACCAAATCAGGACGGAATTGGCCAATTTTGGGAATAAAATTGGCCAAATTTACTACTCACGCAAAAATAAGATATTTATTATAATTAATACAACAAAATAATAATTTAAAAACTATTATATTATTAAGACATCACAACATATTGACTGACTTAATTAAATTACACATTAAGTTTTGTGAATGTTGGAACAAGAACCACACAAAAGAAAAAGGTTTGCTAAAAATTATTGGAATGTGTTGAACATTCGTATGATGCATTATTTTTTATAATCATTCGTGGTTAGTTAAGAAAGCACGGAAGAGACTTTAGCAGTGCGTCGTTATTGTAAGTCGCATTTTAATGTCAAAATATAATCTTTAAAGTCGTTACTATCAGTAACGTTTTAGCCTCAAGTCGTAATTCAGAGTTACGACTTTATGACATGCTCAGTGAACTTCTGTACATTGGTAGAGTTTGACAGAGAGTCGTTACTGAGAGTTACGTATTAAGGATAAAATGTTACCCACAGTAACGAATTTCTGTTTAATAGTGTTAAACATCAACTTTTTCTCTGTTAACTTTTTTTGGATAAAATTATACCTAATACGTTACTGCGAAATACGTTTATTCTAGTTTTGAAAATTTTCAAAAAATGCATTATTCTTGTAAACTGATTTAAATAATGGCTTATTTTGGTCAAAAATTCTCTTTAGTGTTCTATTTTATTTTTATTTTTTAATTATTTTTTATTTAGTCCACGGGCCAATACAACCCATATTGCTCAAGTCCTACGGGCCAACGGGCTTATCCGGGCTAGGTTAAAAAGCTCTATTCTTAAATGGGTTACAAAATTTTTAACCCAACCATATCAAATTACGGGCTAGGCTGGGCCGGCCCAACGGGCCTAGCCCATATAGACGGCTCTACTTGTCATCTTGTAAAATGAGTATATTATAGTTCATAATAAAATTATAAGTCTGTAAGGGCATAGTTGAGTGGTTGGGAGGTGGGTCTCCCATGTGGGAGACCTGGGATCGAATCTAATCTTTATCTCCCGCTCAGTCATTAGCTTGTCGCATAGAGTTTGATTTTCCTGGAGGTTTAGAAAAAAAGACAAAGTATAATAATCATAAGGCCTTTCGATCGAATTTTAGTTCAATAGAAAAAGAAAATTGAATATGAGTTATAGTATAATTACTTTTTGATATAATTCTTTCACATGATATATATAATTTCTTTATGTTGGACATGCATTTTCTGATCAGATGAAATGACATTGTTGCTTTGAGCCAGTTATTGTCAAGTGTCATTAGCAAATAGCAACCATATCATCGTGTTCATATTTCATGAATATTTCAATCACTTTTTATAATCTCGCTAACATTTTAAATATTTTATGTGATAATGTGCAAGTTATGACAATAATCACATGTAAGTTACTGTCATAATGATTCATATTTTGTCTCAATATTCTAAATCTATTTTTTTTAAAATTCATTAGATAAAACAGAATTAAAGTAAGCTGAATAATTGCGATTATAATAAATGACGAGTCTCATCTTTTTTGAAAAGTATTAACTTATAAGTCAAGTTCCAAAAAAAGTTAAAATCATAAATTTGAATTTGAAATTCGACCTTTGGTCCAGTGATATGTAACTTCACTTGTTATTAGGCAAATGTCTAATTATTTTATTTTTCAGGTATTCGTTACTTCAATACTTGATTTTTTAAAAAATATTTTTTTAGATAGTAAAGTAGAATTTACTCCAATTACGTACGCAATATTAGTTAAAATGAAAAGGGTAATGTTCAGAGCAATACATATAATTTAAATAACACATTGATCTTGACCAAAAGCAAGTCTTGTTCAACGGCTTGATCATCCAATTTTTTCCAATAGATAATATATACTAATTTTTATGATCAAAGTAGCTTTACCACTTTCGTATATGTGATAATCCTTTTAGAGATCAATCCACTCTGCATAGATTGAGTGAACGCAAAAAGACTTTGACTAATAGATGTTACTTTGAGATGTTCCTAAGTGATCCTTCTCTTAGTTTATTTGTGTCCAATTAATAGCCATGTGTTTGAGTTAACTTCCTTTTATGATAGTACTTTCTCCGGTCCATATTAGTTATCCATTATCCATCTTACTATAAATAGTTATTCCAAATTATTTGTACATTTATTAAATCAAGACAAAATTAAATAATTTGTTTTCATTTTACCCCAATAATTAATATTTTTTAAAAGTCTAAATAAGTTTATAAGTCCCAAAAGTTTCTTTTTCAAAGGAGTGGATAAAAGGTAAATTAGTAAAACTATTTATCTTATTTATGACTTCTCAAGAGACATGTAAAGGGCAAAGTGGACAACTAATAAAGGACGGAAGGAGTAGTATTCTGCACTTTATTGTTTCTCATTCAATATTTGGTATTTACGAGCAATTTGAGGTTTGACTGATTTGGATTCGTGTTGCATAAGGCCCATATCAAAAGTGGTAATGCTTCTGCTTGAAATATGACAGCGAAAGCATTCACACAGAATCACATAACCTACATAGAGATCTAGATAATGTAAATTCGTGAAAGGATTCACTAACCTATTGAAGCTTTCACAAAGGTTGTCAAAGGCAGTAGTCTCCAGGTATGCAATCTTCTACTAAAACCAGACTAATTCGTTGAATTTCATTCTTTTGACTTGTGTGGGCAAGTCAGATTTTGTGAAAAGTGAATAATTGAACCGTGAAGGTTCAACTCCCTTTTATCCATGTTTTTTCATAACTGAAAGTTGAAAACGTGAGAGACATTTTCTCCACCAAATCTGCACGTATCTTGGGAGAGTTATCTCCTCCCAAAATGTGTATATTAAATAAAATTAAATTATTCCAAAAGTCCAGTAAAACTATTAAATTACTGCTTCTAGAATGTTTTAATTTTTTTTTCCATAAAATTTATTTAATTAATCTGGTATAGTAGGGACCACAGATTTAATAATAGAGGCTTTCAATTATCGTATTAATTCATAATTGATTAAATTAATCCTACCATAATAAATTACGGATTATTCCACTAAAAATCCATAATTGCACTCCTCGGTTTAATTTTGAAATCCAACATTAAATCTTATTTAACTCCCCATGTTAGAATTACCGATACCAATCAATTAAATTAAATCTCTGATAATCTAATTCATTGATTAACTTAATCCTTTATTACTATGCTTAATTTATTTCATGTGACGGATATATATAATCCACCTGCAGAGTTTTCACATGGAAATTTATGAGCAGTTATAAAGGGGTATCATTAATCTCAAGGTCGAGACATGGATTCTATCAACTAATTATTATTTCACTAATGTGATTTATTACCGTCCAATCTATCAGGAATATATTGACCCACGATAGGATCTCACCTTTTGACAGATCAAGATGATAAATAAATTACGTTGATCATAATAATTATATCAAGATTAAGAGTATAAGTTCATTTAATGATTCTAGAGAAGGTGTTATATAAATACTCAGAAATTAAACAAGCTTCTCTACTTGGTCCATTCAATACGCACGAATAGCGTACTAGCACAAGAAGTTGGAATGGAACCACTCCCATAATCAAGATCAAATTATATCTAATCTTGTGCTACAATCATCAAGATGACTGTCCAACTTCATCTTTGATTGTGAACATATATTTATAACTTATAAGGACCGATAATTTTAATCTTCTGTGTATGAGCCAAATAACTCCATACACTAAATTATCTACTATATAAATAAAGAACACACATGTAGGCATAATGATCTATTTAATAGAAATTTTATCAAATCAAATAAATAAAAAAAATAGTCTTTACATAATGATAAAAACATAATACTATAGCTAAACCACATGGTTAATAGTATATCCTAACAATCTCCCACCTAGACTTATAACCATGCATTCACAACTCTAACGCACATTCCTTCCACATGTTTATCAAAAGCCTTCTGTGTCAAACTCTTTGTAAATGGGTCCGTCAGATTGTTCTTCGACTCTATACTCAAAACTTTCACATCACCCCTTTGAGTTATTCCCGAATTAAGTGATATTTTCTCTCAATGTGTTTGCTTCTCTTATGACTTCGTGGTTCTTTCGAGTTTGCAACTGCACCACTGTTATCACAATAAAGTGTGAGTGGTGCTTGAACCGAAGGAACCACTCCAACCTCTTTTAGAAAGTTACCGAGCCAAACAGCCTCCTTAGCTGCCTCAGAGGCAGCTACATATTCGGCTTCCATAGTTGAATCAGCAACACATGTTTGTTTGATGCTTCTCCAACTTATGGCTCCACCTCCTAAAGTAAACACATATCCTGAGGTTGATTTTCTAGAGTCTCTATCTGATTGGAAGTCTGAGTTTGTATACCCAATAGGCACAAGATCAGCTGAGTGGAAAATTAATATATAATCCCTAGTCCTTTTCAGGTACTTGATTATATGTTTTACAGCAGTCCAATATTCTTGTCCAGGATTAGACTAAAATCTGCTAACCATGCCTACGACAAAGCAGATGCCAGGTCTAGTGCATAGCATCGCATACATGAGGCTTCCTACTGCAGACTAAAATTTGCTCAAGTTTTATTGGAGAATTGAAGTAAGTTTTCATATATTGTAAGAAATTCTATTCTATTATGAATATCATTGCTATTTCTTCTTTATCCATGAGTAGCTAAACTCCCCACAACTAGGGTTGTGGGATCCATGGTAAAAGTAGTAATTTAGGTTACCTGTGACAATGGGTTAAGATTATATGCATCGTACGTTGTTAATCCTACATTTTTATCGTTTTCTAATGGTTGCAAATATTAGAACAAGTCTAGGTTTGATTAGCTTGAACAAAGGAATTAAAACCCCAAAAATTGGATTAACAACAAGGATTCGGGACTACCAACTCCCGTCCAATGATTGATGCTCTAGCGAGATTAATCTACTTGAAGTATTAAATTGAATTGTATAATTGTATCTTTTCAAGTTCGAAAGAATTGAAAAGAAAATACGTCTTTGTGGTTGAGAAACGATTAGATGTACGAAAGAATTCAATTACTTCGTGTTTTGCATATGAAATGAATCCATTGAAACTCTAACCCAAGGTTGTTCATGAAGCCATGGAGAACACATCCCTAGCTCATCTCTAATATTGATTTTTACTCGTAAAAGTTGTTGTTTGTTATGTGAAGTATTCAAAGAAGCAATCAAATAATAATCCGTACAAATCCCCCCCATTACCGGAAACTATTGATTACTAGTCACCTAAATTACTAACGACTTAATTTGCACCTTATTCCCTGTGGGATCGACCCCAACCTTTGTTGGATTCTATATTTGACAACGACTGCTTACGCTTCTTAAGTGAGGTATAATTTGGGCGTTATCAAATTTTGGTGTCGTTGCCGGGGAATACGGTTGTTCATTAAGTCTGGTGTGTTTAGTTGACTCTTAGTCATACTTTCCTGCTTTTACTTTTATTTGTTATTTTTTATTATTACAGGGTACAGAGTTGTGCATGCCAAGTACCCGACACTCGGGTGAACCAATATTACCCTACGACCCCAAGCTTGCTAGAACTTTAAGGCAAAACATGAATGCACAACAACAAGAGGCAGCAAAACTCGTTGCAGCTCAGCAGGCCCAACAATACTTGAATGTTGATGATATTGAGGATGATGTTGCGTTGGATGATGAGGTTGCAGTGGGTGATGGTAGAACGGTGGATAATGTTAATAATAATGCTCCTTCCGATCAAAGGCCGCAACTTAGAGGTAGAGGTCGACAGCAGCCAAGGCACTTTGCTTTAGATGATGATGAGGACCTTGACTTAGATAGAGTTGGTGCTACGGGCGCCATTATTCTTCCTCCATTAGTACAGGGTGCTAAGCTTAATATCACCAGCACAATGATCCATTTGTTAAATCTGAAGGGGCTGTTTAGAGGTGTAGCTGGTGATGACCCCAACAGGCATCTGATGAACTTTGTAGGCATCTGCAAATCCTTTGAATTGCCGGGTGTAAGTCAAACGGTTATCAGGCTAAGGTTGCTCCCGTTGTCTCTGTCTGATGAGGCAACACTATGGTTGACTGAGCTAACTCCGAATTCTATAACAACCTGGGGTGAGTTGAAAGGAGATTTCCTAGAAAGGTTATTTCCTCCCTCCAGAATGTTACAGTTGAGGGACGAGATTAGTAATTTCCGACAGCAACTGCACGAGGCCCTGCATGAAACCTGGTTGAGGTTTAAAAAGAAGTTGACCCAGTGCCCGGACCACCAGCTGATAGATGGGTTTTTGATGCAAATATTCTACAGGTCATTGAACTCAACTACCAGGCCAACGCTTGATAACGCGACCGGTGGAGCATTCATGGGGCTCACCTTTATTGATGACACCAATATTCTGGACCAGCTCACCAAAACAAACAGAGCCTGGCATACCCGAGATTCATAGGTAGCTGCTAGTAATTATACTACGGGTATGTCAGCTGAGCAGCACAGAAAAGATGAAGAGCGGGACCAAGACATGGCCCATTTAAAGACACAAATGAACCTGTTGACTAAACACTTGTTGTCAGGTGGAATTGAGAAGGTAAAAGTTGTAGGTGCACATGGTAGAGCAACAGAGGCAGAATCTGATGAAGAAGCTAATTACTTGGGGGGTTTCCAGGCTTATGGCCAAGGAAACCAAGGCCGAAAAAATTACTATGAAAAGTCGGGTTATAAGAGTCGAGAGCAAGGTGATTGGAGGAGCAAAGATGACAGAGCTGGATTGTATATACCACCTGGGAATCGTGACAAAACTAGCAATGAGTCAGGGACGTCCAAACTGGAGAATATGATGGCTAAGATGTTGTTGAAGGTAGAATCGACTGACTCCGGGGTGAAGGAGATGAGGTATGAATTATCAACAATGAGTCAGTTGGTGGATTCACATTCCACCTCGATCAAGCAGTTAGAGCAACAAATGAGTCAAATCTCGGCGTCCCTAAATCAAAGGAAGACAGGTACCTTGCTGAGTGACACTATTCAAAACACGAGGAATGACGGAAGTTGTATGGCTATCTGTACAAGGAGTGGAAAAGTCTTGTACGACCCACCCCCATTGATTCAGCCGCAAGAAAAAAGTGCAGAAGATGAGAATGAGAGGTTAGGTAATGACTTGGGCACTAATAATTCTCCGAAAGTAGGTGCTGAAAAATCTAATGTGGAAAAAGATTCTGAGCCTGTGATTGAAGAAAAAGGCAAGGAAGTTGAAAAACTTCCAACTATGATGCCTAGGCCACCTCCTCCTTTCCCACAATGGTTGAAGAAAAAAGTGGAAGATGGCAAGTTCCACAAGTTCATGACCATGCTCAAGCAGATATCAGTGAACATCCCACTGGTGGACGCTCTTGAGCAAATGCCCGGATATGCCAAGTTCATGAAGGACTTGATTTCCAAGAAGAGGTCAATGAGCTTTGAACCAGAAGATAACCTCCACCACTGCAGTGCAATTTCTTCGAGATCGTTAGGTCAAAAGAAGGAAAATCCAGGTGCTTTTACTGTCCCATGTACAATTGGGAAATTCAATTTTGAAAAAGCCTTATGTGTTCTTGGTGCTAGCATCAACCTGATGCCGCTAACAGTCTATAAGAATTTGGGCTTAGGAGCCCCCAAACCAACCACCATGAGGGTGTTAATGGCCGACCGTTCAGTAAAACGACCAGTGGGAATATTGTATGACGTACTAGTAAAGATTGGCAAGTTTATATTCCCAGTTGACTTTGTGATCTTGGATTGCAAAGTGGACTTTGAAGTTCCCATAATTTTGGGACGACCATTGTTAGCCACTGCAAGAGTGTTGGTCGATATGGAAAGAAATGAACTGACATTTAGACTGAATAATGAATTAGTCAAGTTCGATGTGTGCAAATCGCTAAAACCACCGAGAGACATGAGGGTGGTCTCGGTTATCAATGTTATCGATGAAGCCCCTATAGATGTGCATCTTGAGGAGAAGGGTGTTGTTGAGACCCTAGCTGTTGTGAGGATGATGTTGGAATCGAAAGAAGAGAAACGTGTAGAAGAAAGCGGTGAGAACAAATCAAGGAAAAGAAAACACCGCAAGAGAACCAATAAAGAAAATGAGTTAGAAAGAGTAAAGAAGTTGTCTCGAATAGCTGAGGAGTCGATAAAAGAGGAAGTTGGAGCTCAACAGGATGATGTCGCTTGCACCTATTCCAGAGATTGCTCCTGCTTTGGAGACCCTGGCGGTCTCCAACATCATACCAGATTCTGAGGCCTAAGGGCTTCACAGGTACTCCTTTCTCTCACAGTTTAGTTTTCATATATGTACATTGGGGACAATGCATGAAGTTAAGTTGAGGATGTTGGGATACCTGTGAGTCTATCACCACCGAGGGTTTTTATTGTCGTGTTTCTTTTCCCTCGATGTGCTATCTAGTAGAACCGACATGTTTAGGTTATTCGTTTTAATTTTGTTTGTGTTGTGTTATGGTGTCTATAGCAAGCATGACTTTTTGCAAGTTGAACTAAAAAGGAGCCCCCTCCGAAAAATGTTGAATTTGTACTTATGTTTGAACTGGTTAACTGTTCTGGATCCCTGAATGTCATTGTGTGGTTGTGATTGTAATAATTATGCTTTATCCGAGCTGTTGTTTTGATAGTTGGTAGTGGTATGGTTTCTTGGTGCCAAGTGTGTGTGAGCTTATTGTTATAAACTCTTATTCTGTGCATGCATCTAGAACTTGCCCGGCCTATTTTGTTAAGTTTAAAGTTAGTTTCTTAGGAAAGGATCACATACCCTTTTTTTGAGTGCATTCCACTTAGCCTAAAATACCATCCAAATGTAAATAACCCCTTTGATCCCTGTTTGAGCCAAAGTTGACTTGGTTCTTCTGATAACCTCTTACCTTTCTCTTTTAATTTTGAGTCTCTATTTTGGCCCTGGTCCCTCCTTGGACATCGTGCACCTGAACTCAGGCAATTAGCCTAAGTTGAGGGTGTCTATTGTAGAGGTACATGATAAGAAAAATGGGGTTGTTCTTAATTGGTTGTTGTTGGGATAGAAAGTGCAGGTGTGTGCCAAATGAAAAGACAAAAAAGAACTGAAAAAAAGAGTGAAAAAGAAAGAAAAAAAGTTATCAAGTTAAAAAGGCCACACTTGTAGCAAGAAATAAGGAAATTAAAGGTGATTAAGAGTGGATGAAAAAAGGTTGAATGGAAATAATAGGTCGATGATTACAAGGAGGGTTTAGTCACTATTCCCCAAATGTATCCTACCTGCACCCGAAGCCTCATTACAAGCCAAAACAAGTCCTGTAGTGATCCTGAGCGGCTTTCTGAAAAACTAAAATAAAATAGCAAGGGCAAGCTTATGGCATTGCATGTGCATTATTTGAAATCATTTGTGAGTGTGAGCGCCTTACCTAGTCATAAATCTTGCATGTGGGACTTCTTTGTGGTGAGGGCACAAGGATTTCTGTATTATCTACTGACTATCGGGATAACTGTTGTGTGTGTATGTAGAATATTTTATCTTATCGTAATGACATGTTTGGATCCTTACAAGTTAACTTTTCATACATTTGTGTAGCACCGGGGAAGCTTGATTTAAATTGAATAAACTATTGAATGGCCATGGTTTGCTAGAGACATGATTTTGTTTTCTTAGTTGAGTCGTCTATTTTGGTCTTGTGTCATGTTGCTTGAGGACAAGCGAACATTCTAAGTTGAGGGTGTTGATGTGCCGGTATTTTACGACACATTTTACTCCTTTGACCAAAGAATAGACGTAAGTTTTCAAGATTATCTTATGCAAATTTATGTGTTTGGTTGTGTTTCAGGAAAGATAGACTTAAAGCACAAAGAGAGCTTAGTTGGGCCAAAAACGAGATATTTTGCTGATCGTTGTGACTAAAAATAGACCGTGGTGACTAACCGTCAAGTCAACTAGTCAAGATTCTAGCAAGTCGCCACAGACTGGACGACTTACAAAGATTTCTCAGCAAGTCATCACAGGCTCGACGACTTACAGAAATTTCTCTGCAAGTCGTCACTGGCTGGACGACTTACAAAAATTTCTCTGCAAGTCGTCACTGGCTGGACGACTTACCAGAAGACAGAAAATTTTTGTGAGTTACAACGGTCAAGGAAACGGTCCGTTGTTGACCAAAACGGACCGTTCCAGAAACTGTTAAAATCGATAAGTTACAACGGCCAAGAAAATGGTCCGTTGTGGACCAAAATGGACCATTTTAGAGTCCATTTTCTGGACGCGATTTTTCTTTCCTGGACAAATTCGGATTTAATTTCTAATTGCCTATAAATAGGACTCTTAGGGTATTTTTCTAGAACCTTTTTTCAGCGTATTTTTGAATACTTTTCAGTGCAAAAACATCCAACATACGTTACTATATTGTGCTCTTACTTTTGGGAATTTTTGCTCAAGTTTTATTGGAGAATTGAAGTAAGTTTTCATATATTGTAAGAAATTCTATTCTATTATGAATATCGTTGCTATTTCTTCTTTATCCATGAGTAGCTAAATTCCCCACAACTAGGGTTGTGGGATCCATGACAAAAGTAGTAATCTAGGTTACGTGTGACAATAAGTTCGGATTATATGCATCGTACGTTGTTAATCCTACATTTTTATCATTTTCTAATGGTTGCAAACATTAGAACAAGTCTAGGTTTGATTAGCTTGAACAAAGGAATTAAAACCCGGAAAATTAGATTAACAACAAGGATTCGGGACTACCAACTCCCGTCTAATGATTGATGCTCTAGCGAGATTAATCTACTTGAAGTATTAAATTGAATTGTATAATTGTATCTTTTCAAGTTCGAAAGAATTGAAAAGAAAATACGTCTTTGTGGTTGAGAAACGATTAGATGTACGAAAGAATTCAATTACTTCGTGTTTTGCATATGAAATGAATCCATTGAAACTCTAACCCAAGGTTGTTCACGAAGCCATGGTGAACACATCCCTAGTTCATCTCTAATATTGATTTTTACTCGTAAAAGTTGTTGTTTATTACGTGAAGTATTCAAAGAAGCAATCAAAGAATAATCAGTAAAAATCCCCTCCATTACCGAAAACTATTGATTACTAGTCACTTAAATTACTAACGACTTAATTTGCACCTTATTCCCTGTGGGATCGCCTCCAACCTTTGTTGGGTTCTATATTTGACAACGATCGCTTACGCTTCTTAAGTGAGGTATAATTTGGGCGTTATCAATTTGTCGAAACAATTACCTTTTGTTCCTTAGGACAGTAAAATAAACCACCCTTCGTTCCTTTTGGGTATCCAATAAAAATGCACACTTATGTTCTAGATTCTAATTTGTCAGTTTTTCCTTTTAGCACGTGTGCTGGACATACCCAAACTCGAATATGCCGTAGAGTAGGCTTACGCCCACTCCACAATTCAATTGGGGTTGAAGGTACTGATTTTGAAGGAACCATGTTTAGAACATAATTTGTTGTTTCTAGTGCATACCCCCAAAAGGAAGAAGGCAAGTCTGAATAACTTAACATCGATCGAACCATGTCCATAAGAGTTCTATTTCTTCTTTCTGCTACACCATTTTGTTGTGGTGTTCCTGGAGCAGAATATTGAGAGGTAATTCCTGATTCTGACAAGTATTTTATGAATTCTGAAGAAAGGTATTCACCACCACGATCAGATCGTAATGTTTGGATCTATTTATTATGTCATTTTTTCGTTTCCATCTTAAATTCTTTGAATTTTTTAAAGTATTCAGATTTACGGTGCAATAAATAAATATATCCATATTTTGAGTAATCATCTGTGAAAGTCACAAAATACTCAAAATCACCCCTTGCTTGTATATTCATTGGACCACACAAGTCAGAATGAATTAGTTCTAACTTATCTCCGGCTCTATTTCCTTTTGAAGGAAAGGGTCTCTTAGTCATTTTTCCTTCTAAACAGGATTCACATGTTGGAAGTGCCTCCACTTTTAATGAACTCAAAGGTCCATCAGAAACCAATCGTGAAATCCGATTTAAATTAATATGACCTAGACGTAAATACCACAAATAAGTTTCACTCAATTTTGAAATATGTTTTCTCTTAAGTGATCTATTAACGTTGTTTAGTTCGGTTTGTTGTAACATATTATGAGAAACTTCAAATACAAGAAGATCATGTATTCTAGGAGCTTTATAAATAAAACGTCTATTAAACTTAATAACAGCACAGTTATTAGCAAAATAAACATTGTAGCCAGCATCCATCAATTTAGAAACATAAAGCAAATTCCTTCTTATAGAAGGTACAAACAAAATGTCTTTTAAAAACAGAATTCTAGAATCACTAAACGAAAATGAAATATTCCCTAAAGCTAAGGCTGGTGCTGGATCTCCATTGGCTTGAAACACGCAAACCTCATTCTCACTTAGCCACCACGTTTTCTGAAACCCCTGCAAAGAAGTGCAGACATGATTAGTGGCTCCCGAATCTTTAGCCCATAGTTGGGTAGAGACAGATGCTAAAATAGTTTCAACGAAATTTAAATAAGAAATACCTTGTTTGTTCACCTTGGCTAGGTAGCCAGGGCATTGCTTCTTGTGGTGACCAGGCTTCTTGTAGTGAAAGCACTTGCCTTTCGGCTTAGCTACACCACCATTAGCACCATGTGCAACTCTAGGGGCCTGAACCTTTCGGGGCTTCTTCTTTTTCTGACCGCCTCTCGGCTTAGAAGACGAAGGTTTGTCAACCATAAATGCCACAGGGGGAGTTTGCTGCTTGATTATCGTCTTAGCCGCTTGTAGCTCATTCAACAATTTCGCAAGGGACAAATCCATTTTGTTCATGTTGTAGTTCAAGCGAAATTGCTGAAAGCTTTCAGGCAGAGTCTGTAGGACCATCTCAATTTGAGATTCCTTGTCAATCACAACACCAAGTATCTCCAGCTCGTTCAAAAGACTCATCATCTTAAGAACGTGCTCCCTGACCGATGAACCTTCAGGCATCTTAGTGTTTAAGAAGGCCTTCATGGCTATCTGCTTTGTAGCACGATTTTGCTCTCCGAACATCTCTTTGAGAGATTCAAGCATATCGAAAGCAGAAGTCATGGACTGATGCTTGTCATGCCCTATTTTTTACCAAGATTATATAAAGCACAACTTATGGACTCTAAAAGAATTTTTATTATGTACAGAGTCGCCACCCAATTTTTAAGGAAAATAAGGAAACCTATTTTTTATTATTGACATGTATGACTCGTATTTTAATCTGCGAAAAACTATTTGAGATTCTAGGTAAGGGTTCAAGTTATTCCGAAGGGAAGGTGTTAGGCATCCTTCGGGATCCACAAATGTGGTACCTGACTAAACTTAATTTTTAAAGAGAGAGGAAGTAAAACATCATTTTGTAAAAAAGTATAAATATGAACAGTAGAAAATATATGTATACAAGTTTAAAATATGTGCCTAAGAGTATGAAAAATGTACTTTTATATGTATGAGAAAATTTATATGTATGAAAATTTATATGTAAGAAAGTATACAAAAGAGTGTAACAGAATGTATATTGTTAATATGAAAAGTATGTAAATATAAGTAGATACTATTACGAAATATATATAAAGAAAATGTGTAAGTAATGTATGTTAAATACATTGAGCAAAGAATGTAAAAGGAGCATTGAAAAGATTGTATAATAATTACATCGATTGACTTGCGTTTTTTCATTATGTAAATATTGTTTCACTTTTGCAAGAAAAAATGAGTTTAAGAATGAGAAAGGAATATTAGTTTAAAAGTGTTTTTAACAAAAGAATGTGTAAAAGGATTATTTGTAAAGTTTAAGTAAACTAATTAGAAGGAAAAGAAAAGAAAAGACGTCCTAATGTTTGCGTAACGTAAAAATATGAATTAATTAACTTAAGTATCTAAGTTAAATTAATTTGTTTATAAAAGTATTTACGACTTAAAGTTTTGCCTAAGCGCGTAAAATAGATAAGTAAATAAATGGACACTCCCACCCGACACCCCAAAAGTAAAGTTTTCACTATATTTTAGTTTTTGTACAATTACAAGAGTTACAAGGATATAAATAAAGCAATGAATTTTGGGGAGATCTTCAAACTCCTTTTAATTATCGTCTTCGGGAAGCATCCTCACGTACCTGTATAAACACTTAGTAAAAATATTAATAACAAATAAATATTTACCAAAATAAGTCAAGAAATACATATATGTATGTAAATATAAGAAAATAGAATTTTATTGTAGTATGGGCTCAGATATGTAGTTGTATTAAGTTTTAGATACGCCATGACTGCGAAGCATCGGTTGGCCACCCGAGATCACCTCGCCAAGATGCGGATCATAAAACTTTTTATTTCGTCTTGTAATAACAAGATTTCGTCATCGCCCAAACTTATTTTTTCGCTACGTATGTATATATGTATCCGTCTTTTTTATTGTGGAGGCCTCAAAAATCGACGGGAGTTTTTTCATTGGCCAATGCAGTGTAGTATTTGTTCGATATCAGTGTAATATCAAAAATAGTAAAGAGCAAGGACAAAATCGTCCAAACAGCCCCCCAAAAAAATCGACTAAACAGTAGCGAGCAAGATCATCTCCGGAGTGAATTTTTGGGTCAAAATCGACACAAAATTAGCCAAAACAGTCCGGAAAATAGCAACAAAATACTACAGCAGCAACACAAGCAGCGGAAAAATTAAAAGCAATGCCCGAAACATGTAAACGAACCCCGACAAAAAATGGAGTTTTGCTGGAGAATGAACAACTCCGGCCAGATCTGTGCAAGTCAAACACATAATATATAAAACTAGTAAAATTCAGTTCGACGGAAAAACGAAGCAGTGGTGGTCGTGGCGTTGCTTCAACAACTTTCGCCGGAGCAACGCCTGCTACATGGCGATTCTGGCCAGATCTGGCCGTTTTCAGCGTAACAAATATAACAGGGGGAGAGGGAAAGGGAAAGAGCAAGGGAGAGGTGCTGGCCGTGTGGTGGTGGCTCGCCGGTCATCACCTCCGGCGAGGCAGCGACGGAAAGGGGAGAGCGGGGAGAGAGGGAGCAGGCGTTGGTGGCGGTGGCTGCTCAGAAGCTCGCCGGTCATCACCTCCGGCGAGCCAGCAACGAAAGGGGGTTGGGGAGAGAGCAACGAGAGAGAGAGAATTTGGGGTAAGGGGCAGTGAAGAGAGAAAAGAAAAATCTCAAATTGTTGTGTGTGTAGTGTGTCTGTATATATTTTTTTTTTTTGTGTGTAGAATATGTGTGTATGTGTCTTGTTTGTTCCCCCCCTTTATTTATAATACAAAATATGCCCTCCCTTTATTCAAAAGATAATAACTTTTTACCCTTTATTCTTTGGTTATTATCTAATAGATTAATTACTCTATTAACCAATGTATAAAGTTTATTAACCGATGGACGATAGCCCTATTCAGTCATGTCAAATGTCACCTTTATTAAAGGTGACAAGACCTTGACTTGACTTTTTAACCAATGCACAAGGTTATTAACTAGAGGACGATAGCCGTATTCAGTCATGTCAAATGTCACCTTTATTAAAGATGACAAGACTCTGACTTGACTGATTTGTTGCTCTGCGTATTAGAATTAATTGCTCCGACCTCTTGTGCTTGCGGAATGTATTAGAGAATATAAATAATGTACAAAAATGTGTGCATTGGTATGTGCTTAAAAAATAAAATAAAATGTAATGTGTTTTAAATAATTGAAATTGTAGTATTTGTATTGTGTACGTGTGCGGATGACTGTAAAAAATATTGCGATTGTCAAAATTGTATAATGACAATAAATTGATAAAATCCTAATATTTACAAAATAAAGGATAATTATCAATAAATTGTGAGAAATAAAAATATATCAATAAATTGATAAAACTCCTAAAATAAGGATGATTATCAATAAATTATTATATTTCATGAAAAATGTGTAAAAAAATGTATTTTGTGCTGTTTAACGATCAGGAAACCTGAAGACGTTAATTTTAAGCACGGGGAGCCAAAATTGGGTGTCAACAATGCTGATGCTGCAAGACATTCGCTATAAAAGCAAGAATGTAGCACCTTGCCATCTCATCAGCCTTAACTCACTTATCATAAGCCTTTACCTGATCATCAGTCGCTTTTTCAGGTTTCTCAGGGCACTCTTCAACTAACACATACTTATAACCCTCAGCAGTAAGTACAATATCCAAATTTTATTTCCAGTCCACATAATTCGGGCCCTCTAACTTATTTTGGTTCAAGATGGAGGTTAAGGGAGTAAAAGATGCCATTGTTAATCTGAGATATGTTAAAAAAATCATTAAACATGCATTTAAATATAAACAAAACACATAAAGTACATATATTCATGCACATGAACAATTAGATTCGTTAGGGAAACTTAACTTTTTAAGCAAATATATGAGTTATGCACATATATTACCACATAAATTGAACAGAACCAACTCAGTTAGAGAGTAAACTGTTACTTTAAATAGGTTAATATCAGTAATAAATCACTGTACTATTAAACTAACATGTAACTCAGTTGGAGAGTTAATACAAGTA
This sequence comes from Jaltomata sinuosa, assembly GCA_003996215.1. Classification (NCBI taxonomy): domain Eukaryota; kingdom Viridiplantae; phylum Streptophyta; class Magnoliopsida; order Solanales; family Solanaceae; genus Jaltomata; species Jaltomata sinuosa. Next base: position 683,644 of record QJPP01000016.1, read on the forward strand.
ATCAAAAATCAGAGATTAAAATTACAATATATGCTATATGAAGCTTATCCGATAGGGAAGAATACCAATGTCAACATGTAAACTCATATATATACAATTATATTCCAATAAAAACCATAAGGAATGATCCCTAATATCACTGGAATTTAAAAAATAATTTTTTTTCTTCTGAAAATAGAAAACGGTCAAAAACCTACCTAAACAACCCCGAATGGCCAAAAAAGCACTTACGTCACAACATATCCATGAGTCTTGTTAATTGGGCCATTTTCGATGGACCAGCCAAATTTCAGCTCAATCGGAGTTAGTTAAAAAAAATTTGAAAACTCTAGTTGGCATAATTTGGCCTATCGGCCGGGCGTCGGCAAGGCATTGGGGCGGACGGCATCCAGCGGGCGCGCGCATTGACCATGCCAGCGCACACGTCGACCATGCCAACGCGCACGTAGGCCAGGCCAGCGCCTATGTGCCAGCCTTCAGCGCAACATATGCCAATGTTGGCCAGGCCAGCGCGCAATTTTTGGGCAACCATGGCAAGGGGCGCGCACGTCGGCCAGCCTCAGTGCGCGATGGCCTTGCCTGCAGCGCGTACCCCTTCAGCCAAATTTTTGCAGATTTCAATTCATATATCAAAAATAATATTTTTCAAATATATTTAAAATCAACAAACTAAATTCCAAAAATAATAACATGCTTACAATTGTTACTTTCTTAACCACCGATTCAGAATTATTTAAAACAAATAATTACAGATCCATAATCTATGTCAAGAAATTGTTGATTTTTAGTGTGCAGAAAAACAATAACAACAGATCCATGCTATAAACGGAATTACAGATTTCAATTCATGCTTATACGGTAAGAACAACATATTTAGTCATGCTCAAAACGTAATAAAATCATAAAAATCTTATGCATAATCAGTAATGACAGATTTCATATGCATACTAGTTTAACATACATTACTTAGTATATGTAGGTTGACTCGTGATACCAATTGCTTGAAATATGACAGCGGAAGCATTCACACATAATCACATAACCTATATAGAGATCTAGATAATGTAAATTCGTGAAAGGATTCACTAACCTGTTGAAGCTTTCACAAAGGTTGTCAAAGGCAGTAGTCTCCAGGTATGCAATCTTCTACTAAAACCAGACTAATTCGTTGAATTTCTTTCTTTTGACTTGTGTGGGCAAGTCAGATTTTGTGAAAAGTGAATAATTGAACCGTGAAGGTTCAACTCCCTTTTATCCATGTTTTTTCATAACTGAAAGTTAAAAACGTGAGAGACATTTTCTCCACCAAATCTGCACGTATCTTGGGAGAGTTATCTCCTCCCAAAATGTGTATATTAAATAAAATTAAATTATTCCAAAAGTCCAGTAAAACTATTAAATTACTGCTTCTAGAATGTTTTAATTTTCTTTTCCATAAAATTTATTTAATTAATCTGGTATAGTAGGGACCACAGATTTAATAATAGAGGCTTTCAATTATCGTATTAATTCATAAATTAATTAAATTAATCCTACCATAATAAATTACGGATTATTCCACTAAAAATCCATAATTGCACTCCTCGGTTTAATTTTGAAATCCAACATTAAATCTTATTTAACTCCCCATGTTAGAATTACCGATACCAATCAATTAAATTAAATCTCTGATAATCTAATTCATTGATTAACTTAATCCTTTATTACTATGCTTAATTTATTTCATGTGACGGATATATATAATCCACCTGCAGGGTTTTCACATGGAAACTTATAAGCAATCATAAAGGGGTATCATTAATCTCAAGGTCGAGACATGGATTCTATCAACTAATTATTATTTCACTAATGTGATTTATTGCCGTCCAATCTATCAGGAATATATTGACCCACGATAGGATCTCACCTTTTGACAGATCAAAATGATAAATAAATTACATTGATCATAATAATTATATCAAGATTAAGAGTATAAGTTCATTTAATGATTCTAGAGAAGGTGTTATATAAATACTCAGAAATTAAACAAGCTTATCTTCTTGGTCCGTTCAATACGCACGAATATCGTACTAGCACAAAAAGTTGGAATGGAACCACTCCCATAATCAAGATCAAATTATATCTAATCTTGTGCTACAATCATCAAGATGACTGTCCAACTTCATCTTTGATTGTGAACATATATTTATAACTTATAAGGACCGATAATTTTAATCTTCCGTGTATGAGCCAAATAACTCCATACACTAAATTATCTACTATATAAATAAAGGACACACATGTAGGCATAATGATCTATTTAATAGAAATTTTATCAAATCAAATAAATAAAAAAAATTAGTCTTTACATAATGATAAAAACATAATACTATAGCTAAACCACATGGTTAATAGTATATTCTAACAGCTTCGTACTTCAAAAAAATATTCCTAAGACTCGAACTTGACACCTCTGATTAAGGATAGAAGGATCATATATGTGCCACGGCCACCACAAGTCTTTGCTTACGTTGGTTAGGGACAGTACTACACTGCTGCAAAATTTGTACAGATTCCAAAGCAATTTATCAAAAATGAAAAATTATCAATCATATTCAGTGCCAGCGCCAAGCACATTAACAATACGAGATGAAATATTAAGCTAAAGCGATTCATTTCATATGCAAGGCACGATAGCCATACACTTAGTTTTTAAGAGGAATAAATATTCTATTGAAAGGAAATAAGTTTCTTGAAATTATCCGAACGCACAAAAACAATTGCCACATGAAGAGAAATTGTATCCCATTCATTGGCCATGATATTCAATTGATAATTGATACCATCAATAACAGAAACAATTCTTCCTCCCTCAACTCCTTTAAGCTCATAATTGTGTTTGGCCTTTTTGTTGTACTCATTCAAAGCAAAATTTGCAACTTCAATCACTTTAGGATTATTTGGATCCTTTATTGGCTCACCATCACTAAAAATAGAAAAAATCACTAGGATTAAGAACATTGTAAGGGAGAATGAGATAAATTTCAAAGCCATTTTTCTTTTATGAAGAAATTGTTAAATGAGTGATTACACTAATTGGTGTAAGTCTTTATTTATAGGAGAAAAGAATTTACTTGTCTAGGTGAAATGAGATAAGATCACAATTATAATTACTTGAGTTGTAACAGATTATGTTGTTTGTATTTATTGATGAAAATAAATTGCTACCTACCTGAGTAATCAACCGATAAAAATAAAGGGAATTCTTTTTACTAATTAAGGGAAATATGATACAATTCGAATAAATATTTTTTGCTATTTCATGTATATTCAATTAATTGATTAAATCTGATTTCCTCAATTGGGAACTAGATTTCCTATTATTTCATTAATTGTATCTTATTTCGATGATATTATTGGGTAACACCTATTATATGTTTCTTCATTTATTTTTTATTTTTATTTTTTTAAGAAAAAGGGGTAAGGGAAGGGGAAATGAAGGACGGGATCAAAATGGGGAGAGTTGAATCTTTACCATATATTTATACATAATAAAAAGATGTAAAACAAGATAACAAGTAACAAATTATTAACTACAAAGTCCGGAGTCTAAAGGATCACTTTTTCAAGAGAAAATACCAAATGGGACACAATATTTTAATTAAAAGAGACCAAAAGAAATAAAACGATGGACTGTCAGCGACTCATTCCCTTTCATTAACGTCCATTTAGTTACTTTTTTTTTGTCAAACATTGCTTGTCTTGTTAGTCGCTAAGCGACTTGCTAGTATTCTTTTTCAGCTGTTTGAATAATTTGTCATATGCATGCATAACAGTTGAATAAGAAAGTTAACTTGTTTTTTCTTTTTATTTTTTTCTCTCCCACCCACCCCCTTTTTCTTTTATTAAAGTTGTTATAATCCTCAAATTATATTCATTCATGTGATCATGTCAAATAAAGGGAAAGCAAAATGGGCTGCTAAATTAAATAATCGAGGAAAAATTACCTAATAGATTATGCTTCATAATTATATTATATTGCAGTATTTTTAAATAATTATAAAACATAGCTATATTTTTAATTTTATAGCATATATATTTGTCATGTCATATGCTACATAATCAACAACATTGTCAATAAGAAAACAAAGTAAAGATGATGATTTTTACTATCGCTACGAGAAATAAATTCTGAGTAATTATAAAATGATTTCATCACAAGTATTATTATGATGGTAACAATTAAGACAATATAAATGAATAATTGCTCATAGTCATCGACAAACAAATTTACCAAATTGATATGATACAATTTATTCAAACATTATATTCATTAAAATAATACAATACAATATAGCATAATATGAAATATATAATACTATACATTACACGTAACAACCATTCAAACAAGGTGTAATTTTGTCCTTAATATCTTTTACAATATTCATTTTTTTCTAAACTCCGAACTCATTAACTACGTGATTAAGAATGTATGTTATTGATAAGTAATAAACTGCTAATTAACCTCAATTTTAATTAGTTTATGTTTCATATAATCGGTTACTTCAGTACTGATTCGATCATCTTATTCGTTCTAACAAACAACTTATAATTTTGTAATCAAAATAATTACTTTATTATTATTTTTCAAACATTGAACAATGACACGCTTAATGATGCTTTGAACATCGATTCACTTTGCATAGATTGACGGCACAAAACCTTCCACTAACAGACGTTACTTTAAGATATGCCTAGGGGGATCCTTCTCTTAGTTTATTTATATCCAATTAATAACCATGAGTTTGATTTAGCTTCCTTTTATGATTGTAATAGTGTGCGTTTTTTTTCATCTGACGTCTAGTACTTGCTTTAGGGTTTCGACTAATTTAAATTCACGTTACGTCAGGTTCAATATTAGAGGGAGAAACAATTCATACCAGACTGTTCTTCATTTTTAGATAAGAGTGAAGGGATCTTATCCATCTTACCACAATTCTCGATGATTACCAAAATTTGTATAGTTCCAATGTGATTCATGCGACTTAAGCAAAAATAAAATATATCAACCATGTTTAGTATAGTCAAATGAATCAACAATAAGAGGCAAAACATAATTGTACGTACTCCTAATTCAAATAGTTTATTTCATGCACATACTTCTACTCACTTCAGTGTCCTTTCGTTTGCTTGTTGTATAGTATTTGTGTTGACCAATTCTAAATGATTATACATTTAATTTTTCGGAGAAAATCATTTATCAATTTTTTTTTGAGGATCCCAACGATTGGTGAAATGAGTCATAATTGCTACAAATCCACTTCCGCTATGGAGAAATCCGTAAATATACTATAGTTTTAGACAACAATTTTTTAAATTTTTTATATCTTTCTTGAATTTTATCAAGTCAAACAATGTCACATAAACTGTGACGATGAAGTATGCAGTAAAGTACAGCTAACCTAAAGCTTGGTCATGTGACATGTAGCGCTTGTTATTACTCCCTCCGTTTATCTTTACTTGTCCACTATACTAAAAATAGATGTCCAATAATACTTGTCCAATTTATGAAATCAAGAGATAATTTTACGCTTAGTTTCTAATTTACCCTTATCATTAATTATAAGTCATTTCCCTATTATATTTTGGGAAAAGGACATGGGCTGACCATTTTCAAAAGAAATAGTCCATGTTTGGGCTATTGGACAAAATAAGACCCTTTGGTCATTTTATTTCCTATTTGTAGCCATTAGTATAAGGGAGAAAAACCTATATATTCTATAGGAACTTTTACATAGATAATGTGTTATGAAAGCTTTATTACACTTTTTAAGGGTGCTTTGAATTTATTACGATTTATAGTCTATTATTACATTTAATAGCTGATGACTTAAATAGAGTATATTGTCTCTCTTCTTCTCCACTTTTCTTCTTCTTCTCCACATTTCTTTTTCTTCTTCTGTACTTCCCTTCTTCTCCACTTTTCTTCTTCTCCACTTTTCTTCTTCTCCTTCTCCATTCTCCAACATTTTTCACTATTTTTTCGATGAAATTCCACCACATCACCACCAAACAACCACTCCGTCACTGTACAGCTCCACCTCCCCACTCTTATTACAGATTTGAAAAATGCTTCGACGAAAAAAATAAAGCTTTGAGCTCCGACAAAAAAAAGCCATCACCACCCCTTTTATTCTCCACTCCTTCAATTTTTCAATTTTTTCGGGAGAAGTTCCAATGATCTAGACCCACAGTTTCTTTCAGATCTGAGACGAGATGGAGTGGTCTGATTTTTCGTTCATCGGAGCAGATTTTTTTTGGTGGAATAGAGACAGAGGAGCAATGTGGGTTAGCCGAGGTCTGATTGATTTTGGGGTGATCTGGGGTTGGAGTTTGCTGATTACAACAATGGTTGTTGATTGGTCAAAATTCATCGAAAAAAGGGAAGGAAGAGATGGGTCGGAGAAAAGGGCGGTAGTGGTACGATTGTTGTGGTGTTGCTCATTTTTTTGGAGAGGTAACTAGTTCGTGTGGCTGATTTGATTGCTCCAACAATTAGCTTCACCAGAGATGGAGTTGGAGTTGGAGAAAGATGGAGGAGAGAGGCGTGACAGTGGGTGGTGGTCGGAGAACGGGAAGAAGGAAAATTTTTGGTGGTGGTCTTGACGGAGTTTGCATTTAGTCGGAGATGACTTCTCCAGTAATGAATCGACTGTGTGGTGATGGTGGTGGTTTGATTTTGGGTTGGAGCTACTGGTAGTCTGATGGTGGTGGTGATTCACCGGAGAAGAAGAGCTAAAGTTTTTAAAAGTTGTATTACAACTGTATTAAATATTAATGATAGTTATAATACAACTCTAATTTGATTTTATACATTATTATGAATTTGATAGTTGTTGTTCCATAACATATATATATACATTTTTAACAATGTAAATTAATTTAAGTAGTACAAAATTTTTAAAATTCACATATAATACTTATAATATCTTTGTATTAAAAATATTTTAGTTATGTATTCACCACGTGCATTAAAACATGCTTATAATTGTATAATATATTGAACTCAAAATGTATTACAATGTTGTTTATTTTTCTCTCTTATTAATGATGCTAAAAATATATTATATCTGAATTTCAAACATTCAAATACTATTTAAATTAGCTTATGTGTTAATATATTAAAATTGTGTTAGAAATGTATTATATATGTATTTAACTTATTCTGCTATTTTTGGTAAGAAAAACAAGGCTATAATTTGTAAGAGTAAAAGCTATACTATAATCTGTAATAAATCTTTCATAACACATTATCTATGTAAAAAAGCCTATTCTATATTTGATAGAATATTACAATTTATACCACAAGATTTTAGTTTTCAATACCTACCATATATTTTCTTGCAACATCTACCAACTTAATAAATACAAAATAAAAAAGAAAAAAACAAAAAAAAACAAAAATAGAATAAAGAAAAATAAAGGCAGGTTCAACAAATTTCCTTAAAAAGGGCTTTAGGAGATCAATCAAGCCAACAATCTCTCATATATCTGATTTTTCCTTGTTTTATGCCTATTATATCTAGGATAATTTTCTCTTTAAAAAAAAAACAAATCAGTAATTTTTATTCATAACTTAAAATTGTAAAATTAATACTTGTTAAAGAAAAAGCTTGTGTTTTTGTATGAACTGTGTATAATTCTATCAAATGTAGATGCAATTTATTTATTGATTTAATGATATATTAAAACTGATTTCTTGTTATGGTTGTTGAAATATTCATGGGAATCTAGTGAGATATCATTTTCAAATATAGTAAGATAATATTATAAAGTAGTAACAAATTGTGTATATATTTTGGTGTCACACTGTATAAGAATTGATTTCTAGTTATGTTTGTTGAAAAATTCATGGAAATCAAGTGATATGCAATTTTATATAGTTAGATAGTATTATAAAGTAGTAACAAACTGTGTATAAATTTTAATTTCTTGTTGTATGATAAATGATTTCAAGTTATGTATTTTGAAATAGAAATGTGAATCAAGTGATATACAATTATGAAAATGGAGTGGAGATATGTTGTGGAAGAAAATGGAGAAAAAATCTCTGTTCAATGTATGTATACTATAGTCATTAAATTAATCAATGAATATTAGCATAGAGTGTCTTAGATAATATCACACAAAAATCACATTATATACTTGAAATTATTAATTTTGATTTGATATATTATAATCTATAATGAATTTTAGAAGAGAGAAAAAAAATATTAATGAATTGCAGAGAAAAAAGATTAATTTAGTTGAATAATGATAATTGTAAATCCCTAAATTTAAGTCTACTAATTCAACTAAAAAATAAAAATTGGATAAATAAAGAAATAAGACTAAGAGAGAGAAGAAAGATTTTATTTTGTAATTATCTTCCTTAATTACAATGATTTATTTAGTGGATCTCATTTTAGGTTTATTCCTTAATTAAGTAGCATTAAAAAAATCATAATTAAATACAATAAAAAAATAATAACTAATTTAGTATAATCTATAATAAATTTTAGAAGAGAGAAGAAAAATATTTATGAATTGCAGAGAAAAAAGATTAATTTAGTTGAATAATGATAATTGTAAATCCCTAAATTTAAGCCTACTAATTCAATTAAAAAATAAAATTTGGATAAATAAAGAAACAAGACTAAGAGAGAGAAGAAAGATTTTATTTTGTAATTATCTTCCTTAATTACAATGAGTTATTTAGTAGATCCATCTTAGATTTATTCTTTAATTAAGTAGCATTAAAAAAATCAGAATTAAATACAATAAAAAGAATAAATTAATTTTCAGATTCTGGTATGACTTGTAATTAAAAAGGTGTTTTAGTAATTAGGAAAAAAGTGATGTATTTGGTGTAATAAAGAGTCTTAAAGTATTATCTAGGATAATTTCTCTTAGTATAAATGATCCAAATTCGGTCTATTAAGCTCAATGTAGCAGCTTTTATTGACTTTCTATTTGCTTTTCTTTTTTATTTCTTTTTTCGTTGTTTTTTTATTTTATCTTTATTTTGTTTTATTCGTTGCTATTTTTTATTATTATTTTGCTGGTTTTTTATTATTTTTTTTTTGTTTTTTTTGTTGCTCTTTTTTATTTTTTATATAAAGTGTATGATAAATATATTAGTATATAATATCTTATTTTTTTGACAAGTTCTAATTAAGTTATACTTTACAATCAAATACAATTGTATAGCTATTGTATAAAATATGTATTTGTATAAGAGTTATATAAAAAAATGTATAGGATATAAAAAAACTATATAATTATTGTATAGAATGTATATATATGTATAAGATGTGTATAGAAATTGTATAAAATTAAATAACTATTTTGGTATAGTGAGTAACCGGGCTTTCTATAGGAACTGTATAGGATATGTATGATAAATATATTAGTATATAATATCTTATTTTTTTTGACAAGTTCTAATTAAGTTATACTTTACAATCAAATACAATTGTATATAAATTGTATAGTTATTGTATAAAATATGTATTTGTATAAGAGTTATATAAAAAAAATGTATAGGATATATAAAAACTGTATAATTATTGTATAGAATGTATATATATGAATAAGATGTGTATAGAAATTGTATAAAATTAAATAACTATTTTAGTATAGTGAATAACCGGGCTTTCTATAGGAACTGTATAGGATATGTATCAAAATTGTATAATTGTTGTATAGAATATGTATCTGTATAAGATTTCTATAGAAACTGTATAGGATATTTATCAAAACTGCATAATTATTGTTGTATAGAATTATTATAATTAACTGCATAACTATATAATTATTATATTATATGTATTTGTATAGAATGTGTATAGAAATGAGATTTTTACATAAACAAATTCTTTTAAATCTATTATTACCTTTTTAAGGGTGCTTTTATTTTATTACCATCCATAATTTATCTTTACTCTAAATAGCTCATTAGCTTTTAAGAGAAAACTATCACTACAACTCCGAGTAAATTGAACCCAAAAAAGCTGTTGGTTGGCCAGGAGCAGGGGAAGCCGGAAGGGAAAGGGCTAGGAACTGGAAGAGAAAGATTCGCCGGAAAATGAAACGGGAAAGGGAAAGTTGGCTTGGAGAAGACAATAATAGTAGTATGGTTGTTTGCAGTATGTTGTTCGTTTCGCCGAAGTGGTGAATAGTTTGGTTGCTCCGGCAATTAACTCCACCGGAAGTGGAGTTGGAGAAAAAATGAGGAGAAGGGCGTGATGGTGGGTGGCCGGTGGCCGGAGAACGAAAAGAGGGGGCTGTTTGGTGGTGGCCCTGGACAGAGTTCGAAGTTAACCAGAGATGGCTTCTCCAATAATGGATGGACTGCGTAGTGATAGTGGTGGTTTGTTGTTTGGTTGGTTGGAGCTACTGGTAGTCCGATGGTGATATAGTAGTGTTGATTCATCGGAGAAGAAGAGATGAAACTTTTAAAGTTGTATTACAACAGTATTAAATATAAAGGATAGTTGTAATACAATTCGAGTTCAATATTATATATTGTTATAAATTTGATAATTGTTATTCTAGAACATATATAATACATTTCTAACTACGTAAACTAATTTAAATAATACTGAGATATTTGAAATCAAGTATAATACTTATAATAAATTTGTATTAAAAATGTTTTAGTTATATATTTACCACGTGTATTAAATCATTCCTATAATATGTAGTATAATATGTTGAATTCAAAATGTATTACTATTGTTGTTTATTTTTTTCCTTATTAATGATGTTAAAATGTATTATACCTGAATTTCAAACATTCAAATTAATTTGTGTGTTAATACAATAAAATTGTGTTAGAAATGTATTATATATGTATTTAGCCGATTCTGCTATTTTTGGTAAGAAAAATAAGGTTATAATTTGTAAGAATAAAAGTTATATTATAATTCGTAAATTAGATCATATAATACATTATCTATGTAAAAAGGCCTATAAAAATTATATAATTATTGTATAAAATATATATTTGTATCTAGTATCAAAGATACATACATTTGCTATCAAATATGTACTTATTATATTTTTTTATTGTATTTAAAAAAACAAACTATTTTTTATATATGATGAATAAAAAAGAGCAGAAATTATAATATTACAAATTGCATTTGATTTTTTTTTAAAAAGGGCAATAATTAGAAGAGCAAAAAAAGTTTTTAAAAAGAGCAAAAAAAGTTTTTTAAAAAGGAGCAACGAAAATAAAAAAAAAAGAAAGAGGAAAAACACAGTTAAAAAAATAACTATATTTTTTTCTATAAAAAAAGAATTGCAATAAATATTTTTAAAAAAACCGTGAAAAAAGTTTTTTTTTAAAAAGACCGCAACAAAAAAAGAAGAGAAAAAGAACCGTGAAAAAACAAGTCAAAAAAGAAAAAGCGAGAATAAAAAATAATATTAAATCAATCAGTGAACATGTGAGTGGCTAAAATGTGGAAATATGATTCTTTGGCCAATTTCGGTGGAATTAATTTGGCTGAAGTGCCATATTTGTCCTTATTTTTCAAGACATTATATTTAAAGGGTGATATAGTAAAATTACTCTTTTATTTATAGTTTTTTAAGAAGTGTGCAAAGTCAATAGTGGATAAGTATTGTTGAACGGAGGGAGTACTCTTCTGTCTCCATTATTTCAGCACATTATGACAACATTAATTTATGACTGTGTGAAAAAAAATATGCTTAAATCGTGTGCACGTATATATACACAACGTTATATCAAAATTCATCTTGATACAAACAAAAAATTTGTGTATATATATATATTATGGGTGGGTTGGGGGGAGGGGTGCGTAATCTAAGTCTTGGGGGGGGGGGGGGCAGGCTAAAAACCCTCCAGGGACCTATCCCTCTTTCGCCACTAATTGCGTAGGTTAGGTTACTTTCTAATCGTGTTCGCACAATAAGCTATACATTCACTTTATATTGGTTTATTATATTATATCCTGAGTCTTTTTTGCCTTTTTAACGTAATAAAAGGTGAATGTTCATTCGTCAAGGCTCAACGTGATAATTACATTTGAGAAAAAGTAAAGATCGAGCGTCTGAGTCAGAAAATGACATAAATGAAAAATCTACGCTTGTAATCACGAGATAAGAGAATAATTCCATTCAAGTTATAATACCCAATATAATATATTGATTTATTATATTATATCCTGAGTCTTTTTTGCTTTTTTAACATAATAAAAGGGGAATGTTCATTCCTCAAGGCTCAACGTAATAATTACATTTGAGAAAAAATAAAGATCGAGCGTCTGAGTCAGAAAATGACACAAATAAAAAATCTACGCTTGTAATCACAAGATAAGAGAATAATTCTATTCAAGTTATAATACCCAAGGTATTTACGACAACATAAAATTCAATTAGCTAAAGTATTAAACTATACAAGTTAGCTTAACAAAACTCATCACACATGAAAATATGTATACATTTCCAATCACAAGTCAAAGGGATAGATTTGTATACGCGATTTAATTTTTCGGCGAAAGGTATTCGGATGACCACTCTTACTGGGCTGTGGCTCCGCCCCTGGGGATAGTTGAAGTTATTAACCTTCTATTTTCCAAAAAAATAAAAAAAATTACAATATTCCCTCTTCAATATTTATGGATTATATTATATTAATACAACATCTATATACGTGAATATGACGTACCAAGTCAACCACAATGTATAATAAACACACTCTCAAAACATTAATAGAAAACAATACTCTCATCATAATTATAATAGCCAAAGGCCTAATACATAAAACATGTTCAACAAGCTAATTCTTCCCAAAACACAACATTTATTAATACATAAATGATTAAAACATATTCAACAAGGTACAAATTAAATAGGATTAGTTTGAAACAAATCCTACTTGTCCTTGAGATTAATTATTCAAAACTATAATAACTTCCTTGAGCTTATGAAGAAGACTCAAATGGAAGTGAAAATGCCAAAGGATACAAGTTGCCCTAGAAAATTACCACAAAAGAATAAAATGGCAATTTCCTTACCGTGGGACTAAAAAGATAGCACCAGCTCCCTCCAGACGAACGTGCCTTTGAGTTGAGTCCGGCCACTCTTTTCATTAACTATCGAATTCGTGAAAATAAAAGTGCCTTGGGCCGCGTGCATGCCACCCCTTTGCCACCTGAGTTGGTGGCAAAGGGGTGGCTAGCTAGCTGCTCATCAAGAACTCAAACACAAAGGAAGAGTCTTAAGAGAGAGAGGTGGAAAGGAATGGAGGGTTTGATTAGGAAGGTTTGGCTTGTTGTTTATAGAGGCATGTGGACATCATGGTGTTGCTAGCTAGTTGAAAAAGAAAAAGTTCACACTCGGTGTTTATATCAAATTATCGTGCTATTTAGTTTATCATGGTGAAATGATAAAATTTAGGCGAGAATATGTATTTATTATAGAAATTATGAATATAGTGTTGCAGCACCGAGTTCATCTGAAACTAATAATTTCGACGCGAAACATAATTTTTTTTTATGACTGTGGTATTCGGGTCAGCTTTCACACACCTCGACTAATTGCACGAGATATCTACCACCTCCACCAGCAACATGTACTAGATAACTCTGTTCATTAAGGTTAGAACAGATGAGAAGAATCAGCTAGGTATTTTTTGTCTCTGCTAAAATTTGAACCAGAGACCTCATGATCCATAACCCATTTCATTGACCATTAGATCACACGGGTGCGACGCGAAACATAAATTTATAATGTGTATATAGAAATTCATTAAAATTTCAACAAATAACAATCATGTACCCATAATTCCAAAAACACAATAAATTTAAATCTTGAATTCGCCTCCGCGTGCTAATAATTTTATTTTGGTGTTGGTCAGGTGGGCAACAAAAGAGTGAATTGACTCGAGTGAGTGTGTGGTCACTTTTGGGTAAAGCAAGAGCAAAAGAAAGCAAGTTAAGCATCTTCCAAAGGATATGCCATTGGCACTTCCACTACTCCACATATGACATAACACATCTCAAATTTCTTCTAAATTATATTGCCACCCTGCACTTTTCCTAACTACTATATTAATTAATTGAATTTAATTCATGTATGTTGATAGGGTTGAGATTATTATTTTTACAAGGAAATTCGCAGTTGCTATTTTTCGAGTGTTAGGTAAACTCCAATCCGTTTCAATGTAATGTAATAGTCCGCAAATTACACTGGAAAAGTAAACCGCACTAGACAAGCCCCGTGAGACGAGCTCAACAGAGAAAGTACGCAGTTGATTTCGAACCTGAAACTCCTCATTTTGAAGATCATCTGCTCAATCAAAGGGTTGAGAATATTTATACACGGCTCAATTTTGACTTGTTGTAATAGGTTACTTGATTTATTTTTTCCAAGTTACTAATTAATTTCACTTGATATAATTAACATTCATTTGGAATTATTTTTTCAATGATCTAATAAAGTAAAAGTCCTTTAACATGCTACATGTTTGATTAATAATAGTATACTCTATATTATACTATCAATTGAAACTCAAAGTCATAAATAATTATACTGACATGGTTTATGTTGCAATTTTTTAAATTTTGTGACAGTCTTCCAAGGTGGGCTACCCATAACTAAGATCTAAATATTAGTTTTGTTCTGTACTAATTATTTTTATCTGAATAAAATATTAATGGTCTCTCAGGTGACATAAGCAGTGTAAATTAATCAAAGCTTGTTGTAGCATCAAATTTGCTTACGTAATGCTCTTTTTTGAGGAAGATCGATGACTCATATGTTTTAACCAATGGTTAATATATTGGTCAGAAAATCTAACCAATTTGTGTTAATTAGTCTGATGACATGTGCACAAAATAAAGAAGTCCCCAGAGGCCACACGTAGTTTGTTGTTTGGCGGTGTGTGTGTTGGGGGGAGGGGGGTGGTTTGGGGTTGAAATAAAAATAATCAGATGCAAAAGCTAATAATTGCAAATTATAAAGAAATTTTTACTAAAATAATATAATATTTAATTTAATTTTTGCATAATCTTTAACATGATTTGATCAAATGACTTACGTTGAGAAAATTAATATAAAATGTATTGGGAGAAAAATCAATCCCAAAAAAATAATCTTTTAAAGATTACATTGTTGATCCTGTTATTTTTGTAAGGTAAGAAAGAATTTTCTATTTAGAATAGTCCAGAACTTTTCTATAGTATATGAAAGAATCATTTTATATGAAGAACATCTTTTTAAAGTAAAACAAAATTACATCTAATCGGTTTATATTTAAAACATACGCCTAAACAATTGAAAGGTCCAAATATACCCTATCGAATGATTGAAATGACACATATTCTCAAATTTTAACATGTCCGGTGTAAATTTCATGAGTGAAATCTGAGAAAGACGATGTGTATGCATCCTTACTCCTACCTTGTGCAGTTAGAGAGACTGTTTCCGATAAGACTCACGTATACTCCTACTTTAAAAAATCATTAATGGAAGGGTCATATTTGTGAGAAAAGATAATCGTAGGGAATCATGGACCTAAACATAAATGAAGGGTAAATGCAAGACAAACTCAAAATTTAAGGGTATGGATAGACCTTTTTCTTGTAAATTTGATGCCAAACCAAAGTAGTCAATTAGACACAAGCATTTCTGTCTTCAATACACATTCTCAACTAGTAGAATGATTTTTGTTTTGGCAGTCATCAACACATTTTTTGCTAGTTATCGTCAAGTCAAGGACGTGATTCGTTCCCTGTTGAACCTTACCTTAGTCTCTGTTGAAAGTGCTGGACTAAGTTGTTATATATAATGTTCAATTTTGTCCAGTCTATCGAAAGAATCAAGATAACTTTTCTCCTGTGACTAAATTTACACAGCATATAATGTTATGCAGCCAAAACAGATGCTTTTTGCCTTTGCTTCACTTTCATGTATAAACCCTGCATTGAAAATCACAGTAACCAATTTATCACCCAGCTTAGAACAAGAAAAATAGCTAGCTGTCGAGCTGAGAATCTTACGTTTGTTGTATGAATAGTTGCTCCAGTAGTCATGCTAATATTTTGATTTGGAATCAACTCGAAGGAGAAGTTCTGTAAGAATATCGCGAGAGCTACTGTAGCTTCCAACAAGGCAAATTGATCACCAACGCATTTTCGTGGCCCTCCACTGAACGGGATGAATCTGCAACAAGTAAACATACGAATGGTAATCTTCTACTCAGACAAGCTGTGTATGAACTGATTGTAGAAAAACTAATGGCTGAAATGAGTACCTAAAGTCAGTATTCGTTTCGTTTGGGACGGGACCTTCCAACTCGAATCTTTCAGGATCAAATTCTTCTGCTCTATCCCATACCTGGAAAAAAAGGACAGCAAAGACAAATTATTTTATGTACTAGTGACTTAATAGATCTTACTGAGCAAGAGTTAAAGGATTAAGCAAGTCATTTGTCTGACATTTAAGTGGTGGATGCAAAAATTAAACAAAACAATTTCAAGGGATTATTCCAAAAAGCTTAACAGTAACAAGAAAAAGGTAGAAGATCAGAAAAAGCTCTTAGATTTTACCTCCGAAGAATGATGAATGTTATATACCGAAATCATTATATCTTGACCAGCATTGACCTTGTAATTTCCGGGGAGCACATCAGCAACTTGAGCTCTTCTGATTAGGACCTAATAAAAATAGTTCTCTAAAAATTCAGGTTATCAGAAGATAATGCATAACGATAAACTCCACAAGGAGAAGAACATTGGACAAACTTACAGGTGGATGTGGATAGAGTCGGAGTGACTCAGTTATGCACCGTGTCAAGAACTTGAGATTCTTCATGTCTTCATAGGTCGGAGAGCGTCCTCCCAAAACTCTGTCAACTTCTTCATGTGCTTTTTCCAAAGAGGAAGGGTCCTGCATCAAGAACATAAAATATGAGGGAACAGCAGGTTTTTTATAATCTGCAGAGTTTCCGTCACACACCATGTTTTACTGAATACAAGACTATGAATTATATATTTTTTTAAAAAATATGCTCACAGGATCGCAATTTTTTCTAAAGAAAGACCAAAACATATCCAAGAGGCAAACTAGAATGGAACAACTGGATTAGTAAAAAGGCGATGAAACCTGTTAAGAATTTCTTAGCAGAATAATGGTTGAAAGAGATGAAACATGATTAACATGTGTTACCATAAGTGACATCATGCAGGGCGTTTTAGCTAAGAACATACGGATAAAACAATTCGTAGTATTGTCCTTGGGTAAGAAAAAGCTCTTTAAATGGCATTTCTTTTAGTTGCCGAGTACCATATTTCACAGGCTTTTCTCTCTCTCTTTTTAAGATAAGTCACCATATGTCAAAGGCTAAGTCATTTTTTCTTCAAGTCATCATGTACTTTCTTGTGGATGGGGAGGAATTTAAGTCAGCATAAATGTTATAGAGACAGAACCCACAACAATTAGGTTGATTTCAAATAGGCCCCCCTCTGACAAGTCAAAAGAAGGAAAGAGGTTTAAAGAAATCTTTTCCAACTTACATGAATGAATGACAATGTCTGAAGATATGGTCGAAGACCAAGCTAAAGGGGTTGCCTTGCATGAATAATTTCTCACCCACTAAAGAACCATACTTTAGAATCAAATGCTAAAACCATGACTTTGACATAAAAACACAGAAGAGCGGGGTTATTTTCCAAGTGTACTTGTGTCAGTCGGTGAGTGTTTACCTCCAAAAAAGGCCATGTGCAATATTTTAAATGTAAAAGCATCCAAAAGGCTGAATTTCAGATGGCAAATACAACTAAAATATGCACCAAATCTTAAGAAAAATAGCAACTTTGCTTTTCTGCTGCACAGTTTATTGCTTTTATTCAAGTTGAAAAAAATATAGAATGATAAATTAAGAGGGAACTAAGGATTCAAGATGAAGGTCAATCAAAGATACCTTACTAAGCAGGTATGATGTCCAAGTCAAAACTGAACCTGTGGTTTCATGCCCAGCAACTAGCATAGATAGAAGGTCATCTCGAAGTTGTACACTTGAAACCTGAAATTCAGAAAGTTAACATGGACCGAGAATGCATAGTAAGCTAAATGTGCAGTATTTTGTCAATATGCAGTATTAGGCAAAACATGTACCGACTATGACTATGATTGCATGAGAACTTAAAACAGTGGCACTATCTCACATTAACATACCATAGATGATGCTATTTACAGTTTACTAAAAGAAGTTTAATTTTGAAGAAGTTTTGTAATCCATTAACAGAAAGGAAATTCTATCAGTTAAGTATCAAATGAGTTAACATCTTGGCCAACCTCCTCACGGCTAGCAAGCAAAAATCGAAGGATGCTTGGATCTCTATCATTCACGTACTCATCCTCATTAATCCTCTCACCCTCAGATTCTACAATCTCTCTGCACTTTGCAATGAGCTCTTCAACTGTTTGTCTGATTAATGAAACTGCATTTTCAGCCTTTATTTGTCGTGGGATGAACTTACATAAAGCTTTGATCTACAAAAACATGGATGATTTCAGTCAAAATTATCAGACAGATTAAGCTCGGCAAAAACCATTCAAGTATAGGAAGGACCTGCCTGCCAATATGGCAACAGATCAGTTGAACGGAGTTCTGCTTCTTTTAGTGCAGTGTAAACTGCATCAATAACTGGACTGTCAGTAGTAAGGGAGTCAAAATTGTAATTGAAGAGTGCAAGACCAATAACATCAAGTGTTAGTTGAGAAAACTTTGCCTCCATATTCACAGCAGAGCCAGAAATTGCATCAGGTAAAAGTTTCTCCACCATTCTCTCAGCACATCTGCAAAAGACCCGATCAACTATTACTGACAAGTACTTCTTGTGAAGAGATGGAACCACAGCCCTTCGCCTTGCCTATATCAAATTAGGCTTTTAAGCTCAAAACAATACATTGGTCACCATAATAATTTTACACTAGGGTACTGTACTTTCCATATATTATAAATACTAACAAATAAATCATTAGTTACATTCATCAATAGTAAACCACGGTTCACAGGAACTTCATATATCATTAGTTTATTACCAAACTAGAGGTTACCTTTGAACTTGACATTACATTAGTTTTTTACAAGAGTAGAGTTTAACAAGTGTGCTTCTCTTTGATGCTCTGTATGTATATATCACACATTAAACTAACAAATTACGACAATCCAAAGTAGCCAGAAAAGATGGGACATCTAGATTCCATATTAGCATTCACCAGTTAGAGTCCAAATTCCACATAAATAGAAGATACAACAGTATTGACCCTAATTACCAAACTAAAGCATCATAAGAGTTATCCTTTTATTTTAATAATCTACTAAAGGACTCTCATTTGCTTGGCATCAACTAAAATGGAACTGTCAAACTCTCTATTTAAGTTTAAACCACAAGATGTCATGCTGCAAAAATCAACAATATCAACTACTATGCGCCAGTCCAAACTTGTTGGGTGATTGGGCCGGTACTCTATATAAGTTCTATTCAATTTGGACCCATTTCATTCTAATACAAATTCATTTAACGCTGCATTATCCTTTAACACCAAGTCTGTCAACGCAATATCTACAAAATGTGCATGTGAAGGTGCATATTTCAACAACATCTACATTCTACACTCCTAAACTAGCTGGAGACTTGAAGTCGGCTATTTGAATCATCTATATCCACTCTGCTCTATTTGAGCCCATTTCATTACAAAACCAATCAAATTGCATAGCCTAACAATTTCTCTTGGGGGGTTTACATATACCCATAATTAGTGTTATAATTAAATTTGAGAAGAAAAAATCCATACTATTAACAAAACAAAACAAAAAATACTCCCTACGTTTCAATTTGTTTGTCTTACTTTCCTTTTTAGTCCGTTTCAAAAAACAATGTCTCTTTCCTTTTCAGCTCTTTAATTCTAACTTTTCACATGAGATATTCAAAACCACAAGATTAAACGACATTTTAATATATTCTGAGTATCTTAATTAGTTTAAGACCATAAGATTCAAAACCCTTTTTTTATGTTCTTAAATTCCGTGCAAAGTCAAACTAGACAAACTAATTGAAACTGAGGGTATAACCATGAAGTGATACACAAAAAAAAGGCAGGATAATTTACCGTCCAAAGAGGACCTTCAGCAATGGCAAACCCAGAACCAAACAAGAACTCAGAAACCTCTGCAACAAGCCCTTTACCATACTTGCCATAATTCTTCAAAACATGCTTAGCAATAGCAGGATCACTAACAATAACAAAATTCCTCGGCCCAGCAGCAAGTCGATAAATGGGTCCATACAAATTCATCCATCTAAACAAAGGAAGAAAAAGAGCACCACCTAAAAGTTCAGAAACATCATCAAGCTCAGCACTTGCAATGGGTATATTGGAATCATCATTTTTGGATAAAGTAAGTGACTTTGTAAGCTTAGTAAGCCAATCTGGGCTCACCCATGAAGTGGGCTTTGTGATAGGTGGCTTCTTGTTGTTATTGTTAATGGAGGATTTGATGGTGAATAGTGAGTTTTTTGGGTGGTGGGGGTAGGGGTAGGGGTGGGGGTGGGGGAGAAGAGAGAAGGAAGATATGGTGAGTGAAAATGGCATTGTAATGGGGAAGGAGAAGAAGGGTCAGCTAATCAAGAAGCAAAAAAAATTGGTGCTGTAGAGATATATGTATATCAGATATTCATGTGTTATACAAGAAATCTGTTATCCACATTATCATCTATTCGTACATAAAAAAGGGGTCGGTCAAACTAATGTACTACTCCTTCTTTCAATTTGATTGGTCTAATTTGACTTGACACCTTGTTAAAAAAAAAAAACTTTTGAAATTTGTGATACAAAATAATTCTTAAACATTTATGTGGTTGTAAATTATCTTATTAAGTATAAAAGGGGAATTTCAAAGTCAATTTTTTTCTAATTGTAGTCTGTAGAAAGTTGAATGAGACGGATTAAAAAGCAAAGTGTGCCACATAAAATGAGACGGACGGAGTAATATTTTTCCGAACATACTTTACTTGTCATGTTTTTTGTTTACACGCTCCTTAAAAAATCACTAACTAAAGTATAATTTGATTAAAATATCCTTATTTATTGTTCCTCAATATTTAATACTTCTTTCTTTTACACTGCATTAATATCTCTCCATATTTATGATTATATATAAAGATGAAAACAAACAATTAATTATACCTTGATTTTTAAAAATAACAACTATTTTAAATCATTTATTTTTACTAAGGACGATAACTAAAGTGGTCCGAAGAAAATACTCCCTTATCACAAATAACATAAAACACTTTCCCTTTTAGTTTGTCTAATCTAAAAGAAATATAACATATCCTTTTTTACAAACATTTAATAACGTTAATTTTATTTATATTAAATATCATTTATTAACAAAGGTTCACAAAGATGTATTCTAGTTAAAAATTTATTTATTTTAAAGGTAATTTTAAAATATCATAAAGTCTTTCCATATTCTTTAGATTTCGTGCTTAATCAAATTATATTACATAAATTAAGACCAAGGAAATGGTCTCGTTTGTTTAAATATTTTCATTTATTACATGATTTACCCTTTAAATGGATAACAACAATAATAACATACCTAGTGAAATTCCACAAATAGAATCTTGAGAGAATAGAGTGTACGCAAATCTTATCTCTATCTTGTGAAAGTAGAGAAACGATTTCTGACCCTTGGGTCGGGATGTAGTGAACGATTTGGAAGTGAGTTTTTTGGGTGAGAAGAGAGAAAGAAGATTTGGAATCACCTTAACCCTAGTTAGAAGTGTGTTCATTAGGATTTGGAGAAGGCTTTTCCATAGCCAAAGGCTGGAGAGAGACAATGGCAGTCATAAAGATGGGTAAATCTCCACCATGTCGCTGAAAGAGAGGAGAAAGTCATAGGTCTCGTTGTTGTACATTTGTTTATATTAAGATTTAAGCACTTATTTGATCTTAATATGTCTTAATCATTAATATCTTGAACAAAGTCTTGATATCTTTAAGAGATACTTTGTGTAGATATTTTTCACCACTACTTTATCCACAATCACAAGCCATTACCACTAACCATCTCTGTCATCACAACTATCACCACCACCATTATCAATCATCATTACTATCGCCAACCACTAGACCCGTCACCACCAACCATCTCTGTCATCACAACCATCACCGCTGTCAATCACTACTGTCAGTTGCTATCGCAGCTACTACCTCCACCAACCACCTCTGTCATCACAACCATCACTGACAACCACCATCGCCGCCAATCACTACTTTCAGTAGCTACCACAGCTACCATCTCCATCGTAATTATATCCATTGTCACAACTGCTACCACCATCACCACTACTTTCACTACCACTGTCAGCCACTACTGCCACTACCACAACAACGGTCCATCCTTAATGCCAAACACATCCACCATCACAACTAGCACTGCCGCCAACTACCGCCAACTCATCGTCAATCACCACACATTCTTCAGCCATCACTATCAACACGGATGACTACTAACATCAACCAACTTCACCATTACCATTATCAACCACCACCATCATTATTATGTCAGTCACTACAACACCAATCACCTCCACTATCACAATTATCACCACCATCATTACTAACCATTAAATTGTGCACATTCAAATATTAAAAAATAAATAGTTTTTAATTATTTAATATTCAGATCTAAAAATAACTTTTTAATCATTCAGATTCATATATTTTAATCTTAAAAAACAAAAAATAAATAAGGCCTAAATAACGTGGATGAATCAGAGCAAGTCATTCACACTAAATTACCAAAATTTCCCCACTATGGCACTATTCAACCGAGAACAACTCTTTCAATCAGGCTTATCTAGTGAAATGTTGGAAATACCTGCAAGCATGGCTGGCACCGGCACCGGTACCGGTACTTTCGGACCGGTATTAATCAGAATCGGACCGGTATCAGAGTAATCTTTCGTCGATTGGTCGAGAACCGGGACGGTACCGGTACCGATAGTACCGAGAATTTATCCCTTTTAGTCCCGGACCGGTATACCGGGTCCCGCTCTTTTTTTTTTAAATTTTTAATTAAATTAAAATTTGGTTATTTATAATTGAAAAAGTTTCAAAATATATAAGTTATTTTATGTTTCTTTTAAAAGTATAACTTAATAAATTAGACTTTTTTTAGAGTTTAAATTTTAAACTCTAAAAGTTTAAAACTTTAAATTTCAAATTTTAAACTCTTAAAAACTTTCAAGCTCTTAAGTCTTAAGTCTTAAAAGTTTAAATTTAAAATTTTAAACTATAACTAACTTAATAACTTACTTACTTAAGTTTGAAACTTTTTAAACTATATCAAACTTTCATTTGTTAAACTTTTTTAAATTTCAAATTGTAACTTAAGTTTGAAACATTTAAAAATTGAAATATATAAAAAGACTTGTATTAAATTGAAGACAATAATTAAAAAAATTTAAGGCGAATAGCCTATAATTTTATTCATAAAAATTAAATAATACAATTTATATTACAAATATTAGAAGATGACCTAATCTATGCAGCCACCTTCTAGGAAGGGTTCTGTTTGAATTAGGCCTCGAACTATCATACTAATATTTGAATCCTTGAAAATAGTCTTGACGTAGAGTTTCTAACAATTCTCTGCTAACATTTTCTGGAAGTGGTTGTTGTGTTTGATCCTCCAATGCATCCATGCCGTCTTCACTAGAATTTACCAAAATATTATCTATATCATATTCAAATTGGACAGGTAAACTAGGACGCCCATAATTCCTTCGCTCGGCATTGATCCAATCTCTAAATAATACCGATATCTCCAAGCTGTCTGATGCTAATGAATACCTATGCTCCCCAATTTGATATCTTGCTGCACTAAAAGCGCCCTCCGAAGCTACTGAAGATGCTTGAATATCTAGCAAATCTCGAACCACCGGTTGAAGTTTTGAAAATGACTTGCCGCGAGTCTTCCACCATTCCAAAAGTTGAGGTTTGCCTTGTGCATCCTTAATGCTTTCCATTCCCTGATTAAGATATTCATCAAAATCATTCCTTTCATTAGAAGTAAGACCAAGATAATTTTCCATCATATCATCAATATCATGTTCATTTGAATATCTACGCCTAGAACTTGAAGGTTCTACATTATGTACTTCATCATTTATTCTACTAGAATTATACAAATCATACAATTTTCTAGCTTCAATTCTTATGCTATCTTTAACATCGGACAAACTAGGTATTTTGTCCTCTTCGGCAACTTCGTCACCTTGGATACTTTGCTGATATATAATCTCTAAAATATCTAAATTTGAATATATTCTTTCAACCATTCGTGATGCACCTATTTCTATGTAAGTTGGGTTTAATAAATAAGCAGTTAAATAAATTTGAGGAATAGGAATAAAATATTTTCTAAATTTTTTAATCATTGCATTAATAGAATCTTTAAACCGTGGAATATTTTTGTATTGAAAAAATTTATCAGAAATAGCACATATATTTGGTAAAACTGAACAAATAGTTGGATAATAAAGTCCAGATATTTGTTTTGTAGCTAAATAAAAAACTTTTAAAAATTCTTTAAGTTCATATACTTCTTTCCAATCAGTGTCAGTAATTCTATAATCATTATCTGAATTGTGAGCATTCCAAAAAACTATTTGTAAATGCTTTTTATATTCATAAGCAACTTTAAGCATTTCATATAAAGAATTTCATCTAGTAGACACTGTTTTTGGAATTTTTCTAGGGGGAAGTTCTAATTCACGACACCGATTTTCAAACTCTACACGTCTAGACTTTACTTGACATTTAAAAATAAAATGGCATGCAGCTTCACATTTTATACAACCATTATTATACATTGCTATACCATCTCTAACAATTAAATTATATATGTGTGCAGAACACCTAATATGAAAACCGTCATTATAAATAGGGCAAATTATCGGTTTTAGTTTATCAACAACATTTGTATTATTAGAAGCATTATCAAGGGTGACACTAATTACTTTATTACAAATTTCATAAAATTGTAAAACATCTATAATAGTTTGAGCTATGTAACTACCGGTTTTCAACATTTCACAACATTTATAACCTAAAATTCTTTTTTGCACAATGACCAGTAATAGTGAAATAATCGTTACCATTAGGACTACGACCCATATCAGAAGTGATAGCCATTCTACAAGTATTATAATTAAATAAACAACGAAGATATTGTACATGTTGTCCTTGATAATCAAAAATAGCTTTTTTAATAGTATTTCTTGAAAAACCTGTGAAAGAAGGATTATACACTATTTGAATATAATGAACAAAATCGAATTTTCAGCAAAACTAAAAGGCAAGCCACAAAGAACAATCATTTTAGCTAATTCTTCAAGATCTCTTTCTCTACTATAACTGCGATGTGTACTAGGGCCAACAACATTAGAAGGGTTTAACTGTGTTTGGATCATGTTAGAGACCCCTACTCCTACATATGCATCGGGAAGGGGAGTACCATATTTTTTTTGCATCGGCTATAGCCTGAGTTTGCAAAAATTCATTTTTACAACATCCCATTAAATAATTTCTTAAATGTCCCGTCCCACCCGACTTTCCCGTAGTTTTATGATTCAAAATATATTTACATATTTTACAAATAGCTTGAGTTTTATCCTCACTTTGAGTCATAAATTGCCACACAACAGATTTTTTAGGACGTTCAGCCTTTGGCTTACCCCTAGTAGGATGTACAGGGGGAGTGGGAGTGGGAGCGGGAGCAGGAGTGGGACTAGTAGCCGTAGGCGGCTCTGTTTCATTATCATCATAAGTATCATTACCATCATATTCATTATCATATTCTACTTCTTCATCTAGTTCTTCATTAAAATTACCAAACCTTGTCTTTAAAAATTCATGATCTAATTGAGTATTGCTATCAATATTAAAAGGTGTTTCATCAACATGTGTAAAATTATTCGTATTTATTCTTAATTGAGGCTGTTGTCTAGTTTTAGATTTGGATTTAGAAGAACTACCGACTTTAGTTTTTCCGATTACTGCATTAGTCAACCTACCAAAAAGTATTTTTTTACCTTGACCGACATTTTTATCACCGGATTCCATATTAAAATATTAAAAGTAAGCAAATAAATAAATACAAAAATTAAATGCAAAAAAATAAATAAGTAAAGAGATGAAAATTGGAACGAATGTACCAAACGTCTGCGTAAAAACAGACGTGTATAACCAAAAGTAGAAATTGATAGATGAAACTTGAAACTTGAAAATTGCTCCAAAATAATCCAACAAATAAAATTAACAATTTAATAGAGACTATTAGAGAATAGAGAGTAGAAGAGTAGAAGATTGAGAGTTGAGAGAGTAGATGAAGAAGAAGAAATTTTGTGTAATAAATAATGAAGGGGTGGGGAGTTTTTATAGTTAAAATTTAGGACTAAAATATATTTTTAAAAACTTTGGGGTATTAAAAAAAGTTTGGGGGGTAGGGGGGTGTTTTGGCTGAAATAGCCATTGGGGCCGTTGCCAACGGCTAATCCAACGGCTATTTAATTTAAAAAAAATAATTTATTTTTTTGATTTTCCACCGGATCGAACCGGACCGGACCGGACCGATACCGGGACGGACCGGACCGGGACGATTCATTAATTTTGCCCCTTCCGTCCTGTTACCCCTATCGGCCAACCCCTACACCGGACGGAACCGGAGTCTACCGGACCGGGACAAACCAGAACCGGACTGGAACTGACCGGAACCGGACCGGTAACGAATCGGGACGGACCGGAACCGGTACCGGCACCTCCCGGTTCCGTTGCCGCTCTTACCCGCAAGTCATGAAGCAGGCGTGTTGACGGAGGGGAGCTTGCTTAGTCCCTCTTATATAATACTAGTAAAGGATTGTCCGTGCTAAGCACGAGCCCAATATTTAAATAATAAAATTAAAATTTATATATTATATTTGAAAGTTGAGGAATTTTTTTTTTTACGTTTTATGTCTCATTTTTTATATTCAATAAAAAAAAAATTAGGTTTGAATTTTAATAATTTATATCTCAATAATCAAAATGTATTTTTTATAATCATTTGATAGGTTTGAATAAATTCTACAATAAAATCTTAATAATCTATGTACAAATGAAATTAAATTAAAACAAAAATATTAACGAAAAATTATCAAAATGCTCCTAGATATTGAAGCAGGCATATAGTAGTAGTAGTAGGGAGAAGCTCGGACAT
This sequence comes from Jaltomata sinuosa, assembly GCA_003996215.1. Classification (NCBI taxonomy): domain Eukaryota; kingdom Viridiplantae; phylum Streptophyta; class Magnoliopsida; order Solanales; family Solanaceae; genus Jaltomata; species Jaltomata sinuosa. Next base: position 710,969 of record QJPP01000016.1, read on the forward strand.
AATTCTTGTAAAATCTTGCTTCGATGCAATACTAAATTTTGATTATTGATCTTAACTTTTTAAGTTGAAATATGAAAATTTGATTTTATGAAATTGTGATTTTTGAAATTTCAAATTATATTTGGACATGCATTTTACTTGGAATTTTTTAAAATTTTGGGAGTGAAAGTATCAAAAATGTCAATTTTAATTATTAAAAACTTGAAAATATTTGAAGATAAGCTTTTATACTGGCCCTTCCACTTTGATGTAGTTTTCATTTGCATTATGAATGAACATATCAAACAAAGGCGAATAGTATAAGCCCTTCTCCGGATAAATTTACAAAGTTAAACGCAAGCTAAAATTCAAATTCATATTTAGAATTATTTTTGATTTGGTTAATCTATTGTTGGTTAGTGAGGCTTTACAATAGGGAATCCTCCTTTTGACCGTTTCGAAATGGGAATTAAGGCTATTGCAGAAAAAGAATATCACAAATTAAATGCACTGTTGTGGGGAAGGAAACATAGCATTGAGTTGTTTGGTAGGATGTTAAGAATAGTACTAAATAGGATGTATTAGTAATGCTGAGATTATTTTTTATCCATTGTTTGGTTTGGTGTATTCAAGGCAGTTCTGTCTTTAACCATGCTTATCCATGTATTAATAACCCCAGTATTCCTAATACCATGGGTTGCTATGTATTAGTCATACGGGGGATAACTATACAAATGCCCCTCAAAGGGAGCGATTTTGCATTTTTGCCCTTCATAAGAAAGGTCTTACAAAAATAGTTTTCCTTGTTTTTATGTATAGAACAACTATTTTTTTGTCCCTCTATACCTCAAATATTTTAAACAACTCTCAATGCTCATTTGCCTCTCAACCTTTATATTTATTTCTTTTTCTCTTTTTTATTTTTTTATTTTTTTTATTTTTTATTTTTTCTTTTATCTTTTTATTTTTTATTTTTTTCTCAACCTTTATTTTTCTTTTATTTTTTGTTTTATTCTTTCTTCTACGTTCTTTTCTTTTTTCTCAATCTTTATTTTTTTCCTTTTCTCCTCTCAATTCTTTACCCCCTTCCTTTTTTTTTCTCAATCTTTATTTTTTCGTTTATTTTTTGTTTTGTCTTTTTTTTCTTCATTTTTTCCTTTTTTTCTCAATTTTTATTTTTTTCCTCTCAACTTTTATTTTTTTATTTTTTCTTTAATTTTTAATTTTTCTTCTCTTTTTTTAATCATTTTTTTCGACCTTTATTTTTTTTATGAGATGTTCTATAACTCTTGCTTTAGAGGCAAGACTTAGCCCAAGGACTTCCAAACAACAAATTACGTCCCATGAGCAAGACTTGACACTAGTACATTGTGTCTTGATTTGTGAGATGTTTTATAACACTTGCCTCAGAGGCAAGACTTAGCCCAAGGACTTCTCAAAAAATACAAGTTACGCTCCATGGGAAAAAGTTCATACTACTTCATTGTGTCATAATTTATGAGATACTCTATAACTCTTGCCTTAGAGGCAAGACTTAGCTCAAGGATTTTCAAACAACAAGTTATGCTCCACGAGCAAGACTTGACACTACCTCATTATGTCTTGATTTATGAGACATTCTATAACTCTTGCCTTAGAGACAAGACTTAGCCCAAGGACTTTCAAACAACAAGTTACGCCCCATGGGCAAGAGTTGACACTACCACATTGTGCTTGATTTATGAGATAACGCTTGCCTAAGAGGCAAGACTTAGCCCAAAGACTTCCAAATAACAAGTTACGCCCCATGGGCAAGAGTTGACACTACCACATTGTGTCTTGATTTATGCGATGCTCTATAACTCTTGCCTTATAGGCAAGACTTAGCTCAAAGACTTTCAAACAACAAGTTACGCCTCATTGGCAAGAGCTGACACTAGCACAGTGTGCCTTGATGATGAGATGCTCTATAACATTTGCCTTAGAGGCAAGACTTAGCCCAAAGGCCTCCCAAAAAACAAGTTATGCCTCATGGGCAAGAGTTAACACTACTTCATTGTATCTTAATCTATGAGATGCTATAACTCTTGCCTTAGAGGCAAGATTTAACTCAAAAATTTTCAAACAATAAGTTTTGCCCCACGAGCAAGGCTTGACACTACCTCATTGTGTCTTGATTTATGAGATGTTCTATAACATTTGCCTTAGAGGCAAGACTTGTTCCAAAGGACTTCCAAACAACAAAGCACGCCCTTAAGTTTATTTTGATTTCAAAGAAAGAAGATCCTCTTTGCGGATTATCCAATTTTTTGTTCATTAGCAAAAAATAATAGAGGTTAAGAAAAAAGAAAAAAAGAGAAAAGGAAAAAATAAAGATTAAAAAAAAGAAAAAAAGAAAAAAAAATAAACGAAAAAGAGAAAAAAAAGAATAAAAAAAAAAAAGGAAGCGAAAAAAAAAGAATCAAAAAAAAAGTTGAGAAAATAAAGAACAAAAAAAAAGTTGAGAGAAAAAGAAAAAAAGAAAAAAATAAAAATAAAGGTTGAGAAAAAAAAACGAGAATTTTAAAAAATTGAGAAAAAAGAAAAAAAATAAAAAAAAATAAAAAGATAAAAGAAAAAGGAAAAATGAAAATTAAAAGTTAAGAGACAAATGAACATGGAGAGTTGTGGTGTAGAGGGGTAAAAATGTATTTGTTCTATACATAAAAAAGAAGGAAGGTTATTCTTTAAAGACTTTTCTTATGGAGGCAAAAATTGAAGACCACTCACTTTTGGGGACACTCCATGTAATTTCCTGTGTTAAAAGGGAACGCGGCAAATCTATATTACTATAGTCTCACAATTCCTTTTTAGTTGTCATATATACTAAAAATAGTTATTTTAAATACTTATCAATTTAAAATATAAGAGAAAATTAATTTATTTTTTTAGTTTTGCCCTTAAAATTAATTATTCTAAAATTAAGAGGCACATAAATAGATAAAGATTAAAGAATTAATAAAGGATATATTAGTCAAATCACACTCCTAATTAATTTTTCTTAAGGGGTGTGCAAATCCCTATCCTGACAATTAAAAAGGAACTGAGGGAGTACTATTTTGACACTCAAAAAACACTATTATTTGTGGTAGTATTGTTCTGTTGCTATTTGTTGTTGTATTACTCTCTATTGTCTCATGTATCCCCATTGTATATTTTTCTGGATTATTTTTTGTTTTGAGCCGAGGGTCTATCGGAAATAGTCTCTCTACCTCATCTCTGAGGTAGTAGTACGGACTGCGTACACTCTGCCCTCCTCAGATCTCACTTTCTGGGAATACACTGGGTATGTTATTTTTGTAATTTTACCATTGCTTATTATCTATTAATCTTATTTTATCATTTACCCTATTTTTTCACAATAGCTTTATCTTGTACCCTATTTTTTTTTAAGTTTGCCTTTTAAATTACTCATGTGTGAAATTATGTAACGATAAAAAATAATATAATTTATTTAAATATTATATTTATAAAAATAATATAATATAATACAATACAATATGATACATTATGAAACGATACGTAATAACCGTCTGAACAGAGTGTTATATAAACCAGCCTTATTATTGTTGCCTATGAGACCAAAGCCAAAAGTCAGTAGACGTTCGTTTGCAAGCTTGATAAGGGGGGAGGGGGGGAACAAAGTTCTTGGAACATATTATTGGGCTTCGGCCCATTTTTTGGAGTTTCGTCAAGGTTTGGGTTTTAAGACTATGCAAAAGTGGGCTGTCAGTGAACTTTTAGGCTTATCCAAATGGTGATTCATTTTTACTTGTCCACTATATTAAAAATAGATGTTTAATAATATTTGTTTAATTTATGAAATCAAGAGATAATTTTACACTTAGTTCCTAGTTTATCTTTATCATTAATTATAGTCATTTTCCAATTATATTTTTCAAGACATTGTATTTATTATATTCAAAGGGTGATATGATAAAATTATCCTTCTATTTATAATTTCTTAAGAAGTGTGTAAAGTCAATAGTGGACAAGTAAAGATGAACTGAGAGAGTATTTTCTCTGTTTCATATTATTTGACTCTTGTTGACCTAATACATCCCTTAAGAAAACTTTAATTAGGAGTGTACTTTACCAAACTAACATCATTAATGATGTTTTTGAACTATGAATTTAACTACTACTCTCTCCGGACCACTTTACTTATCGTCCTTACTAAAAATAGATGGTCCAAAATAGTTGTCCTTTTAAAAAGTCAAGGTATAATTAGTTGTTTATTTTCACGTATACCTTAGTCCAAAATATGGAGAGATATTAATGTAGTGCAAAAGAGAGAAATATTAAATATTGAAGAGTAATAAATAAAGATAGTTTAGTCAAATTACACTCTAGTTAATGTTATTCTCAAGGGGCATGTAAATAAAAAATGTGACAAATAAAGTGGTTTGGAAGTCCATCGGTTTGTCCATTTTGGTATTTCTCCAAAAGAATTGTCCCTTTTGGCATTTTTGCTTCAAAAAGTGAATCTTTTGATTTCGGGCTCCATTAATTAATCCCCTTTTTAGCTTCCCTCAGGCTAATTAAGCTAGTATTTCACTAAAAAGAGTAGGGCGGCTTATCGGGCGGATCGGACGGATAATTACGCTTAACGATTTGGCTTATCGATTATCGATTTTAAAATATATTAATCCACTAGCCAATCAATAAAATATCGATTTATTCGGTAACGGATAAGCAATTATCGAATGATTATCCGGCGATGTATTGGCTCATTACAAGCAGAGTCCGAAATGACAAATGCCCTTCAAACTTCAAAGTACTTCACAACAACAATAATATAGTCAGAAGAAACAAAAGCTCAACAACAACAAGTGGTACAAATATTTTGTCTGCACTTAATATTATCCGAAAACATTTAATAATGTTGCTTTTTGCCAGTGACAAAAAAATTAGTAGTGCCAAAAACACTTAGCACTTGCCTCTCAAATGACATTCATCTAGTTGGAGCAATTTATGACCAAGAACATTTTCATGAGTATAATGATGTAACCAGACTTTCACAGGAAAATGCACACTGCACTTAGATACGAAAATCGAATTATTCTCTCCAAACCAAATAGTAAGCAATTCTGGACTCACCAACGATTGAAATTTGAGAATTTCCAAAGTCCAAAACAAAGTTGCTTTGTAGTTTGCTCTGCGGCAGAAGTGAAAATATTGCAAATGGGTCTTTATTTAGTCTTTACTCTTTAGGGGTTAATAGTTAATATATATAATAATATAATAAGAAAAAATGTTTAATGGGCTTTAGGGTTAGTTAATAATCACAACAGATACTTCTAAATGGGTCTTTAGCATTTAAGTTTAGGATTTATATTATATTATAACTAGTGAAGTAGGCCGCGTGAAGCGCGATCATTAATAAAATTAGTAAATTTAAATTTATAAAATTATTAAAGATAGGTAATATATTTATCTTTTTTTTTCTCTCATATGTTTGCCTTTTCCTCTCATTTCTTTTATCTAAAAAAATGTGTATTTCCTTCTTTTTAAAATATAAAAATTCAATGATTGTAATGATGATATCAATTAAAGCTGCTCTCATAATAAGGTTAGCTTTCATATACTGTTGCCAGAATACGGCGTGAATTTGAAACGACAAATTTTTTTCTTATTCTTATTTTACTCAAAATCATAAGATGATTTTTTTTTCTTATTCTCATTTTATTCAAAAGCCCTTTCTCCTTTCAAACACGTTGACACCAAATAGAGAATACAGATATCAACTAAATACTATGTTTCTTCCTCAATCAAATATGAAACTATCAAATAAAAAACAAATGTTTGTAATAAATAATATTAATAAAAAAAGAATAAAGAAAAATTGATATTGATATCATCGTTACATTCGTCATTAGTGATCTACTTATTCCAATTAAGAAAAGAAATACACATAACTAAAAAAATAATATAATGAATCACTTGGGAATGACAGTCGTTTTATTAGATCAATTCTTAATTAACATGAACGCTTGCCAAACTTGACCATCAACTATAGCTCATGAAATTTGACTGAAAGATATTATACAATCATTATAATCGTCATTTTAGTCTTAATGTATATGGGAGGATATATAAAATCACATATTAAAATAAAATTTAAGACTCATCATTGTTGTAATTACTTTCATTCAGTTACTAATTTTTTTTACTATTCCTTATACTTATGACTGAAATTATGGTCCTATATTAATAAGTCATTAATTCGAGTAATAATTGTGTATTAATATATAAATAAATATATTAGTATGAGTAAAAAAATAAAAGAACAAAAAAAGGTAAGTGTGTGCATATAACATACATATACAACCAGACTCTACCATGAATACTATTTAAAAGTAAAAATACTATTTCTATTTTAATAATACTAATTCTAATTGTAAAGTCATCAAATTTACTAAAATATCTAAGCTATTTACTATTAATTCATTTGTCTATTTTACTTTTAATTTTGCAAAAGATAAATTGATCTAAAGAGAAAAATAAACTTTTGAATGAGTTAGTTGTTTAGTTATAGCCCAACTCACTAAAATTAAATAGAATCTCTTGATCAACCTTTTATCATGATATATGAGATTAGAATATCAAAAAATAACATGTAATGATCCATATTTAAAATTTTAACAAATTTATTATCTAATACGAAAGTTATTAGAAAATAATTAAAAGATGACTTTTGAGCTTATTAAAATTAGAGAAAAAGGAAAAGATAAATTCGCTCTACGCTCGATTATATAAATAAAATAAATTAAAAAAATAAATTTATTGTAATTAAATTATGTTAAGAAATACAAATTTTATTTGTAATTTTTTTTGTTTTTGATGGGTTTTTTTATGCAAAAGAATTTTAATAAGAAATGATATTGCAATATACATAAATTAATTCTTCTTTGAAAATATTAAAACTTCTAAAAATGTTAATGTTTTCCCGATTTTTTCCTGTTTAAATAATTTTGCTAGGAAGAGACTTATTTATAAAATAAAAAGAATTAAGAAATTTTACATAAATATTAAAGTAATGTGATATTTTAAAAGGTGCGAGAATAAAACTATATAAAAAAATAACAATTATCTCTCATAAAATTATAACTTGCTAAAATTCTCAAAAAATTGTACGTGGTCCTTATTAATTCCTACAATTATTTATAAATAATTATAGAGTTATCAACAATCGGTATAGTAAATACATTTATAAAAATAAATAAAAAAAGAAAATAGGCATTTTTCTTCCCGAAATAAATGTTTCGCAATTATTTTTACTTGTCTTTAGTTGATCAAAATTATAGTTTTGTGTTGTTATAAATATATAAATCAACAAAGTACATAAAAGTTTTTATAAATGCATATACTTGTAAAAAGAAGAAAGAACTAAAAATATATAATAACAATAAGATAAGAATATAGAAAAAAGGTAATATTGAAGGAATAAAAAGAATCAACATTATTATTATATAGTAATAACTATAATTTAAAATCGATTTTACTAAAGATAAATTAATAATAACATTATTAAAGACTTTAATGAGCCAACAATTAGCCTTAGCTTATAATTTTTGTAGAAGATTCAATTGGATCATTCTTGGCACAGAAGAATGAGGAAGCAAAGGTAGAGTGTGCTCTGGGACTCCAACACTTGGGTTGAACAAAAAAGGCTCAATCTTTCACTATTCAGGAGTAAGGGAAAGCAAATGCGATCGTCGCAAGACGCCCTGGAATTCCATTCTGTAGGGAAGGAGGACCTACTGAATAAGTCTCCAATCAATCTCCGGAGGGTGAGAAAATGGATTTGCCTCTTTCATTTAGTTTTTGTAACAATTTTATAAATTACTAAAGTTGAGATGAGAATATAGAAAAAAGATAATATTGAAGGAATAGAAAAAATCAACATGATTATTATATAGTAGTAACTATAATTTATAACGGATGTTACTAAAGACAAATTAATAACAACATTAAAGACTTTAATGTGTCAACAATTAACCTTAACTTATGATTTTTGTAATTATTTTTAAAGTTACTAAAGTCTTATTTTTCCCTCCTAATTAGTAAACTTTAAAAAATAATAAGAGCATATTTGAATTAATTACAAATATTATATATTTATATTTTATCAATAAAATTATAATGAAGGAATGTGATTAAATGATTTTCATATTTAGTTAAAAGTACTGAATTTGAACCTTAAAATTAATGAACAAATCCCTAAAAAAACATACTAAATAATTTTCTATAATATCACCAGTTAATATTCGTTAATGATCACAATTCTCTGCTAAAAATAAAAAACTTACTTGTAGTGAAACTGTCGATTAAAGAGAACTCTGAAAGTGCTCAATCATTGAAATTACTAAAAAAATATAAAAGAGGAAAACCATAAGAAATATTAAACTACCTCCTCATTAATTATTCAATTTAATTAGTTTAGAATAAGAAAAAATCCAAACAAGTAGAGCTTAAAAATAAATAAATAAATTAAAAAACAAACTATTTGGAATATAAAAAGAATCAATTCAAATACAAACTAATTACACAATATTATAAGATTGTCAACATATACTAAACAATTATAGGAGAAGGGTAAAAGAAAGAAACAATAATGCATAAAAAGCAAAAATACTTTAACATATTCTCAAAATCTTGTTCCTATCGTTTATATGATTCAATTTTATGATATAAAGGATCACAAATTGCTAAATTAGTAGGAGTGACTTGTGGGCTTTTTAAACTAACAAAATAATAAATAATTAAGATAATTCAATTAAGAAATGACTTTTAAGATTTTATAATATCATATTGAGGAAAAAAAGGGATAAGATCAAAGATTGAGGACTATGAGGGTACGGTGCTATCCTTGTACTTTGTTTGTTGCACATGGCCTAATACTTGCCGTTGACTTAGTTGCTTTTGCAGTTTATTTTAATCCCGATGTTGATCCGACGGAACTTACCGGTGATAGTCGCAGCACCAGGAGCTTTCAAGGGAGGGGGCCAGGATCTCTAGTTCTGTTCTGGAATCAAAACAAAAAATGTAACTAAATAGGCAGCGAGCCGTTCAGATGAGACCCGAAGACCAGGAAGAATAAATAAGCAACGGGAGGGGCAGCAAATAGCATCTTTCTAGCCTGCATATTCGTGGAACTCAATCTCATTTAGAAAGCCTGATCTCTATCTTTCAGCAACTGAACGGGAAGTGGTTTAAGAATATGAAAGGACTGACGAATCGGATTTGGTAAAGACATGTGTCATATTACTTTTTTTTTGCCTTCATCTTGATGAACACTTATATCAAAAGAAAAAAAATTAATAAGATAAGGTGAATAAATAAGAATACTTATAAAATGTGAAATAAAAGAAAATAAACTTATCTCCAATAAAGACACGTGTCATATCACTTTTCTTTTGCCTTCATCTTAACAAACACTTATATCAAAAGAAAAAAAATTAATAAGATAAGGTGAATAATTAAGAATACTTATAAAAGGTGAAATAATTTTTTTTTACCTCCAATAAAAATTTTCTCAGCAATAATATTGATCATCGTCAAGGGATCGAAAGTAATCACAAAAATATAGGTTTTATTTTCTCCATTACAAGTCATGGTATGTGGAGTCAAATTTAAGATTTGAAATTTATGAATTTATCCAACAATCTCAATATAATATTGTGCTTAATTACAAAAATATCAATTACATCGCTAACACATCAAGATTGCGCTTAAAAAATTTACATAAAAAGAAAAGAAGACTGAAAAGTGAAAAATAGAAAGATCAAAAGAAGCAATATTGATAATTACCATCTTCAGAGATGATTGACCACTTCACCAAAAAATATGTTAATTTGAAGAAGCTACCAAATTAAAATCACCTGAATAACAAACTAAAGTAAACAACATATGTCAACCAAAATAGTGAAGAAATGATTTCACCTTATATTATAAATCCGATCATATAAAAGTGTAAAATCGATAAATGACATAGAATTTTTGTATGCATAAATGTATTTACTTGTTTTGAAATGAAGTAGAAAGACAATATATAGAGCAAGAAGACTTACTCATTGTTGTTCTCAATTTGTGTATTGTCCATACACACACATATATACAAAGCAATTATGATGAAGAATATTGGATGAAAATTAAGGTGGGAAGATGAAGAGTGTGCATATATTAACCTAGTATGAATGTCATCCATTTAATTGAGTAATTTATCACATCATGCTTTCAATAGTCAATAATTATTTCATTAATAGTTAAAACTTTTCATTTGTCTTTGAAAGGAAAAAACATAAACACATTTAACATTCATGATTAAGATTTAAGAGAGTTAAATGAGTGATTTTGAGTTTTTTTACATAAAATATATATGTGATAAATAGAAAAAAAAGGTCAAAAAGAGGAGAAAAAAGATAAATACAAATAGAGGCCATAGAGAGGTGCCACATCATCAAGTCTAAAACTCTCCTTTATATATATATATATATATATATAGATGTAATATGTATTTTATATACCTCCTAGGAATAAAAGTGTAAGTATAGTAATTCTTAACGGGTTAACGGTTTATCCAATAAGAAAATTGAGTAATCCGCCCCCACACCAATAAGCCGTTAATTATAAAACTTTAATCCATTCTCCAACCGTTTATCCGATAACTCAATACCAATAAGCCAATAAATTAATTTTGCGATTGATTTATCGGTTACGATTCAATTTTGAACGGCCCTAAAAAAGAGGTTGTCCCGATCAAACAAAGTAGTATTAAAATTAAATTTGACTTTCATCTTTAATGGATTATAATTAGTGCATCCATCAGTACATGAATGTTTCATCTCATATACTATATTGTATCATCATTTCTTAGAAAAAAAGTTGTGTGTTTGTTTGTACGTCTTTTTCCACCTAATTTTAAAGTTGTTGGATTGGTACACTCGTCTCTCTTTCCTCTTTTTCTTCTCAATTTTTTTTGGCACTTCATTAGTTAATTTGTTGAACTTAGTCAAATTGTATTCTTATATGTGAAAATAATACAACATCGAATCTGCAGCTGAATATTAAACCTCAAAGCTACAAGTGCAATATTAGAGCAGACACATTATTTTAATAACTAATAATCATTTGTTAAATGACGTCAAAAGTTGAATGGTTCCTTAAGACTTCAAAAGATTTCCTTCTAATTATATAAAGATCTTTTTAATCTTTGTATCTAATTTGAAAGATCTTCACAAAGTCTACAATCACTGGGGGAATCTTAGGAACAATAAGAGTTTATTTCGACGTGATTACCAAACATTTGGACTTAATCGCACTTATCAAATTATTTCAACCACACAAAATAAGGAAGTTAGGTAATTACATTGACTGGGATAACATTTTCTCCTTCTGAATCTTTAAAGTCAAAATTACTAGTTTACATCCTGGGGGGTTATAATTGGAGATTATTATTTTTAACACAAAAGTTCCTAGACAAATGAAAAAAGATCCTATCTTTTTAGTGCGGTTTAAATTATTAATTTGTTAAGAGGAAAATTCGAAAAAAGAACTGAACACGTGTGGGAAACCTTCGAGAAGTTTTACCAGGACATTTTATATTGTTGAATACGGCATCCACCATGGGCAGAGCTAGGTGGTAATTAAGGAGATTTACCCAAACTTCTCTGCGGTAAAAATATATTGTATATAACAACAACACTAACATACAAGTGAAATCCCATAAAGTGGGGTTCGAAGAGAATAGAGTGTACATAAACTTTAACTCTACCTCTTGGAGGTAGAATGATTGTTTTCGAAAGACTCTTGGCTCAAGTGAAGCAAATCACAGTAGTAATGGAAAAGAAAAGCAGTAGTGAAGAAAAAACATGACAACTAATAGGAAAGTAGTGTGGAGCATATATATAAGGAACTGTAACATCAACAACAAGGTGCGACCGCCTAAACATAATAAACAATAGATGATAACATATACTAAAAGTCAAAGACTACAAGAATAGGTTAATAATAGATACTAAGACAACACTCGACTACCTACTAACCTTCTACTCTTATCCGCGGTCTCCCCACCCTCCTATCTAAGGTCATGTCCTCGGTAAGTTGAAGATGCGTCATATCCTGTCTAATCACCTCTCCCAATACTTCCTCGACCCACCTTTGCCTCTCCTCGTCCCTACTATATCCAACCTCTCACATCTCCTCACTGGGGCATCTACACATCTCCTTTTTACATGCCTAAACCATCTAAGCCTCTCTTCCCTCATCTTGCTCACCACGGAGGTCACTCCCACTTTATCCCGGATATCTTCATTCCTAATCCTATTGCATATTGTATATATATATATTTTTAAATTTTTTCTTGCATATATTATAAATATTAAATTTTCTTAATGTTTTTGTATATTTATTTTTTAATGATATATTTCAGAATCTTTTGATAAAATCCTGATTCCCCTGCTGACCATCACTGTGCATAAATTAGGCATACCAACAATCCAGACAGTTTTAGTGGAGGGGCCTAAAAAATGAAACCGAAAGCACTATCCCCAAAATAAAGCCGAAAACAATATCCTTACTTTATTGGATTACTAGAAAAGTCACTTTTTAATGTTGGGGTTTTTTTTGTTTAGTGATTGTGACTGGTGGCCAGCCAATGACACAGTGCAAACACTACTGTTTTTATAGACAACGGAAGAAATTTACCGCAATTTATATGCTTGACTTGTGAAGTAATTATAACCAATGATTATGGAGATTCGAAGCATTTTCAATGCATTCATTATTGACTATTGACTATGATAATCAACATGTGACACTTCCTTCTCTTATTTTCTTTGGAAGTTTCGACTTTTTAAAATGTTAGACAATTTAATTGCTTGTAAGTTTGTAGTACACTACTATGTAATTAACTTGAGACCTCAGCCAACCAACTGAATAAAGATAAGGGACTTGACACTTTTTAGTTCCTCAAATATTGATAATTTTTTTATGTTGGTCCGTTGTGATTTCTGGTTACTCATAGGAAAAAATATTTTTTCCTTAAACGTACCAAATATTTATGTCTAGTTAAGCTCCATATCAACAGTTTAATTTAAATACATTTCGCAATAGAGAGTTTAAAACTATTGTTATTTGGTTTTGTATGAATTGAATTTGTATTTTATTCATGTATTTGTATTTATATGTTGAAATTCCATAAAATATACAATATGGATTTGTATGTGTATGCTGAGATTTTACCAATTTGTATTTGTATGCTGAGATTGCTCTAATGAATTTGTATTTGTATGCCGAGATTACTCTATTTGTATTTGTGTGCCGCGAAATACAGTTGGTATAGAAAGTGGTGGTGGTACGGATCAATTGTAAATAGGCAAAGTGTTGGTATGGAGGCCTCATTAAGTTCCTATTAGTTGGTGTATATGAAAGTTTCTCTTAATCATATTAACCTTCAGTAAATGTATATATGCGCTTTTGATCTGACTGAATTTTTACAAATTTAACTAATTATTAGTGAGTGTTAAACCATTCAGTTATCAATGTGCTGTGTTAAGCTAGCACTGTTTTAGTTAATTGAATGTTAAATATGTATAGTCAAATATTATAAGAATCAGACCCAGAATTTATCAATAACTGGACACTAAAAGTGCAACTATACCATTATAGAAAGATATGATCATTAAGTTGAACATTCCAAAGATATACAGAAATTACATAAAGGTGATATCTTATGAAAAAAGAAAAAACAACCCATGATAGAATTATTCATTTTAGGGTAATTTACACTGATAACAACAACGGAAACACTAAAAAACATTTCCTTGAACATAGTAAAACATAGTACAAATTAATTGAATACAGAAATTATCTTCAAGCTTTACCTTATTCTGATCGTTCAGAGAGGCGATCAGGGGGTCACAAGACATAAATTGTAAATTTCTAGGTGCATCATTAATTTGGTTCATGGTACATAAAGCTAAGTCTGAATTCGTATAATTTCGTCCTTTTGAGTAGGAATTGGAAGGTGACCTTTCTCCTGTAGGCTCTTCACTGTCTCATATAAGCACTGTTTCACTGGTGTAAACTCAAAACCCAAATCCTTTAGTTTCTGGTTTGAGAATTTGTACGGTTTTACCCTCGGCTTCGTCTCATCCGAACACCTGATATTTTTACAAGTAAAACCAAGATACATATGAATTAATACTACTAATCATAACGAAGACATTAAAAAAAACATTAGAGTTGATATGAATCTTTAAGAAAAAAAAAAAGTTGGTCCCAAGATAGTGATGTTGTAGTAGGTAAGGGCATTTTAGGTCGAATGAATATTATTGGATTGTACTGGTGATACTTTATAGTGTTTGTTAGTGGGTCACTTGTATTTATGGTGTCAATGCTTTGGCCATACTCTTCTTACCAATAAAAGTTTGGTATATCTACTGGCACATCACCATTTCAAACAGCAAAAAAGCAAGTGCAAATTCCCTTTATTTGGGCATTAAAAGATTCTATGAGTGATTCTTGAAAGCAAAAACATCCAACAACTTGCAACTAATGATGCATATTTTGTGGACTAGGTCTTAAGCAATCTTAATTTGCAATCATAACTCATGTTAAGTACTTCAAATAATAGCGTGATTATGTTGATAGATTTGGGAATTGAAATTTACTTGGTGGGAATGGGATACTCCGGGAAGAATTTGGCGAGAATTTCAACCACGTCTCCACGATGAAGCACACTCTCGGCACAGAGGTAACGGCCAGATGCTGAAGGAGTCTCATAGATTAGTATGTGAGCTAGAGCCACATCCTTAACATCGACATATGCTTGAACTGAATTGGCATATGTTTTAGCTGAACCAGTTAGGTACTTGAGGATGTGAAGAACACTGGCATTCACAGTATTTTGGAGCAATGGTCCAAGCACCAACACTGGATTGATTGCCACCAAATCAACTCCTTTCTCCCTCGCCTCGTCCCATGCTGCTTGTTCTGCCACCATCTTCCCATAACAATACCAATTCTATATATAATAACGAATTTTAAGTCAATAACCTGATCATATAACACGTTAAATAATATTACAGATGGTGTAAACCTTAAGGTACTAGACCTTAGTCTTCTTGCAGAATTCAGGATCACTCCAGCAAGTCTCGTCAACAACTTTTTCAGGGTCTCTGCTTGGGTCCATGTAGACAGCCCCAATTGAGGAAGTGAACACGACCCGTCTTACGTCGGCCTCTGCTGCTGCTGTTATCACATTTTTAGTACCAATAACTGCTGGCTCCACCATTTGTTCCTTCAACAAGAAAATAAATTACTAAACAAAGGGGAAATCAGAAGCTAAACGACATTAAAATGACCTCCTTTTTCCATCGTTGACCTCTTGGTGGAACACAAAACATAAACAAATTAAAGTTTCTCTAGTGAATTGACAATCCACTAACTAGTAGTACTAATTATTTATTGTGTTTATACTTCCTGGATATATAGTAATACTCAAATCAACCACCAAGAAATGAAAAATAGACAAAAAAGAGAAACCAAAGCTAGTATGATAATTGATAATCCAACTAACCAACATAAGATAAGGACTACTTTTTAGTTGTGTGCACGCTTATACAATTTTTTTTTTTGATTCTTTTCACGTCGAAATTTGGTTCTTCTTTTGTCCCTTTGATTAATCTTTGCACAAATTTAAATGGATAATTAGTTAAAACGACTTACTGGATCATCAGTAACTGGTGAAGCTGTGTGGAAAACTCCATCACAGCCGTTGATTGCTTCACGCAAACTCTGGTAATCAAGAAGATCACCTCTGCATAGAGTCAGCCTTTCTTTTGCTCCTTCAAGTTCCCTCAAATGATTATTCTTCGGATCATCTATATAGATATATATATACACGATCATAATTAATTAACCACAAAGAAACAACATAAGAAAATACTCAATAACAGAGGCCAATCAAAGATCTAGAGTCAGTGAGTTCAAAATTAGCGAGCATAGTACTCTTAGATATGAATTTTAATTTCTTTTTACATGGTTCGAGGAGAAAATAATGAGTTCAATTGAAAATATGATGAAGTGGTGTATTGTGATTTGTGTGCATACCAGGATTTCTTACAGTTCCCCTAACAGTGTAGCCTTTTTCGAGAAGAAGTTTAACGAGCCAGGAGGCGATGAAGCCTCCGGCACCGGTAACACAGACAACTCGGCCGGAAACTGATGGCATGCTAGCTAATTACTTTTCAGATGAGATCAGATGATATAGACAAAGGTGATGGAGTAGGATTAGCTAAGACTCGTTTTTCTTGGAAAGGAATATGTAAAACAGAGGAAATGGAGGGTGTATATATAGTAGTATCACGTTTACCAACTTTTTGGCTCAAACTTGTTGGCACAACTTCGGGACGGTTTGGATGAACTTATAAATTATGACTCATGCTAAGCAATAAGTTAAAAATTTAACTTAGGACTTACTTGTATTATTTTAGCTTAAAAAAGGACTTACTTGGTCACTTTCCATTTTATGATACTTAAGAAATCATAGATAAGATGATTAATTTTATTGATTTACCTTTTATTCATATTGATGAATATCAAGATTATTTATGAAAAATATGCTTACATTAAAAAGTTCTTAATTATACTAGTACTCCTTGAAATGAACTCCTCGAAATGGGTGGGAGTAAGAATACAAGTAACTAATAAACTCTTTGAAAAAGAAATTTTTGGAACTTATAAATTTATTTAGGCTTACAAGGAATATTAATTGTAAGGGTAAAATAGAACAAAAATTAATTAATTTTATCTTGATTTAGTAAGTAGAGAAATACTCTTTCCGGGTCATTTTATTTGTCACATTTTTTATTTACACGTTCTTTAAGAAAAATATTTAATAAAGGATAATTTGATTAAATTATCCTTATTATTCCTCTCAATTTAATACTTTTCTATTTTGCACTACATTAACATCTCTCCATATTTATGACTAAGAAAAACAAACAACTACTCCCTTTTTCCAACTATACTTGTCCACTATTGACTTGACACACTTTTTAAGAAGCTATAAATAGAAAGACAATTTTATCATATCACCCTTTGAATATATATAACAAATACAATGTATTAAAAAATGCATTGGGAAATGACTATAGTTAATGATAAGGGTAAATTAGAAACTAAGTGTTAAATTATCTCTTGATTTTATAAGTCGGACAAGTATTTTTAGACATCTATTTTTAGTATCGTGAACAAGTAAAGATGGACAGCGGGAGTAGTTGTATCTTGATTTTCTAAAATGACAAATATTATGGACCATCTATTTTTAGTAAGGATGACAAATAAAATGGTTCAGAGAAAGTAATTTAAAGCATATATTTATAATAAGGTGTCCAACTAAAATAAAACGGAGGAAGTATTTCGGTTTAAAAACGCCTAAAATAAACAACTCCAAACAGACTCTTATTCTAATGTAAATGGACTACTTGACCCTGAACCATGTGATCCTAATTATATTGAATTAAGTTGTTAAAAATTGACCAGAAGAACTATAAACGACATGATCAACGAAATTGTTTATTATCTAAAGGAGATTAGGGATAATTGCATTTTTGGTCCCTCAATTATTTATGAATTCTAATTTTAATTTTAATAATATTTTGCTAAGCATATTTGACCTTTAATTAACTAAAATATTTATTTTATCCTTTATTTAGCGTATTTTTAGAACAGTATCACCATCAAATATGAAGTAACAATAGAAATTTAACATAATATATCTATAATTAAATGATTTAGCACTTAGTAATTCATTAAATTTGTGAAGATTGATAGTCTAAGAGATCAGAAGTGCACATATCAATTTATTGAAGGTTAAATGTGCTTAACTAGAAATCGCAGAGACCAAAATTAGAATTTATCAATATCTGAGGGGATAAAAGTGCTAATATCCAAAGAATTGTGTAAATATATATTATATATTTTATTTTGTTGCATTAAGAATTTACTTTAATTTACATACTGTAGACTAAATAGTTTAAACCCCACTAATCTTAATTATTACTAATCAAATTAAAGTATTAGCAGTCAAGAATAAACACCCTTAGTATATGGTAAGAAATTCCAGCGGTCGTGTTTTCTTTCTCCGGTCATGTTTTGTAGCTGCCGGGAATGAGGTCACTGGCGTATAGTTTACTAATTAAAATATTAAAAGTGTTCTATTATTGACCCATATGATATTTTGATGATTAACAAATTGCTAATTGTTAAATTAATTGAGTAATTAAGCTGTGAAGGTTCTATGAACAAAAGTGTCTATTGACTTTGAAAGAGTTAAGTTCTTGAAAGTCCAATATGTTTTGATAAAGCACAATGTTTATTGTGGAAGAATATCTTATGGCGAATTTCTTGAAGCAAGATTTTTTTAATTTTTTTTATAACAATATATTGATTTGGCTAGTTTGAAAATTTTACATTGTTGGGGTTAAATATTGAGATTCTTGTTAAGAATAATCTTGTGCTAATTCACATATTAAAGTTCTTAATATTTGAATTTAATCTTTATTCGTCACTATTATAAATTGAGTCAAAATTGAGAGTTAAAACCGACGGACATGGTCTGAAAAATCGACCTGTACATTGTTGGACAGGGTTGGTTTTTCAGAAGTATACATAAAAAATGTAGCTACTTGGAATCAAATCTAAGCATTTTTTACGACGACTTTGGACGATTCTATCACTCAGAACACACATGTTCTTTGATAAAATATTTTCATCGTTTTTATTTATATGCTTCAACTGCAATTTTGCACTTCAAAAATCAACAGAGTCGCTCAATTTTTGTAAAAATAAAATAAAATTGAGGGATTACGTGGATTTTCTTTAAAGAAATATAAAAAATAAAATTATTATTTTCGAGCGAAAAAAATCATAAACGTCCGTCAATTTTCTATTAAAAAAATTTAATTCTTTTTTAAAAAATCAACGAACTAGGTCGATTTTCCCACGATATTTTGGACCGATTCTGTTTGTAGGTTTTATGTATCAGATTTTTGCATTGTTTTTAGTAGCACGTGTCAATTCTTTCATGTTTTCCTCGTTGATTTCTTTAAATTTCATCAATTCTAGTGAGATCGCTTCCGACTATTTCTTTTGCTTTGTAGCTGACTGGTGAAGAGGATCATATAGTTTGAGAGTTGGATCGTGTTTTAAAGCGTGATTATGGCGGAATGAAATGTGCCCTATCCCGCGAAGGAGAGGATCAAAAATTAGCACAACTTTCGTGTTACCAGAAATCCATTTTCCTTTATTGGGATCAGGGAATGCCTTTTTTTTTGTTAAAGAGAAGGTTTTTATTTTCTTTCTTTGTTCATATTAATTTCAATCTTGAGAATTACCTCGAAAAAAGCAATCCTAAATAGTTCTGATTTACTTTTTGGAAATAATTTGAAGGGAGAAATTTAGGCAAGTTGTGTGGCTTTAGAATTACCCAAAGGAAAGTGAAAGTTGCAATCCTAAATAGTTTTGGTTTACTTTATGAAAAGAAGCAATTATGGCTTCAAAATTACCTTTTGATAGAATGATATTTCTCTTGCTATTTCTTAGTTATTGTAATTTAAAGTTTATTCAAATTCGATGTTTTATTTAAATGTCCTAGAATATATTTTACTTTGATTTTAGATAGTTTGAATGAAGATTAGAAACAAAAAGACGCTTAAATTTTTGGAAAATTTACATAAAACACATATCTTTAGGAGCTAATTATTCTTTTTCCTACTATTTTCAAATATATCACTTGGATACATTGCATAAGACATCTAGGATACATGATTTTATCTCGGATACATCAACATCTTTGGTTTTATCTCGGATACATCGGCATCTCGCTATCCGGATACATGGTTTTAGTCTCAGATTCATCGCATCCGCATGTATCTGAGAGATTACAACATGTATGTATTTGAGAGGTTACAACATGTATCTGAGGAGTTACAACATGTATCCGAGGGTTGGGATATATCCGATGGGATTGAGATGTATCCGATGGGGTTGGGGTCAGGGTCGAATTTAGCTTTGAAAAATGGGGCACGGAAACCCGTGGTCTTTCTGGAAAACTAGATATTTTATGTATATATTTTTAAAAAATTAGTATATATTATCTGTTGGAACCCATGCTACAAGGAGACTAAATGGTGTATTTGATTAAATGTTAAGTTATTTGCATTGAGGACTAGGATTCAATTCCCACTACATACATTTTTTTCTTCATTTTTTAGTGGTGCACTCGTGTTCTAAAAATCCTAGAATCGCCTCTGATTGGGATGTATTAATAAATATGATAGAGATGTTTGGCTTTATGTAATTTATCCTAAATTTTTTGGCAAAGGGTGAGGTATCCTAAATTCCTAACGCCAGAAAATTGGGCAAAGGAGTACCTAATCGGTTAAAGCTTGGGTTTGGTTGGTTTTATCCAAATCTATGTATATATAACATATGTTGGAAGTATGTGAATATGAACTTGTGTGACTGTTGATATGATATTAAAAACCTACTATTTTAAGACCTTAAATTCAATTAAGTTAAAATTTACCAACTTCTTCTTAATGGATTGTGATAGAGATTCGAGTGATAATTTAAACCTTTTATTAAAGAAATCTCAATTTAACTAGGAACTTTTGATAAAAGTGTCTCGATCGTAAGCATGAATATAAATATTAGTTGATTAAAATATCTTTTAAATATTAAACGATTTTTTTATCCTTATATCATTAAAGTTTAGTTCTACTGGTAAAGGGCACAATTATCATTACGGATGAAAATTGTATGGTAATAAATACAAAGTCTAAAGAAGTAGGAAAACAGAAACTAAGCTTATACCAATAAAAATAGCCAGCTGGCGGGGAAAATGATTTTCTAGCCTATTACAATTTCGTTTTTAGTTTTATGACCTTTTTACGAGAGATCTTTATTTTTTACACGTAAAAAATTTTATTTTTAAGATCTGAAAAGGACACTTAATTTCAAATTGTAAAGAGATTTTTTACCCCATTTCCTCCCTGCCCGTTGACTTGGAAAATAAAGCCAACATGTAGACAAATATTGTGGAAGGAGCTACTCCCTCCATTTCAAAAAAAAAAAAAAACCTTTTCCCTTTTTAGCTATTTTTTTAGTTTCAACGTTCCACATGACATGTTTAAGGCCACAAGATTAAATGCTATTTTCGTACATTTGACATATCTTTAATTTAACATCACAAGATTCAAAAATCTTTTTCATTTTCTTAAACTCTATGCCAAGTCAAAACATGTCAATCAATTTGAAACTGAGGGAGTATAAATTAATGGTTAATATTCTTTTAATTTTTCTTAATAATAATTTTAGTATATAATATAAATAAATAAAATATATAGTCACTAGCTCAATATTGAATTATTTTAATCTTAACATATTTTGCTACGAGGTAAAAACATAAAGGATATATACCAAAAATAATATTTTAATTGAAAGTATTAAGCATATATGATCAACTGATATTTTTGTATCTCATAAAATCAATAGTATGTAATTTCAAATAATATTACCTAACATTGTTATAGTTGACAAGAGATAATGTGCGAGGCACGTTCGTAGATATTAGTATATTTAAAGACACATATAATATATTCATCGAGTTAATGAGAACAATTAATTATAAGTAAAGGTTGAGCACTAATTTGAATTTTATGAGTTCGAAATTCAAAACAACAACATTAAGCATTAGTAATTGAGTTCTAATCTAATATTTCTATACATATTTAATAATTTTTTAATTATAAATATAAAATTTGTTTGAAGGAACTCGTAATTAGACCTTCTAGCTCCGCCCTTAATTATAAGACAGATAGGTGGGTAGACATGGAGATAATGGAACTTGGGCAAGAAGGTTGAGTCCAATACTCAACCAATGTCGTGTTCAATAATATATTGCAGTAGTACTAGTGACACATAACAAAAACTATTAACATGTGCAGTGTGTTTCATCAATATATTATACTTGATCCGTTCCATATTAGTTGACTACTTTTCTTTTTACATGCAGGTTAAGAAATTATAAATAAGAAGGTTATTTTACTAATCTACCCCTTAAAAACCTAAGCTTTCTTGAGTTAGTAAGATGACCAACTAATATGACACAACTATTTTTAGTACGGCAATGTGACAGACTTATATGGTATGGTAGCCCTAGCACAAAGAAAAGAAAACTAACCAATAGTCTAGTTATAATAGGAAACTAGGAATAACATGTCACGTGTTGAATATATGAAAGCACTATGAATAACCCTACATACCATGCTGACATTAGTATCAAAACATGATTGATTTCGCATTATGCAAGACTTCCAACGTCAATGATCCATTTATTGGAAGAATAATTCAAAATCGAAATAGGAAATCAAATTTGTTTAGGATTTGGAATTTATTCAACTTATGTCTATTTAGGATTTGTAGTCAAATTAATATATGAATAGGTTTCCTAATCTTAATCAAACTAGGTTTTGCAGTATTATAAATAGTACTGGTAGCTATTTTCCGGAGTAGAGAGCATTCAAATCATCGGAATTCAGAAGTTATTACCCACTTTTCGTAATCAAAAGACATGGATGTCTTCGACATTCAAAGATGCCCGTTCTTGAAGAACATCAACAAGCCAACAAACTTTTCGTAAATGGCATTTAAAGTCTTCCATGGAAAAGACGGTGTTGTCCCACTTTCCAATATTGACAACATGGAAGTAGACTACTCTGTCCCTCAATTTCATCCTTTAGCAGCAAAAGCTGCCTCGATAAGTTTATCATCATTCGGACCAGGTGGTCCGTTTAGTTTTGATTCTTTCTCTCGTAAATGGAATTCGCGTAAAAAGAAGAGAAAACCTTCTTCCGAAGACAAATCATCTAATAAGCACGAGGCAATAGGAAACGAGTGGTTGGAGACAGGGAACTGTCCTATCGCGAAATCATACAGAGCTGTTACCGGTGTTTTCCCACTTGTTGCATCAACTTTTCGGCTTCCTCCTGGAATGAAACTCATATGTCCACCTGCAGTTGTTGCAGTCAGGGGTGCACTTGCCAGGACTGCTTTTGTAAAGACTATGCGGCCGCAACCACTGTCTTCAAAGATGCTTGTTATTGGAGCATTAGGCATGGCAGCTAATATTCCACTAGGTATATGGAGAGAGCACACTGACAAGTTTTCACTATCATGGTTTACTGCAGTCCATGCTGCTGTTCCCTTTATAGCTATGTTGAGGAAGTCAGTTGTGATGCCTAAAACAGCTATGGCATTGACCATTGCTGCTTCTATATTGGGACAGGTCATTGGCTCAAGAGCAGAGCGACTTCGAATGAAAGCAAAAGCTGAGAATGTTAAATTGGTAGCACAAGACTGATTCAGATACTGTTCATTGTGGCAAACAGGGGATGCTTAGAGGCCAACACTCGAAAGAACCTGCAAATACTATCTCTCCATATGCCAGTCTTTGTTTCTAAACTTTTCTGGAACTGGTAATCAAGTAGTAAATCGAAAGTTGGAGAGAAGTGCTCCAACAATTGAAGATCGAAGTGAAGTGATTCAACAATTGACGGTTGATGAGAAGTGTATTCAACAATTGAAACTTGGAAACAAGTGCTTCAACACAAACAAAAAATTGAAAGATGGAGAGAAGTACAACACAAACAAGAACTAGAGATTGAAGAGAAGTGCTCTAATATAACAACAAAAAGACCAGAGTACACAATTTTGAATTACGGGAGAATGTTGGAAGAATAACGTTTATTGTACATGAGTTATGTTTATTGTAGATAGGAATTTATATAAGATTTGCATGAATCAGACTATCTCAGAGCAAATAAGTGATTTTGTAAGACAGACTTTGAAAGAAAGAACCAAAACCTTCTAAGTCTGTTAACGTTTTAGGCTTAAGGTAGGTATTTTGCAGCATTCAACAGTAGTTTGCCATATATTTGAGGCTTTTACTAAGTAAAGAAAAAGTTTATCACATTCTATGTTTATATCAAACTATAATAGTTTATCATAATTAAGTGATAAAATTTAGAAAAAAGGATTAATCAACTATGATTAAGTGATAATAATATATTTAAAGACACATACAATATATTTATTGAGTTAATGTGAAGAACATCAGTTATAAGTAGATGCAGAGCCATAATTTAACTTTATGAGTTCTAAATTTAGAACAACATCAAGTATCAATACTTGAGTTCTAATCTAATTTTTGTACATATTTAATAAATTTTTTATTATAAATATTAAATTTTGAATGTTTGACAGAACTCATACTTAGACCTTCTAGCTCCGCCCCTGATTATAAGCTGGATGAGTGGGTAAACATGGAGATAATGGAAATTAGGCAAGAAACCAGAGTCCAACACTCAACCAATGTCGTGTTCAATACTGTATTGCAGTAGCACTAGTAAGACATAACAAAAAGGAATAACATGTGCAGTGCGTGTTCAATATTTTATACTCCTATACAGTAGCACAAAGAAAGCTAAGCAATAGTCTAATTATACTCCATAGAAAACTTCATGTGGTGAAGATATGAAAGCACGCAACTGCATTATGAATTTAAGTTGCTCGGATTCTTCACTTTTCGTGTTACATCTGTGTTGACATGATGTGAGAGTGAAATCCGTATCGAATTTGGTCAATCGATTTTGGATACTTTGACCAAAATTGATAGTGGAATTCGGGATAGATACCTCTCATTTCCATAATCAAAACAAAAGTTAAGGTAAAATTAAAGAGCTTGTATAGAGAAATTCCTATGTCATTCCTTTACTTTTTATCTCCTTCTAGGAGTCTCCTCTTGATCAATATCTTCTCCTCGAAATACCTTATAAGTTTTCCACATAATGTCTCATAATTTGACATATAACTCTATTTTTTGATATTTGATTTATTTTTAGCTAAATTCCAACACGGGCTACACCCGTATCCGTATCTAGATTTGTAGCCCAAATGGCCAAATCTTAAATTTAGATCATGAAGAATCTAACCTCTAAATTCACATCCACATCGAACACCCGCACTGGACTCAGAGCAACTTAGCTATGAATACCCCCTACATATCATGCTGAGATTAGACTCAAAACATGATTGACTTTGGTACTTCTTTAATCCATGGGAAACTTGGTTAAACAATTATTAAATCACATCACCTGTCTACTCTTATTCGGTAACATGCATGAATTAAGCCACAAATAAGACAGGCTCTATTCAGCATAGTAAAGCTAATAGTAACCTACTAACCTTATCCACAAAAACAAACAACTTCAACGTTTTCTAAATCTGAAAAGTCCTCCTTAGTTTAGTCTAATCTGAATTTCTTCATCTTACCTATCTTGTTCTTATATCTCTATACATTTATTTATTAAAAAAAAATTCACACTTTCTGAACTTCGGATAAGTTACACTTGGACATCTAGTGCGGATCCAAAATTTGAATTTTATGGGTACGGAACTCCCCAACAGCAGTCATTTAATCAGCAGACATATAAGCCGAGTATTAGTAAACACAAAGAGCAGCCTGTGGCTTCATACAATAAGACTACAAGCATGACAAGCTAAAAAGACTTGTAGGATCAATATGCCTGATGAAAAGTGTCACTCACCATTCAGTTTTTTGCTGCTGATTGTTCTAAGACTAACACCTCATCTCTCAAATCAATTGGATCACATCCTAATTTAGTAGTTACATCCCACTGCTTTATGAAAATTTTCAAGACTTCACTACTTGCTGACGGATTCAGAACCAGAAGTTGAGTTTCTTCTCTATCCGCAACAGAAATTTCCTCTGATTCACTGCCCTTCTACTTTGCGGTACTTTTAGACCTGGAGATAAAAACTACAACTTGTTTAGAAAAAACCCTCGAATATTCAGTTCAGAATGCAATACTACGGGTTACAAGTGTAACAAACAGAAAGACCTTTTGGATGAAGAGATGTTTGGCCCTGTTGAGGAGTTTCTTTTTGCTTTCTTCTTTGAAGACCTACATCGTTCATCAACCAAAAACATATAAAGTTTCAATAATAAGCATGAAATACAACTTAATGCCCGTTTTGGAGAAAGATTTTCTTGATCCCCATGCTTGAAACTAAGAAATGAGACGTTATATCCCCCTCAGACGGGAAAAGAGAAGATTTTGCAAAAAGAGCATATGTCAAACATCATCCATCTTAGATACTTTCTCTTGGTATACCAATTCTTTCAGGTGGTGTAGCTTGCTTTAAATTTCAAACTTTGACAACAACAAAGAATTTGCAAATTGAGTATATGTGGAATTTACCATGTACTCAAAGTGAATTGTCTATCTTAGATACTCCTTCCGTCCCAATTTAAGTGTCTTACTTTTTTTTTTTGGTCTGTCCCAAAAAGAGTGTCTTTTTTAATATTTAGTAAGTTTTCCAATTCCAACATTCTACATGACAAGTTTAAGACCACAAGATCTAAAGGACTACACACATGTTTAATTTAAAACCACAAGATTCGAAAATCTCCTTTTACTTCTTAAATTTCGTGCCGAGTCAAACTAAGAAACATAAATTGGGACGGAGGGAGTACCTCTGGGAATACCAATTCTTTCAGGTGGGAAGATTTGCTCTGATATGTCACATTTTGACAACATTAAGAAGAGAACAGGCTGATAATTAGCATTGAGTCTCCAGATAGACATGCATAGATAGTTTGTTTTGGGTTGACTTGAATATCCAAACAAAGACTTACATGAATGGAAATTTTCTGTCTAAGCTACACGTATGTGACCGAAAAAAGCTTGCCTACAAACACACATCATGGATGCCTGAACACCGTTGGAGATCACAGATGCAGGGAGCAGGTATGGTTATTTTAGGAAGTATAGTAAATTATCCACAGGGAGAAAAACCTAGAGCTATTCTCACTGCAGCACAAGAATATTGATCTAAAAAATAATTTGGTACATTACGTACAAGTGAAGCACAACAATTGAAGCTGGATATCCCAAATGATATAACGAAATTAGAATCAATACTTACATAACAGATGAAACAGCGTGGCCTTGAAAGTCTAATCCATGGTCCTGTACACATTGCACCGAAAAGAATAACATCAAAAACAAATATAATGCAACAAGAATATGGAATCTCCCAGAGACAACAATATATATCAGACGGGTAAAGAACCTTTTGAGATGAATTATCTTCAAGAATCTCCCATCGTTCCTTTTGTAGACTCACTTTCTCTACATCACCATCAACATATTCGAGCTAAAAAGGAAACATCAGAACAACTTCAGTCATTTGGAACTTTCAGGAGAAACTTTGGCAAAACATTAAAGCCAATAAAACAGGTTCGAGTTAGGTCAGATTTCTACTTCACGATCAGTATATATTTTTTTCCTTGGTTTAGTTATGAATAAGGAAACATATGATACAAGGGTTCAAACAGATCAAGGATGTTGAATTAGTATTATTATCATTATTGTTGTTGTTGTTGTGGTGGTGGTGGCGTTGTATGTGCATTAAACATTAGAATATATCTATAAATGAGAAGTGTTTAAACATAAAGAGTAACTCGAAGAAAATTATGAATTTAGAGAAACAATGATAAGGCTTCATAATAATCTCATCACCGTGTGTATCCTTTTCACAGGATCAAAAGAAGAAACTGCTGCCTCGTAAAACCTACAAAGAGAAACTTTAAGATGAGAAAATGTAACTAGATTCTTCCTCGTTATTCAAGATAAAGTAATACCGGAATTGGTAGAAATGAAATTGAAGATGTCATCTGACATACCACAAGTCAAAATATTGGGTTTCTAAACTACAGTCCAAACTGAGCACATTCACCGCAACTCATCAATTTTCACATTGTTCTCTATTTCATTGAGTACGTTTGTAGAGGAATTGTGAGCCAATGAGTACTTGCAAAAAGAATATTTCGTGATGGATTAGAGAGATAAAATAGTAATATTGCCAGCAACATAAGCCTGTTTCACAGAAGAGGCAGCCGGCAGGAGAAATCTACCATTGTAGTGGAAGTTTGTTGTTTGATAGGTGACTGTTCCTTCTGAGAATGAAGAATGAGGCAGAGAGGAGAAAAAGGAAAAGAGAAAAGAGGACCATGTGGCCGATACATTAGTATGAATGGTTTCAAGTAATTGAAAAATGACACCTCAGAGTATCTAAGTTTCATAAGACGAGGATATTTTTCACATGCTTGTGATCAGAACAGAAAGGATACTTAAACTATCCTGAAAGCTACATGCAGAACCAATTGTAATCCATAATTCTTTTATTAGCCTAGCCGAAAAGATGTAGCACAAGAAAACATAAGCTTTTTAGACAAACAAGCTGCATTGAAACGGTCAGCAAGTTTTAACTCTGGTTAAAGCATCAAGGATCATGAATTAACACATACTTCATTCGTCCCGTTTTATGTGATACACTTCCCTTTTTTAGCCTGTCCCAAAAAGAAATGACGTCTTTTATAATTAGAAATTATTTAAATTAAGCTTCCCATTTCTCTACGACATGATTTTTTATAGCCACGGAAATATCTATGGTATATTTTAGACCACAAGTATCAAAAGTCGTTCTTTCTTTCTTAAACTTCGTGCCCAATAGAAGACTATTACATATATTGGGACAGAGGAGTAACTCAAGAAATACTGAATGAACCAAAGAAAACACAAGTTGCATACAAACACATGCTAGTATTCTGTCAATACCATCGAATCCAAAGACATAGGAGTATAAGTAACTGGAGGAATGAGGTTCTTGCGTGTAGAGCCTAGCAGGCAAGCCTATATTTTAGAGAATAAACTCGATAACTGAAGGCTACATCAAGTTGCTGAAAAGTGCGTTTGTGCAGGAAGGTTAGGTGGGTGCATGTGATTAGTACAACAAATTTACAATGATTTTGCAGTGCTCACATCAATGTTCCAAAGTACTTACTTTTCATCCATTGGCCACCACATTTTTATTCTAGTGCCAACCAATTCCTTGCCATAATCTTTGATGGTGCAAGGCCTTTTAGAATCCTGAAACAAAAAATTGGAACAACGAGTGCTTCAGACATGAAAGCATCTAGAACCACTTTCATTAACTCCCTTTTAATCCCTTTTTCACCCCCAATGAAACACCCATGATTCCCCACTAACCCCAGAGTGACTCAGATCCTCAACCTACAGGTTGGAGGTGGAGGCGGCTAACCACTAAGCCAATTCTATCTCATCAGGAGAAGAACAAAAGAAAAGGGTCTAAAGCAGAACCACTGTCAGTTCTACAAAATCTTTTTCATTGGTATCTGCTATAAATTCAAAAGAGGAAAAATGATTCTTCTTGAAGTTCTGGCACAGTAAAGAGCTAAAAGCTTAGCAAGATATGATATAACAAATCAGTATATGAAGCATTTCAACACTTCACATCCATACTTGCAAGCTCTGAGAACTGCATATATGGAGGTTACATAGACAAGAATACATATAGTGGTAGATCGGTACCTCACTTTCGCCAGTGGAGGTTACTTTTTTATCAAGAAAAAGGAAGAGCAACAAAGAGGAATCGAACCCTCGTCCCTGAAATAAACATGATTTCTACAACTACCGTTCCGCCAATGCACCCACAGCTGATTTGCCAGTGGAGGTTACATAGACAAGTATTACAGTATCTCTGACTAAAAGCTCACAAGTAAAAAGAGAATAGCAACAGGAAAGTAATTGATAATTTGTACATTGCAAAAATTTAATTAGCAAAGATCTCAAATAACTATACCTGAGCTGTTTTGGTGTCAACCTTATCTCCAGATTCTTCAATATCGTGCATCTGAGTAGTAGTTTTCTTCTTCTTCTTCTTCTTCTGTTTCATTCCATCAATTCTTTGCATTGATAACTCCGTGTTCTCAATGATGTTTTCGTCTCCACTTTTGATGCTAAATTCAGATTTTCTCTCTGCATTACAATTTGAAGCAGATTCATTCTTCCTTGATCCCCCTCCTGATTTTCTTTTGGAAGATGCCGTGTGCTTTGTTCTCTCATCTCCGGTGAGACCTAAATGAAGAGAACCCTTTTTCTTAACTTGAGATTTCAGCACATCTCCTGCAGGATATAACACACCCAGGTGAGCATCCTCATTCGTCGGGGTCTCTTTCGTCTTGGGCTGACCCCGACCATGACTTCCATTGCTAATGTCAGGATTTTTGGACGCCAAAGGATTCAGGCCACTGCTACCTGTCAGTTTGTTACTCTTCCTTAAAACTACTTCTGCATTTGTTGTTGGTTGTACATCTTCTGGATTGTTAGGTTTCATGATGTTTGTTGTACAAGTATCCTTTACCTGCTCCCCGTGAGTGTCAACCTGCAGCGGTGGCTCACAAAATTAAGCATCAGATGGACCAACTTTTACAGGATGTACAGTATTAGGTGCATTTTCATTTGCCAGATCAACAAATAACACAAAAGGCAAGAATGAAATATGTGACCACTGTATCTATTCACATATGAAACTGATGTATCCTACTTATTATAATTAAACACGATAAAAGCACTTGGTCTCCTTGGGATCCCATGCTCTTTTGGACAAATATTGCATTAGAGCGAATACTATTACCATTCAGCCTGAGATACACTTTTCGTTTCAAATTTGCTAACTACATTCAATACTAGAGTATTCTAATTTAAGTTGGGTGGAATCATTCTAATATGAAATCTGTCAGAAACAAAAGCATATCAGATGGGTAAGGAACCTTTTGAGATGAATTGTCTTCAAGCATCTCCCATCGTTCTTTATATAGTTTCAAGAGTTCTACTTCACCATCAACATATTCAACCTGAAAAAAGAAACACCAAACAACATCGATCATTTGGAACTTTCAGGAGGATTTTTTGCGAAATGTTAAAGCCAATAAAATATGGTTCAAGTTAGATAATGCTGCTGCACGATCAGTATATTTATGAATAGGGTCTACAACAAAGAGGTCTATAAGCTTTAAGGTTGTACATGTATGTAAAAAGGGATTTATGTAGCAGATCTTGAATTTGAATTGTTAAATAGACTTTGCTATTCCCTAGTTTATGTGACCCTATTTGACTCGACATGGAGATAGAGTTAGTTTTACTTGCAGATATATTAGCAGTGGTAGGAGACCTTTTATTGGACAGTCTTTACCTGAAATTATTTTGATAAGGAAACATATAGTACAAGGATTCAAACACATTAAGTATGATGAACTATTATTATCATTATTGTTGTTGTTATGGTGATGGTGGTGTTGTACGTGCATTAAGCATTCAAAATATCTCAAATGTGAGAGGTGTTCAAAATAAAATGGAAAATATACAGTAACTTAAAGAAAATTGAATTAGAGAAACAATGACAAGCCTTCATAATAATATCATCACCTTGTGTTTCTTTGTCACAGGATCAAAAGAAGAAACTGCTGCCTCGTAAAACCTACAAAGAGAAACTATAAGATGAGAAAAGGTAGCTGGATTCTTCCTCCTTTTTCAAGATAAATTAATACCGGAATTGGTAGAAATTAAATTGAAGATCAGAAGATGTTATGTGAAGATGTTATCTGACATGCAACGAGTCAATGTATTGGGTTTCTAAACTACACTCCACACTGAGAAAATCCAGTGCAACTCATCACTTTTTACATTGTTCTCCATTTCACTGTGTTACATTTGTAGGGGAATTGTGAGCCAACGAGTACTTGCAAAAAGAATAATTCATAACGTATTAAGGAAATAAAATAGTAATATTGCCAGCAACATAAGCCTGTTTCATAGAAGAGGCAGGAGAAATCTACCAAAGGTAAATACTATGATTGCTAACATGGTAGTGGAGGGTTGTTGTTTGATAGGTGGCTGATCATTTTGAGAATGAAGAATGAGCAGAGAGGAGAAAAGGGGAAAAAGAGGACCATGTGTGTAAATACATTAGTATGAATTGTCTTGAGTAAGTGAAAAATGACATCTCGGATTGTCTAAGTATCATAAGACGAAGATATTCTTTTACATGCTTGTGATCAGAAAAGGACACTTAAATTATCCAGAAAGCTACAGACACAACCGATTGTAATCCATAATTTTTTTGTTAGCCTAACGGAAAAGATGTAACACAAGAAAACATCAGCTTTTTGGACTAACAAGCTGCATTGGAAACTCAGGAACTCATTAACCACAAAAGGTTAACAGTCTGCTCGGCCTATGACTGCCATCATATGCAGGAATGGTCTGCAAATTCTCAGCTTAAAGAATCTAGGATCAAGAAGTACCACATACTCCCTCTGAACCATTTTATGTGACACTTTAGCCTGTTCTTAAAAGGAATGACACCTTCCTATATTAGAAACAATTTGACTTTAAACTTCTCATTTTACCCTCTATGACATGATTTTATAGCCATTGAAATGTCTATGGCATGTTTTAGACCACAAGTTTCAAAAATATTTCTTGCTTTCTTAAACTTTGTGCCCAATCAAAAACCGTCACATAAATTGGTGCGGAGGGAGTTACCCAAGAATTACTGAATGAACAACGGAATAGTAAAAGTTATGAATAAACCTATCCTAGTACTCTATAAATACTATCAAATCCAAAGACATATAGGAGTACAAGAAATGGAAGGAACGAGGTTCTTGCAAGTAGAGCCTAGCAGTCAAGCCAATCTTTTAGAGAATAAACTCGATAACTGAAGGCTACATCAAGTTGATGAAAAGTGTGTGCGTGCAGGATGGTTTAGTGGGGTGGGTGTGATTAGTACAACAATTTTGCAATGGTATTGCAGTGTTCACATCAAAATATTCTAAAGCACTTACCTTTCATCCAATGGCCACCAAATTTTTATCCTAGCGCCAAGCAGTTCTTTGCCATAATCTTTGATGGTACGAGGCCTTTCAGAGTCCTGTAACAAAATATTAGCAATAACGAGTGCTTCAGACATGAAAGCAGTCAGAACCACTTCTATTCAAATCCTTTTTAATCCCCTTCTCACCCTTCATGAATCAACCAAGATTCCCTAGTTACCCCAGAGTGACTCAGACCCTCAACCTACAGGTTGGAGGTGGAGGCAACTAACCAGTAGGACAGTTCTCTCTCATCTGGAGAAGCACTTTTAGAACAAAAGAATAGGGTCTAAAGCAGAACCACTGTCAGTTGTACAAAATCTTTATTTCATTGGTATCTGCTGTAATTCAATTCTCGCACATTAAAGAGCTAAACAATAGTTTCCTGTGAAAGAAAGCTCTTAGAAAAAGCAGTGAGGTAGCAAAATGTGAGTCAACTCAACATTTTACATCCATACATGCAAGCTCCGAAAATTGCATATATGGAGGTTACATAGACCAGAATTACAGCTACATAGTGGTAGATCAGTACCTCATTTTTGCCAGTGCTCAACTTCTTCCGGGGTTTATAATTAGCGCATTTGTTCAAGTGATTTTCATCTCTGACTGATAATTTAGTTGTCTGTACGGCTCACAATCAAATAAGAGAATCACAATAGGGAAATAAATGATGATTTGTACATGGCAAAAATTAAATTAGCAAAGAGCTTGAGATTACTATTACTGAGCTGCTTTGGTTGTCAACCTTATCTCCAGATTCTTCAACATCCCGCATCTTAGTAGTAGTTTTCTTCTTCTTCTTCTTCTGTTTCATTCCATCAGTTCGTTGCATTGATAACTCCTTGTTCTCAATGATGTTTCCGTCTTCACTTTTGATGCTAAATTCAGATTTGCACTCTGCTTCACAATTGGAAGCAGACTCATTCTTCCTCGAACCCGTCCCTGGTTTTCTTTTGGCACAAACCGTGTGCTTGTTTCTCTCTCCCCCGGTGCAACCTAAATGAAGAGAACCCTTTATCTTAACTTGGGACTCCGGCACATCTCCTGCTGCAACTAACACACCCAGGTGATCCTCATTCGTCAGCGTTTCGTTCTTCTTGGGCTGACCCCACTGATCATGACTTCCATGGCTAATGTCAGGACTTTTGGACACCGAAGAATGCTGAGCACTACTACCTGTAAGTCTCCTCGTTGAAACTACTTCTGCATTTGTTGCTGGTTGCACATCTTCTGAATTTTCAGGTTTCATGATGTTTGTTGTACAAGTATCCTTTAGTTGCTCCCTCTGAGTATCAACCTGCAGAGCGGGCTCATAAAATTAGGCATCAGATGGACCAACTTTTACAGGATGTAGAGTATCAGGTGCATTTTCATTTGCCATCCGATTGACGATAATACAAGAAAAAAAAGAAAGAATGAAATCTGTGAGTACTGTTTTCTATTCATATAAGTAATTGTTGTTAGCTTACTAATTACAATTAAACCCGATAAAAGCACTTAGTCTCCTTGGCATTAGAGCCAATATTAGAATAACTGCATTCAGCATGAGATGCACTTTTTGTTTCTAATCATGCAAACTACATTCAACACTAGAGTATTCTAATGTAAGCTGAGTGGAGTTACTCTAATATGAACTCTGTCAGAGACAACATTATATCAGATGAGTAAAGAACCTTTTGAGATGAATTATCTTCAAGCATCTCCCATCTTTCTTTATGTAGATTCAATTTCTCTACAAAACCATCAACATATTTGACCTAAAAAGGAAACATTAAACAACATCGGTTATTTAGAACTTTCAGGAGGAACTTAGGCA
The DNA here is from genome assembly GCA_003996215.1 of Jaltomata sinuosa. NCBI lineage: Eukaryota > Viridiplantae > Streptophyta > Magnoliopsida > Solanales > Solanaceae > Jaltomata > Jaltomata sinuosa. Next base: position 745,672 of record QJPP01000016.1, read on the forward strand.
AAATGGTAAAGCCAAATAAAACATGGTTCAAGTTAGACAAGATTGCTACTTGACGATCAGTATATATTTTCCATCCTCGGCCCTCGGGTAGTTATGAATAAGGTCTACAACAAAGAGGTCTTCCAACTGTAAGGTTGAATCCGTATAAAAAGGGATTTATGTGGCAGATCTTGAATTTGAATAGTTCAATAGATTTGGTTATTCCCTAGTTGATATATTATCAGTGGTCGGAGAACATTTTTTGACCTGAAATTACTTTGATAAGGAAACATATGATACAAGGGTTTAAACTGATCAAGAATGTTGAATTATTGTTGTTGTGGAGTTGCACATGCATTAAACATTAAAATATATCCCAAAATGAGAATTGTATAAAATACAATGCAACATATAAGTAACTTAATAAAAAAATCTGAATTAGAGAAACTATCACAAGAATCCATAATAATAAATAATCTCGTCACCTTGTGTCTGTTTTTCACAGGATCAAAAGAAGAAATGGATGCCTCGTAAAACCTATAAAGAGAAACTTTAAGATGAGAAAATGTAGCTAGATTCTTCCTTCTTATTCAAGATAAAGTAAATCCAAATTTATAGATAGAATGAATTGAAGAACAAAGAGATATTCAAAGTTGTGCAAACAATAGTGGCATTAAACTCATGGGTCATACGATGAAACTCTGGAAAAGAGTGATAGAACGTAGACTTAGGAACACGACAAGAGTGACACAAAACCAGTTTGGATGCGTGGTATATCTACAACAGAGGCTACATTCCTGCTAACTCTTCTAAAAGGAATGATGGAAATTTATTGTGAGAAGAAGAGACCTACATATAGTGTTTATTGACCGAGAGAAAGCATAATAAAAGAGTACCATGAAAGGTCCTTTGGTGGGTGATGGAGGAGAAAGTAAGTCATAATAAATATGTAAATGTCATAAAGGAAACGTATGGAGTTGTCATTAGCGTGGAAACAGTATTAAGAGATACAAAGGAGTTGAGTTTCCTGTAACAGTGGGTTTACACCGTGGATGGTCATTGAGGCCCTACTTGTTTACTCTAGTTATTAATGAGCTAACCAACACAATACAATGTGAAGTCCTACACCATTTGCTGATGAAATTCTGCTAATTGACAAAACCAGTAAGGGTGTCAATCAAAAACTTGAACTGTTGAGAAGCACTTTAGAGAGCACGGTTTTTCAGATTAGTAAAAGTAAGACTAAATATATGCACTGAAGTTTAGTCAACATGAGAAGAGCAAAGTTGAGGTGAGACTAGACGGGATTGACGTGCCTAAATGCAAACAATTCAGATATCTAGGCTCATTCATGTTCTTGGAGGATGAAATGATAGATGAAGATATTATTCAATAGAATTAAAACCGGATGGTTGAAACGGAGAAGTGTTACTAAGGTGTTACATGATAGAAAGTAATCTTTACATAACAGTTATAAGAACGACAATGTTATATTATAGTGAAAGTTAGGCTGCTAAAGTGCAACATATCCACAAGATAATTGTCCCATAGATGCGAATGCTAAGATGGATGTGCAATCATACAAGATTATATAAGATTAAAAATGACCACATTCACTAGAAGGTGCAAGTAGCACGCATTAAGGATAAAATGAGAGAAGGTCACTTGAGATGGTCTTGATCATGTCCTACATCGATTTCCAGATTGCATAGGTGTGAAACCATAATGAGCGTAGGTGTTAAAAGAAGATTAGGTAAACCTTAACTCACATGGAAGAAAGTTGTTTTGAAAGACCTAAAATTTCTTCAAATCCATGCAGATTTAGCTAAAGATATAACACAGTGGCGGAAAAAGATCTATATAGGTGATATCAACTAATTGGGAATATACTTTAGTCATGATAGTTCGTTTATTAAGATCCGTTGCTTTTCTAGGAGTATCAAAGTTTTATGATAGATTTATATGCCAGTAAAAAATACTGAGAACTTCTACTATTATTTATATATATTTTGTAATTTAACGGAAGAGCTTGTATTCCATTCAAAGATGAATTCAGTATAAATACATATACAATGTGTGCTAACTAAGCTAAGAAAATAAAATAAAATCCTATAAATATGCTAGTGTATATGGGAAATGTAAGTCATACAGAAAGAGGTACATGTTCATTTTGTAACACTCCCCCTCAAGCTGGAGCATAGATATTGATCATGCCCAGCTTGTTACAAAGATAATCAACTCGAGTTCCATTCAACGCTTTTGTAAACAAATCAGCTAGTTTCTCTCCCGTCTTCACGTAACCCGTGAAAATCAAGTTTCCCTGAATCTTTTCACGAATGAAATGACAATCAACCCTCAATATATTTAGTTCTCTGATACAACGGATTTGAGGGAATATGAAGAGAAACTTGATTATCATAGAGTTTTGCTGGCATATGATGCTTCAACTAATTCCAGTTAAAAGCTGATGTATCCACATAAGCATATTTAACTTATTTTTACTTTTACTTTTATTTGGTATGGTTATGACATAAGACTAAGATTTAGTTGTTGTTGGTAGAAATGAAACTGAAGATGTCATCTGACATGCGACGACTCAAAATATTGAGTTTCTAAACTAAAGTCCATACTGAGCACATCCAATGCAACTCATCAACTTTTTACCTTGTTCTCTCTTTCATTGTGCTACGTTTGTAGATGAATTCTGAGCCAATGTTTACTTGCAAAAAGAATTATTCACAAAGTGTTGGGCAGGCATATGTGCATATCTGAATCATGTTTAGTATTTTGATGAATGACAAATGTTTCACGAGAACCAAGTCCATTCACAGAGCAGTAGTTGTAGCCAACAAATTAACAGGCTTACAGAGGTAAACCAGGCTCAGGCAAGAAGGGTATTTATGGTAAGCGAATAAGTACAAAGATACAGCAAAGGAAAGAATCCTATGAGGGATTTTCTTAAGGAAACCGCATATTATTAGGATTGTACTTCCTTATTGAATAGTTCTAGGTTGCGGAGCAACAACCTAACTATTCCACATGCTTATAAAAGGATCGCTACAAGGCAGAATTTACGCAGATATTGCATCCAATACATGGCAGGTTTTTACCAAGCAATAGTCAAAGGCAAGAAGGTGTTCGTGAACTCAAGTGCTGAAAGATAAGAACTAGATTGATTAGGGCGTTTCTACCTTGTTCGAGTCTGTAAGTTGTTGTTCAAGTTGTTACTCAGTTGTTGTACTAGTGAATTGTGTAGGTAAAACTTGTAAGTTTCAGAGACCAGAGTTTATAGTCTTTGAAAGGATTAGCAGTTAGAGTTAACCGTTGAGTTGAGGTACTAGAATTAGTCCCTTAGATGATTGAGTTGTAATATGAAACCGCTATTTGAAGATATTGAAGATTTGGTTGGAAATCCTACTCATCGTAGGTCGTGGTTTTTACTCCCTTGAACAAGGAGGTTTTCCACAGTAAACTTGTGTGTTCTTTACTTTACTGTTTAAGTTCTGCTTAAGGGACCAAGTCCCTTAAGCTGTGCAGTAATCTTGATTACTATCAAGAGTACTGCGGAAAAAAATCAGGTGCTAGTTTATTTCACTAAGTGTTAAAGAAATAGAATAGTAATATTGCCAATGACACTAGCCTTTTTTATAGAAGAGGCAGGAGAAATCTAGCAAAGGTAAATACAATGATAGCTCAAATTGCAGTGGAGGATTGTTGTTTTTCAGGTGACTGATACTTTTGGAAATGAAGAATGAAGCAGAGAGGAGAAAAAGGAAAAAAGAAAAGGACCATGTGGTAGATATGTTAGTAGTTTAGTATGAATGGTCTCAAGTAATTGAAAAATGACATCTTGGAGTGTCTAAGTATCATAAGATGAAGATACTTTTTCACATCTTTGTGATCACAATTGAGGATACTTAGACTATCCAGAAAGCTACACGCACAACCTATGTAATCCATAATTCTTTTGTTAATCAAACTAAAAATATTTAACACAAGAAAACAGCAGTTTTTCAGACTAACAAGCTGCATTGGGAACGCAGAAACCAATTAACCACAAAAGGTTACAGTCTGACTTTGCCTGCCATCTCGTGGAGGCATGGTCTGCAAGTCTGAGCTCTGCTTAAAGCATCAAGGATCATGAAGTACCACATAACTCAAGAAATACTGAATGAACCAAGGTACAATACAAAATATGGATAAACCCATGCTAGTACTAGATCTATACCATCTATTCAAAGACTTATAGGAGTATAAGTATGCCGTTGAAGGAGATTCTTTCACATAAAGCCTAGCAGGCAAGGCAATGTTTTAGAGAACAAACTCAATAACTGAAGGCTACATCAAATTGCTGAAAAGAGCGTTTGTGCAGGATGGTTGGGTGTGACTAGTACAATAAATTTACAATGGTGTTGCAGTCCTCACATCAATATTTTAAAGAACTTACGCTTCATCCAATGGCCACCAAATTTTTATTTTTGCGCCGACCAGTTCTTCACCATGATCTTTGATGGTACGAGCCCTTTTAGAATCCTGAATGAAAAAAGTAGATCCATGAGTGCTTTAGACTTGAAAGCATTCAATTTTTAAAAAAGAAATCCTTTTAATCCCCTTCTCAGCCCTATGAATCAACTGTGGTTCCACGCTTACCCCAGCGTGACTCAGCCCTCAACCTACAGGTTGAAGGTGGAGGCGGCTAATCACTAAGCCAGTCTTCTCTTGTCTGGAGAACCACGTTTAGAACATAATTATAGGGTCCAAAGCAGAATTACCATCAGTTCTATGATATCTAATGAAATATGGAAAGATTGGTATCTGCTCTAACTTCAAAAGAGGGAAAATATTTTTTCTGCAAAATCTGTTACATTAAAGAGCTAAAAAAATAGATTGCCTGTGAAGGGAAGTTCTTAAAAATCAGTGAAGTAGCAAAATGTAAGATACCAAATCAGTATAAGAAGCATTTCGACAATTTTCATCCATACATACAAAGCTTTGATAATTGCATATATGGAGACTACATAGATAGGAATTAAATCTACATATAGTTATAGAATCAGTACCTCATGTTTCCTTGTAGCCAACTTCCTCCCGGATTTATAATTAGCACATTTGTTTAAGTGATTTTCATCTCTGACTGATAATTTAGTAGCCTGTACAGCTCGCAAGTAAAAAGGAGAATTGCAAAAGGAAAGTAATAATTTGTACATCGCAAAAATAAATTAGCTAAGATCTTGAAATAACTATTACTGAGCTATTTTGGTGTCAACCTTAACTCCAGATTCTTCAATATTTTGCATCTTGATAGTAATTTCATTGTTCTGCTGTTTCATTCCATCAATTTGTTGCAGTGATGGATCCTTGTGTTCTTTGATGTTTCCTTCTTCATTGTTTATGCTAGATTGAGATTTTCTCTCTGCGTCACAATCGGAAGCAGACTCATTCTCCCTCGAGTCCCTTCCTAATTTTCTTTTGCCACATAGTGTACGCTTGGTTCTCTCTCCCCAAGTGAGACCTAAATGAAGAGAATCTTTTTCCTGAACTTGGGCTTGCGGCACATCTCCTGTTGGAACTAACACACCCAGCTGAGCATCCTCATTTATCGGGCTCTCTTTTTTGTTGGTCTGACCCCAATGACCATGACTTCCAGTGCTAATATTATGATTTTCGGAAGCCAAAGAATGCTGGCCACTACTACCTGTAAGTTTAATACTCCCTGAAGATACTTCTGCAATTGTTGCTGGTTGCACATCTTCTGGATTGTCAGGTTTCATGATGTTTGTTGTACAAGTATCCTTTAGCTTCTCCCTGTGAGTGTCATCCTGCAGCGCTGGCTCACAAAATTTAGCCTCGGATGGACCAACATTTACAGGATGTACAGTATCCGGTGCATTTTCATTTGCCATCTGATAAAAAAAATACAAGTGAAAAGGAAAGAATGAAATCTGTTAATACTATTTTCTATTCGCATATGAAACTGTTGTCGCTTGCTAATTATAATTAAACACAATAGAAGCACTTAATCTACATGGCATCCCGGGCGCTTTGGGCCAAATATTGCATTTGACCCAATACTAGAATAACCTCATTCAGCATGAGGTGCACTTTTTGTTTCTAATCTTGCAAACTACATTCAACAGTCAACACTACAGTACTCTAATGTAAGTTGAGTGGAGTTATTCTACTATTGGCTCTAACTCCTTATTCTAATATTGGCTCTAACTCCTCTGAGTGATGTATGTTTACAATAAGGATGATTGGCAAGAGTATGCAAAGAGAAAAGTTCGTTTAAAACTGTATGTTTCTATTGTTAAGACAATGACAGCTCTGGAACATCAGAGACTGCAACAAGGCATATAAAATGATTAAATTTTATTCACCTCAAAGAGAGGAAATCAGATTCCTTTTCTTTCACTAGTGCAAGACGGGTGCATCCAGATTATAAATCTTCCAGATAACCGCATCAGACACTATGAGACAGAACTATATGTTCTCTTAACATTACCATGTCTCTAACCGCAACCAATAGGTCAGGGTTAGAAGACTTGCATTATTTGAGAACCCCATATTGGCCGTTCAAATAGACCTAATACTTGAGGCAAACAATGAGTTCCCCATTTGGTGAACATACTATAAACTTCCACTAGCTGTATTTTGAAGTGTTGTAGAAATCTAAGTCATGTCATCAGAAATCCCGCCAGTTAAGGGGCAGCACTCCTGCAATTTGTGTACCATTAGCCTTCCCTTTGTCAACTCTTGTTTTTTTTTTCCAATCCTCCCAGAACCCAAAAGAAAGGGTACATCTTCATGTTGCCTCCTTGGCAATTTGAAGTTTGATATCTTTCTTTATTATGCCATTTACTTTTCAAAATCTAACTGCACACAACAATACCATTTTCCGTGCAATTTGTCAGTGACAACCTTCCTGTGCTAATTATACTGCACTAGGCTTAAGACTACGAAAGATAACAATCTAATTCTAAGACATAATGAACTAAGGATGTGGTTGGCATTTATATGGAGAAAAACTGCAGTAATGAGACAGAGGTGCTAGTTTTATCAACAATATGAAGTTACTGAGTATCTAGTCTACCATCATGCGCAAGAAAGAAGGAGAAGCCGACATTTTAAATCATGATGTTTATGCCCACTTATGTGTGAATGAATACTTGGATGTATAGACAATGAAAGTGAAGTATCAACATTAAACAAAGCATCATATATCAATAAACATTTCTTTCAAGAAAAGCAAGCAGCCACTGTTTTAGGTGTAGACAAGATAGTTATGAATATAACATACCATTTCTTCTCCTTTTGGCATTTCATTGAATATTGAGGCAACAAATTCAGCACAATCATCAGGATTTAAGTTCATTGACTTTAGGGCTTCTGCAAGATAAGGTTTAACAATGACAGCACAGTTTTCTAGGACTTTCTCCCCCAATTTCGATGAAACCGGTGAAGCAATCTGGATAAAAGAAACTCCTGGATTAGAAAACTGCCGAAGAAATATTTTTAACAAAGAGGCTAGGAGATTGTTTATTGCCTGATTTTCATTTTTGACACTATCAAGAAGAGGCCATAGAAGCTCTACTGAGAGTTCATCACTGTCTTCTATGAGCTGAGTCATGATTTCTTCCATCCTAGTGAATACATTATGAGGATGGTAGGGCCTTCATAGAAAATAAAACATAAATATTACCATAGTCAGCAATCGTCAGAGAAATATTATCTCCGAATAACCTTATGCTCATCCACCGGGACAAAATGGTATGGTTTACAATGTCAACAGCTACATGCTTAGGTGTGACTCAAACAGAGTATATGCAAGCAACTGAATAGCCCGTGTGGCTGAGCATGTTTCAATGCATAAGGGAATTTCAGATCACCACCTTTTGGAGCTAGTCAGTGCCCAGTGGCAGAGCCACCTTTGTCCAAAGGGTGTTGATAAAATTACTTTATGTAGATGGGTAAAAAAAAACTTTTTTATGTATATATCCTATATGTCGAATCCGCTTCGCTTCTTTGTGTGAGTTAAAACAGAATTCTTGATTTAGAAATGGTTTTCCATCCGAGAGGAATCTATTATTTCGATTTGTTATTTGTTATATTTTGCCTCCCTTAAGTGAAAATCCTGGTTCCGCTACTGTCAGTGCCAAAAGGATGTTGCATGCTACTTGACTTATATATAGACAAGAGAAACCACAACCATGATAATATATTGCAAAGGTCATAAAGCATATTCCTCGATGGCTAAAGGTTCATCTCAATGCATAAGCAGTTAAAAATTCAAAGCACACTGCAACATCCTAATGAAATTTATATTTCACCCAAATTTAATCTGAAGGTAGTTGACTTCGTTGCTGGAAAGAAATGAACCAGAACTCTACATAACATTGAAGAATGAGATACTGATGATAATATTCATGGGAAAGAGAATTTTGACAGAATACCTGATGATCTCGAGAAAAAGTTTGAATATCTCGACAACTAAAGTGTCATATTTAAGGTCCAATAACATCACAAAGGCCCTTAATTTAGCAACGGTTTCAAGAATTTGGACCACCTTACGGTAACTGCGGCTAGAAACATCAGATAACTTTTTCAATGCCATTACAGTGTGCCGGAGAATTTCCTGAGATTTGTGAATACATGCATGTGAAAAGAAAATGTAAATGGCTGTATAAGCTCGAGACAAAGAAATTGGCCAGTTTTAAAAAAGAAAACATATTGAAGTAAAAACAGAAGGATAAATTAGAATGGTATAGCTCTACCTCCATTTGTTTACGATCATCATAAGGGTGCTCTGGGGCAGTTATTCTAGAAAGTTCAGTGATACAAAAAACAACTGAAACTTTGACATCTTCGTTGGTATGCCTCAAAAGCTCATTCCTAATCAGTGCTTTCATTACAGATTGAAGTGCACTTCTCGTCGAATCAGAAGGGCGTTGATCTACCATTATCAGTAAGGACTCAACTTTCTGACAAAAACAGAAGGGGAAAATAGAAGAGTTAGCTTGCAATTAATGCCTAAATTGCTGACATATGAGCAAACAACTTTGAGAAACTAATATACACATTAAATTGGGAAATCCAGTTGTAGTTTCTATAAATGGATTGAATAAATTGATGTTTCCATTTTCAAGTCCAAAATTGTTACAGTAGAACAGCAATGCCCACTTCCACCTCATCTTTTATGCAATTCCATCTCATTCAATATTTAACAGCAGTAGATGTCCATTTAGAGCTAGAGAGTGTAACAGCAGTCAACTGCTTAGGTGCAATGATTTTTTGAACAAAGAACAGAAATTAAACTAAGGATTCAAAATCTATCTAATTGAAAGACAACCATTGCCTCAAGAAGTCTATCCATTAAACACCCAAGGGTGTGGCCTAGTGGTCAATGACGGGTTGAGAAACATAAAGTCTCAGATTCAAATCAATCCCAGCAGAGACAAAAAACACCAGGTGATTTCTTTCTTCTGTCAGAGCTACCTGTCCTAGCTACTTGTTGTTGTTGGGAGGTGGCAGGTATCGCGTGGAATTAGTCGAGGTGCGCGCAAGCTGGCCTGAACACCACAACAACAATAACAACATACCTCACAAAGCGGAGTTACAGGTAGAGAGCTGTTTCTGAAAGACTCTGGGCTCAAGTGAAGAAAATCATAGTAGTAATGGAAAGGAAAAAAAGCATGGCAACTAATCGGAAAACAGCTATCACTAAAGCAGCAATAAATCACACAGACAAAAGATGACTGTTCATGTGCAGGGGAGAAAAACAAATAAAAATTTGATCTTTACATCAAGAAGTTTGAGGAGCTCATCAGTTGAAGAGGGAGGATTCATGAGGTTCATCCCATAAGCTATGAGCTCATCTTCCAGCTTTTTCTGGGAAGCAGCACAGGAGGAACAAGAAGCAGCCATTGCCAGCAGAATTCAGTTTCAAAATCAAGAACACCCAAAAGAACACTTAAAACGAAAGCAAAATAGTTTAGCAAAAATTGACAAAGACCCTCAGTTTTGTTGATGCAAGAAAAGAGTGAAGTGGCAAATGGCAAGCATGCAGAGTCCAATTCCTGTCAGTTTTTTTTCTTGGTTTTCGTGCTTGGTCTAATTTGGGTTTTGGAATCCGTGATTTGTTTCTAGTATGTACGTTTTTTTCGTGTGCATAGTTAGTTCTATGCAATGATGGTGTTGGAACTCAACGTTACTACCTATGCAGAAGTGCAAACAGAGCAAATTTGCCAAATTGGTCAACTTTGCTGTTGAAGTGATGAGAGAGAGGAATTCACAGGTTTACCCTTTAGATGTTATTTGGAACTTTGAGTACTTGGGTAGTGTCATGCTTGTCGGAGGAGGTTAATATTGGAAAAGTACCATAATGTGGTCAATGCACTGTGGCGTCTCATAATCCTCTTCAAATTTTCTAAATCTGGTCAAAATAGTTTTTAATCTTTTTTTTTAAATTTTTTATAAATGTTTGGTAAAATAAAAGAGTAATTAAAAAAAATTAAAAGCTGAATCCCCCATTTTTTTACTTTTAACTTAAAATTCTTTTTAAATTTGATCAATACATTTACCTTTTTATCCCTTATAATTTCTTTTAGTTCCAACACTATCCTGACTTTTTAATCTTAAAATATATGAAAGTACTTTTTTTTTCTCATATTCTTATTCCGCTTCTCTGTTTTTCCCTTTTTCCTACAACAAAAATGTGCTTAATAGCACTTGTTTACCAAACACATTAACATTTTTTTTCTTTCAATTTCAGCATTTTTTATCAAAACACTTACCTACTTATTTATAAGCACATATTTTTAATTTTTTAATCACATTTGTTTAAAAGCAGGTAGGGGTAACTTCCGACGTGTTGACTGACCGAGTGATGCATACGTGGAAAAGCACCAGATTGTTTGCAAGCACAACTAGAACCAGCCAACTCATCAAAATTCCACGTCATGTGAACCTGCTGAACTTCTCTTATCCTACGTGTCCCCCAAATCCCTACGCGTCAGGCCTATCGGATCATCAAATCGGGAGAAGGAATATTCCGATCACCGGGAATTTGAACTCGTAATCGGAATACAATCGACGCTCCACCTTGCAACGGCTAAGAACCGCCGGCTTCATCAGCCAGCAGCAACAGCCAACAGTAGCAGAGAAATCAAGCCCGAGGCGAAAAGTGCACAGAAAATCCGTTAGCCGATTCTCCGAGTCGGATCCGAATCTTCCGTTTTGGAGAAGCACACTCCTTTTACTGCATATATAGAAATTCCATAGGAATCACATATCTAATTTTCTTTGTATGTAGACATGATTTGCTTATAGAGTTCTAGTAGTAATAAATAAGCTCATATTCAGAAGGCTTTTTTAGTTACAAAAATATGCTGATTTTCGTTTTTAGAAGTTGTATAGTCTTATGCTTGCTTGGAACCAAACTTTCAAGAGAACTCATTGCTAATTCGATTTATCTTTCTATTTTAAGCTAGAAAAAAACACAATTTTGCTATTCAGAGTTCCTTTGAGATTCAATTAACTTCAGTTATACAACCTTTTAGCCGTAACAGGCTGGAATTTAGTGCTACTATTATCTGGGATGATGTCTTATGCGGGTTGATTAATGTATTTGTAGGTTATATATGGGTCAGTGATTAAGTTGATGCATGAGAATCTCGAATGCATTCCCATATGATGTGCCCTATGGTTCAGGCAGTGGGCAAAGAAGAAGTTAATGGTCGAGTGACAAGTAAGAGTAGTAGATCATATTCGATGAAAGCAAAAAGAAAAAAGAATAAGTGGAATCCATAGTTGTGGATACTGAAACCAGTATGCGGTCTATATGTTGGCTTAATACAATGATGATAACAGACGGAACTAAAGGGCTCGGTTACTGGTTTTCCTGGTGGAGATGATTCCAACAGCTACTGGGTATATTAGATGATTGTTTTAATTGTTCTGTTCTTACAGTAACTTTGAAATATGAAAACTTGATTATGTTTAACTGAAGTACTGTGCCATCTTAACAGATTGTTAGGAATATCCCTGACTCATCCACCAAACAAGGTGACCCTATTAAGAGTGCAACCATCATTAGGCTACAACATATATATGAGGACGAGGAAATGGCTGCACAGCTACTTGCAGGCATCTCTCATATCGGGCAATCTGGAGGTCAGTAGGCTGGAATTTTCCTCTCCCTAAATAGATGATACCTGTAGTTTTTCTGGAAGTCTATTCTGATTTCTGATCGCACATTGGTGGACCTTAATTGAATACATGAAATCTAACAATTTGGAGTTCTGGATTTATAGTTAGGGCTATCAGAAGCTGCTATGGATGATCCCTGGATAACGTTAACGTGGAATGGTAAAAGGTGGTTATTCCCTGTATAACGTTAACGTGGTAAAACATAAGGGTATAAGCACATGTGTTAGCATATCTTTTGAATGAATATATGGATTTTTATTTACACCATGGGATGGGAAAATGCCTGGATATAACAGTATGTTTAACCTCTTTTGTTTCACTGCTTTGGAGAGGGGTTGGCGGTGATTTAATCATCTTAGATGTCCCTTTTCTGTCTATTAGTCAGTAGCTTGATATATTTTATTCTCTTAGTCAATTGTTGTTGAACTCAGAAGTTTTCAGAGCTGAAATTAGTTGGTGGAAATTTCGCAGGTGTGTTGATTTGGTGATGGCAATAAGTCTGATACCGGGATTATTGGAGGTTGGGGTTGCCCTGATTTTTTATAAATTCAACATTCTTGTTGATCTTTAGTGATCGCAGTGACTCAGTTAATCGATCTCTATTTTTCTTTCTCGTGTTGTTAGAAGATTGAGGGAAGTGAGAAATCTTGGAGGCAAGATCAAAGGATCAAACTTCAACACGTTGACACTGGAGGTTATCTTCACTGTCATAACAAGAAATACACCCGAATTACTGGAGGTCAGCAAGAGATGAGTTCAAGATCTTGATGGCATCAAGAATTGTCATTGACTCATTTCAATTATGTACCTTAACGAGGGAATTAATTGAGTCTTACAACGAATATCAATCACCGGATGAAAACCCAAAAAACAAAAAACCAGGGACAAGTTGTCCCGAATGAAGGATGACAAGATCTTATATCATGTTTGGTCTGTATAGATCAATCACACGAACACTCCACTTGATTCTAGCCGCCTCTTATTAACGTATTATAATCTACCAGTATAATAAGTAGTATATAGTACATCAACAGTTGCATACATAATACATTGGCAGGTTATTTCAAAATTCATAGAATAAATATAATCAAACAATACTGGTACCTCTTCATGTCGGTATCTTCTATGTTCAATAGTTTATAGGCATTTAAAAATTGTTCTCTACCAACATGGCAAAATCTTGTTGTGGCTGAGCTTCTAAAATCAGTTTATTTTTAAAAATATTTTTTTTATAAATGCTTTTCAAAAAGTATTTTTGGTGAGAAATAATTTGTATTTGGCCAATAAATTTAAAAAATACTTTTGAGAAGCAATTAGTGTTTGGTCAAGCTTTTTAAAAATGTTTGTATTTTTCTCAAAAGTGCTTTTTAAAAAAACGCTTTTAGGTAGAAGCTACTTTTTTTTTGGCTTCTGAAAAACTATTTCTGCTACTCTCCAGAAGCATTTATTTTCTTCCAAAAGCTTGGTCAAACAACTTATTTTTTTAAAATAAGCACTTTTGGAGAAAAATAAACTTGATCAAACAAGCTAATAGGCTATAGGCTATAAAGATGCAACGCGTCCCATATATTTATCACATCGACTATGATGCTTATTAGCTTTACACCAAACTTTCTTTTTACTATTTTTAAGTTTTGGTCTATTTTGTGTTTATTAAAATGTACCCTTTTTTACTAAACCCCACATTTCAATTCCTTTTTACCACATTCTCCTATATATAAACCACTTTTCTAACATTCATCAACCAAAACCAAAAAAAAAGTAAGTAGAAAAAATAAAACCAAAACCCATTTTTATATTAAACACCAACCAACGAAAAGTTTAGTCCCCCATTATTCAATTGTACAATTACCACTACAAATAAAAAAAACAGATATTTGCAATTTAAAAGGGGATTTACATTTACTTCGTCTTCTTCTGCATCAGGTTCTCGCCTTTAGTTTATGCAGAAAAATTGGAAAACAAAACAAAACCAATTCAGATTATAAGAACCCTCTGAATTCTGAAATTTATAATCAGAGATTTGGAGTGGTGATTGTGAAAGGAGGTGGACACCCCTAGCCCCACCACCCACCCCCACTCTCACCCTACCCCCCTCACCTCACGCCAAACTGTACCCAATTAGAAGAACCTCATTTTCCTAAAGAATATTTTTTTAAAAAAAATCTGTTGTTCTTATCCTCAGTCACCGCCTCATATAGTTTTTCTTCATAAATTAATCTTCCCCAGTTATTTTATCATCGATTTATGTTGGAGAGTTCAAATCTTTATGTATTACAAGGTGAGATTCCAAATCAATTGGTTTATGTTTTGTGGGGTTTTTATATTTCGTTAGATTTGTTGATCTTTGTTGGTAAAGTTTGTTTCTTTTTCAACTTTTTTGCAGATTTGGTTTTGGATCTAACAATTTTCGGTTTGAGGATTTGAGATTTTGTGGAGAAAATATTTTCTGGGAAATGTCGCTTTTGCCCAAAAGCGATTCGATTCACATTCGAGAAGTTTGGAAGGACAATCTGGAAGAGGAGTTTGATTTGATCCGAGAAATTGTTGATGATTATCCGTATATTGCTATGGATACGGAGTTTCCCGGTGTTGTTCTCCGACCGGTTGGGAATTTTAAGAACAGTAATGATTATCATTACCAAACCTTGAAGGATAACGTGGATTTGTTGAAGTTGATTCAGTTGGGGTTAACATTTTCTGATGAAAATGGGAATTTGCCCAAGTGTGGAACTGATAAATACTGCATTTGGCAATTCAATTTCTGTGATTTCAATCCGAACGAGGATGTTTATGCTAACGACTCGATTGAGTTGTTGAGGCAGAGTGGGATTGATTTCAAGAAGAATATAGAAAATGGGATTGATGGTAAGCGGTTTGGTGAGATTTTGATGTCTTCAGGGATAGTGCTGAATGATAATATGTATTGGGTTACATTTCATAGCGGGTATGATTTTGGGTACTTGTTGAAGATCTTGACGTGCCAGGACTTGCCTGATACTCAGGCAGGTTTTTTCAATCTGATCAACATGTACTTCCCTGTCCTTTATGATGTTAAACATTTGATGAAGTTCTGCAACAGCCTTCATGGTGGATTGAACAAGCTTGCAGAGCTGTTGGAGGTTGAGAGAGTTGGTGTCTGCCATCAGGCCGGTTCGGATAGCTTGCTCACAGCTTGTACTTTTAGGAAGTTGAAAGAGAACTTTTTTATTGGCTCACTAGAGAAGTATGCCGGTGTCTTGTATGGTCTAGGTGTTGTTGAGAATGGACAGAGTGTCCATTGAAGAACAAAAAAATGAAAAAATAATAAAAATGTGTGAAAAAACAAAAAAAGAAATAGGTGTTTAGTATTTGTGTGCGCTTATGATGCCGCACTACCTTGTAAACTTCTGATGAGAAAGTTTGCTCTTCATTTATGATATCACTCTTCTTTTGGCTAAATTCAAGTTACTCTATAGCTGGGATATTACATTTGTGTAGTTGTTGTTTCAGCTGCTGTACCCACTAAAGCTCTAATTGTCTTTAACATGGTTAAGTAATTTGTTTTCTCAGGATTTAGTCTACTGCTCAATGGTTTCATGTGTGGGATGTATAGTTGGTCTTTATGTTTTTTCCCCTTGTTTTGGTCTTATGTTTTCTCCCCTTGTTTCTTGACTTTTTTCTTTGTTCTGAGATAGGTTGTCTGCCAAATGAGCATACCAGGATAGAATATTGTACGTAGGAAACTGGTTTAAAGGTGTTGTGACATCCAGTTCATTGGAGTCGAAACAAATGTACTGGTACGGAGGAAGGAAGTGGCTGTGGTTAACATTAGTTATCTATCCTGATATCATGGTAATCCTATAGACTAAACAAGGAGCAATATATTTGTTGCATCGCTTATAAACCTGGATAAACAGATCTATCTTAGGTACTTGTTTTCTGCACATTTTCAGATTTCCCCTAATTTTAAAACGAAAAACATGAATGGATAGAGAAAATTTATCTGGAGAAGCTCATACCTTTCTGCAAGCGGGGTAAACTACAATTATTGCCTCTGCGTCATGCTGTTAGCTACTCTTACCTCTTTCAGCATCTTGTAGGTATCACTCTATTGCATTTTAGATTGGTTTATGTGTCTATGCAGTGATAGCATCATTTGGCAGACTTGCAGGTTGGCATTTAGTTGTTCAATAATAATTACTTTCGACTTCTCATTCATGAGTCTTGGAACCTATCTTTTATGATTTTTGAAGCATATGATGTTTGAAGCACTTAAGCAGGACATACAAACTCCAGCGGGGTGTTGCTTGCTGGTTTTATGTTGTTGAAAGATCAGGTGATTAGGAGACTTGTCAAAAAAGAAAAAACGGTCAGGTGATTAGGAGATGTTCTTCTGTTTTATGGGGTGCAAATTTAATGATTCCCATTTGAACTCTACTATACTGTAAGATTAATGAACTCTTAACATGCTCGTTTCTAGTTAGAGCTGATAATGGCAGGTTTTTTCATCATTTCAGCAGAATGCCAGAGGTTTGTTACTGTTCATTTTATTGTAAATAGTCCTGGCTAGGTTTGGCAGCTGATCAGCAGTTGCACCCAATTTTGGAAACTGTTTTGACCTTACTTTGCTCAGAGACTTGTGAAACCACGGGCCGCGGGTCTCTCTCATGGATTCTTACAAGTGAAATATCTTTCAAGTAAAAGACCCCACTGTTCCATTAACCAGTGAAAGATCTAATGGTGCTGTCTGATCTCAAGGCATTGAGGGAAAAGTTGATTTCTAGACTGAGCTTTCTGAAGAGTAAGGTTGAAATAGCTCTTGAGTAAAATATAAATTGCTGCTGAAAGCTTTCATATATTAAACATGAGCTGGTAGCTTTTGCCATGTGTCCAAATTGTCCATTTTGCTTGTATTGTGTCCTTGATTTCTTTTGGGGAGAGGGAGAGGAGCAAGAGTTAATCTTAAGTCTCTGATTTAGGTTTGGGAATTTGTGTCCTTACTTGTTTGAACTCCTCTTTCCTGTGGTAGAAAAGACTTGCAGTGTAGGCATCTTTCTGGGACTTTGACTTCAGAGTTGATAATGGGTTGCTTTCAACCTATCTTGTAATGATGTCAGAAGCAGGACATTCAAATACCAATATTGTGGTGATGCTGGTGGTGTTTTTGAAAGATAGGGATAGGAACAATCTTCTGTAATCTGTAGGTTTCTCTTGATTTTTATCCCAAGTGCAAGACCAATGTGCTCTTGAACTTATTTGTAGGACTAGCTCTTTTTCTCTCCAGGCAGATAGTTAGGGGTTTGTTACAGTTCATTAATGTCGTAAATGGTGTTTTGGTTAGGCCTAGAAGCTGTTCCATTAAACCAGTGAATTCTGATACAACTAAACTTAATTTGATGGCAACATTGACTTGGTGTACTTTATGAAAAATAAAGGGCTAATAGAGGTGTTTACAAACGGAGTTAAAAGCTTGCAGCTAAGACTTTACTATTGTTCTACACGTTCTTAATCTGGAATCTTGTTAGTTGTTACATGAGTCCATTTGGGTATACAACCTTGGATTGTTGTTACATATTAAGTCCCTTTCCGCGGTTCATAGGAGGGTGAAATTCAAGTTGTTCCAGAAGTAGCTCAATAATTTGATCTTGAAACCAAATGAGAAAAGATAACTGTGAATAAGCATCCTCCTGTGCCTCGGAGTTTGTTCTTGATGTTGGAGGGAAACATTGATGACACAAATAACTACAATGTGGATCGGAGCTGAATAGCCAAATCAACTCATTTTTCTCACAGCACTCAAGTATGCAAACACATTTGAGAAAAAGGACATGGGCTGCCAAGCAAAGTTCTTTCGGTTGCACCTCTGATGTGTCTAAATTTTCCGACATTCAGAAGAGAAGCCTCGTCTTCTGACTTCTACATGTTAACTGCTCGTTTTTCTTTGATAATTATGCAGTTCTATTTATCATGTATGTGTTTGCAAGCCACATTTGCCCAGAGTAGAGAACATTTTTGGCGTTTTTGCTTCAGCAGTGGGAACTTATCTGGTTGTACAGTAGCGGAAAGAAGATGCAATCATACCTTTTAATGGCTTGAGACAGAAATAAGCAGCTGTCAATTACTAAGCTTATGAGATACATGAATTGGTGGAGGAAAGGGAATCACACCTAAGATTGTAGCAGTGATTTAGGTGCTCCATCTTACAATAACCCACACCAAAACTATAATGATAACACTCGACAAAAATTTGATCTTGAAATCTGGGGTGTCTATGCTAATTCATCTTAGAGATTAACTCATTGATGTGATCCTCACGATTTCCTGAATCACCCCCATCGTTGAATCGTCTCTTCTTACCCTGCAAAGCTCTCTCTGGCTTGGTGAGAACAAAGGGGCATAGAAAGCTAGTGACCTCCTTGAAGTGTGGGCCAACACTTGCAATCTCTCTCACAACGTCCTCTATGCATATAATGCCATACTGGCCCAGTGTCTGCCAAAATAAGTAGTTGAGACAATGCAGGAATGCCCACACAACATAGAGTAACGAGTTCAAGCTATTGTAGTCGTGATGGTAAAAGAAAAGGAAATAAAGGCACCTGTTCAACAATGTCATTGCTAGTCAAAGGCACCCTCTGGTTGTCGGTTTTTCCAGCACCTTTCTTGTAAATCAGATCCTTCACGCTCTTCAGATTGGGGTATCTTCAAAGAAAAAAAACACATTGATTGCTAAGGTGGTTTGGCATCACATGCATTAGTTTTGCATCATATGGATCAGTATGTCCTGCCTCTAATTCCTATAATCGGAAATGACTGTCTTCATCAAGCTACACATCATTACAACAGCAACAACATACCAAGTGTAATCCCATAAGTGAGGTCTAGGGAGGATGGTGTGTATGCAATCTAACCAGCGCTTTCTGAAGGTAGAGAGGTTGTTTTCGACAGACAAACTACACATCATTAAAAGTAGGTATAAAGTAGTCACCTTTAGCCAGTGTAAAGCTGGACGGATGTAACTCCTAAGGCTACATAATACATGGTAGAACTTTCTTTTTTATGTCATTGTTTCAAGAACGCATGACTGGAAGATAAACATCCATTTAGAGATGAGGGGAAAGAAAAATGCCCAACTTCCAAATGAAGTGGTGTTGTTTGATTAGATATGCCAAGGATTAAAGAGATCAAAAATCTGATGTTCCCCTTTTACATGGAGAACTTTGACTATCAAAGAGAGAAACTGAAGATAGAACTTTTGACTTCTTTTAATAGGGAAAACCAACATATACTCATCAACAAATAACTACTCTATCTGTTTCAACTTATGTGAATATTTTTTACTTGAGCACAGAGGTTAAGAAAGAAAAAGACTTATGAAACTTGTGGTCTTAAATGTATTATAACATTTGTGTGGCTATAAAAGCATCTTATCAAGGATAAAATGGGAAGTTCAAATTAAATTGCTTCCAAATTTAGAAAGGTATCATTCTTTTCGAAACTGACTGAAAAGGAAATAGATTCACATAAATTGAAACCGGGGGGAATAATGAATAGGGAAAACAGCTATACAAAAGCTGAATAGTTAGTTAGAAAATCTAAACAAGGTTCCTTTGGCTACTCTAACTTGAATAGAAGCGAGAATAGTTGGCCATGAGAAATGATAGAGGTCATTGAAAGATTAAGGCAATAGATGTCTCCCTCTGAAAAGATGGTACTCTCAACAAATAGCATGAATTACAGAAACATAGAGAGTATAGTTCTCATAGCATCTTCCTCTATGACGATATAACTTTATTTTACTTAATCATTAAAACTGGCACTTCCTGTATTTGTTCCGTGTTGCATGCATAGTATTTACTAGAAATTTGCTAGTAGAACAACAACTAATGCTAGCATGAGATGCATGGGTTTCCAATTAGAATATGTATTATACTGAAGAAATATGCATTTTATTTTAACCACAAGGAATTAAAAACTATAACTCAGTGCTAAAGAGGCATATATAAGTTTAAGCCTTTCGAGTGGAGCCTGAATCATGCAAACATAAGCCACGTGATTAGTCCCTTCAGAAGATGGGGGGGATTTTTGTGGAACAAGATTTAACTTATAAACACTGGTCCGTAAGTAGTTACTGGAGCGGGTCATCAAGCATTCATGAAGTAGTAAATGTTAGTAAGGTGAAATTCGGAAAAATCTTTGAAAAGGTCACCCCTCCCAGCAAGATTAAGGTCTGGTATTAACTGATAAGAGGTTGTGTGATTCAAGGATATCCAGTAATGAGATGAACTTAATGAACACAATTCCAGCAATAAGAAATTTAAGTATACATACCCATATGTGACATAAGGCTCCACCTTTTGGAGAATCTCCATTGTTCTTTCATTTGCCTTTACAAAGACTCCACTGAAGATTTTTCGCAACCGCAAAGAGTATAAAAACTTCCTTGTTCTTGGATGCATATCACTTTTCCTGCAGCAGATGACAAATATTAGGACCCAAAGGCAGGTCAAACCAACCAAAAGAGGATAACTGTGATAACAAAACAATGAACCTACCCTCCGATGCGTATTATAAATAGAAGTTTGGAATCTGGCATAATCAGTGCTCCCTTGGTTCTTCTTTTTCCCCTTTGTTTCATTTGGACAAGGTCCATCTCCTGAATGAAACAAAGCAAATAAGATCTTAGACAATCTACAGAGGATTGAAGTACAATATACAACAAACAATCTTGGTGACTTAGGCTCAAAACACAACAATAAAATGTTGGTGTCATTTTGAATGTTCTATTTTGTTTAGTAAGAGGCAATTTGATTGCACATAAACTAAGACTGGACCTTTTTGTCTTTTGAAAAGTAAAATTTAGAAGCCACATGCAAAGTTTGTGTTCAAAAATATTGTAACAATATCGTTAAAAAAAATTCTTTGAGAATTTGTTTCACTGATGGAAACAACACTCTTACTCTTCCTCACTAGTATATGCCCCCAAAAAATTGGAAAGCTTTGTTTGTAACCCAAAAGAAAAGGTTCTCTCACTCATGATCCTCAAAATTTGAACATTTAAAAGACTATGTTTTGCTTATAACATCTTTGTTTGTGCTCCAAGAAGGATTTCTGTTGTACTTCTATATTTTACAACTTACTAAGGACAATCTTGTCCTTTATAGAAGCACGGATTGTTGTGTCTTGCTGATTACGGAGGCATGTAGAATGTCAATGTCAACAGAGAGGTTTCTTGCCTGCCCGACTCACATTACTTGCTGAAGAGTTGCAGTCAAATAGAAAGGCAAATTGAGATTAGTATTTTTTTTAATGACACTGGCGTTTGGGCTTTAGCTTGCGCACACCTCACTTAACTCTGTCGGGTAAATGCTACCTCCCACCAGCTCAAGGTACCGGATAACTTTGTCACCAAGGGTTTGGGCAGATGAGAAAAACTCACCTAGTATCTTTTGACTCCACTAAGATTTGAACATGAAGCATCATGGACCACTAGTCCACACTCTTAGGAGCTTGGGATTAGTCTTTGCCACAGATCCGAATTAAGGATAGGTTAACCAAAGTATATATCTAAAACATATACATCCAAATAACTTACTAGTGCCATTTAACTATAGACATTGCCGAAAAAAGGAGCCAAGGGGGAAAAGAGATAACAAATTAAATACACACTCATTGAGAAGAGACAGCTGATGCTAAAGCTAATTAGAAAGAAAAAAAGTTGAAGAAGATACTACCCTAGGGATAGCACATGACCAACTTCTCCAAGAAGCATTAACCAGTGTCATCAGAAGGAGTAGGACTTGTAAGAAGTCAAAATTAACCTTTTTACTATAATGTGAAGAAAGATCTTATGTTACAACAAATTAACCATGAATGCAATTTAAACAACAAATTCAGTTAATAAAATACCTTATCTCTATACTCTCGAATAAACTGCTCGGGCTTCTTGATAACAAAACTATCAGATTTGAGCTTTCTGACTTTCTGTTCCAGCTGGAGTTTCCTTCTAATTGCCCATTCTTCATTATTCTTCCTCTTCTTTAGAATCACCTCTGGTATATAATTCAGAGGCTGTGGCACCTCATCCGCCATAATCAGCTACACTATCTCTGGGATAAGCAGGAAAAGTTAGAATCCATATCCATGCGGCTCTTTCAGGCCCACTACAGTCTTCCTCTATCACATCATTTTACCAACTAAAAAAAAGCACCTTTTATGTCCTTATTCTGTTTTTCAATTTTTTTGAGAGATATGTTCAGAACATTGAGTGGAAGTAATACTCCCTCCGTTCACTCTTAATTGTCATGTTTCGCTTTGCGATAGTCAAACTGAAACTGCATAAACTTTGACCAACAGTTTTAAGATGTATTTTTACATTATATTAATACGAGAAAGATTGCAACTTATAGTATTTTTTTGTATGGTTTTCGAACATCTAAATTTAAAATATTGAATTAACCTAATTCAATTTAGCTTCGAAGATTAGTCAAATTAACTTTCCTGAAGCGAAATGTGACAAGTAAACGTGAGCAGAGGGAGTACTAAATACTAGAGTACACCAACCTATCTTTAAAGCCATTATCACATGGGAAACCAATTAGTCTACAGATTATAATTATGGCAAAAAAACTGAATTGACGCTTTCTTTGCGTAATAGGACACGAAGCAGTACAGCCAACTTACAATTTCCGTTTTTAACATTAAAATTCCAGGAAAATATTAAGGCTTTGGTCTAATGAAAGATTTAAAATTTGGAGAGAGCGAGAGAAATATAAATGGAGAAAGCGACAAAGAAAGAATGGAGCTTACAAAATCAATTACGCCGGAGAAAGTGACGGCGAGGAGTTCACCGGGAAAATTCAGAGGAGCGGAGAGGTTGAGCTGACGAAGGTTTTAATTAGGGTTTTGGATTTCAATTTGGGTCGCTGGAGATAAATTTTGTTATTGGGCTTTTGAAAAATGGAATAGGAGTCCATAAGGTCCCCGTTTTGATACCTCCAAATTTAATCTGGATTCACTTTGGATATATGGTAATTGAAGTTGGATTTGACAAAATCAAATTTTATATAAATTTTTAAAATTATCTAAGTAAAATTTAAGCAAAAATGGCTGAATTTCAGTTATTTTTTGCTTGAAGTTCTGTCATGCATGAACTTTGGATACAAATGACTAAAACTATGTAAAAATTATTGAACTTCAGACCTATATGACAAGTTTGAATAATAAATAACTGAAGTCAGGCAAAAAGGATTGAACTTCAGACATATAAAACTTTAGACATCATATATTTAAAATTGTTTGAAATGTGATACGAGTGTAAAAAAAATTATAAGACGAGCACGAGTTAAATAACGGCACCAAAATCGAATATACATGCACTTTGTCCTCCATCTAAACAAGCTAGTAGAAATGACACCACCAGCCTCTTTGAACACGTATATGTAAAATATTTTCGTTTAAAACAATATATATTAAAAATTTACTCAATCTAGACAAACTTCATATTGTTCATGTTGTTATTGCTTTTTCTTCCTTTTCAGACATTCAAGTCAACTCAAACTCTCGAACATGAAGTTAGGCTTAAACACATACCGAAGGTTTGAATTTGAAACTAGGCTTTGGCAGAGCTTAGTTTCAGACTTCAACGTCTGAAGTTTGAAATTTCAAATTCATGATTCAACTTCAGATCAGATGATTGAAGTTGATTATGAAGCGGTTAAACTTTAAAATATTTATAAAATTTAGGTAACTTACATAAAACACACATCTTTGGGAGTTAATTACTCTTTTTCCCACCTCACCTCGCTCGGATATATCGCCTCAAGGCGTGATACATCGCCTCACCTCTGGATAATTACCTTTGATACATCGGGGCGATGTATCACGAGGTGAGGCAATGTATCACGACCTGGAGCGATGTATCAGAGCCCAAACCTTTATGCTCCGTACAAGTGCTGCATACAAGTTCCGGCCAGGATGATTGAGAAAGATTCAACCAATTTGTTCAAATCCGTAGTGATCTCTGCTGATGTATATAGTGTGTCACGTTAGGTAACTTGACTCTTACATGTGTTATATTAAGTAATTAAAATAAAGTAGTGGGAGAGTTAGTAAATATGATAAGAAGGTATGTCTATTTTGGTAGTTTAACCTAAAATTTAACTATTTGAGCCATCACCCACAAGCCACATGATTGTGAAATTGGTAGGAACCTATTGGGCCAAACACCAAAGGCCCAAATGTTTTCTCCATTGATCTATTTGCAAAGTAGCTACCCAACCGATTTGTTCACGAGTTTCTTTGTAATGTTTGGAGATTGGAGTTACAATTTTAGGAGGAGTTTGGTCATAAATATTATTCATAATATTTTAGAATACGTTTTCACTTTATTTCAAAATACTCAAAAATCAAAAACATATTCAAGAATATGTTTTTACAATTTTTGGTTTTTTGAAAAACACCTCTTGAGGTGTATTCACTATTTTTGGATTCAATTTTTTCTCTCACATTATTTTTAAATACTACACCAACTCAATAATTTAAAATGTTTTTGAAAATACTATGGTCAAACACAACTCCAACTCTATTTTCAACTTTAAAGTGAACACCAAATAAAATAAATAAAGTGAATACCAAATAAAGTGAATACGTTTTTGGTTTTTATTTGGCCAGACGGGTCCTTAGTTTCCACGCATAATTATAGGGGTACCTAATTATAGCACCTACAAGTAAAGCCATTGAAATATGCTTCCTCTCTCTCTCTTTCTCATTTAAAAAGAGAATGTGTATATTTTGAAGAGTTTGAAAATGTATTTGAGATATATATCTGATATATTGTATTATGCTAGTAAATGATAATACAGTAGTAAATAAATTGTCCTTTTAGGGGTTCATTCTTCAATACACTAACATAAAACAAAATATTGACCCTATATATGCAATGTAATTTTCTGGCAAAGGAGATTTTACCTAGATTCGCCCCCGTGTATATACAGTTCTGAAAGTCCTGAATGTGATCTTAGAATTTGTGTAACGAAAGAAAAATAATTGAACGAGAGATGGATTGGGAGACTCATTATACTCTAATTCAAAAAAAAATGCTAGGTCATTTTCGAACATCAAATACTTAATGCAGCAATGCAATTTATAGAGATGATCAAAACTAATGAAGAAGTAGCGATTCGAGAGTCATGAAAAGGAACTCCTCAAAATTATATAGTTGGTCAAAGGTTCACATCTTATCCTATGGAAAAAAATATGTTGTGCACATGATATAAAAGAAAACAAATTAAAACTCGATCTCATGAAAGATAAGTGCTACTTGTAAAATATTTGGAAGCTGATAAGGTCCTTTGATGCATCCACCCATAAAATACAATATTGGAGCTGTTGTCTCTTTCATTGCAAGCATTTGATTGTTTACAAAAAATATACAGATAATGAAATCTTAAATGATATGAGAGATGTGGGGTCCTATGATTAGACTAAGGAAGCCCACTCCCTAGAGACTTTCTTTGTAGTAATTTCTTACTTGTGCATTCGACAAAAACTTATAAGATGTGACGGCTTTACTTTAGGAGAAAACTATATAGGGATAAGCGTAGAAACACATCTAATCATGGTAAAATTATCAATTATATATTTAAATTATGTGAGGTTTATTAAACTTATTCTTTCATATTATTTATCTACATTCACCAGTTACTTAATGAGAAAACAAGTTAAAATATGTCATGTGCATAAACGCTTTTATATTAGACCAAAAAAAGATAGGAGAAGTTTTAATGTCTTATTTCATTTGATTCATTTAGATTCAAATTGATCGGACCTTATCGTCTTTCAAGTCTCAATCCTTTTATGTATGATTGGATTTTTACTATATTATCTGTAGTAGATATTTTAATGGAGCATGAATTTTTTCGATCCTTTTTATAGCTGAAAAATGTTGTTTGCATCTGATATACACGAAGGACGTAAAATATTACTCAGAATCTTGACTTCGTACTTTATCATTTTTTAAACCTGAAAGACAATGAGGTCTGATCAATTTGGTTACGAAAGAATCAAATTAAATAAGACACTAAAATCTCTCTTTTTTCTTGCCTAGTAATAGAGAATAGTATACACATGATACGTTTTAATTTGTTTTCTTTACCAAAGTGAAGGAAGTAAAATAATAAATTCAGGAGATGATATAACTCTCACGTGATTTAAATATATAACTGATAATTTTACCATAATTTAATATGTTTTTATACCTTATCCCAATTATATATGGCATTGGGCATGTTATATATGGCTTTGGGTATGTTATTTTATCATCTTTCATCGAGTGTCCTTAGGACAACATTGAGAGTCTAAAATTTAATTCGCATCTAATTGTCGGACACTTGTCTTCTCCAAACGGCATCAATATATTGTCTCCATTACTAGATTGAAAGTGTACAATTTCTCAATTATATATTCTAATCATAACTTATAAGTAGACAAAAGTGCAGCAAATAACTTGTTACAAACCTATTAATTAAAGTTCACTAATTGTATATAAATTAAATTTTATAATTCTAGAGATCAAAGTTGATTTTCCAAGTTCAAAATTGAAAGAAAACCAACGTCGGGTATATCAGTTTGAGGAACGTACGTCACATGTGTAAAATATTGACAATTTTATTTAATAGGTAGTAATGTAAATTCAAAGATTCTTTATGAGTCCCTTTTCTTCGCTTCTTCCTTGTTTTACGTGAAAGACAAAGCGTTTAGAAAGAGAATTATCTTCTATTGCGATTGTAAAGAGCTAGTAAATGAGAGTGACTTCGCATATATGATCAACAAGGGCGGATTTACCTTGATCCAAGAAGTGTCACGTGACACTGCTTCCTTGATTTATTTTTTACTACATATACATATAAAAATAATATACAAAACAAAAATAGAAGGTAGAAATGTTAAAAGTACACTACTTGTAAACAAAGTTGGATCACTGGCTTGGTGGTTAGGCACTTGACTGATGAGAAATCATCTCACCACTTTCAACAAACACTAAGTGGTGACACCACTTATGACAAATTATGCATATGCCATTGTACATGAGAATTGAGCTTGCAAGGTGAAATGGAGGTTGATTTACCTCTCTTGCGCGCGAGATATACGTGAGGCCTAATTCAAATTTGGCTTTGCAAATCCTGAGTCCACCTGTGAATCTTGAGGAGTGATCGACCACAACGATTGGCATCCCTATCGGGCTGAAATCATCCACGACACAGTATTTTTGATAATTTGTTTACTGTTTAAATTACTGTTAAGTGTTAAGTATCAATATTATACTGTTTTTCTAAACATAAAACTAGGCATCATTTATGTTACTCCTTCTCTAAAGCATCATACAAGATATTTTTCTGCTGAAAAGGTATCCATCCTAGAAGTGCAATATAATTCATGAACATTCTCAATATTATGCCTCGAAGAGGACTTGAACCTCCACGCTCTTGCTGCTTTCATACTTAAAAAGAACTTTTGATTATCTTATTTTTGGTTTCCTAATAATTTGAAAACCATAGAAGCAAGTAATGAACCAAATTATTACTACTAAGCTTTCATAGAAAACAAGTATATATGATATTCCTAAATATGAGCAATACCAAAGAGATGTAATTGAGACAGCCACTGTGTTATTATTCATAGAATTCCCCTCAAAATTCTTGATAACATACACATGCATCTCTCCTTTCTTTGAGTATCTTTTCTTGCTATACATTAAACCCAATAATTTTAGTCATTCAACTTTCATGATCATTACAGTACACAAAGTGGATAGTCCCACCCTAGTTCCCCAAATTCCTCCGTATGAAGTTTCCCACATAAAATCATCAGCCACGTAACTTCCTTTCAAAGTTGAAGCACCATATTTCTATCACATAATACATAACCGTGCCCTTTAACTTGACCTCAGCTGACATCTATGCCCTTCAACTTTTGAGTGTGCACAAATAGACACTTAAACTTGTATAAAGTTGAACAAGTAGACACATGTGTCCTACCTGGTTTCTCATGCGAATTGTTACGTAGGACGTGGGTGTTTACTTGTTTAACTTTGTACAAGATTAAGTGTCTAATTGTGCATGCCCAAAATTAGAGGGCGTAGATACCAGATGAGACCAAGTTAAACATCACCGTTTATATATTATATGCCTATTCCTATAACTTCCTCCTAATTCCCTAAAAAAGCACTTCTACATCACTAGATGGGCATGGAGTCCCAAAATCAACCAGCACCACAACAAGATAATAAACAAGAAAACAATGGGCTCATTCTTGATCTAAGCCTCCTCTGTAATTGGGAGTTGAAGCCCACAGATGATCAAACTTTTCACAAAATAAGCTCATCTGATGATGAAACAGAGCACCAGGTCTTTTCCTGTAACTATTGCCACAGGAATTTTTACAGTTCACAGGCACTTGGCGGCCATCAAAACGCACATAAACGGGAACGAATTACAATGGCGAAGAGAAAGCAGAGTATGCCTATTATGCATGGTTCCTTCCATAGGTCTCTTGGCATTCAAGCTCACTCCATGATTCAAAAGCCACACATTTCGTCGAACACCTTCTGGGCACCCGCATTTCCACCCTTTTATAATACGAATCCAGCTGGGACGTGGTCGAGAAGGCGGCTGGATCAGCTGCCGGCGATCAGTCGCCTAATTATGCCTGAAAGTCACCGAACATTGTTCGGTGACGGTGCGGTTAGTTCTCATTTGAAGACTAATCATCATCAAGAGGATATGAAGAAGCTCGATTTGTCTCTCAAACTCTGAGAATTAATTATACTAGTTTGTCCTAGTGGTAGTAGTAGTACTATTTTCTAGTTATTTTCCTTTTGTTTGACAATTTCCCCCCTTCTTTATTCAGATATATCTTCCATTAAAGTTGCTATTGAAGTGGTTACAATCGTTCATTATTAGACTAGGCAGACGGATTGTAAATTCTTTTCTCGATTGCATGCTTTTTCTTGAGCCTAGCGTCTGTCGAAAATAACATTTTTACCTCCAAGATCATAATAACAGTCTATCTTCCCGGACCTCACTTATGGAATTATGTTATTGTTCTATCTTCTCGGGACCTCACTTATGAAATTATATTAGGTATGTTATTGTTGGTGGTGGTGGTGTCGCATACGGATAGTAAATGTTATTTTGACTGTGGTAAGCCAGCGGGAATGCAGAGCACGTAGTACGGGTTTGGCAGAACTTATATATGTATTAAGAAATCCACTAAATAGGTACATATATTTAATTGTAAACCCAATAACATAAATAAGTTAAGAACCGGTGGCAATTAAGGAACTCATAAATTTCAAATCCTAAATTCGACTATCCAGTATGCAGAAGACTTAATGCTCTTTGCTAAGATTTGCCCTGAATTTTCTACTTTACTGAATTATACCATAACTGTGTTTTAACTTGAAAAGGTTTTCTTGGTGGAAAAGATTTCCTTATAGGAAAATAACTCTTCTATAATTGGTTAACCGTTTCTTAGAGGAGAAGTTTGGACTTCTATAAATTGAAGACCCCTCTTCTCAAATCAAACACAATAGCATCCACAATGTAGTACTTTAGGATTTGAGAGTTTTGTTTAGGGGGAGATTTTCTCTCTATAGTTTTAATATTTTCTTTTATATTAGTTTTCCTAATATGTAGGTCGTTTAACCGAATATTATCAAGAATAAGCTTTTTTAGTATAGTTTTATGTGTCTGATTTATCGCCTTAAAGGTTTGTAATTAATAGCTTCCGCATGACGCCCTCTCGATTTCGAACCTAACAAAATCTTGCATTAAAACTACCAGTTTCTCGAAGGTACAACGAGTTAACTTTTGTTTGTAAGAAGCCTCATAGAAGTGGTGAAATTATGGAGTTCACAAGTACGAAGTGCATGTTTCCTTAATGTTCACAAAAGAAGAAACACTTTTCCGCTGGGAGTCGAACAAATCTCATCGATTTCATTTATGAGATGGTGATTTTGGATACGTGACAAATGCGCATGTACACTGAATATCCGTACTGTTTGATGAATTATTAACTAGTAGCTAGGATAGGGGCTAAATAATAATAATCTTCCATAATTTCTGTATGCAATTATGCATCATATGGTGGGCAGAGAATGTTCCCCTGAAGTCTTTCAAATGTCACTATTACATTAAAAAAAAATCTCTACATTCAAATGATCCACCCTGCGGTAGATGAACAATAGACCATCTATTGAGTGGTCATCATCAATGTGTTTGTGGAGTCATGTGGAAAGGAAGTTTCCTAATGACCCTACGTACCTCCCCCACCAAAATAATAATACTTATAATTTGAAAAACCCAACAATGATCCTTAATCTGAGCATGTCATGATAATCTTGTAAACTTGATTGCATGATTTTAATTAATTAAACAAGAAGAGATTACTCGTGCATTCGAGGGTGTGAGACGTGGGTTGAGACTCGAACACCACGGTTATCAAAAAAACAAATTGGTGGGACCAATCAGCCTTGTGATTCGGCCAAATTTCATGAACTTAAGTTATGGCATGTTTCATAGTACTAATCTTAGCTAAAAAGGAATAAACAAAAACAACTGACTTCCACCAACGTTGTACAAATGTCAGCTACCAGAAGATATGTTTGTGCAGTGAGTGTGAAGATCAAATCTGTTACTCTCTCAGTTCCAGTTATAAAACATACTAGTTTGAATCAATAAAAAAAAGTGACTATAAAATATAACAATATTTACGTGACTATAAGATATTCGAAACATGTGGTCCCCGAAATATAGCATAACAGTTGTGTGGTTGTAAAACTTCTCTTTAAGGATAAAACGAAAAGTGTAAATTAATTATTTAAAAATTTATAAATGTGTCATTCTTGGAACGAACTAGAAAAGAAAATGTATCACATCACCAGAAAGGGGAGCACATTAAGATCGGACTATGTGTATTAGTAATAATTAATTGTACTGAGGCTTTTTAATTACCTTTTGTTAATTAATTTCCTCAGTAAATGAAACAAAATTGTACTACAATATCACTTAGCTGTTCAACTAGCTAGTTAATTACCACCATAAACTCTGCTAATTTGATTCAAGATTGAGCCAAGTGTACATTGACATATATACCCAACGATCACAAATAAAGACCAAAGGTAGATTTAAGATTTAAGCTGGTGATTAATATCACTGGCGGAGTCAAATTTTTCACTGAAGGGATTCAATATATACATAAAAAAAAAAATTAAAAAAACTTTGTATATGCAATGTAATTTTTTGACGAATGAACCTCTTGCGGTACCTTAGCTCCGCCCATAATCAGTACATTTCTTAATATGTTTAAACTTGATACCAATTTTGTTTTTGTTCTTCATATATTGACGTAAAAATGGAGAAAAGTTGCTTGTACACATTGCATTAGGACAGCTTGGCGTATTGAATTTCCAGACATGAGTTGACTTAATGAGGCAAGAACAAGAAATGAATAATTGCAGTAATAGTAATGAAATCAAATACACGTTTAAATGTCATTTGAAATATATACAAATTAGAATCGAAGAAAATATACATATTATATATAGATTATACATATATTATATATCCGCACACTATTTTTAATTAAATTAATTGGGTGAGCGGCTATTTAGGTTGATTCTTGAAGAAAATAGTACTCAACTGTAATTTGGGTTTAAATTTCAAATTCAATTTTGTTTAGGGCATTATTATGAATGCCAGGATCTTTTAAGATTTGGGCCTATTGATTCAATTATAAATGCCCCAAAATTAAGCATGCTTTACAAAATATCTTCACTCCCTGTACATTTTTGTTTGGCTTGCTTTAAGTCATTATTCTTGATTTTCCCCTAGACAAATGAGAAAAAATACTTTCTAATTATACTGGAAAAAGAATCGATGCTACATTAGTTATTAGTCCAAAAAAAGTTACAATAGATTTTCAATATATATATTGAACAACATATATATGCAAAATATTTGAACCAAGGGTCTATCAGAAACAATCTTGCTAACGCCACAAGGTATATAGGGGTACGATTTGCATATACACTACCCTCTCCAGACCCTAGATGTGGAATCATACCGAGTTTGTTGTTGTTGTTGTTGATATATGCACTGTATACTACAACAACAACAAATTCAATATAATCTTACAAGTGGAGTCTGGAGAGGGTAGAATGTGCGCAGACCTTACTCCTATATCTTTTTGGGGTAGAGAGGTTCTTTTCGATAGATCCTCGGCTCAGAAAAGTGTTATCAAAAAAGAGAAATTGTTTCCGATAGGATGTATGCAGATCTTACCACTCTCACCGTGCCGCATATAACTTTCGTTCCTAATCATATATATCTTCTTAATGTGTGCATTCTTGACTGGCCATCACTCTGCCGTATACAATAGTGACAGTGTTGGTCTAACAACCACTCTATAGAATTTACCTTTAAGCCTTTGGTGACACATTCTTATCACAAAGTATCTTAGGTCACCAAGGTACGAGATACTTGAAACCTTCTCTCTTAAGAATGACTTGTGTACAAATCTTCACCTTTCACATCTGTTTCATACTTTTAATCACATAATTTACACTCCAAATACTATGTTTTACTCCTAATCAACCTGAAACCTTTAGATATATTCATTGCACACTGATTACTAATAATTTATGGAAAGTGATGTGTAACTTAAACCAGAATATTTGATAAGATGAAACTAAGAGAAATTTCATATAGAACCAAATATTGTTGCGGTATTAATCATAATTAAAATTTACAATATATAAATTAAATCTTGTCTAATTGAGACAATCGTAAGTAAACGTAAAGAAGACTAATCTTAGGTTCTAAACAAAAAACACTTGACTTCCTTTGATATTAATGGAATATTTATGTTTTCATTATACTGAACAACTAAAAATTACCTGCAGCTTCACAATTAGCAAAACAATTTCATGTAAAATTTGTGGGAATCAAACTAGATTCTTTTTTTTCTCTTTAATTTGTCATAAATTCACATTAAGCAAGTCAAAGGCAGGTACCAATTGATAATTATTCTTCTGGACAGGAATTATTTAAAGGTACTTATCCAAAAAAGCCATCCATGTTCTTTGTTTTCAATCAATTATGTGTCTCCTTGACAAAGATGTTTAAACCAAAAACAAATTGAGAAATTATTGGAAGGATTCATAGACATATCTTATGTATTTTGAGATCAAAATGAAACATATAACATTTTCTTAATATTACTCTAAAAAAATTCAGATTTTTCTTGGAGTTATTTAGTTTTAAAATGGCTTATAACCACCCTAGTGCTTTTTAAATAAAGTACTAGAAAGGGTAGTTAGAGACATAATTGGCCTCTCAAAACCAATCATGCTATCTGATCTCTACCTTTAGTGAGTATTATTCTATTTCTTCAAAGTGAATAAAGCAAATAGCAGGAACATAAAAAGAGGTGTCAAATAAACGGGTAAGGTTAAAGTTGAACAGATAAAAATGAGTTATGTTAATATTGATCGGTTCAAAAGTTACCTGGATCGAAATGAACTAAGAAAGGGATTATAATCCAACCCGCTTAATTTTTAGTAAGTTTTTACATCTATGTTTGTTTTTATATTTAGCTACCTAATAAATCTTTTTTCCTTTATTATGACTATTTAACATATCAAATAAAAAAAGTTAAAATATTGAAACAAATTTCTCACGGGTTAATTTGAACTACATTTCAATCCAAAATTTAAATGAGTTAAATATTAATTAACCACCCAAAAACTTAAATAGATTAGACGAATCATATTTTTATGGGCTAATTTTACTACCTTATTCCTAATTATACATGAAACAATGGCTAAATTCCCCTTAACCCCATAACCTTTAGGTGATGAGGGTTACATTAAATTGACCTTTTAGTTGGATTTTGATGTTAAGTAAAACATAAAGTTTACTATCATCTTAAAGTTACTATCATAGGAAAAATAATGGCACTCAAGTGATGAATAAAGTGAATTAAGAATCATAATTTTTTTTATATGTTTTATTTTTATTTTTGGTTTGTTAATTTATGCAAAGAATCAAAGAAAACGAATACAAGGAGACAAGGACAAATATGTTGCATTCACATTCTTAAATTTCTTGGAAGAAAACGACAGATTGAAAACTAATAAATAATGTTAGAAAACTACAAGTGCTTTCTTTGTTCATTGACATAACTTTTATAGGGTAAATCAAATAGGTCTTTTTAAGTACGTTGTTTTAGATGTTTTTTCTTGTAAAAAAAAAAGAAGGAGATTTATAGTACATTTTTGCGTTTAACTAAACATGTTACTTTTATCATAAAATCCAAACAATCAAATCCAAATTTATAGAAATTTAGGTATATTAATCACGGTCTTCATTTCTTATAGAGATGGAATGAATACTAATTTATTGTTAGATTACAAAAGAAATTATTATACTAGTAGAATCATGGAATTTGAAAATGTTTGAGGGCGTTCTTGGGTTGTTTCATTAAATACTCGTTTGATTATGAATAATGTACAAATACTTATTTATGAACTTAAACATTTAGCATCGGTTGGCAAAAATAATAGGAAACATTAGTTTTTGTTTTCAAAGTAAAAAATACTATTTGAAAATTGAAATTGTGTTTGGCCATAAAATAAATCAGAGTTATTTTTGAATTTTTATGAGTAATTTGAAGTGAAAAAAAGTAAAAACAACTTTTTATTTTTTTGAAATTTCTTGAAAAAGGAGACTAAAGAGAGAACAGGATTTTTTTTAAATTTATGGTCAAACTTGTTTTCCGAAATACAACTCCACAAAAAAAGTGAAATTTTTTGATGACCAAACGCCCCCTAAGGTGTTTAATGTGTATTTCAAGTGTTCTCGCCGTTTCTTCTCACAAATCTTCAAATTTTTCCAAATAAAATTCTTATAAAATTTCAACTTCAAATATTTTTCTTTAATCGTGATTTTTTAATCAACTTATGCACATTTCAACCAATTCCAAATGATACTTGCTACTTTTCACCCCTCACCAACATAGATACCGATTCTTAACTACTTCACCGATCACTAGGTCATACTAAAGAGTGCACCTAGAATATCTTTTTGAAACTTAAAAAATTGTCCAAATGCCAACCAATAATTTTTCTCAGAAAAATTTGGGTAGAGTCCACAGTTCACAGTGT
Organism: Jaltomata sinuosa; assembly: GCA_003996215.1. Lineage (NCBI taxonomy): Eukaryota > Viridiplantae > Streptophyta > Magnoliopsida > Solanales > Solanaceae > Jaltomata > Jaltomata sinuosa. The sequence continues at coordinate 781,058 of QJPP01000016.1, forward strand.
TTTAAAATAGAAGAGAAATCACAGATCATCATTCCATAATACACTTCAGCCACCATTATAATACACACACTTTGAGCTTACCAGTAAGAAGCAGTGTCAGCAAAGATTCCAATTTTCCAACCAATCTCTCCTCCCCCACCCTTCTCCTCCCCCCCAACTGGTACGGCCACTGTATCGCCGCCGGTGCCGGTGGTACCCCCCAGTCCCCACTCCACCGCCAACTGAAAAAAAAACAAAGAAAAAGAGGACCCACATTTTCTCCTTCATTTTACCTACCAAATACTGCCAACATATATCTGAAATTCAATTATATGTGGGTTATAAAGTAAAGGGGGAAAGTTGAATTTTTTCCCCTCTGTTTTTCAAGATGCTCTGCTGCAAGAATTCAGCTAAAAATGGCCGTGGATCGGTTCCGGTATACCTAAACGTATACGATCTAACCCCCATGAACGGCTATGCTTATTGGCTTGGCCTTGGGGTTTACCATTCCGGAGTTCAAGGTCAGTTAATCAATAATCAATTTGTCATTGTTTATTATCAGATCTGTACTGATTTTCACAAGAAATCTACTTTATCTTTTACTTAAATCAACTCAATTTATTTGTTAGCTAGTTCATGGAGTAGAGTATGCATTTGGAGCTCATGAGTATCCAACTACTGGAATTTTCGAAGGGGAACCGAAAAAGTGCGAGGGATTTATTTTCAGGAAGACGATTTTGATTGGATGGACGGAGAAGACGACTGGGGAAGTGAGAGGAGTCATGGAAGAACTTGCTGATAAGTATAAAGGAAATGCTTACAATCTTATTACCAAGAATTGCAACCATTTCTGTAGTGATGCTTGTGTTAGACTCACTAGCAATCCAATTCCCAGTTGGGTTAATCGGCTAGCAAGAATTGGTAAGATTTTTCTGTCTCTTTCAGTTAGATTTATTGCTTCACTTGTTTACACCCTGTTAAGAATCTTTTTTAGTTTAGTTTAAAGCTCGTATGTTCGGTAAGCTGGAGAATCTTAGTAGCTCAATTAATTGGTTACACGAACTTTCACCTTGTCGATTAGGATTCAATCCCCTACCTTGTAAAAGAAAAGAAAAATGTTTGCTAAGCTTGGGAAATAATAAGCTTACATGATTTTAAATGAAGTTTTGCATATTGAAATGAAATGAACTGAATAGAGCGACACCCAACTAAACTAGTTGGATTTCAACTATAATTAGACTAATTTTCGAAGTTAAATTAGACTAAATCAACTTAATGTTTTAAAATTAACAGTTAGATATTCAAAAACTATATGAAGTACTACAGGTTATAATCTTCGCATGTTAATATAATGAAAAAAATACATTTTAAAGTGCTAGTCAAAGTTCACACAGTCTGGATCTTCAAAAGAAAAAATTGTTACATAAATTGGGATGGATGGATTATTTTGTTTCTCAACAAGTTGAATAAGGAAACTTCTGGGTAGTTTCATGGAAGTCTCAATGTTTGTTCTTGATTGTAATCAAGTTGAGAACGAATAGTAACTTATTGAAGTACCCACAGTAGGAAGTACTTGTCCAGGAACTTTCTTAGAAATTTTTGCTTGTAGTGAGAAATGACTATGATTTTTCGCAGCCATTGCAGAAGATTCCTACCGAGTTCAGTGGCTGCGCAAACTCATGTTGAAGATTTCCCCCCAGCCTTTTACACGATAGGAATCTTCAGCATGAGTTTGTGCAGCCGTTGAACTAATATTCAACGCATTTAATTCTACTGAATTATATGGTTGTCAAGTTTGAAGATTTTGTGTTCTCCAACTTGCTATAACTTAGTAATTGTTGGTGTAGGTTTCTTTTGCCATTGTATCATTCCAATGAGCTTAAAGTCTACCAAAGTCCGCCACCATCGGATGGAGGACAAGTCAAGTGAAGGGGATAGCAAGAAACCTCAGAGCAGATCGAATAAGCAGACTCCATCTTCAAATCCATCAGTTGAAGGGGATAGCAAGAAACCTCGGAGCAGATCGAATAAGCAGACTCCATCTTCAAATCCATCAGTTGAAGGGGACAACAAGAAACCTCAGAGCAGCTCGAATAAGCCGACTTCATCTTCAAATCCATCAGTTGAAGGGGACAACAAGAAACCTCAGAGCAGCTCGAATAAGCCGACTCCATCTTCAAATCCATCAGTTGAAGGGGACAACAAGAAACCTCAGAGCAGCTCGAATAAGCCGACTCCATCTTCAAATCCATCAGTTGAAGGGGACAACAAGAAACCTCAGAGCAGCTCGAATAAGCCGACTCCATCTTCAAATCCATCAGTTGAAGGGGACAACAAGAAACCTCAGAGCAGCTCGAATAAGCCGACTCCATCTTCAAATCCATCAGTTGAAGGGGACAACAAGAAACCTAAGAGCAGCTCGAATAAGTCGATTCCATCTTCAAATCCATCGTCAGCTTCTTCGCAATCTACTCCAATTGCCAAATCCACGAGTAGTAACAAAACCAGAAGCCCGCCACCTCCATCTACACCGTTGATGCATCCTATAATTTCTTGATGCAGAAAGGCCATGCTTTATTTGATTCACCTTTATTCTTTTTTGCTCGTTCCTTCATAATGCTAACAACCACTCGAGAAGCCTTTCAAATATTGTATATGCAAATGCTTTCAGTGAAATGAAAATCTAAAATATGCAGCAACAAGCAAATGAATATTAATCTTTTACAGTACATATTACTATTACAATCATCGTCAAAATAGTTGAACCACGATATTGAATCTGAACTGAGCGGAATGGATATAGAGAAATATAGTGCAACGCACACTTATTTAGAATTAAGACATAATTGATTTGATTAACGACTCAACAATTCTCCTGTTTATCTTGGGGAAAGTACATGTTCCAACCAGGGCAACACTTGAAAGGAAGGGGAGCTTTCACAATGTGGTCACACAGGTGAGGAAATTGAAAGCCTGTGAAGGTTATGTGCTTTTCCTTTTACAGAGCTTTGTTTTTTTGTTCAGAGAGCTATTATTTGCCTTTCAACAGCTTTGGACAAATCAGATCACTTTTTTCTTTTGATATTTCCAAACACGTCACATTTGTCTCCCAATCTTTATTCTAGTGAACCAATTCTTAGTCCCAAAGGCCAATATACTATACCTGAGAGGTGACTGTAATTTGACCAAAAAATGTCATCAATCAATGTATTCTAAAGTTCCAACCACACTTTTCGTGCTGTTGGTGTTTCTATTCATACCATTTATCCTATGTGTTTAATTTTTCCAAAAACAATTAATGGAAATGAATGGAATCCAAGATGAATGACCCCCCTTCTCCTTCCTATTGAGAAAGGACAAAGAAACATCATAAGTTCTGAATAATTTACAAGAATAGGATACATAACCGTGAAAAAGCAACAGAAACAAATGAATAGCACTCAAATTTTGGGGTGTGGGGTGGGGTGGGGAGCTTTGTAATTACTGGCAACGCTGAAGAAGAAAAAAAGGGGAAGTCCTGGATAAGGCGATAAGTTATTCAGCAATGACTAGAGTAACTCAAAATTTCATTACATATATAAGTGCAGAATTTTGTTGTAAAACAGAATGGGCAAAGCTTGATGAATAGGGAGCTATGACACTACCACCGAAAGTTAAAGATGTAAAAAGAGAGCATCCGGAAAATAACATACACTGACTTCTTCAGGGATGGATGCCTTAAATGTGGAATTATAGCAGCTTAGCTGACTTAAACATGGTATCACACCCCTATACCAGCTAGCTAAACCTCATTTGTTGAACTTCCACTACCATCAGACATAACAAATTGCATCTCTCTTCAGCCAATCTCAGTATAGACCACCCCCTAAAGGGAATGGAACATCCATGAGTTACAACTTACAGCTTTGGAGCTCCTGTTATACTAAATGGACTTGCCAGCATCCACGCGAACCATCTTGTTAAGACCTCAAATTTCAGGGGATACTTTACCACAATATAAACCAAGGGACAAAGTTCTATAAGCTGATACAATATAATCTATTAAACATGAGAAGGTTTTATATGACACTGGCATGTTTGCACCACGATATAAGTGAGACAGAATGTTCAAATTTAAATCATATAATGACATAAATAAAGAACGGGTTCCGTTACATATATAGTATTCCCAGTCAACCATTCTAATCATAAAATGAAATTAAGTATTTACAGAACCACGAAGTTACTAGGCATATATTAGATACATCTAGCAATATTAAGAATAAATAACTTTCCACCTCACTTGTAGAACTCACTTATCTTCAACAAGGAACACAATGCGTCATTTCTATGCTAAGTTAGGTTCCTATTTATTCTAAACATTATCTTTATTATTCTTTTTCTGTGTTCACATGTTTTAAGTATTGAGATTAGAGAAAATTTCTTTAAGGGTTGAGCAAAATAACAAAAGGGAACTATTTTTATGGTTTTCATGCAAAGGGTAAAGAGGCTAAAAATAGCTCTGTCAAGAATCAAGATAAGCTTGGGCAGAGTACTTCAAGAGAATCCAGTGTTAGAAACATGACAGGAATGTAAGTGTGTGTGTGTGTGTGTGGGCAAGAAGCAAACCTTCTAGTCTCATGTTTTGATAATGCTAATTTCCTTGCATCAACAGCCATAACAACCAAATATTCATTTAAACGTGATGAAGTCTGCACGTGAATTGATTTTAATTTCAGTAGTCTCCTGCCTGTAAAAATATGCTTTATGAATATCAATGAATAGTTTCAAAGAGGTATTTATTTCACTTCTGCGCTATGCAAGAATATGAAGATATTCAACCCCCTGGTAAAAAGGAAACTATCGATCCGCACTATTGAGCAACCATACAGGTCAGATCCAGCTAAACAGACTTTATTCCAATAATGATGGAAGACTTTGCATTATCAGTATGCTGCCTCCATTTAACACTTGATAAAATTAACCTAGCAATGCAGCTTACTAACATTTCCATTCAGGTTTTCTATCTTTCAATAATATGGACTAACCATATCACAAGTCAGAATCATAAAAGAACATTTGTTTCAGGATGTACATCTAACATTCACAAACTTAATAGTCAGGGTTTAGGGGACCGATCAATATAAAGAAAAGTTTGGTTCAACATGGTAAAATTTCCAGACAATTAGGAGGCAAGGAGAAAAAAATCTGTAATTAGAGTATTTGAATCATAAGGTTGCTGTCTTCCTCAAGGAACCTCTCCATAAAACAATGTACACATCCCAGCTTCCAGGTCTCAATCTTCAATTTCTGATTTGGGATCCACCACCAGAAGTAGCAACCCTCCATATTTCCGAGTTTTCAGCTGTATATTAGCAATATCCTCCAACTGACACCAGAATGTATGAGAATACCATTAGGCAGCCAGCCAACTCTACATCCACCCCTTAAGAATGCTGCATCTAACACGAGAGTGGCTTCTACTTATAGGTGTTTGCTGCTTGAGATCCAGCTCAAGACCTTCAGCTTTTTTTTTTGTTGTCTCTAGAATCTCATCCTTATTTTGTGGTGTCATCAAAATGTTCGCAGGTGTGCCTAAGTCAAAACTACCATGTTCGTATTCAATCAAAACGAACTGACTTTTTCTAGTTAACGGGGTGGGGATGGGGAGGGTTAAATCTCTGCATCTTATGCTGCAAAAGTGCTCTTGAGGATTCTTTACCGATTGTCCTCTTCTAACTAAAGGCTTTAACTACTTCACGCATTTCCCTTGAAGAACGCTCGCAGCATTGTTTCTAGGCTCTATTTTCCAATATTAAAGTTCCTTCAGCTGGATTGTTAGGCCCCAGACCAATTGGAGGCTTGTCATTTTTATCTTCGTTAACAGCCACCTCATTTCGATTAAACTTAATGATTTGATCTAAACCCAATCCCCTAACATTCGTTCATCTAGACAAATCCATAACCAAACCTCCAACAGTAAAGTCTTTAACTCTGCTGCAATATCCTGGAGTCATAAGCTCTTGGATGTCCAAGTTAAGTCAACCGAGCCAATGAAATAAGTAGAAGATTGGAAGGTAAGGAAAAACGTTACCAGTTTCAAAAAAAAGATTGGAAGGTAAGCAAAGAAGCTTCACTGTCTGATAACAACTGAACTGCATTTACTCGTAAAGAAAATTCTTCTTGGAGATTAAGATGCAGAAGCAATAATTTGGTCAGGTGTCCTCAAATCAACTTCCAATCCCAAGTTGATTGAAAAGACTTGCTTCCTACACTTCTTAACTACTAAATCCTAACAAGTGCCTTGTAACCATACGTATATGAATTATGATCCATTTTGGTATTAAGGCTTGTTCTTCTTTCCAGTGTTTGCTACTAGTACTCTTTTTAGTCCTTTTATTGTCTGGTCATAGACTTTTATGTCAGTGTAGGTACAAGTGCTAGATTTTAGAGATCCCCTATTTTTAAAGAAAAAACAAACTATTACTTCCATTGAAATCCGACTGAACAAAACAAAATGGAAAAACATGAAGAATTAACCTAAATAGCAGCCCACCCAACCGCTTAAACTAAAGATAGCGCTAGATGTATAATCAGTGGTGAAGTCAAAAATCTCGTTAAGGGTGTTCAAAATTTAATATATATGTATGAAAAATAATTTTTGACCTATATAATTCATATAATTTTCTATATATGTAGTATGATTTTTCGACAAAGGGTGTTCAACTGCACACCCTGGCTTACATGTGGCTACGCCACTGTGTATAATATATGTATAATATGTATATAACCATGCAGAATCACTGTATAATCTATGTATACCATCCATCAAAAGTAAACAGTGAACCAGACGGGCTATTTGTGTAAAGATTCCAATGAACATAGATGATTCATATAATGGATAGTCACTAGTTTGTGATTGAGGCACAGTTCATTGATTGATTGATTGAACACTTACATAAAATGAGAATTGCCGGTTATATAATTTTAAATGGACTGTACTAGTTTGTGTTGAGCAAGCCCTTAATCTTCGACTGCAAAATTTATATACATAAGAATCACACTGCGAGTGAAAAAGGTGTAATAAAGCAAGTCGAAACAAGGTAATAACGTTGAATTCATATATAGACGAGAAGCAGAAGCAAAATCTGAAACTTAAATTACCTTGATATCAAAAGGACGCACGCAATTACGTAAATTGAGACTGTGTAATTGAGGAATTTTCCTCATTCATGAGTCTCGCAGGGACTGAGGAGAGAACGGAGATGGAGTCTTTCATCGTCTTCTCGTCCTTCCGGCAATCGCCGACCGGCGTCACATGGAGAGCACGTGATGCCTTATAATTTTATTTTATTTTACAAAAAAGAGAAATCGTGCATATGTGTCGTGGGAAATAGAAACTACTTTACCAAAATGGTATGAGTTTTAATTTGTTTGTCTGTTTTTGACTTAACATAAAATTTTAAAAAAAAAATAGATTTTTTTTTTTAATTTTGCAATCTTAATTAAAAGATTCAGAATCTATTAAAATGCTCATTCATCTTGTGATTTTAAACATATCATGTAAAATGGAGGGAGTATATTTAGTATAATGTAATTAGTTTAGATTTATTTTATTTTAGATTATTATCAAGTATTTATTGAATAGTAAGATTACGTTATTGTAGTTCTTAGGATGTATCTAATGAAGTATGATATTTCAGTAACAATAATTCTATTCTATTAAAATTTACTACTCCCTCCGTTCCAAAATAGTTGTCACGTGTCATTTTTTGAGAGTCAATTTGATTAATTATCAAAGCTAAATTAGATTAAATTAATTTGATATTTAAAATTTAGATATTCAAAAACTATACGAAAAGTACTATAAATTGTAATTATTCTCCTGTTAATATGATTAAAAAATATATATTTTAAAATATTGATCAAAGTTTTATCGTTTGACTATCAAAATAAAAATTGTAACAAGTATTTTGAAACTAAAGAAGTAACAATATTTTTTTGAGCATGGAGCAGAAATTAACTAATTAAGATAGTGATAAAAAAAGTTACTTGTTCTCATTAATAAAGCCACTCATTCTTCTTCTTTGGTGTAAAATATATCAATTCATTTCAATGTAAGAACATATAATATGTAAATACCTTGAAGCAAATAGAAGAAACCAGGGCCCATAGCTTGCTCCATGGCGCTCGACTAGTTAATTTTTTTTAGCTGAAATGGTTACACAATTCAATATGATATCAGAATATAGAGATTTTGAATTTGAGCTTGATCACCACCATTTATTATAAGAAAAAAAAAATCTTATACTTGACTATGAAACAGCATGTTAAAATATAACTAAAAAATAGAATGTGATGGTCTCTTAACCTCCCACCTATTACTCGTGTGGTTAGAGGTGTTAAATTTAGTTTATAAAAAATAATATATGCAAACATGAATACTATTATTCTAAGGATATATTCAATGATGAGTAGCCTTCCCTAATTCGAATTCGCATTAGGTAGGCTCATTCGGAGGTAGCGCTTTCTATTAATTTTTTTATTATATTTAGGCTCGAAACCAAAACCTGGAAGAATCACATCCTTTAGTGGTATGTGCAGCTAGTCTTAGCAAAATGAAGAATTCAAAATCGAAAGAAAACTTACTACTGACACACGTAAAAATGGGTGTTCCATGAAAAGAGGACTTTAATTATAATTTTGAACCACAGTTAATTTCACATCAGAGACCTTCTTTATTCAATGAACGTGTGTTAAACGATTGATTCGTTTGTACATAACCTATCACCTTATATATACCTGGTTAACGATGAAACATGTAAGAATAAGAATATCGTTTACATGCATGCATTTACATTAATCAACGATGCCCCAACTCATATATATATTTCCAAATAAAAGTGCAACTAATTAATTATTATGCAAGCGCAAGTGATTAATGGCTATTAATTTCCAATAGCAACTTCTTGATCGATCGACACGATCATATTACGTATATATTTTAAGAAGACCTTAAGTTGTTAATAGCAACTTCTTGATCGATTGACACTCACATTACGTATATATTTTAAGAAGATCCTAAATTGTTAGTGCAAATAAAATTACGTGTTATTCGGTAATTCAAAGTATATCTACGTAAACTTCCTTAAAATTTGAGATTTGTAATCGTAAAAATAAGTTAGGTTATATGCTACAGCAGATAAATGCGACTTAGATTGCTAGTGTGAAATTTCTTTGTATAGTAACAGTGTACTTTCACCGTCCCAAAATAAGTGTTACCTTAGCAAAAATCACATCTATTAAAAAATTAATAAATACAATATGTAGTTTACTAAACTACTCCTATTTAATAAATGTCTTTTGAAAATTAAACACTCTTAAGAAGATGGAGTATATATAAGGGTATAGTTGGAGAAACATACTAATTTTTCTCTTGAATTACTAATTAAGGTAATTCATTTTGGAACAACTTTTTTGTTAAGATGACACTTATTTTGAGACGAGGGGATTATATAACTTAAATTCACTGATAAATAACGTTACCATTTATCGTGATTAGTCAAAGTAACTTTACACGTTATATTATATCCAGCGGCAACGTCATTATCTCCCTTTAGTTTTTATAAGAGAACAACTATATATTCAAGTCCTAATTATTTGTTTTGACCATAACATTACATTGTGTATACTAGCTAGCTAGCTCCTTTATAATATATAGGTACTTAGTAAGTAGGTTTTTAGAATATTATGAATGCAATATCGGACATAACCAAGTCATTATTTATCTACGAATGGTAATAGGTAAGCATAACTACCTATCTTTTGAGGATTCGCCTCGTCACCACAAAAAAAATTCACACACCCCTAGCTAGTTTAGTCAAAGGGCAGAGAGAATATTATATATATTAGGAGTAGTTGATAATCAATTTATAATAATTAATTTATATTCTAGATTATTAGCATTATCTTTTCTTTAATGTATGTATTTAAACGAGGAGGATATATGAAGCCTCTAGTTCTAAAGGGGGAAACTTTAGGTTGAGTAAATGTGAAGAAAGGAACATGCAGCATGATGGGGAGTATTTTTGATCTTATCTTTTTATTGATTTTACGAAGCACGCGCAATCTTTGCCTTTTTCCCTATAGGTGTAGAATAATTCCATTTTATTAGGCTTTTCAGTAGTCTTCCATTGTATTGCCTTTTTGCATATGTTGAAAAAATATGCAGATATATTCAATCTTCATTTTTGAAGATAACCGGTTCAAATTTATTTTTAAGTCTTTTACCTAATTGAAACGATTCTGATCATTTCCCAGATTGATTATGTGAGAAGACGATACGATAGTGTTTGAACTAAAACAAACAAATTCACAAAATATGTATATCTTCCATATATCAGAGATCGAGAGTCAACTTCTAATGTCATTTTTTCTTTGAGTTAAGGGTAAAAAATACACCTAAAACTATCATAATTTTATTAATTTCACACCTGAATTGTTGGGAGTGTGAGTTTGCTACTGAACTAGCACCCAATGGTTAGTGAAATACGTTATTCACCTAGACGCTAACTAGATCAAATGTTTGTCTACAAACGCTTTTAGGCGCGTTAAACCATAAAATCTTCGTCCATTTAGCATATATAACGATTCTATTAGCTGACACATTATTTTATATATAAAATTCTTTAAAACCCTAAATTCTCCTCTTCCAAGCCAAAGATATCGATGCCACAGCTGAGACGAGACCACAATTAAGAAGGTGGAGAAGAAGATGTCGGATGTCGCGATGAAGAATAAATTAATCTACACGGGAATAATTTTTAACCTAATATTAATTTATTTAACTTCGCCACGGTGGAAATGTTTTTCCAAGTGGGGGAATTTTTAAACAAGGAAAGAGTGTAGTACACACACCATCAGATATCAGTCGAGCTAACCATTGGGTAATATCAGGTAGAAAACTTACACTCCGAATAATTTAGATATGAAACTTAAAAAACTTGGATAGTTTAGTTGTGTTTTTGACTCTTAATTCTTTTTCTTTTTTGATTCTAATCTTGTTAAGTTACTGAACTCTAAATTAATAATTAGTGTATATTAAGTGAACTTTTAAGATAAATACATAGTTTAAACTTTAAACCAAAGCTTGCGGGCTCGTAGAACCTATAGTTGACACTCTAACTCCGCTCATGCCTTGTATAAGCTGGAGGGTGGAACTATATCATCATTTAAATATTACCCAAAAAAAAAATCATCATTTAAATAAATAAACTTTTACAACTCGCTAACTATAATTTAGTTTACTGCTAAATGCATATCTTTCCAGAGTTCTAACGTTCCGATTTTAACGAAACTATTTAACTTACCGATTTTATTTTTTAGAAAAGAGTAAAGAATTTAAGTTTTATGTATTGACAATATCGAACATATTTATATAATCATGGGATTTATGAGAAAAGTACATGAAAATCTTGATGATCTCGTGGTTTGCAATTGCATTTTTTTTAGTAACTTCATTTTTGGTGTTATTTTTATTTTAAGGTTACGGGTTTCAATTTTGCTTATTGTTATTAGCAAAAGCTATTATAAAATTTTGAAGAAGAAAAAAGAAATCAAGAAAATTGATAAAATAGAGGGAAAATGTTACATTGTTTATTGCCTAATTAATTTTTGGTTCGCACACACCATAAAAAGAGTGAAACTACTCTCGAGTTAATTTCAACCTCTTGGCACTTTAAATAAGTTTTAAATAGAAAATATCGCAGGTCAAGAGATAAATTGCTATTTACACCTTATAATTTAAATATAAAAATTGCAAAAAGTGAATAAATGTGTTAATCCTATGATATACATCATTATCACATGAAGATTTGGCAAATATTTTGGAGCTGAAAGGTTTTGGACACACATTTGAGGCAAATAGACAGAAACCATGAGGAAAGTTAGCACTAGTTGGGGAACCCCATCATGATAATTTATGCATGAGTTGCATCATTTTGCCTATGTAAAACTTCACATTCATCATTAAACTACTTTTCCCCACATACTTTCCCATTTTTACTGGCCATTCATGGCCTGTTTTTACTGTGAACCTAGGACTCTAGTGAGTACAAGTAATAAACGTAACATGACACATCAATAAATACATGATTTACTATAATAGTGTTCAAGATTCTAGAAATGAAACACCTACTTAAGGTAAGCAATGAAACACAAATAATAGTTAATTGATAGTGAGATCACTTAAAAAGATACTTCCCCGTCCCAAGCAAATCCAATATCAAGACGCTTCAGAGAAAAAGCTAGCATTATATATACGCTATTTTTGTTTATGTCAGAGGTGTCCAAAGCTATAGAAACAAAATTTCTAATAGAATATTCAAAGCTTTTGAGTAAGTAAGATGGATGGATTTGGAAATAAGTGAAAGAACTAGTTGCACAAATATAGATATATAGAGAAAGTCTTTTCTCTAAAGACGGTGATATCAGAGTTTTGAGATCGATTCTAACGTCGAACAGGTTTTCGACTCAAAAAGCTCCACAGAGCTGTCGTATGCGAGTACTACGAGGCTCACGACTTTCTTGATCACCTCATTCGGGTTAAGATGTGGCTAAAGTCTCTCTGATGATAGCGTATATTACGCTCGATTACGACTTTCTTGATCAAGAAGTTAAAAAAATACATTTGAAACTTAAGGTTTAAAATAAGTCATGAATATTTATATGACTATAAATCATCTCATTAAAAATAAAATGAGTATTCAAAAGTAAGATTATTACTTAACATAAAAATACATTATTCTTTATCGGGCTGATTAAAAAGAAAAGAGTTTTGTATTAATTGAGATAGAAGGAATACTTACTATATATAATGTCCGTAATAAGTAGAATTAACTAGCTTAACTTGAAATTAAGGTAGGCAACCTGAGACAACATGCTAAATTATATTCCTGTAAGACTGCTATGGGTAGTTTGGTACGTTAGACAAGTACAAATAATTTTGAGATAAAAATTTAATATCGCCTTATCCCTTTATTTGATTACTAGCTCCCGTTTGGCCATGAGAATCAATTTTATTTTTTTACTTTTTTGGAATTTTCAAAGTTGGAGTTGTGTTTGACCATAACTTTTGCAATAATTATCTAGATCTTAAATATATATTTTTAAAAAACATAAAATATGATTTAAAAATGAAATATAATTTAAATAGGGTTATTTTATGAAAATAAAAAAAATTAGGATTTTTTCAAAAAAAAAAAATTAAAAAAGTGAAAAAAGTGAGTTGGAAAAAAGACAACTCCGGAGTTGTATTTGAAATTTTTATGGCCAAATACTATTTTCGAGAAAAAGTGAAATAATTTTCCGGAAAATAGTGAAAAATTTTCATGGCCAAACGCCCACTAAAACTGAGATAAGTTATATCAAGATTACTAATTAGTATCAAGATAAGTTATTCTTGCTAGAGGGTGGAACAATAGTACCATGATTAGTTATTCCGGAATTAAGAAATGAAGATAGACAAAACTACCCCTGAGGTCCCTCAAACCCTTTTCTACTAAATAAGGCGGAGGGTATTTTTGTAAACAATCAAATTTTTCTTAGAAATTATGCAATTCATATTATTTTTAATACAACAAGTCAAAACAGTCAATAAAAAATAATACCAAGAAAACTAATATCAACTTAACAAATATATTCCAAATTCCCAGTATAACTAATTCCGATACGACTAATCCAAAAAGATAATATACTCCCTCCGTTCCTAAATAAGTGATTTTTTAGTCTTTTTATTTTGTTCCTAAATAAGTGGTATTTTAGATAATCAAGAAGACATTAATGATTTTCTTCCAATTTTACCCTTCTTTAAATAATGAAAGTTTTACAAAACCAAGAAACTACTAAAGATTACATTCTTTTCAAAATATTTATTAAGGGCAAGTAATTAGTTAAAGTACTCTTTATTGTCTAGAGATGAGTGATTTCTTAATTAAAGGGTATGCGTAAGCTAAAAATATCACTTATTTAGGAATAGAGAATGAGTGGTGAAATATGTTTTCTTATGTCTGCCTTGGGATTGTAAAAAGATGTTTAAAGTAAGAACTGATACCCAAGAAAGACCTAATAAAACCCAAACGCAAATCACTTTCTACCCCGAAGAAATAGAGAATTCTATGATTAGCAATTGAATGTCTTAGCCCCTTTTGTTGAATCTAAAATTGCTCGTGCTACATTAATCATAGGAAGAAAAAAAGAGTTGGGCCTCCCCTTTCCAACCAGATTAGTTTTGGATGCTACTCACTATACATTTAAGTTGAGACTATGGGAGCATGAATACCCCATCTTTGCTAACTTTTTGCAATTTGGTAAAAGTGGAAAAAAACACAAATGATCTGATGAGTCCCACTGAAACCATCAATGATTAGCTTCAAAACATGCATTATAACCCTTTGGAACAGACATCCACTAAATCATGTTTAATTTTGTGACCTCTATGAATTTTAGGGAATGAATGCCAATTGTTCCAATAGAATCTTTCCACGCCTCTCTTAAATTTCTAATTGTATTCTTTTTCCCTTTCATTTGCATGGAAAGATCAATTGGAGTTGAGCAATCAATAATAGGAACAAACGTTTTTCTCATTGCGAATCAGTAAGAAATTTGTGCTATAAAACATGATATTTTTACTCATTTTTCATTGAACCAGCTCACTAGTGATACTAGCATGAATGACATTGTTGACACGAGCATGGATGACACATATGATATTCGTGAAAAGGAAAGCTTAGGAGTCCATGGAAGTGATGTGGATGAAGAAAAGAGGTCATTTGTGCAAGTGGCAAGGCTTTAAATTCAAGAATCCACAAAGAAGCCAACCAAACAAGGCCTTTGTCTCATTAAGGGCAATATTATAAAAAGCCAATATCTTCTTATTTTCTTTAGTATAAATAGGATATTTCTTTATTTTTCTGATACCAAATGATAACGAACAAAGAGGGAAGAACAAAGAGGAAAGAAAACAAAAGAAGGATATGTGAGTTAATATTCAAACTCTTGAATTTATGAGCAACAAGGGACTTGATACCCTCACCTTCCAATTGAATTCAATAATTCAAACACAAACCCTAGTTTGAGAAAAATCAAAGGAACTCAAGAAACCACAAATGAGAAACCTTCGATTAACCAAACCAAGAAGTTCACCAACAATTCCAAGATCCACACTACTAAAATTACCAACTAATGCTAGGCTTCACCTAGAAATTAAACTACAAGCTAAATACCTAGAAACTACAAGCTTCAAAGCTCAATATTCAATATTCATAAAAAACCTTTACAAAATAAAGAAATATCCTATTTATACTAAAGGAAATATATAAGAAGACATTGGTTTTTTACAATATTGCTCTTAATGAGGCAAGGGCCTTGTTTGGTTGTCTTCTTTGTGGATTCTTGAATTTAGCCTAGCCACTTGCACAAATAGCCTCTTTTCTTCATCCACATCACTTCCATGGACTCTTAAGCTTCCCTTTTCACGAACATCATATGTGTCATTCATGCCATCCATGCTCGTGTCAACCATGTCATCCATGCTAGTATCATTTCTTAAACTCCGTGTCAAGTCAAAGTAACTCATATAATTTGGGACAGAGGGAGTACTATTTTTTTCCACCGATTCAATCAAAATATCTATAGAAATAGTCCACTGAATAATTTTTAACGTAAAATAGTAATTTTTAGTAGTGAATAGTAATAAATTATGAGCTTAACTTTACATATATACATTACTGACATTAAAAAAATTGTTATATTGTCAAGTTGCTTAAAAGATGAGTAATTGATTATAGATAATTGCTCATCAGTCATAATAAGTGGATTAATTAATTATAAATAATTGTTCATAATAAGTGAAATTAAACTCGTATAAACTTTTCGGATTTGGTCTGATAGTCTTAATTCCTTACCAGGGGTGAGCTAGTAGAGGAATAAAGGTTTCAATCAAATCCCCTTAATCGAAAGAACTATAGTATGCAAATAGAGAAAAATTATTATTACTATATATAAACTATTTAATCCCCTTCATATAAAGAAGAAACTCTAGTGCAACAAAAAACAAATCTGGTCACAAGTTCATATTTAGATGTGACATTATAATGTCTTTTTGGATTTTTGATATAAATTTCTGATTATGCCACTGCTGCTTCTGGCTGCCTTTTGCGACAGCTTGAGAGTTGGCTCTCCGGGGGCCTCAAGTCCAACATCACCCAACTTGCCAGCCAAATTAACAGGATGTAGCATGTCAATGTCATATAGACAAGGGCGGAGCTAGCTAGTGTTACACTTATAAATCGACAAATTTGAATAATTTTAATTTAAATTTTGTATTTGTATTTAAAAATCTATTTATACATATAAATAATTTATTCAAAATGCAGTAAGCTATCTTTTCTTTACTCTAGAACTCATAAACTTAAAATTTAGCTCCGCGTCTGTCTGTATACAGAACAACAACTCTTATTGACAGTTTCCATTTAAAGTGGTGATCGATGAATATATAGGTGCATATATCATGCATGTGGGAATGACCTAACCCTGGATAACTTGGAGGAAACAGATTTCCCCTAACATGCATGTCAACATCCTTGTTTTACTCTTTGTATTGCGTAATCTAGGATGGTCATCTGAAAATGACGGTCAAATTTTGCAGCTGCACACCTACATACTAGAGAGAGTGACAAAAGCATAGTATATAGATTTTATATATATATTGAGAAATCACGTAGTCCAGTACGTATATAATTTATTATGCCATGAAAATCTTGACCTTAGGACAAGTGATAAGGACACATTTCCTATGTTTAGTAAATGTGATGTGGCCATGTAAATACTCTCCTCAATCAAATACATATATAGTACTTATATATTCTATGAGTATTAGGAAACTTTAATCTCAAGAAAGGTACCTCCACCTATTTTTTGAAATCATTATCATTCATGAGTGTACGTAGCTATCTACCTATTAATTTACATATTGATTACTCTTTTACATAATTTAGCAATAACGTCCAAAAGCCGACCTAGAAAAACAAACAATAATTCACATGATAAAAATTAAAGATATTACTGTGTATAGAAATATCAAAGCAATATATACCGCCAATCATGCACACACATGCATATGTAATTGACTAATTTTCAAAACACGTTAAGGCTTGTAATTACTAGTATCCAGTCCATCTACTATTCTCATTTCTTTGATTACTCTTCTTTTCTATATATTGATATATACCATCCTTCACCAAAATACAAATGATTACTAAACTATATAACTATGATCTGCATTATCCCCTCCCCCCATCCCCACCCCCCCTTTTTTTCTAAAACTATTTTGGTTTGCGCAAGTTAAATTTCTATAGATTGATTGTACAGTTTTTTCTACATCCAATTAAGATGACATATAAACAACACTATCTATAATAATCTTAATTTTATATTTAAACAATATACAATAAGTTGTTATAACCAGGTAAATACACTAATACTGTAAAACATTGTATATAAATTAAGATTTGAAGTTATGTAAAGAATATTTGCCATCAAAGTTAGTAGTACTCCCTCCATTTTAATTTATTTAACCTACTTTTCTTTTTAGTCTGTTTAAAATAAAATTTCTTTTTTCTTTTTTAGCCTGTTTAAAATAAAATATCTTTTTTTCTTTTTTAGCAACTTTTTAATTTCAACTTTTCATATGACATGTTTAAGACCACAAGTTAAAAGGCATTTTGGTACATTTAACATATCTTTAATTTAAGTCCACACGATTCAAAGATTTTCTTTATTTTCTTAAATTTCATATCAAATCAAAATAGGTCAAACAAATTAAAACAAAGGGAATATAAAGTAAAATTACAAGTAAATGTCTTTGATAATTACGTATGAATTAATAACTTGATAAAACTGAGAACTTACCTTCTAATACTGCTTATTAAACCCCATAAATTTAATGTGAATTTTTTATATTATCTGAATAGTCTATAGTAAGTATATAACTAACCATAAACTATAAATTATTATATTTTTCTTTTTTCATTTTATTTATTTTGGGAAGGAAGGAAAGAAAGGTATAGAAAGCCTTGTGGGCCCAATCCCATGTTGATTGCCAGCTGAAGGCCGAAAAGAGCGCTTACAAAAACCCCTTAAAGCCCTTTCCCATGAATCACCTCTGCTCTGGGGACTCACTCTTTCCTCTCTTAGACATATCACAAACACTTGTTATCAAACATTTGTAGCTGCTAAATCCGCAATGGCTCGACCACAACAACGATTTCGTGGTGTCCGTCAGCGACATTGGGGTTCTTGGGTTTCCGAGATTCGACACCCTCTACTGTAATTTCCTTATATTTTACTTCTCTGCTCAAGTTTCTGTCGTCAATTTTTTTTTAATGGTAAAAATGATTGATTTGTGTAAATATTAAACAGGAAGACGAGAATATGGCTAGGCACATTTGAGACAGCTGAGGATGCAGCGCGAGCGTACGATGAAGCTGCGAGGCTCATGTGTGGACCGAGAGCGCGCACGAATTTCGCTTTTAATGATAGTGATTCTCAATCATCGTCGACGACGAAGTATTTGTCTGCTGCTTTGATAGCTAAACTACAAAGATGCCAGATGAAGTCACTTAATATGGCAAATAATAGACCAAAATTGGAAGATCAAAATAATAACCAGTTTGGGAACAGGGGAGATCATGGCATTGTTGCTAGAAGAAATGGGCAAATGGGTGTTGAAATGCCAGTAAGTTATGAAGGCCAAGTAGAGAGTACTACACAACAATTCAAGTCACTGGAAGATCACCATATTGAACAAATGATTGAGGAGTTGTTGGATTATGGATCAATTGAGCTCTGTTCTGTTCTACAAGAATAGGACATGATGAATGTGAATGTAACACTTTTACATTCTAATGAAATCCTTCCCTATTTTCTACTCTCTAATTTTTCACTCATTACCAAGTCATAAATGTATAGTTGGTAACTTGCGTTAATAAGGGCTTCTCGATGCACTAAGCTCCCGCTATGTGCAGGGTCCTGAAAAGGACCGGACCACGAGGCTCTATTAGTTGGACTTTTTGTTCTTCTTTAAGTGCTTTCGCGTGACCATAGTTCATACTCTATCGTGATGAAGTTCGAATTCCTAGATGTTTCAGTATGAACAGGTTCAGAGTTGAGCGAACATTCTCATAATTTTCTCAGAGTTTAACCTTTATTAAAGTTAAAGGGATTTCATTACACTGTTAACTCGACTGCTAAAAGATAACGATAAGTAACGGTCCGCAATACGTATGTATATTTAGTAACTATAAGAGGGCATTAACATCTATAACAAGTTAAATTACACCAATATTATTCAAATTATCCAAGGGTAGACAATTTTCCTTACAAACTTAGACGACACAGATTCTTTGGAAAGCTGCTACTTTTTGACTATATGAAGCTTGATTAACTGTAAAATTTGGTTGTTTCTTTTTTGGACTATCTGGAATTTTTGATGATTTGGTGAATTCAGAACCGAAGATTAATACATTCCAGCTTTTGTAAAATTGATTGTAGTAGACAATATCTACTGCATGAAGTTTGCTTTTGTAGAAAATTGCTAACAGAGCAAATAAAAGTGTTATTATTAATACTTTGTTAAGAGTTTCAGTTATATACACCGCTAATATAAATCTATTTTATACAATCAAGTCAATCAAAGGATGTCTACAAGTAAGTCTCTTTAAAATGTCGAATTTGAACTTTTGAAAATAAGATATGTCATGTGTTACATCAGATGCAAATGACTTGATACTGTTACAAAATTAGTTTATAACTCTATTGATAAGAGTATCTAGCTGAACTATCTTATGTCACTACACTAAAGCTTGGAGCTGAGAGGGTGAATTTGAAAGAGAATTTATAAAAATAACTAATTTTTGGAACCAAGAAATGTAAAACAGAAAGAAAGGAGTATTAGAATAGAATAGTACATACTAGATCTAAATACATCGAACACTCGGTATATACTTGTTTGGCCAAGTGTTTAGAAGGTCAAAAATGCTTATTTTAAAATTTTGAGGTGTTTGGCTAAATTTTTACTCAATTTTTAAGAAAACATAAGTGTTATTGGAAATAAAATTGTTTTTCAAAAACTAAAAAGAGTACTACTTATTTTTAAAAATACTTTTAAGAAGGTTAGTCCTTTTTTTTTTAAAGTTTAGTCAAATATTAATTCCTGTTATGATTTGAAAAGCTTGGTCATATATGGGAACGGGGGATAAGTTTGTTAAAAGAAATACTGTATGGTAATTAGTTGGAAACATGGCCAAACAATACTAAGAAGGTCTAAACTCTAAAGTGAAGTATTTAATGGACATATGTTATATGCGCTCTACTTCTTTCACTCTTTTATTTTCTGACCCATATATTCCAACTTGTAGTTTGTTGGAGACACGAATCAAAATCTGGAGGTTTGACTCGATAAATTTTCCCATATAAAGTATAAAAAAAACATTAGAAGTTTTAAATTAACTTTTTTCTTACTTATTAATGGCTATATATGATAGAGTTGATATGGACTCTATGTGGTGGAGAACTTTTTCATTGAATTAAATGGGTGAGATGCGTCGTGATGAACCAAAGTGTACTAAAACAATTAAATTGGACCATGGAGACATTGGAGAGTATCATATTATATTCTCTTATGACTTAAATGGGTATCATAGACTTGTCAATCTATCTTGTTCTTCTCCTTTTTCTCATAGAAAGAGGCGAATAACGGGCCCGCCCCTCTATCCTTCTCCACTTAAATACCAGACTTTTGCCTAGATCAGGGTTCGAACTCATGACGTGCGTCTAACCCACACATCACGCGTTGCGCTCTTACCACTAGACCAAAGTCGTGGGGGCAAGTCAGAATTTTAATTTTATGGGTTCTAGATTTTAGAATGACAATTTTAAGTGATAATAATTAAATTTTAAACCCGTATTTGGACTTCGACCTTGTTCATAGTCTTTTAGGAATAAAAAGATGCAACTAGATAATACTCTCTCTGTTTCATTTTACTTTGATCAGTATGTCAGACATAGATATTCCATTTTAGTGGTGGTTAAACTCAATGTCCATTTCTTAACACTTCCGTTAACACCATCCTAATTGAAAGAATTAAAGGCTGTATAAACCGTAATAAATTGACATTATCTTTTGCCAAACTGGTTGCCAATTGAAAATCATGATGTAATTCAACATTTCATTTCAAGAGACACATCAAGCTTTGTATGGCTGAAATATCTAGACTTAAACAATTTGTGAAGCATATGGGGGCCGGTGATATGTGTTGACTGATGAACAGTTTGAATTGGGTAAGTGTTGTCCGCTCCTAAGTCCCATCTCCTCACATGTGCAAAACCCATGTTGTCTAAGGTACCCCCTCACATGCTATTCACCTGGAAAAAAAAATCTGATTTTCTCGAGTTCAAGTTACCTACATCATCAGTATAAAACAAAAAATACTATTAAGTCAGTAAAAAGATATTTATATGTAATAAGTCTTCGTGAAATATGAGATTATTTGACAATTAACTGTTATGTTAAAATTTCTTACACTGATAATGTATATGACTTTAACTATATTTTTCTCTTTGGGGTTGTTTTATTGTTTTCCCTTTGCACGTTCTTTTGTTGTTTTATCATTCATTGAATATGAATGACAAGACATGCGACGAGGAAATGTCATGGCTATGGGTTGAAGAACAGGACAATAACATGTTGTCATTAAAAAGGGAAGTTTAATTAATTTAGAGGGGGAAAAGAGAGACAATTTAATTTGAGTAATTAGCTTGGATTACCTAAAACAGGATTAGCTTGGTCGAGAAGAGAAGTCTTTAAGAAGTAAGAATGTATTAAAACTCTAATAAACCTCACAATGATTGAATCAAAAGGTGGTCATAGGATTTGAGGGGCAACTAGCGATTTATAAATATGTTTCGTCAAACTTTTAAAATTAATTAATTTTTTAAAAGTAGTACTTTAATTTTAGTGAGAAACTGTTTGTGTTTGACTAATCAATTGAAAAAATACTTTTTTGCAGTAATTAGTGTTTGATCAAGCTTTTCAAAAAGTTCTTCGAAGTGTATTTTCTCAAAAGTGTTTTTCAAAAAAATATTTTGGGGAAGAACTATTTCTTTTAGCTTCTGAAAAATAAATTCTACTACTCTGGAGAAGCACTTAATTTCTCCCAAAGACTTGGTCTAACACCTTACTTTTTAAAACAAGCACTTTTGACCTCCCAAAAACTTAGTCTAATAGACTATTAGTTCGCTAGAATCTTTATACAAATAGCTGGTTGGTTTCACTGTTTGATTTTCCTCGCCAATATATATATAAAGTATATAAAATTATTTGAATTAAATATATGCTATATATCCTTTGGCTATTTTTAATCTAAATAATTGGATCGATGACTATTTAAGTTAATTCTTCTCCTTTTGTGTTTTTTTTTCACTCCAAAGTTCAACCAATAGGTCGAAAGGATTACATTGCTAATCAGTTAGATATTACATTTTATAATTTTAAACAAGAGGGTTCATGTTGGGTCGCTGTAATTGGACCTCATTGTCACACTGGCATACTGTTGGGCTGAATTTTATAGTTGGGCTGATTCCCACGGCTTTGGACCAAACTAACCCCATCCATTCCAAATTGTCATATTTTTACATCATTTGAGTTACTTTCACTAATTTCATAAAAGTATTTTTTGATAAATTAAAATTCATATTCTAATTAAAAAAATTATATAAGACTTAAAAAATAGCTCCCACTGAGACTAGGCATAAGAAAACACTGGAAATAAAACAAAAACAGAAGCTTTACAAGTCCAATCTATTGGGCCTAATACTGACCCTAGGCTGCTCAACTCAAACACTCTAAAGAACCAAGAAAACCAATTCCAAAAAAGGAATTTTCATAAACAACAGGTAGTAGAAACTTAATCACGCTTTTATAGTTATATTTGGTCTAATTATAATTCTTAGCAATATTTTTAATAGTAATTGTATAATCTCGGCATATAAATACAATTTGTATTGTATATTTTGTGGAATCTTGGAATCTCGGCATACAAATACAATATGTATGGTATATTTTGTGGAATCTCGGCATACAATTACAAATTGTTGCTATATACAATATATAGCAATAGTTTTAAATGCTCTGCTACGAAATGCAATTGAAATAAATCGTTGCTATGGAGCATAATTAGTCATGAATGTTTGTCATGTTACGAAATTTTCCCTTACAAAAAAGCAAATTGATACTCTAATACTCCTTCCAGGCCACTTTACTTGTTCTCCTTACTAAAAATAGATGGTCCAAAATAATTGTCATTTTAAAAAACACAAGATATAATTAGTTGTTTGTTTCCACCTTTACCCTTGGTCATAAATATGGAGAGATATTAATGTAGGGCAGAAGAAAGAAGTATTACATATTGATGAGTAATAAATAAGGATAGTTTAGTCAAATTATACTTTCGTTAATGATTTCTTTAATTGTGCGTAAACAAAAAATGTGACAAGGTAAAATGGTTCGGAGAGAGTAAGTAATTGAATAAAAAAAATACTCGTTGCATTTCAAACTACATGATGTAGTTTGACTTAGTATAAAATTAAGAAAACACAAATTTTCTTACGTAGCTATAATAAATTTTCATTTATGGCGAAGTATGACAAGAAGAGAGTGAGATAGACTTTAATGGTGGCACATAGAGCAAGGCAGTTTACAACCATCCGCCAACTCTTTTACAGCAAACTGAATGTTCCTATGCATGCTCATTCCTCCCCAATGCTGCCACATAGAGCAACGCAAACTCTTTCATTTTACTTTGTCCCTAAAATAATTTTTCATTTTTATTTGTCTATTTTAGCAAATTAAGAGAGAGTATTATAGTCTAACTGCATGCTCAAATTTAGAGTTCCAAAATATTATTAATAAAGTTAGTTCCTTTAATAAACAGTTTCTTAAGGATTGTATCAAGTGAAATGAAACAGGGGAGTATTAAACAAAGAAGATACAGAAAAAATGAAATACTAGAGTTCATCCAAATCCCCATTTCTTGACATTTGCATGCATTTACTATTGCACTCTGCATATATGGTTGTCTGGTACACACTTATTACCTGCAATGCATTTAACCGCGCCGCGCCTCTCAATTTATGTACCAATACCAAATTCTACTTACCCCACAAAGGTTACAAAATACTATGTATAAATTACTCCTCCTATATATTGAGAACAATATGGACAACTCTGGCCAAAGAAAATTAAAAGGAAGCAACGTAAATCAAGATGAAACTCAACATTGTTAGTCTGATTTTGCTAGTGCTACTCCTGATTAGCTCATTTAACCTGTTTTTGGAAGCCAGAGCTGATCCAAATAACAAAAATCAAAATGCAGTGAAAGATGAAGAAGAAGAGGATCAAAAGTTAATAAGCAGGCAAAGGAGAGGCAACAACATTGGGAGCAGAAGGAGAAACAATCACGGAAGAAGAAGATCAACTCCACATCCACCATTAGTTCCTTCCCCACCACCACCAAAAAAACGTCGTCCTCCATTTATAATCTGTCCACCACCACTAGTTCCATCGCCACCTCCAGCAAGACGTCCACCAATTATAATACGTCCACCACCACTAGTTCCCTCTCCACCTCCACCAAGACGTCCTCCAATTATAATCTTCCCACCACCACTAGTTCCCTCTCCACCTCCACCAAGACGTCCTCCAATTATAATCTTCCCACCACCACTAGTTCCATCGCCACCTCCACCAAGACGCCCTCCAATTATCATCCGTCCACCACCACTAGTTCCATCGCCACCTCCATACGTAATCTTCCCACCACCACTAGTTCCTTCTCCGCCACCTCCACTTGTCCCCATATTTTCGCCACCAGAACAAGATTTACCCCCAGCAGCACCCCTTGTACCTATCTTTTCACCACCATAAGTTCCTGATCTAGTGCAAAATGATTCAAATTTATAGCCACAAGCGTACGCACGGATATTAATTCGTCTAATAGTTTATATTCCTACATTTTATATCTATCTAACTAAGAAAATGTCAAGTTTCAAGTAGATGGACTATGGTCGGATTCATGTTTGCCCAGTTGTTTTTCCTCTCATCTTGACTTATGCACTTAGTTGATCACTACTACTATTTCTTTTCATTTTACTGCTTGTAACTAGCTAGGTACGTAATACCTAGTGATAATATTATTGTACTGTGCTACTCTGTCTTTTTAGCATCGATCTTCTGGTTTATTAGTTGGATTAATCGTCCTAAATCCATAAAATAGGAAGGAGAGATCTAGTTAAAATTGGATTATCAATGGACGCATCCACTGTTTCTAACAGCTATTTAGTCCGCCAAGAGTACAAACTTCGTTACAGGAGTGGTGAAAGGAGTATAAGATTACTTTTTTCATATATAACCGTAGTGTCTAGGCTAGCTTGTTCGTATCCACGACTAAGTTTAGGGGATAATTGTTAGTTCGGTTACCTTCTATATATCAAAACAAGTTACGAATTACTCTATCCACCACAACTTGGAGAAATGAAATTAATAAATCACCTAATATTTTTGCGACTAACTTGGTAATGAATAACTACTTTTTAATTCAAGAAGGTAGCTTCTTGAAAAAGATCATAAAGAGTCCATTGGCTGGAAAGTATCAAACAGTTAATTAACAAATCATCAAATCTGAAAACACTAGTACTAATTATTAAAGAACCATGCATCTTTCCTCTAAACAATCTTGCAAACCCACCTTTCACTTTAGCATTTCTTCACCCAACAGTCATCCCATAGGGAAAACTTTTTACTCTATCCTTTGTGCTTTTGCTAATCTTAATGAAATAAAGATAACAACCAAAAGGAAATAGAAGGAAAAAAAAAGAATCAGTTATCAGAATTCTGAATATGAAATATACGAGCACACTTATAGACTGAACAAAATGCTTGTAAAGTCATCAACATTAACAGCATAATAGCAGCCAAAAATGTGAGAAACTGCCATGACCCAAACACATAATGTTTCATCATTTTTCCAATCTTGATATTCCATCTCCCATTGTAAAATCCATTGACATCTTCAATCACTTTATCTATGAAAGGAACTTTCGTTAATCTCAACGATCTACTCATCCCATTCCACAAGTTTGCAACTTCTTTATCACTCTTCAAACGGTTCAGAATTATCCCCTTTTCTCTAAGTAACATCGCGTCCTCTTCAGTATCAATAATCCCGTTCATTAATTCAGTGTAACGCGTAAAAACCAACGGCCCTGATGCGTTACATGCCTCGTATGCAACTAGATTCCTCAAAATGACCTCTGTATTAACGTCTAGACTAACTCTAGGCAAATGAAATTTTATCTTTGTATCGTCGAAATTTATGCTCATGATACCTCCATTGGTGGCTACGAAATTCACTCCGGATTTAGAAAGTTCTGTTATTGATGGAATGGCTAATTCTTCAAAAAGAGGGGGCTTATTGAGATTAGTTTCGGAATTTGCCTCTGCTTTTTCTTGTGAAAAGAACAAATATGTAATGGGTTGTATAAAAAGTTTTATCACAGGAAGGTTAGAAAAAATTTTCCAAGGCACTTTCAGTAGGAATTTAATTGGTTTGGAAAATACAATTCTCTTAAGAAGACGTATAGGGCCTCTGTTTATCTTCACAAGGATCTTCCAACCTTCGTTAATAAGTTGTCCGACATGACTTGATTCCCCAACGAAATTACTATTTTCACCTTGATTCGAGCCAATTTGTTCGTGATCATCTTCTGTTATTTCAGACGTTGTTACGTCCAATTTGGGCACGATGAATTGGTACAAAAAGTCGAGCAAGTGAGAACATTCTGTGACTTGTACTTTTGGGAATTCGTCCATCATTTGGAACGGAGAAAGCTCTTTACAAAATCCAGTTAGCATAGACATCAACATGGTATCTGCCAACTCTAAAGATGAATACTGGACTTCCAGCATTTTTCTTAGCAAGAACAATGGGATTTGATTTTCGAGCATAATTAAATCTCTAAGAATGGCATTATGCGCGGATTTTCTCCCTGCAACATCAACCAAATGCGACATTCTTGAGGAAACTCTGGTTAGTATTTTACCTTCTTTGATGGCATAGATTTGAAGGAACTCAAGCAAGAAAGAGGCGTCCACTGCCATCATCCAGGCCAAAGTTTCACCATTGAAATTCAAGTACTTATGGTACGAACAACGAATTCTGTGCTCAAATTTTATCAGTTGTTCCACAAGATTTTGGAATTTGAGGCTTTGAAGGTGTTTCTGAGTTCTCTTTGCAGCAGCAAGCTTGTACCTGAGGTAGTAAAATTAACAGATTATTTCGTAACATGTTCAACTCGTTAGATTATGATCCGTTTATTGACTTGGTCCAACAAATTGAGCTCGATATGACTCATCAAACTATTGGATCAAAATAATGTAGTAATCCGACAAATTGAAATTCAACTCAAATTCAAATATACAAAATCCAACGCGTTCATTTGCTACCTCTAAATAATTTACCTCTCCATATCGTGGAGGTCCGAGCGCCAATAATGATAAGGGCCTATTGCGACCAATTGTGGCACGTAAGCATCTTGATCGCTCAGCAATAGTGCTTTTGGGACGTTAAAAATGCTTACTGGGATTTCAGTGTCTTCTTCAAGTTCTTCATCGAGTGTTCGACGGATTTGAATAATCCATCGATGCTCATCAAAGTTACTGCAGTTTGAGGCCATTTTTGGGTGAAAAAGAGGACAGTTTCAGATCCTTAGATCAAAAAATGTATATATCAGTTTCATTTTATTGAATGGTGAAGTTAAGAGGAATGTAACTCTAAATTTATAGGTGTGAGAATGGACATAAATGTGATTAACTAAACATAATCTTAAAGACATAACACTAATTAAGTATTATATACTTATTTGCATTTTCTCCTTTATTTGATATATAGGAACTACTTAAATTAAAAGCACTATATATAAAATATATATAGCTTCTGTTATTAGGACTACTACGTACTTTCCCAAGCACCTCTTCTTTTTTGTAAAGAAACATATATATAATATTGTTACTAGGTAATAAATTATCCCTTTGTTACAAAAGAATGCCTAAGGGCTAAGATCGAATAAAGGGGTTCTTGGTAAACGAACAAACTTTGCTAAATTGGATTAGATTAACTCAATATTTTATAATTAAAATTTAGATATTTAAAAACTATCAGAAAAATATTACAAGTTGCAATTTTTCTTATATTCAATTTGATGAAAAAATGTATACTTATTAAAATATTGATCAAGTTAAATAATTTGAATCCCGAAAAGTGAAATATATATAACAACTAATTTGGAGCAGGCAACCATTAATTAGTTGTTGCTCTTCAAAGAAGTAAAAGAGAGATTAAAGCACCAATTGTTTATAATTTTTTTTTTTTTTTTTTTTTTTTGTGTGCGTGTTACAGAAAAAAGAAAAAGAAAGAATCACCTAAGCTGTTATAGGACCACAAAAATAAAATAAATGAAAAAAAAAACGAAACTAGAAAAGAAAAGTGTTTTACAAGCATTTGCAATAAAAAATAAAACTAAACCTCTAAATAGAACCGCTTGGAAAGTTTATTATTTTAAACCCAGAACAACATATAACTCCTCAAATAGTAAAGGAAAATGAAAACAATTTGTTTTTGTTTTCTTTTTTTGATGGATTTAAATTATATGTATGGATAGTTTAATAAAGTTGTTCTGTGAAAATTCATATACTTCTAATTAAGCTTTTCTAACTATTACTATTTCCATCCATCAACAGATAAAAAGATCAACCCAACTGAAGTAATAACATTTGAATTCTTTATATCTCTAATAGTTACATTAATTGTAATTTGTAATAGACTCTTTTAAATTTTAATTACTTCTCACTTGTCTCAATAGTTACATGTAGGGTAGCTCAAGGGTAATTAAGGCTAGTAAAGCGATATTGAGGATAAAAAAAAATAATAGTGAATATTGTGATTTTAATTTTCCTTAAAATAATATCGAAGATTGTAAAAAATAAAAGGTACAAAATTTAAATTAAAAAAAAGAAGAACTATCTACTTTTTAACAAAAATATTTTAGAACTTTAAATTAAACGACTCAAAATTTCATATTAATGAATAAAGTTTACAACAACATCCAAGGCAAATGACTAACATCTTAATCACTAAAAGTAATTCTTATTTTTATAAATAATAATATTACTATATGAAGTATGTAAGAACAAAAAAAAATATAAGTCTAAATTTTATTATTGTTGTGTATATATGCATATATTTAAGGCCTTTTATTAAAATTTGATTTTAGACCACTAATTTTATTGAGACGTCCTTGATCACATGTTTTAATTTATTTTCTTTCAATACTGGAGATTATTCAACCGTCTTCAACGTCTCTTCGCACTTGAATTCAATTTTGGTTTTTTATTGTTCGAGTTAAATAATAGTAGTACAAAGTAACAATAGAAAAAACAATCAAAATTGAGTGCTAAAAAGGCGTTACGGAAACAAAAAGAAATCGAAAGGATTGCGTTAGGTTAGAAAAGACGGAAAAGAGCCTTAGATTTGATAATAATCTTCAAATATTGAAAGATTTTGAGAAACCGTGCTACACAATAATGGAAAGAAACATTGGGCTATTATATAGGTCTATAATATGTGTCCAATAGATCAAATATTGTCATGTGGTAATTGTTGATTTATTCATTCACTAGATGGGCATGGCCCGTGCTCAACATTTTACATTTTCAGCTGTGGTCAATCCTCAGATGCTTTGCATAGTTACTTGGTCATGAAGGATAGTAGTAAAGAACAAAAAAGAACAGCAAACACACACATGAAAAAAATGGCATATATAATAGATTGTATAGAGAAACTATCAATAAAAATTGTATCAAGCAATGTTAATCTGCCAACATAGACCAAGTACAAATTCAACCCTCAATTAAGGGGAGAACATTCACAACCAACATCCTTGCTGAAAATGCAACAAGACATATTCACATATATATTGATGCAAAGATATCTCTGGAGAAGAGCTTCAACATCTCTGTCACATTCCCACAGCCCTTGTCGTGGTTGAGAAGACTCAAAAAATCCCATACAAAGTTTTGAAATTCGTGGTTACAAATTCTCACATGCATGTACAAAAGCAGTTTACAAAAGAAGCAGAAGTGCCAAAATATAAATTTAGCAGTAGTTGGTTCACAACTGGAGCAAAAGCAACCTCAATACCAAATGTTATGATAGAAAGAGTTAGCTTTATCCTAGAACCTTTCATGGAATTCTCTTTACACACATAACTCAAGTAAAATGACCACTGCATTCATATCTCAAAAAGTAAAGAAAATTAAACAAAAATATTAAAGCAAAACAAAGAAATTAAATCATTTGTGATGACCACAACCTTTTAATGGCTCAAAAATAAGGGAGACTATGCATGAAAAACTTTGGTAAATCTCGTTTACCCTCCTGATGAAAATGAGATATAGGATGAATAACAAAAGTTATTACAAGACTAATGAGAAAACTCTAGCTAAGTTTTGAAACTATTTGACCAATGATTCCAACAGGAAGTACTATCATGCATAATATGTTGTATCCTATTGCTTATGCCATCTGACTTTAAGATATATAAGGTCCATCGATAAACTAATTAAATAAAATATAATAGAGAAAAGCAAGAGATACCAACAAAGAAACCTGAGCCGTCCTTCAAGTGAGCGAGAGAGTTTGAATTCATTTTGAGATTTATATTTATATAAGTATATTATTGTGTTGCCCTAAAATTTTAGACTCGCCTCTTATCTTTTCCTCACAACTACCATGTGAGATATATACACAATCAGCTCAATGCACAAATATTGGTAATTGTTTGTCCTCTTAGTACCCTTTAACCTTCAAATTGCATGTAGGTTTTGTTTTTATTTTCTTTTCTTTTTATATCCTTTTGTTCCTTGGATGGTTGAGCCTTACCTGACAAAGTACTTTGGTGTATCTAAAGTGATGGCAAGTATATTCAGTCAATTAATCAAATACAAGGTTCTCACAAAAATAGCTAAATTAATATTTGTGGACCTTGTAAGAACTTAAAATATAATAAAATCTAAATTAGTTCAAATATCTAGAGCCCTTTATCCAAAACATCTTGAAATAATTTCATAAAGGTAGAAATTTTTAAGACATGTATCTTCAAAAGATTAAAGGACAAATGAAAGATTTATCAAATTTAATGGAACACATTAAGAGTCTGTTTAGATTGGCTTATTTTAAGTGTTTTTAAGCTAAAATAGTTTTTGAGCACTTTTGAAGTGTTTGGGTAAGCACTTTTTATTTCAAGTTAAAAAGACAAAAATAAATCAAAAGTCAAAAACTACAAATCCTAGCTTTTACTTTTGGCTTATAAGCCAAAAAGCAAAAGCCAATCCAAACACCCACTAAGAAGGAGAAACAGAGAAGGGAGTAAAGATACCTCTTGCACGAAGGTCACCAGCATATTCGTATATGGAATAACTTCACTAACACATGCTATCCGAACAGAGGTGGCAGCAAACCTCAACCTGAGAATTTTATTTAAAAAACACAATAAGTAGAAAACCTAGAAAGTAAAAAGTGCAGCCCGGTGCACTAAAGCTTTAGCTATGCGCAACATGTGCACCGAGCCAAGGGGTATGCCTGCACACAAGTTTACCATTGCAACCAACATGAACCTTACTGCTACCAAGCGCAAGCTCCACATACCACATGTCGGGGTTCATTCGCCGGAGCACAAATCCCCCAGATTCAGCTATCGTAGACAAATTCCTGCTCTTTATTAACTTTGTAGCAGTCTCAATATTTGATACAATCATCCTCACCTTTCCCATTGCATACGCATTATATATCGTGTTCTGAAGTTTCTATCCTCCAGTTTCTGTCCTCCAGACACTGCAGTATACTGCTGCAATATATGCTGAGTTGACAAAGTCTCCTGCAAGTTCATAGAAACAGATTCAATCAATCAACTACGCCTAAATACAATATAAACTCATTGTGAACAAGAGTTTATCAATTTGCAGAGAGATGAGAACTAAGGACAGCGGCAGAATAATCAAACAAGGACCACCATCATGACACTATGCCCAATTATCCTTACATTGCCTTAAAATGGAGATGTTGATAGTCCACCAACTAAAACACTGGTAAGGGACTACATCCAGACAGCCATTCCAGCCCACAAAAACACAAAGATGAATTATTTAAGAAAAATGAAGATGAAGATCCTCAAATGGAGCCCATTCTCGTTTAGATTTATCTAATAATCTAAACACCTCATTCCTACTCTATCTAAAAGAATTTGTCCACATATAGGCTCTGCCAAAAAACATGACACAACCAATTTTCCTATCATGCATTCAAACAAAAGCCAGGAGAACATCCAATATTAGTAAACATGGCTAAATGACAGGAGAAGTATACACCAAAAGTCTCAATTTTATACGGTTAACGACTCAATGAAGTCCAAAAACATACTTATTATAGGAAAAATCTGAAAGCAACAATTTGTTGGAATCAAACCAAATTCCAACCTACATTGTAAGAATGACAACCACCTTTGTCACTTCTCTCACACAACAAAAAAAAATAGAAACAAAAAAAAAAAGGCAGCCAGTGCACTAAACTCCCGTCCAGGGAAGAGCCAGACTATAAAGGTCTATTATACCATTCTTACCTTGCATTTTTGTAAAAGGCAATTTTCACGGCTCGAACAGTTATCTGTAAATCCAAAATTTGTTACTAAGACAAAAAAAGATGAGCTGAAACACCATTTTCGATTCAATTGACAGGTAAAAGAGAAGAAAGATATTTACAATGAGAGTGTCTTTGATAAAGGATCATTGTTGCTAACATGCATCGGGGAAAGCAGCGCACCCAATACACCAAGAAGCAACCTCAGAACTATCCGACCAGGAAGTGGAAACGGAAGAATCCCAACATAGCTGATTAAATTTTTAATAGATATTCTTTAGCAGAACAGATCAAAGTAATTGTAACTAAATGACTTTTGTAAGAGATAGAGCATGTTAAAATTTCATCATTAATTAAGTTTGCGATTTGGTAATGTTCTTAATTATTCCCTTCGTCTATTTTTACTTGTCATTGTTTTGTTTCTCGATGTCAAATTGCATGAACTTTGATCAACATTTTAAGTTGTATTTTTTCAATTTATTAACATGAGAAAGATTGCAACTTGTAGCATTTTTCGTATAGTTTTCGATCATATAAATTTAAAATTTTAAATATCAAATTAATCTACTTCAATTTAGCTTTGAAATTTAGTCAAATTATTTTTATAAAACGAAATATGATAAGTAAAAATGAACGGAAAGAGTAATACAATTTGAACAATTCAATTACTTAAGTGATTAGCTTATATCAAATGGTCTTTATTATTTAAATTTTATTAGATCGTAATTACATATATAGATAATGCATACGGAGATAAACAAATCAAATCACATGCATTAAAAATAACACCATATTTGACCAAAATCTACCACTTTTACTGCTCGTGAATCTTGATTATTGGTTAACCCACAAGATTTTGAAAGAATAAATTAAAGCAATTAATGAATATTAAAAGATATATACGTACTCAAAATACATATACGTACTCCAGATACTAGGAAAACAAGCTGTCAAACAATAGGATTACAGATAATTATCATTTAATCTGCAGATGATATTTCAAAAAATTATTTTAAAAAAAAAGAGAACACTACTTTACATCGATTGAGTTGTACATTTGTTAAGAGTAGTAGTACTCGGGACATATGTAGGCATACAAAAAGAACAGGGGGGTGGGGGTGGGACTTGGGAGGGTCAACAATTCTGGTGGGCTAAGATCAAACTTTCATAAACAACTGATAAAAAATTAATGAGACTTACATAGCAATATTTTGCCTAATTACATAACGTAGTAATAATTTTTATAGCAGTTATAATCTCGGCATACAAAATACAAATATAGTAATCTCGGCATACAACTATAAATCTATAAATCTCGGCATACAATTATCAAATTTGTTAGAGTAATTGCGGCATATAAATACAAATCTGTAAAATCTCGACATTCAAAGATAAATTTGTATTGTATATTTTGTAAAATATTGGCATATAAATACAAATACAAGTATACAAATACAAACAGTTGAGTGTTGATTGAGAGAACCACATACAAAATACAGATAGCAATAGTTTTAAACCCTATGCTGCGAAATATAATTGAATTAAACTATTATTATAAAGCATAATTAGGTATGAATATTTGATACGTTATGTATCGGTACTATGCTCTAGTCAATAGCTAATAGCATCTGAAATCCTTTTTTTAATTGGTTTTACACTCGGTATTCAATTTCTATATTAAAATTCAATTATATTCAATTTCATATACTGCTAATACTTGTGAGAGCTACACGTAAGAAAATTATAAAAATGAAAACGACAGAAGCAAGAAAAAGAAGAATTTTTTTTCCCCAAAGTTTAATGGAAATAAAGATGAAAATAATTTTATGATTCTTGACCTGCCACTTGGTGTATTGTGGCAGATCGATTTCCAATGTTGATTGGGGCGGTTTGTCAGGGCCCAGTGGGTAGCCTAGTGTGGCCCACAACTGACTATTTTGCTTCCCCCAAAAAGAAAAAATTACGGGACATAAAATATTGAAGGGCTTAATTACGGGATATGAGTTAACTTTCATATAATTACATTTTATAGGTATAGTTTAGAACAAGTAGCTATTATTTTGGCCAACATATACATTTTGGGGGAAGAAAATGTATATTACCTATTCTCAAACTCCCTCTCACTCAATTTTCGGCGAAATTCACGCCCCACCCCCATGATTTATGGAGATTTCCATTTTAAATTTTTTTTTAAAAATTTTCATCCTTCTTAGTGATGTTTATATATGTATATAAGTATATACCAACTAAAATGCATATATGCAATTGCAATTCTTTGTTTTTTGTTATACAATCATACTTTTGAGGTTCAAATGTATATGAGATTCATACTTTAAGATTCAAATATATTTGAGATTAAAATGTATATGACATTTATACATATCAGTATATACATTTGAAATATATATGCTTAGTTAACTTGAATCTCAAATACATATATACAATAGATGGTGAACACATCAGTATATGAAATTGCAAAGTATATGAATGGTTATTTGTATCATTGATTTTTCAGTTGTATCAGTCAATTATGAAAAAAAATATTAGTGAGAGTAAAAGACGCATGATTTATGGAGATTTCCATTTTTAAAAGATTTTTCTAACTAATTTTTAGGAATCTATTTTTACGGTATGTATGTATATAAGCGTTTATATACAAATCAAGGGATGATTTTGGAACTTGAAAATAGCTACGCTTTTTAATTAAGAAACTTAAGCTATGGGCTCTGAATAATTTAGCAAACTATAACTATTTATGAAATTTTGCCCAAAAAAAAAAATTGAGTTTGTGATTTTACACAAAAGTTACAGAAAATTAAGTTATGGTGGTCCACTTCTGACTATTTATTTATTGATCTGTTTTTTTTTAAAAAAAATATATAATTTAATTTTAGAAAAATTTAAATATTATATTTTATCTTTAATAAAAGTTTTCGTTAGTTATAAAAGTGTCTATATCATAAGTTTTAACAATTTTATAGCATAGATATTATAATATATTTATAATCACAAATTTTAAATATCTCTAAAATTTGTTTAGATTCAAACTATACCATATATATTTGAAACAAAAGGTGTATATCGGTTTAGTCATTATGTTGTGCTTGACGAGATAATAGTGACAGCCTTGGTCAATATAACAAAACATTACTCCCTTCGTTTTAATTTGTTTGACCTACTTTTTTTTTTGTACATTTCAAAAAAAAAAAATCTCTTTCTCTTTTTAGCAACTTTTCAATTTCAACTTTCCACGTGGCATGTTTAAGACCACAAGATTAAAGGGCATTTTAGTACATTTGACATATCTTTAATTTTTAACCACAAAATTTAAAAGTCTTCTTTAATTTCTTAAACTCTGTGCCAAGTCAAAATAAGCCAAACAAATTAAAACGGAGGGAGTATTATTTTTAGGAAAAACTACATAAATAATCAAACATCCTTACCCTAATTACTAAATATCCCAATACTTTAAAATAATTACATTTATCCCATTAAATTGAAATTACATGATTTAAAAACTGTATCCACCACAATCCCTAAAAAAGGGCCTAAAATCACTCAACTTGTATCTAAAGGCAACGATTGTTCTCTCTCTATAATCGTTTTCGAATCTAATCCTTTCTCCAGTAATATTATTATTCATAGACCTCAATTTCTCTCTCAATTTTTCTCCCACCGGAATCGACAAAAACTCCGGCAGTCTCGCCGCTTGATTGATTTCTCTCCTCTGGATGAAGAAATCACCGTTGACGGAATCCGGTGGAGTCGCCGGAACTGGCGGATTTTTTCGGATTTTTTCTAGAACCGTAACCGGCGGAAGCGGATCTAGTTTTAAGCGTTTAGATAGTATCCGACGAAGCGCCATTGATGATTTTGAGCAGTGAAGAGCAAACCCAGATGTTATTTTCCAGTGTTACCAACTTGTTACCATGTATCCAGTGTTATTTTCCATGTATCCAAGTATACATATATCTATCTGAGTTGTAAATGTGTAACTTTTGTAAATTTAAAGTTTCAAATCAAAACAAAGCAATACGTATCCAGGGATAACATTGTAAGCAAATCTTGTGTTACATGTATCCAGGATTAATTCATGTTAACATGTATCTCAATACTACTGCAACCTGCTATTTGAGATGTTGGTAACATGTATCCTTAACACTGTTACAATGTATCCAAGCTTACAAACTTGTATCCAATATTAACATGTATCCAAGTATACCTATATCTTTTTGTTGTTTAGATGGGTATCCTTAGATATTGGGAAGTATCCTTAACACTGTTATAATGTATCAAAGCTTATAATCTTGGATACAGTGTTAAAAGTGTATCCAATTATACCTATTGTTGTTTGCTGTTTAAATGTGTATCCTTAGATATTTGAGATTTATTATTACTTGTATCCTGTATAATGGAGTTACTTGCTGGTTTGATGTGTATCCAAGTAATTTTAAATTGAAATTTGAATTCTCTAGTTGTTTGTGGAGATGAGGATACTGCAGATGCATTTCAAAGTGAATGACGCGTGATTTACTCCTCATTAATTGTAAATCTGTTATTTCCTTTTAAAGTGCCCTAATAGTAATAGATTTACAATTAATGATTTACTCCTCATTAAATGTAAATCTGTTATTTCCTTTTAAAGCGCCCTAATAGTAATAGATTTACAATTAATGATTTACTCCTCATTAATTGTAAATATTTTATTTCCTTTTAAAGCGCCATAATAGAAACAGATTTACCATTAATGAAGAGGTTATATGTATTCAGGATACACGAAAATACAAAGGATACACATATTTTTTTTTTTTTAAACTACCGGGGAAAATGTAATATTTTAAAATAGTGGGATAAAACGTAATTAGAGACCAATCTACTGTGTTTTATG
The DNA here is from genome assembly GCA_003996215.1 of Jaltomata sinuosa. NCBI lineage: Eukaryota > Viridiplantae > Streptophyta > Magnoliopsida > Solanales > Solanaceae > Jaltomata > Jaltomata sinuosa. The sequence goes on from QJPP01000016.1 coordinate 818,765, forward strand.
TTGTTTACACTTATTTTTATCACATAGAAAATATGTTGCACCAAACCAAACATTACTCCATAACGTTTTTATAAATTACTCTTAACATCCAAATAACTCCCAACATTCTTATAAGTCTGAAACGTGTTCCACCTCTAAATATGATGTTGTAACGTTCAAGAGCATTAACAATTAGATCCAATCCATTTAATATGGATTTCGTAGTGAGTGCATCCATATTAAAAGCACCACTTAATGTCAACCGGAGAGAGTATCAAAACTTTTTACTTTAAATCGTCTCACAATAATTGTATTATGTTTAGCTTCAATCCGTCTTCTAGACGTCAATCAAATAGTAGTAAATGAGAGGAAATGAAATTTCTTGATCACTTTCAAATTTAATAGAAGAAAATGACATTTTTTTCCAGATGTCTTAGGTATAAAAATGAAGACATTTTTTTTTGCAATTCTCACAAAATAGAAAAAAATAATCGTTTCCATAAGAAGGCAAATTTACAATGCTAATGCCACCAATTTAGAATCTTATTTTTCATTGAAATCTAAAGTTAAAATCGTTATTTTGACAGTAAATAGCAGCCATAAGTAGAGAATATTCTCGTCACTCCAAATCCAATGTGGAAATAGCAGTTGGTATTTTCGTGCATTAATTGGGGATACATCGAGCGCTCGTGACAAATTGCGAAAATTCAGCGCTTATGTCTTTTCCTCACTGGTTGGAAGGTCCACCAAAGTACTCACTCCCTTCTATTTTACCTTAATTTATTTGACCTATTTTTAACGATTCATTTAAAAGAAATAATTATTTTTCTTTATAACAATTCGTTAATTTCAATTTATCAAATTACATGTTCTAAATCATAAGATTTTAAAGATATTTTAATATATTTAACATATCTTTTATTAAGATTATAAAATTTAAAAGTCTTTTTTATTTTCTTAAACGTCGTGTCAAGTCAAAAATATCAATACATATATATGAAAAATATTATTTCTACTTAATAATATTTAATTCTTAAAAAATATTTAATAAATAAAAATATTTTAGATCTATGTAATTCTACTTTTTTCAAATCTTATTTATAAAATTACAATAAATATATTATACTTACCTTAGATATTATTTTGATGAATTATTATAGGAAAATTTAAAGCGACAGTTAATATAAATCGAGAGAGTACCATGTCTAGCCAAAAAAAAAAAAGGAGGAGGAAGTCGTATGTGCATAAGTTCACGCGCCATAGTTGATATAGTAGCAATAACGCGTCTGAACCACTGCTCTCATGGCGCGTGGATTACGTTATACCGGTTACATTCGGAGAGTCCATAGATTTTGGAAGTTCGTCTAATTCAGCTTGACACATTAGAAAAGTCGAACCGACTTTCCTTATATCTTTACCCTCAAAATTTCACTAAAACCACTATTTTGCCATCCCTTTCACCTCCTATATAAGCCTCCCCTCTTGTTTTACTTAGGTTTGCCCAAATTTAGTGAAGAAAAATCCTGTAAACAACAATGGAGTCGTCATCTTCCAGAAACAAATTGCATAATTCAAATCTGCACCATAATTGTCATCGATCCGTTTCACCTTCGGGTCGGTTCTGTTCTTCCACTATTGCTACTCAAAGCTCCGATTGGTTAACCCGATCCACTTCCCCGACCCGAGTCAATCTCCGGCGATCAGTTTCCCCTTCGCCGTCCGTACGATTTTCCAGTTCTCCCGGCCGTTCAATTTCAGTTTTCCCTCGGAATCCACCGCAGAATACCCGGCCATTAGCGTCCAATCAGAAGAAGCACTGCACTTGTTCGCCGACGACACATCCAGGTTCATTCCGTTGTAGCCTCCACAAAAATACTACGAACAGGAGTCGCGGTCAGTCACATACGTCGTCGTATCACTCGAGTCATCAATTGAATATGCGGAGATCAGCGATGACGAATTCGCTCGTTCGGATTGGCACCGTGGAAGGTGAATTGGTGAAGAGAGCTCTTGCTGCTTTGATTCGGCCTTCTTCTCATCACCTCAGGCGGAGAGGAGATTTTCAGCCTAAGCCCAGTAGGCTCTCCATCATGTCAAAGGCCGAAGATTCGTGATGTACAGTTACCGTAGTCGGGTTGATTTCAGGCAAAATCGAAACCCTGGACAAGTCAAAAAACAGAGCCATATTTTTGTACTGTTTGATTGAACTTGAATAGGAAACAAATCTAGTATTATGTATATAATATACTAGTTTAATTTTGGAAGAGTAGAACGAGTGTAGCGTGCCATACATACTTATACTTTTTATGTATATACTAATTGCTACTCCTAGTATATATCTCACAGTTTTAACAAAAGTTTAGTGTGTAAAGATGCTCAGGTGACATTAATTAGCGAACCTGCAAATGCACTTTGTTTGTTGTTGAGCAAATTGAGATTTGGTGGTTTGGTTGAAATTTTGCAGGGTAGATGCAACTGTTACTGACTCCACTTATGCAAGTGTGTGTTCTTACAACTAAGAAGTGGATCAATTAGTAGTATTTGTTTGTTTCCCCATTTGTTTTCTTGTTTAAATATCAAGGTTATAACAACTTTGATTTCGTTTATGGATGTTGCTGACGGATCTCTCTGATGTGATCATACACCTGAGAGTCTTTTAAGTATTTTGGGTGATCAAAAGTCGCAGCTAAGAAAGTTGTAAAATTCTGGTAATTGATGTTTTAACAAGTACTCCCTCCCTCTGTCTCATATTAGTTGCTCACTATACTAAAAATAGTTGTCCCATATTAATTGACCACCTTATTAAATAAAGAAAGTATTAATTAATTTTTTTCCATATTACCCTTGCAATTAATTCTTTTTGAAAGTGTTCACATTTATTTGTAAAGTTCCAAAAAAAATTTTAAATGGTAAATTAGTAAAACAAGCTTCTTATTTATGATTTCTTAATATGCGTGTAAAAGGAAAGTGTGCAAATAATATGGGACGGAGGGAGTAGAATAATAGGAAACTTGTGGACTCTGGTGTGAGATGAATATGCGTTTGTAGTTTCAAATATCAACAAATTAAAGGAAAAACGGAAAGCAAAGCCGAACTAGTACTATTTCCTATGAAAGATTATTTTGGCTTGCCAAAAAATTCAGAGAAAGTCTTCCAGCCGAAAAAAGGAGGACGACTTGTGTGGTGCTCGGGCGTTTGTCGGCGTTGGTTTGTTTGTTTGTTTGTTTGCTTGTTTTTACGTCATCTAAATCCTCTAGTGTGTATATATAAAAACTAATCACAAAACAAGAACAATCCAATAGGTGGCCCTTATGGTCTTTGACACTCTTAGCAAGTTAGGCTCATATGTTTAATTTTTACTACCACAAAAGAGGCTTTGACTTGGTGCCAAGAACGTCGTTTGTGATATGTAAATTAATGCAGTCACAAGTTTGAATCCCACTATAAATAAAGCCTATGAGGTGTGAATATACGTACATCATATGTTCTAACCATGTAATAAATAAAACCTACGTACTATTTAAGTGAAAAACAGTGTAAAGATGAATTCATTATCTCCACTCAATTGCTAAAAAGTGATTTGTTGTGCGACAACAGAAATTATAGTGAGGATGAAATGTGCTTCTTTCATTCTTAAGGTCACGCATGATACTAGTTTTGAGAAGCAGTTTGCCAATAAACAAAAACGCCAGCACCCAATAGCAGTAGATGAACTTTTCTTTTTTCAAACATAGCAGCAGATAGAGTGCAGTGTGATAAAATTGGGCTTTTTTGCCAAGCATGTGGCTGGGCCAGTGTTTGAGTGAGATGGTCCAATGTACATGAAATGCTGTGAAACACCTTTATCTAGCCTTCTCAAGGTTAGCACGGCCCAAACGGGTGTGAAATGGCCATCTTTTGCCTTGAGCAGACTTGTCAGACCTGTAATGACCTACTTCCCCAGAAAGAGACCTTACTGGTGATGAACCCAAAATAGGAAGCCCAACAGGAAAAAGCCAACCGTTTTTAGCTGAGATTTGAATTGAGACGTGTGTTTATTTATAACATTCATTTCTTTTTTTCTCCTACTCCTATTTTCCAATGTACAATAAAATTAAATTGTAATTAAGTGAAAAATTGCTTAATTAATTTTAATTGAATATAATATACTTAACACAAAACTTTCTTGTAAAACCTTTAGAATTCACCTTGACATAATTTAGCATTAATTAAAACTACAAGTGCTAGAGTGGTGGGAATTTTCAAGTTCACTAATTCTAATAGTGTTTTGTTCTACATATCATAGAAAAGTTCTACAAAATGAGACTTTTGAATGGTGTCTTCATTGTTTTATTTACTTTTAAATGAAAGCCTCTGAAGAAGATGGGAAGAATTTGAGGATCAATTATATTTTTAGGTAAATAATCCTTCATCATTTCACTTCAAGTAGAGTTCTAGATTAAAGAGTTCAATGGAATGCACTCAATTAGCACGGAGTCATAATGTTGTTAGGCATTCAACAAAACTCAATAATTTTAGCTCAAATCCTACATTCAGTCAGCAAAGAATATTATGATCCAAACTTCATAAACTAAAAATCTTGTCTCTACCTCCGCACTCAAGTCGGTTTCAAGTCTTGAAACATTGCATCCCATTTAATCTCTTCAGTATTCCTTCATTATTGGGCACAACTCTAGTTGGTGTTTCTTGTTTAGCAGTGGCCAACTTCGTGTTCCTCCTTAACATAGCTGCCTTCCATCTTGTACTGTAATTTCTCAGCGGCGCAACGGCAAAATTACTAATTGAATCTGATCGACAAGTCCACATTTTCAGGCGCTTAGCAACAAGTAATTTCTTTGCTTGCTTTATGGCTACTATTAGCCATAACATATGATTTCTTGAACTTTTACTCTTCTTCTGATCCTTCTTAGCAAGCTTAAGTACTTCTAGCCTATGTTTGGCTACAGATATCCCCATGCTCTGCAGAAATTCATCGTCAAAATAAGCTATGTCATCTTGTACAAGCTCATTGTGTGCAAAAGTAAGGGCATATTCATAAACAAGAGAAGGCTCCAGGCTAGTTTTGGAGAGCCATGAACACCAGTCCATGACCAAAATGTATATGTTACCGAGTTTTGAATGTGCTAGCTAGTAGCTAGTTATAAATGTTGGAGAAACAAATTAAAGGACTTTTATTAACTTTATCCCATTTTTGGTTTAAGATATTAGCTAATCTCATGTTTTATCGCATAATTTGTACTAAAATGATCAGATTACTATCTCATATAAAAGGTATAATAATAAAATAATCTCATGAAATATCCTTACTTATCTCATCCCGCGTACCAAACGACCCCTGAGAGTAAAAAAGGAGGAAATGTGGTGTGAACAAGTCTTACATAGAAAACATATTACTACTAGAAAAAAACTACATGTTGGATATTTTGTCTGGCCTTTTAAAGAAAATTGTGCGGGTTTGATCAAAACAGACAATATGATAGCTCAATAAATTAGAAAGTAGTATACAATTCATTCTTTTCAAGAATTGACCAGAAGTTTTGATCAGACTTTTGAACACTAACACAAATGAGGCCTAAGAAAATTTTCTTTGCCATCAGTCACGGCTTAGAAGAGGGGTCAGTTATGGACTTCTTGGTCACTCTAGCAGAGATTTTTCTTCCACAAATGTTGTCTTTTTCCAGATAAAACAAAGGGATAAGTTATTCTAAGATAATTATTGTCTGGTCTAAAGTCCTGTATTGGGTGGAACACTTACATTTTTCCTATGTGATTCCTAACAAGTTCATAATTTTTGTTCATCAGCCACATAGGGTGCTGGATTTCCTTTACTTTATTTCAAAGTTAATTTTTTTTCTTCTGGTCTTGTGCGCCGCAGAGAGAAAAAGAACAACAGATTACAATTGTGTATATATGTCCACACAAGGGGTTTAGTGAGTAAAGATGGTTGATAATACAATTAATTAATAATGATAGTGTGTTCTCTTTAATAACTTAAGTTTTTTAGATGAGATGGTCACACATTTCCATCATTCCACATGGTATCAGAACAGATAGAGGATCAAATCCCACCGCCACCCATTATCAATAAGAATTTTCACGTGTTTGACCCATGAAAAAGAATCAGGCTCTCATGTGAGGGGTGTGTTGAGAATACTTATTTTTAATAACAAAAGTGTACTACTTCTATAATGAAAGATAACAATTCTTTAATATCTCAAGTTTTAGATGAGATGGTCACACAATTTCACAAAATAATATTATATTTTTATAGGTACGTGATAGATAAAAATTGATGAACTGAACGATGACCTCCTTCTCTACTTTCTTTTTCCTTATGCGTATAATCAGAATGTTGCACTTTGTTTGACAAAAGACAAGACTAATTTTTCAGTTTTCTTAAAAAAGAAATTCAATGACTTTTAATAAGCAAATTAATCAAGTAATAAATAACAATATGTAGAAATACAGGCTTTGGATGATATTAGTCCATAACCACATTTAAGTGGTAATAACTAATACAAAAAGCGTATGAATAATTTAATTGCACGTTCAAGAAACTAAATTGCAGGATGTATCTATAGGTTCTACAAAGCCCCATTATACATTGCATCTCGTTAGCAAGGTTCGTGGAAGAGGTGTGATGTAGATAACTTATCCTGATGCAAGCATTAGTAACTACTTTCATGGTTCAAACTCGTGCCCTATATGTCACAGAGAGACAATTTTACCGTTGTTATAAGGCTCCCCTTAATGACATATCATAGATAAAAGATAAAAAAATAAACGAAACATAAAAACGATTGCGGAACAATCCAATTGACCGAAGCAATTAATGATCTCCATTACAACAAAATTTAAAAAATATTAAAAATAAATTAGATCTGCGCTCTAAGTGGATCTTTGCACAAAGAATTACAAAAAGTATCACAAAGCTTACAGTTAGCTTACATTTTTTATTGACTTTTGGTGCGGTAGAGTAAAACTTAAATTGCTATTCATAAATTATTCTATTTTAGTTAGAATATTTTTCACATTATTTTTCTCTGTGTTATAACTATGTAACGGATAAATAGAAGAGGAAAAACAGAGAAAATGGCAAAAAGGGTCTACTCCGATAGTAGGTTAAAAATAGCCCCTTATATCAATTGAACAGTTTTGTTTCTTTAAATTTATCAAAAGTTAATACTTTTGGTCTCTATCAAATATTATCAAACTTTGATTTGTTAAATTTCACCGCACCTGTGAAAATAAACTCAAGAATTTTCGTCAAAATTATGAAAACCGCACCATAAGACATTACACCAAATAACCCTCCGGGGTACCCCAGATGGTTTAGTTTGTGATTTTCATATTGATGATCTCAAGTTCGAAATCCCTTGCCTGCGACAACAAGGGGTTGGCCTTCTAGGTTGAGCTTGTCGCACGAAGCTTGTCTAGTGTGGTTTATCTCTCCTATGTGATTTGCGAGCTATTACATAAGAGCGGGATTTATCTTGTGCGCATCCAAAGAGTAGTGGCTGTGGTTTCCTAATATGAACTACAAAATTTGTACTTCTAAACGTGAGATCCCATTAAGTATGTTTCTATTTTCACTGTTATAATTAAATTTAACTATCAAAGTTTTGTAATTATCTAAAGGAGACTAAAAGTGCTCACTTTTATCAAACTTAAAGGACTAAAATTACTCAAATAAAACTTAAGGAACTATTTTGAACCCAACACAAAAGATAAGCGACCATTTTTATCATTTTCGAAAATCAATGAGCATATTTACAGTGTTGGGTCAAATTGGATAAAGAGCAGTGTCGTGGTTTCTCACTTTCTTTCCTAGCGTTGACACTCTCCTTCTCCTTCACTGTTGAGCCGCCGCTTCATCCTCAAACCCTCCTCAATACGACGTCGTTTTCCTCTCTCTTCATAGCGAAGGTCAGTCTGAAATGGGTGTCCATATCTTTTTTTCCGATTGCTAATGTCTAACTTCCTTTATTGTTTTTTTTTTCTTTTTCAATTTATCTTTTTTCTGTTCTGATTGCGTTGTATTAGGTTTTGTTGCTTTATTTAAGTTCACGTTAATGGGGTTTTTGTGTTACGTTATATGAAGCCTTTTTATATGTCTCATTTTGCCTGATGCACGGTTATGTAGTTGTTCTTTTTAATTATGTCCAATACGGAGGTTATTATGTTGTTTTGGAGTATACCTAAATCCATGTCTTCCATACCTGTTAAGATGGGCAAAAGCTTAAACCTTTTAATGTATAGCAACCTTGTTGCGATCTTTCGGGCATTATTAGCAGCTAGCAGCTTCTATTTTTCATATGTGTTTGCGAGTTCTAATGTAATTGAGTAATTCCGTAATTGGTAGTGTTGAAATAGTTGAAAGGCAGATCTGGATGGAAATTTTGATGCATTTATTAAAAAGGGTGCAAAGCTTTCAAATCAAATTAAGGAGAAAAATAAATAGATGATAATTGTCTGCTGCAACAAGTTGATCTTTGTTTAACTTTATCAATTGTTGCCTTGTTTTGGTATTAAAATAGTACCTTGGCAATTTGGAGGGAATATCCTTAGCTGTCGTTTGAGGTGTTTGCTGCCATGGCTGGTAAAGATTCAGATAGTAAGTAATTTTCACTTGTTGATTGCTTTTAACGCAAGTTTGCTATTCTTATTCTTCAGTTTTTTCAGTCTAGGCTTTGTATAATATTCTCCGTCTTGTCTTCTGTTTAGAGGGAAAAAAGAAAGAAGCCAAGAAAGAGGTAGTTCATGGAAAAAAGAAAGAAGTCAAGAAAGAGACAGGTCTTGGTCTGTCTTACAAGAAAGATGAGAACTTCGGGGAATGGTATTCTGAGGTAAAGCTCGAAATATTCAACTATTATAGATTAAATGTATCAAGGTTCTTCTGAATTCATTTTGCTTTGTACAGAGAAAGAGTTGGAATATGAGCTTCCAGACACTTTTAGCAATATTCTTCTTTCATTTGGCATTAAAAAACTAGTTAGTGCATGACATTGAGGAACCTAATTGGCAATCTTGTGGTGCCATGTTGGGCAGGGCGATATTACTTTCTATTCATTTCCTTTATTTTCTTGTCCATTCCCGTACATTTCTCCATCTTCTTCTTCCTGTATTTTTCTTGGGGTGCAAATCTTCTTTCTTCTTCACTTTCAACAGAGACGGGATTGATTTACCGGTACCTGTGCTGGCGGGAGGTTACAGGTCCCGGTAGAATAGTTGAGGTGTGCGCAAGTTGGCCCGAATACCCTTGTCGGGAAAGGAATGCTAAGCTTAGTGAAAATACATATAAATCATACTTGTCAAAACTTGTAGACTGGAATCAAAAACTGAAATCCACCATTTCTTTGGGTTGGAAAGAACACAGACCTTTAAGAAACTCCATTTCAGGAACTCTGTTATCTTATGTCGTACCACTTCTTTTTTGATTTTCATGTTTTCTGTGTGAAGATTAAAAGGTAACCGGCCTATTTTATACAGTACTTTTTTTTTATGATAAGGAGCTTAGAAGTTACAGCCTACATATTTCATACTAATATACTCAGTTAAAATTCCTGGCCCCCTTTTGTTTATATTAGAATGCCTCTATTGCCAAATGAGTTTTGCTGGATGCAAATGAAGTCATAATGAGAAAATGCCGAGTAGCAAAAGGAAATTTAAGACATGGGGAACATAATACTTCGCTAGGTTTTAACTTGCCTGTATCTCCAGTTTTTTTAGAAATTTTAATGTGCTCTATCTGACAAACAAACAGACAACAACATACCCAGTGTGACAGGGTCTGGAAGAGGGTAGAGTGTATGCAGACCTTACCCCTACCTTGGGAGGTAAAGAGTCTGTTTCTGATAGACCTCCGGCTCAAGGAATGTGCTCTATCAGACAAGTAGTATAATCGAAAGCTCAATTTCATATACGCCTTCAATAGCCAGTGACTTTGATATTTGTCTGCTCATTAGCATATGCATTTGTTAAGATTACTGCTTTTTCTATGTACTCCCTGTCTTATCGCAATTGCAAGTTCCTTCTTATTACATATCATGATATTGACTTCTCCATAACTAATAAATGTAGGTGGTTGTTAGCGGTGAAATGATTGAATACTATGACATTTCTGGCTGTTATATCTTACGGCCATGGGCAATGTCCATCTGGGAGATATTGCAAGTAAGTTTGTTCTTCAAAATCATTGTTTTTTGCCGGCCTTATTCCGGATTGAATTCTTTTTTGATGTCAGCTATGTTGACAATTCTTTTGAATAAGAAAATGTTATCTACGAGATTCTAAGTGATTGATGTCTTATTTTTGGACCAACTTTGGGCCATTATCAATCCTTTTTCATTACATTTATAATGCATTCTTAATTCTCTGTTTCCAGACCTTTTTTGATGCTGAAATTAAGAAGATGAAGATAAAGAACTCCTACTTCCCTCTTTTTGTGTCCCCTGCTGTTCTACAAAAGGAAAAGGACCACATAGAAGGATTTGCTCCTGAGGTGAGGCTTGGTTCTTGTTTGGTAAACTCAAATTTGTTTTCTTCTAGTCTGTGCAGAACTGGGGAGGCTTTAAGTGTTACTTCTGCACCTCCGTGTTTCGTTTCCATTTTCTGACACCTTGATTTGTGTAATTGGCTTATATCTTCCAACTATATGTAAGTTGTAACTGGTGTTCCTATTCTTCTTTGTTCAAGAAATAATAGTAAAAAGTGAAAAGGGATTTTCTATTTTCTATTCTCTTAAATCTCCTTTAAAAAGGCATCATATAGTTAGAAAGTTATCACAAATTTGGGCAATATATGATTCCTAGATGTAAAATACTTCCTCTGGTGTTGTTAATTTCAATAACGGTAACTTCAATCATGGTCTTCAGTTAGTAGCATCCTCTTAAGCAATCTAACATTGTATAGCATTTGTTCATCAACTATGCTCAACCGGTTGTGTTCATTCTACAGGTTGCTTGGGTTACAAAATCTGGAGAGTCTGATCTGGAGGTGCCCATTGCGATTCGACCAACAAGTGAAACTGTGATGTATCCTTATTTCTCGAAGTGGATAAGGGGACATCGTGACTTGCCCTTGAGACTTAACCAGTGGTGCAACGTTGTGCGATGGGAGTTTAGCAACCCCACCCCCTTCATCAGGTTCGCTTTTCAAAGTTTTATCTTTTTCGTCTCTCTCATCAAAATGTTGGTGTGCTGACTGCTAACATTTGTTTTGCGGCCTGTTTTAGTCTTGCTGGGGAGGATGGACCTAATTGTTATCTCCTTTCTTCCGCTGCTCCTTATGTATAGTTATCTTATACATTATAAACATAAACAACCTATTCATTTGAGATCTTCAAGCTGTGTGTAACACTTTTTGCACGTGTTCCTTACTCAGGAGCCGTGAATTTCTCTGGCAAGAAGGACACACTGCTTTTGCAACTAAGGAGGAGGCAGATGAAGAGGTATTTGGTTTTATGTTAGAGTATGCAATTGAATCATTTATCTTTTTCTAGACAAAACTGAACCTTTTGTGAAGCTTCTTTAAAATTACTATACAGAGTAGTACATAGCTCGAAAGCATTGGATGCTGCTGACTGAAATTTAGTAATTTGTAAACTTATTTTTCTGTTTATTCCTACTCCGTCCTCTGCCCTATGCTTGCAGTTGTTATATGATGCAAAATTAAGCTCTGGAGCTGTTTGCATCAAACCATGAGGCTTATGGTTGTATCATGCTTGGACATAGTGTTGAATGAGATTTCTTCTATTCTTTTCAGTTAATATTAATCATCAGAAAATGGTATTTGCTTATTCTGTTTGGGATGGTGGTGCGAAGGAGTATGAGAACTATAGTTTTTTTAAGCTCAAGGCAGCACCACAAGGCACTTTTCTTCTAGGACAAGCAAATCCTATTTTAATTAACAATTAGTCCGAGTTACATGGACCAGCTTGCTCACCTGTCTTGACATGCGATGATATCAGTGCCTGTTAACCTGTCTAGAAATGAAGATGATACTGATGCGAAGCAAATGATTTGCTCTTGTTTCAGTTTCAAATGAGGTTTATGCATTATCCTTTTCGTTCAGGTTTAAATTGGTGGAAAAATTGTACCGTAAGGAAGAAAGGACCCCTTTTAACTTGAGAAGGATCTTAGGATAATCCAAAAGGGAAATATGAGCAGTAAATTTGTGAAAAAAGATTTAACTTAATTGTATTATGGAAATATGTCCCTATGTATACAATCATTACTTGTAGAATTAGGGACGAATATGACAACATGCAAATAAGCCTTTTCATGTATCTATGTGGTCCCTCTTTCTGTCAAAATTGGGGCTGTTACCGCTGTTGGCCTTGTCATGGCTGAAACTTTGGGAAATGCGAGCTCCACCTGCCTTTATATTGGAGCATAGTTGTACGGCTCTTTAGCTTCCAGGGTTGTTCTCCTTCTTATTAAGCATGGGATACCGATATTTGGTGTTGCTGGAAAGTTACTGCAGCAATTGAAAAGTACTCGGAGATTGTTATCAGCTAATGTTCTCCCAACATCAGTGAAAATTCGTAATTGGTGTCTTTGACTGATGCATCTTCTGTGTGCGGTGATTTTCTTTTAATATCGTCAATACTTGTCTAAGCAAATTCTGTAGTATCAAAGGGCTTTTGTGAGAATCAGTTGCTTGAAACTATGGTGCCTTGATTTATCCTAAAAAGGATCAAGAATTGACTTGTCAGAATCTATCTTTACTACTACTTTTTAATAAATACTGATGTTCTGACAATCTTTTCAGGTTCTTGATATCTTGGAGTTGTATAGACGTATATATGAAGAATTCTTAGCTGTTCCAGTAAGTAAGGGAAAGAAAAGTGAGCTTGAGAAGTTTGCTGGAGGACTCTATACGACTACAGTAGAGGTATAGAAGAAGATACTTCTGTCAGGGACATTATCTGGCAGTTCCTTGTACTGCTGGTGAAATTGTTCTTATCTGTTATTCATTTATATGGTTCATGGTTTTGTTTGCTAGGCTTTTATCCCTAATACTGGCCGTGGTATCCAAGGTGCAACTTCACACTGTTTAGGCCAGAATTTTGCAAAGATGTTTGAGATAAATTTTGAAAACGAGAAGGGAGAGAAGGCTATGGTCTGGCAGAATTCCTGGGCCTATACTACCAGAACGGTGGGCATTCCATGCCACTGAACAACTCTCTATTGATAATTCAGATGGCAATCTAACTCTCCCTCCTTTTTCTGGTACTGTGACAGATTGGTGTGATGATCATGACTCATGGAGATGATAAAGGCCTGGTCTTACCTCCTAAAGTTGCAACAACACAAGTTGTTGTTATTCCTGTGCCATACAAGGATGCTAATACTCAAGGAATCTATGATGCCTGTGCTGCCACTGTTAAAAGTTTGAATGAATCAGGTATTCGTGCTGAGGCAGATTTCAGAGACAACTACTCTCCTGGCTGGAAATATTCTCACTGGGAAATGAAGGGGGTTCCTCTTAGGATTGAAATAGGACCAAAAGATCTTGCAAATAACCAGGTAAGAATTATAGTTTACTTTCTACTAAGTCAGTTGTTCATGAAAACAAAAAGTAGAATGTTGCGTGCTCTGGTGTTAAATTTTTGTTTTCTGAAAGCAGCCAAATAAAATGCTGTACTTCTGTTTTATGTTTTTTTGATCCAAAAATCTAAATAACTTTCCCAGGTACGAGCTGTTCGACGTGACAATGGAGCCAAAACTGATATTCCTGTGGCAAACTTAGCCGAACAAGTAAAAGATGTGCTCGATTCTATCCAACAAAATCTATTTGAAACAGCAAAACAAAAGCGGGAGGCTTGTGTTCAGGTTGTAAAGACCTGGGATGAATTTGCAGAAGCATTGGGCCAAAAGAAATTGATCTTGGCTCCTTGGTGTGATGAGGAGGTAAAATCCTATCAAACTAGTTGCACATGAGATGAATCTTTTAATTTCCTCCTCAATTTTGGGCTGGAAAACATAGGGAGTTTTTCTTTAAGAAGACTGCATCAGGCAAGTTTGATCTTGAAATGCCACATAGTGGTAGGGTTGATTTATAGCCTGTTTGGCCGAGTTTTCAAAATCAACTTATTATGAAAAATGCTTTCTGTCAAAAGTACTTTTGGATAGTGAAACTTGTGGTTAATTAATTTTGCATTTTTGCCAATATTAGAGGAGTACTTTGTGCTTGACCAATGTTCCAAAAGCGCTTCTGGGTAAAAACTACTGAAAACAGCTTTTTTGCTACTACTCGAAAGCACTTATTTTTCCCCAAAAGCTTGGCCAAACCCCTCAATTTTCTAAAATAAGCACTTGAAAAAGAAAAATACATTTTTGGATTCTCAGAAGCTTGGCCAAACATGCTATTAGTCTATCTAGAAATTCAATGTATTGCAATCATTACCCATTAGCAACTCATATCTATCGATTATATATAATATAGACATTACTTGAGATTCATGATCCCTGTCTAAAAGATATCAGAATAAAAAGACTCATAACTAATGCTTTGTTGGTCAGATTTGATAACTCGTTTTGCTTATGCAGATGGTCACATATCTTCTCTTTTGCGTAAAGGGGTTTAAAACTTCTTAAGCTTTAACTAGATTTGCACCTTAACAATCTTCAAGAAATCACTTCCATTCTTGATTAAAAAAAACTCACGTGCATTATGCAGAACAACTAATGGAACATGGATGCTCTTATGTCTGGTCGACAAATCATGCATTCACTTTTATTGAATCAGGGGAAGATGTGGTAGTTGCAGTTCATGTTTTAACACCTGAGCTGGTGAATAGACTATTTTGGCTACCCTGTTAAAAATGCCACCTCCTTTCGCAGCCAAAAAATAATGAAAATGATAATGAACTTAAACTAAGAAATCCTTCCAGAGCACTTTGTTTCATGGTGTGTGCAGGTTCTCCCTCTCTTGTGATAATAATATGAATTTGCATAATAAGTTTGTTCCTCTGGAATTGAGATGATCAATTTGTTCCCAGCTAGATTGCCATTTCCCACTTGAATTTGTTTTCATATGAACTTTGATACTTTCTAATAGGATGTCGAGAAAGATGTAAAGGCACGCACAAAAGGAGAGATGGGTGCAGCGAAGACTCTTTGTTCTCCATTTGACCAGCCTGAGCTGCCTGAAGGTACTATTTATTCTTGCAGTATGTATAACTATTACCTAAAACACATCAAAGTTAAAGTAAGCATTGCCAATGCATATATTTGAACTTGTCCATTTTACTCGTTTTTTGGTGGTCTTGTCAATTCAAATTGAATATTACTGTCATGTCTTATTTAATCATTATCCCCTGCTACATCGTAGGTACATTGTGCTTTGCCTCGGGTAAACCTGCTAAGAAATGGACGTACTGGGGCCGCAGCTATTGATGATTCATTTTGATCTCTTTTATATTTATCTGCATTTTGGTGATTTAGAAATTGAATTCTAGAACTTTCAATTGTAACGTGAGTTTCTATCTTAACGACTGATTTTTGTTCTAGTTCCCCAGAATTTTTGATAAACTATCTATACAGAATGTTTTGTGCTTGATAACTCATTGTCAGTTTCATCTTTTATTTTCCCCCTTTTCCCAATCTTATATTGGATTAATTTTGTAGTTCACAAATCAAAGAAATGCTTTTAGACATTTGCCCCTCTTCTTTCTTGGAACTTATTAGTACTTTCAAGAAATGATACAACAACAACAACAACAACATACCCAGTGTATTCCCACAGCGTGGGGTCTGGGGAGGGTAGAGTGTACGCAGACCATACCACTACCTCAGAGGTGAGGTAGAGAGGCTGTTTCCGATAGACCCCCGGCTCAAGACACAAAAAAAACCTAAAAAAAGGCTAAAAAGGGCATAATCAATGATACATGATAAAAACAAGATAGAAGAAACAAGAGACGGTAGGAAGCAATATGTAGTAACAAACAACAGACAGAAACAGAGCACTGCCACACAACTTTCAAGAAATGATATAATACCAAATTCCCGTCGGTGTGTGTTTCTGTATAATTTTCGCAGTAGAGAAAATTTTGGTTTAATATGTAATGCCTTTAAACTCCGCTCCGGTTGTCTGAGCTCGTTTACATTGTCGGTTTTAAACCTGAATAAAGGTGGAGGGTTGTCGAGGATCAATGGGAAACATCCTCTCTACCCTATAAAGGTACGGGAAAGGCTGCGTATATCTTATCCTCCCCATACTACACTTGTGGGATTACACCAGATTTGTTGCTATGTAATGGCTTAATGTTTCCATAATTAATATTAGAAGATGGATTCAAATAACACATGACAGTTTGTCCCTTAAATTGGATAAAAAGATGGTAATAAATATGCAAAATCATGGAGAGAATCTCATTACTAATACAGATCCTCATCATATCAACACACAATCAGTGGATTTCTGCTTTATTCCCACCACTAACACAAAGGCACTAACTAAAACACCCAAGCCCAAATCTTGAAAAATTCCCCCAGAAAAGAACATTGGTGGAAGAACCAAAAAGTCATCTCTCACCAATCAAGTTAACTACATAAACAAAAAACAGAGAAAATTCAAGTTGGTTTCAGATTCTGAAACATTGAATCCCACTTGATCTCTTCAACTACAGAGGAACCCCAATAGTCACCATAATCAACCTCCATTTTCTCATGATCAACACGAAGGTCATGAACCATTGGGCACGAAAAACTATTAATTCTTGAACTAGACATAAATATTGGACTACCATTTGTCAGCAGCAAAGTACCCTGCTTTGCTGGTGCCACAACACTCTTGTTCCTCTTCAGCATTTTTGTCCTCTTCCAAATTCTTGAACTGTAACTTCTTCTTGACACAAGTGCAAGTGCTGATTCCTCGCGACGAATCCACGTCCTAAAATACTTGGAAAAACGTTTCTTGGTACGTTTCATTGCAAGGAGAAACTTCGACATTGAATTCGGAACGTTTCCTCGTTCTTTCTTGGCAAGTTTGAGGATTTCTAGCCTGTGTTTGGCGATAGAAATGCCCATGCTTTGGAGGAATTCGTGGTTGAAGTACGCGATATCGTCTTGTTCTAGCTCGTTATGAGCAAATGCTAGGCCATATTCATAAACAAGAGATGGCTCTAGCTCTGTTTTGGACAGCCAAGAAAACCAATCCATGGTTTTGTTTGTTGTGTTCTTGAAAGAAAGAGGTGTTTGGGGTACTTATAAAGCTAAAAGCTAAAGGGTGATGAAATGTTGAGAAGTTGGACTTTGCTTTTTTCCTCAATGTGTGTGTTGTTGAGTGTAGCTTTGCTTTGATGGGGTGGTAGTTGAAACTTGAGAAAGACTAATAAAAAGAAAAAGATGGGATTATTATTGCATATGGTTTGTGGGGTCTTCACTCATCATGGCCATATTTGTTCCCTCCAAAATTGGGCAAATTGTCAATTGTGACACTTCAAAAAGAGTGAAAAATAAGAAATCTTTGGAGTTCATATTTGCCATCAATCACGGCGTGGAAAAAGTTTGGATACATGGGGTCACCCCATTTAGGAATTTACCCCTTGCCACTAGCCTTTCCTCTGCTTTTGCTTTTAACTTTGCCTTTTGCTCAATGGATTAGTCACTCCAAAATGCAAGGAGAACCTTTTTCTAGTATATATTATAGAGAATTAGACATCTAATTAACTCTAAGCAATAATTTTTCATAATGGTGGTGCTCGAGTCAGCTTGTGTGCATCTTTGACTATTTCATCGAATACTTGCTAACTTCAACTAGCACAAGCATCATATAACTTTACTCACTAAGGTTTCGACAATAAGAAGAAATCACCTAGCATTTTGTCTATGATTTTCATCTCACTTCATTAACCGTTAGGTTGTATCCTTGGGTGCATAAACAAAAGTTGTGCATCAATTTTCATGTTTAAAGACTTTGATTTCTTTTTTTATGTTTTCCCTCCAAGAATTTGTCGGCTGGGAGTACAGTTTGGGTAAATGGAACAAAGCTTTTCCAGATCTTTGACTGAGAATTTGCTTTCTCCAAAAGGTACAAAAGTATAGGTTTGATTATGCATATATTAAATATTGTTAATGAGGTTTGACTCAAATTAATTTGTAAAGTCAGGTTTTGCGTGCCAGCATCCTTACTAACCTGACAAACTATAGCATGCTATACGAAAGTGCTGCTTTCTCTGTGAGCAACTCGCTCTGTGTGTTGTCACACAAGATAAGCTAGCCGTGCATCAACTATTTTTAAGTTCTAGGTGAGTAAAACAGTAGGCTACACTCACTGATTTAAAATTCTGAATCCATTTACGTCTAAAATTTTGCCTTAAACAATGAAAAAGTACAATAATTTCTTGGGAGGGGAGAATGATTGTAAACAAGTACCCCAGTTGATGACCTCTAAACAATTGACACTAAATGAAATGAGATGATGTTTCATAGGTTGTGTTCCTTTTGAAGTTAAACAGAGGTTACTAATATTGTTCATCATGTGATTTCTTGAAAGATCCCAACAAACAACTATGCTTTTAAAGGACAAAGTAATGATTTTGCAATGGTTTTTTGTTTCTAAAGTTAACAGCATCTGCATCCTTATTATTTGAGAAAATAGGTCACGGACCGGCAAAAACTGGAATCAAATTACTGTTACCCATGTGAAAAAAGCAACATTCGCTTTGGATTTTTTGACACAAACAAAAGCTTATTTCTTGTTCTTAATCCTCATACTAAAAGATTTTGAGTCAAGGTCATTGGCTGGCAAAATAATCTCATTTGGTAGGCCAAAATAGTCTCATGCGAATTACCACGTAGAACACGTATGTCTACTTGTTCAATTTTATATAAATTTAAGTATTTACTTTTGCACACCCAAAATTAAAGGATATACATATGAGTTAAAGTCAAATTAAATGACAGATTTATGTATTATGCTTTATCTTTTAGGGGTCGTTTGGTAGAGTGTATAAGAATAATGCTGAATAGAGTGTATTAGTAATGCTTGCATTAGTTTTTATACACTGTTTGGTTTAATATATTAGAATTAACATGTCTTATATAATTTTTACAAAAAAAATTTGCTTACAAAAATACCCTTGACACTTTAATTTTAATTTTGTACACTTTCTTTGCATCAAAGTTCTTTTATCTTTAAAATTTCACTTGCTCATTTTTTTTCAAAATGAAAGTAATTGACTGTAGCATTGCTTCAAAAACGAATAGAGCATTGTTATTATAAAAAAAGAGGAAAAACAAAAAAAAAGGAATTGGGAAACCTAAAAAAAAGGGAACTGAGAACAAACGAAAAAAAGAATTGATAAAAAACAAAAAAAACAAAAAGGAGAAAAATTTGGCAAAGTAAGAGAAGAGAGGAGAGAACAAGTTTTTAAATTTCTAAAATATAATACGGTGGAAAAGAAATTGAGAAATGTTTTGACTTTCAAGAGGGATTTGAGGGGTAGTAATGTCATTAATCAAGCTAATGCATGTGTTGAAATCCTTTGTATTAGTAATGCATCAAAATTTGTGGTATTACTAATGCATAGCTCAATACACAATAGAGTATATAACTAATGCAAACATTAGTTATACATAGACTAAAAAAGTATACCAAACAAGGTACTAATAATCCACACACCTAATGCATGCATTATTTTCTTTAATACTATATCTTTTAGATCTCCTTGGACAGTTGAGGGGACAAATAAGATATGGTCACATGGTTTCTTTATTTTTTTTTCGGCGGAACCCATCGGCTGCCCCCTAAAGTTGGCTCGACTTTTAACTTAGACACCTCAACTGAGGGTTGTTCATTTTAAACACCTCATGTAAGGGTCCACTGTGTCATTTTGACACTTTTCGCTGACATGACACATTGTGTGTGCTGCACTTTATCCAAGCACGTGAGGAGCTTTTTTTTTTGAGAAAAATATTTTTTTCCCTTCTTCTTCTTCACTCTCTCTCTACCACCTACTCCACCTTCCACCATCATCCACCAAACCACCACCACCACACTAATTTTAGGAAACGTTACGAAAACATAAAAGAAAAAAATTAAAAGATCATCACGCTAATTTTGAAGAACTTTACAAAAATATGAAAGAACAAAATAACAAAAATTGAAAGATAAAGGGAAGAAAAATCCCATCATTCCCGTCAATATTTCGCCGGGAAATCACTACCAAACACACACAATAGAGGAACAGATACACTTTGCAAACCAACATAAAGCTGAAATGGTCCAAGGGTTTTGGCAGATTAGCCTACAATTACAAGACATTTACCAGGTCTAATTGAAAACATCACTGACATCAAACTCAGTGTTTCAATGTTTTGTCATCTCTTTAACTTAACTTTTGACATAATCAGTAGGAAAAGAAAAAGGAACATTACACTAAGATAACTGAATCTCACCTTCCTAAGCATTTGATAGATTCTTTACAGGAATGTACACAACAAAAGCACCAATGATGGTGCAATATTACAGAATTCTCCACCTTTCAAGCATATGAAAAATGTTCCTCCAAACTCTTCTCCTCCCTAAACCCTTCTCTTAGATCCTCCATGATTATTAGATAAAGTTTATACAACAATAAAAAAGAATTTCAAAAAGAAAAATTAAATTAATCAAAAAAATGGTGATAACCAAATTTGCCATAGAACCATCATTAATTTCACTATTCACCTCCAAAATTATCACATCATAATTGAATTTATTATCACCATCAAACTCACCACCACCCAATTTTAGTATCCATCACCACAAATTATGAGGCCACCATCGATTTTACCTTTTAATTTGACCAAGTATAAATTTTTATCAATTTATTCATCTACGATTTTTTATTTCAGAAGATTATATCTTTGCCAATAAATAATGAATTTTTGATGCGTTTTATGTATGGTTATTTCTTGTAAAAATGATATGGGAAGAAGAAGAAGAAAGGGTGAAGGGTGGGGGCGGGGCGTGGGGGTGGGGTAGGGGGGATAGAGATTCTAAAGAAAAAATAAAGTAGTAAGAAAGTTTCCTTTTTAAAATAAAAATTTCACGTGTTAAATGCGGATTCAGTTATTTTTTCACATAGGAGCGCTTGAAAACACGCACTTAAGCTGATTCTGAGAATGTGTAAAAAGTGTCAAAATGACATAGCGAACTCCTACATGAGGTGTTTAAAATGAACAATCCTTAATTAAAATGTCTAAGTTAAAAGTCATGCCAACTTTAGGGAGCTGTCGATAGGTTCGCCTTTTTTCTTTTAAAAAATTGACAAGTCTAGTTTTGGACAAGAAACCAAAAGGTACACCTTAAAACCCTAAAAACAGTTGTCCCTCCCCAACCACCAGCGAGGAACCCTCAAATTTTCCTTCCCAACACTGATTTCTTACATTTTTTAGGTATTCAATGGATATGGAGATACTTTCCACCACCAATGTGAGTTTGCAGAGAATGATTTGCTCAGTGATGCTTGAAACTGCTTTGGCTACTCAAAAATCTCTTCTTTCTCTTCTCATCATGGTACATTCTTAGCCCTTTCACTATTATACCTTTCTAATTATGCCATTTTTAGTTTAAGTGATGAGGAACTGGAACTTCTTTTCTTGGATTGTGTCGTTGAAGCTTTTTTCTGTCCACATTAGCTCTGTGTTGTTATCAAAACTATGTACAATAAGTGGCAGAGTCGGAATTTTCACTAAAGAAATTCAAAATATAAAGAAGTAAACATATCAAGAAGCCAAGGAGATTTAAATCTATTATATATGCACGAAAAATCAGTATATTTTTCCGGCACCTTCCTGTAGAAGAATTTTACTTTATGTTATTGTCAAGTGACATTTCAACAACAACAATATACCCGGTGTAATCTCACAAAGTCCATGAGAGGGTAGTGTACACAGACCTTACCCCTATCTTGAAGGTAAAAAGACGGTTTCCAATAGACCCTTAGCTCAAAGAAGAACAGTTCAAAGTAGTACGCAAAAAGAAAGTACATAAGTGAGAAATATAAAATGTTTGGAGTCAACTTACTTCATAGTTTTTAAAGTTACTGCTCCATGACTAGTTTGTATAGCCGGATGATTTGTACTTGTGTTTTTTTTGTTATCACAGTACTATTTTGTTTCTTTTCATTGATAAATTTGTGCTAAATCAGATGCCATATGCCATTTTTTCAGATTGAGTTTCTAAGCTTGTACCCGTACCTTGTTGGAGTAGAGAGGAGGTACTGAAATTTTTTGATCTTCCCCTGCTCAATTTATATTCCTTTTTGTATGTTTGTGAGTTCGAGAAGTGTTCACTTGATGCCTAAATCATATTTAGGTTTCCTTTTGGCGAGCTTAAAAGAGATACAGCGCCAGATAATGAACCCAAGGATTCAAGTGATACTGAAGATGACGACGGTGAAAATGAAGATGATGAGGACACCGATACTGACGAAGATGATGATGATGATGAAGATGATGAAGGAAGTGATGATGATGAGGATTCTGATGGAGATGATGCCGGGGCAAATGCAAATGGAGGAAGTGATGATGATTCCGAAGACGAAGATGACGATGAGGATGACGATGAGGATGATGACGAGGATGATGATGATGAGGATGACGAGGAAGAAAATAATCAACCGCCATATAAGAAGATAAAATGAGAAGATCATACAACACTTTCCAGAATTCCGAGAATTAGTTGATAGAAATGATCTGTTTTACAGATTCTATAATGAGTTAATTTTGCTTGTCTGTTCCAATGCTAATCTATTAAAAAGTTCTAGCTCCTGGAATGGCTGTTTTTGTTGTCATTCCAGATCTCTGTCATATCTAAAAATGGGGAGATTCTCTTATGCTTAAAACTCCCAAATTCCTTTAAATCCAGGGGGTTCATAACAGGTTTAAAGACCTGGGATTTGGTGATCCCACATTGCCCTAACGTCCAATTTAGTCCTCTGGGAACCCGAGAAAACAGAACTCTGCTCTGATGACAAAAATGACACAATGGATTTCAACAAAAGGTTCAAGTTGCTGCATTAGAAATTCCTTTTTTTTTTCCCAAGACTGGTTCTTAATGCCGTGTAACATCATCTTCTATCCTTGCTAATATTCATCTTCATTCCACATCCATGACCTTGTATGGCGAAAAACAATTTCTCCACTGGCACCAGAAGGCATAAACCTTATTTTCACTAGAAAAAATCAGGTGAAGTCATTCTCCTAATATATTCCGCCATAAAATGTGTCTAAATGCAGTAATAGCCTGGGGCCATATATTATCAGCACAATGAAGTTTGATAACATCATCTAGCATGGTGTTGGGAATTGCAGCATTCATAATCAATTACTTGTAAAGCATCTACATTGGAAGTGTCTACTAGTAAATGAAAAGGAAACACAATGAAGCTTAAGGCTTGAGCAAAGATAAACGCATATTATTAGCTTTTGCAGAGGATCTCGCGAAAACTATATATAATCATCACTTCGAGAGTTCAAGTTTTGCATTAACAAGGACTGGATCACAATTTTTCCAGAACTGAACCAATTATAAATTTTACATCTATGGCAATATAATATTTTCTCTTGAGCACAATAACGAGTAACTCAGAGTAGATTCTGCCACAAAAAAAAAAAAACTTCTGCAGAAGTTGTACACAATATTATTACTATTACCTACCGAGGCAATTTTCCAGAGCGGAAAATGGCAAACTTAGAAACATTGGAGTAGGAATAGTCAATACCATGACTCTTCAAAAACTCCTCCAGCAAATCCTTAGCTCTTTCAGGATCACAACTCTCACACTCAATCTCATAATTCATTCCGAAATCATAATGCGTTTCGTCTAGCTCCAATTTCAATCCATTCCACTCATACACCGCTCTCACATTCCTAAACCCGCCTAAACAAACCAAACCCTTTCCCCCAATTCCATACTCATTTCTCACCCTCCCTATTATCCTCGATGAATCAATCAACAGTAACCTCCACGGTTCCGAAACACAAGCCCGGCCAATGGAGGGGTCAATGGGTTCTTCATCTTCCTCAATACGACTGATACCGTTTGAAATTACGGGTTTAGCCTTGAGGGAGATAATGCATTGGGTGTCGAGATCGTAGAAGCGGAGGCGGAGTACTGCGAGTTTGGAGGAGAGTTCGGAGTTGGCACCGTCGAAGAAGATGTTCTCTTGGACGTGAGTTTTGAGGTGGTAAGGTGAGAGAACTGAGGAGACGCGTTGGTGAGTAACGGCGTTAGGTAAACGGAGCTTGACTTCTACTTCCATGGAGTTATAAGGAGTTGTGGAAATGGCGGATCTGCAGACTGATGGAAAGCTGATAAATCGTGCCGATGTTAAAAAGAGAAAGGCGATGCATTGGCCATGGATTGGATAAAAGTTAAAACTTGAATGGGTGGTAGGCTTCTATTGGAAAGACTTTTGTCTTTATTTTTTTGGGGCAAAAACACAAATAGCCTTTAGTTAGGACCCCTAATCCAAGTTTATAAATTTTAAAAAATTTAACCACTAAGAATCAATATTTGAGTAGAGCTGTCAAAACGAACCACCCCAACTCAATCCAAGCTTAGCGAGGCAAGAAATTTGATGGGTTAAGATGGATTGATCCTTCATTTTATAAGCGGAAAAAAGTCAGATTTAGTCATGTACTCTAAAAAATAAAAAAGTTTATATTTATCCTTCATTACTTTTTCCACATATTTTGCCTTGTCATTTAACATTTTAGGCCATATTTACACCTCATTCATTAAATCTCATATCCCCACCTAAATTTATTTTCTTAAAAGACATATTTTTCCAATTATTTTAACCAATCAAATACTATGAAATAGAAATATACACACCCATCTCTTGACATAAAGTAGTATAAACCTATCTTATTTACTATGAATTTGTCAAATGATTCATAGTATCATAAGATTGATAACGTTATTTGTTCATGAACCTATACCCCTATCTCTTTCTTTCTTGCATCCCATCAATGTCATCTCTAGTTGCTATCAGTATTGCGGCTAAACCACCGCAAGAACAAATTTCATTTGTGATTTAATGTAACTTAATCAGCACCGAATTCAGAATATATAAGTCAGTAGATTATTCTGTTATATATATATGTGTCAATTGCCCTCCCCCCCTCCAAAGACACATATTTGATCCATGCAACGATCAACTTGAAAATCTTCTCTAACATGTTACTAGTGAAAGTATTCCACCAAGATTCAGCAAAATCAGAAAGGTGAAAGACCGTGAAATCAACCCTGTGAGTTTTAACTAAAGTAAATTTCACCATTATCAACCTTCAGCCTTCACACAAACACTGAAGGCAAAGAAGACTGATGCATGTTATAAGCAGAGAAACGGAGTCCTGTTTCATTAATCAGACATATACTTATCACCTAAATAATGTTGTTGCAATTACACATTGGTTAAACATCAATCCACAAACTAAAAGAATCATAATTACACCATAGCTCTTCACAGGGCATGCCAAGATTTGTATCCGTTGCTCGAAGATATCATGGAAGGATAGGGAGCTTAACTTTGTTGAATGAGAAAAAGCTCACACGCCCATGCTCCACAAGACAGAATTTCAATGGAATACCATGAGAATGTCTCTCAAGATCTTCAATCTCTTCTTTGGAAGGTGGATACTCACTGCACAAGAAAATACATGTCATAAAAATAAAGCTACTTTGACAGTTAATGTGAATCAACAAAGTCAGACAAAAGAATGGAGGGGATCAGACATGTCAAGAGTGAGGGATAAAGTGGAAAATACTAAAGCAACTACTTTTTTCCAGAATACAATTCAATCTGGCAATCCATTTTACTCTTAAACATTCAGCAAGCTCACCCATAGAATTGTAAAACCAGTTATTTCAAGTTTGTATAATCAGCTAAATAATGAGCGCATTAACAAGGTACCGTTACTTAGCAAGACAAAGTACAAAACAGGGATCACCGGGAGCAGACTTTCTGAATCTGCTATTAGGAGGGTAAACGTCAAAGACCAGTCTCAATACACAAATTTGCATATTACTAAACATTTCAGAGATGAGAAAATTGTTTCTTGATTCTTCATCTTCACTTTGAGCAGTCTCCGGCGGGTCTTGGTTAATAACACTTACTTTTGACCTTCTCACTGACCAAGGAATCCCATGACGCCCGACTATATAACCAAGGGATTTCAAGTGCTTATATGCTTCATATTATTCCAAGGAACATCCACTTTTTCCTTCTGCAACCTTGTTGTATACGTGTTCTAGAGAAAGAAGCGTGTCATCTTTACTGAAGAGATGTAGATCCCCAATTTCGGCAAGATATCTATATGACAAAGCCAGTATCATTCTTTAAACCTAGGAAATTGCAGAAGATAAACCTCAAATGAAACATAAATTTTTCATATCAATTCCTAATACAAATAAACTTTCAAATGAGAAAACTCACCTTTAAATACTTAGTTATCTATCTAGTCATATAATCTAGCCATTTGCTTCTACTCTTTCTCCATCCAGACTACGTTTTTTAACACGTTGAAGCCGCAGACAAGTGTGCAACTAAAGTATACAATCATAAGGGTAACGAAATATCAGTACGAGTACCAGGAATCTACGAAAATCAGCTCCCAGCCTCCCAGAACCATTGATGAGGAAGGGATTAACCGAGAAGTATGCCAATTTAGTAACTGAACTATACAATGTTAAACTTTTTCAACCAGAAAACAAGAGAAATAATACCTCCTTCAACCTCTGGTAAAATACTAAAAGAAAAGTATTTTCATTTTTCTCGACCAAACAGATCTAAAATTTGAATTCTGACCAAATATGCCGACAGTTCTTATTTCTCATGGCTTATTCTCAAATTATGCATCTACTCAAGGTCAGTAGTATTTAACTCTTCAACTACAGGAGATAACAAAAACAGAATTTTCATCACCTACAAAATCTCTTCAATGAAGCAATATATCTTGCCATTACGAACTATCCCAGTAGTCGTCCACAATCCACCCTTCCTCTCCACGACCTCAGCCATTCCTAAAGGATAAAGCCATAGTGATCTTGAAATATCTTTCCTGAAGAAAAAGATGTCTGCCAATTCACATTCCTATATGTTTTGCAAAATTACTTCTAATAATTTATCTATGTCATGAGACGAAACCTGAACTGCAACTTGGGTATATCACTGGATGCATATGTACATCAATGGTCATGATCATCAGCATCCTCCCTATAGCCTTCAGAATCACTTGTTCCTTCTGAAAAACTTGCCCACTTATCAACTTCCATAGCTAGAATGAATAGCAAATACCATAAAAGTTAAAAGTTTAGCACAGATTACAGCCATCTTATCAGGTAGAGACACTAACACTTGATTAATAAAGGAGAAGCTAATTGTAAGTTCAATTCATTACAATGTGTAAACTCCAATAATATCATGCATTACCAAGTAAAAGTTGTAATGCGGCACAGTTGATGATTGAGCATATTCTCTAAGCAACTAAAAGTTATTTACTTCAACAATAGATTGCGAAATTCAAAATGAAGTAACACATTAAAAACAGTGATGACTAAACTAGTAGATGAACACCAAATAGCTTTCATAAAAGGAAGACAAATATTGGACGCATCACTACTAGCAAAGGAGCTGGCAGGTTCACAAAAAATTCTTCCTGCTCTAAGTGTCTTGAGCAAGGTTTCTAGGGAAAATCACAAGCAAAAAACCAGATAGTAGATTACTACCAACCATATTCTCGAGGAATAAGGAATTTTTCTAACTATAGTCTAGCTTTCGAGGATATATTTCCTTTTTTTCACCTCACACAAGCAGTACTATTTTAACTTCCATGATTAGAAGCTATCTCTACTATGTTTTGATACGATCACCAAATACAATTTGATGGCCTCTCTTTTCCTTTGTGCTTATCCCTATCTTTTATGTATTTACACTCTCAATTCCTCACTCGCCTCTAAGAATTGAAAATTCCTTTGTGATGACTTGTAAGGATCCACCGAGAGTCAGGGGACCAGGTCCTCTGACTAAAGTTTGCAGTTTAAAGGTAAAGGCGTGAAATAACGAGAAGTAAAGAACACGAGACTTTTACGTGGAAACCTCCTTGCTCAAGGGAGTAAAACCACGACCTACCCCAGTAGGATTTCACCAACCAAACTTCACTAAAACACTGAGCAACTTCGGATTACAGACTCCAGTAACCCTATGGATTAAAATCTTAACCCACTACACTGCAATAACTCTATTACAATGTAAAATGAAGAAACTCTACTGCATCATCAAGTATTAACTAACTCTAGCTAATACTACTTCTCTCAATCAACTAACTCTAGCTGATGATTACAATGAAAAGCAAACTACAAAAGACTCAACTAAAGACAAGGAACTGTGGACTTCATCTTGATCACGATCAGGTCCCTTGGTCAGTGAGCTTCTGTTTTCTTGTTCTTGAGTTTGAGCAGCCTTTGCTTTAAGATGGAGAATCTTGATTTTGCAAAAACTAGGTTTTGGATAAAGTGTCTCATTGTTTATAAATGAGAGAAGCCAAAACCTTAACACATTTCTATTGGTTCACCGGGTTCCAAGGACTGCAGGAGCACAGTCCAAAAAGCTGCCGAAAAGTACAATCCACAGCTGTACCACGTTGACTGTTCTTCAAGACCGCCGGGGATACCAGGTCCCCCTAAATGTTTGTCAAATCATCAAAACAAAAAGGCCATATTACATCATTTTCCCCCTTTTTGATGATGACAAACTAGGTCCCCCCTGACGTCCTTACCTGGTCTCTTTCACAAGTTCCGCCGCCTCTCCATACAACAACTCTCCATACAGCAGATCACTCTACGTTCCCCCTGTCACTGTTATCTGGTCCCCACACCTGTTCCCCCTATCAACAATATCTTCCCCCTTTTGGCATCATAAAAAAGAATGAACAGTAAACCCAAAGCAATGATGAGTAACGATTGTTAACTCAAGCCTCTGGGGCAACACAAACATGAGCGAAAGGAGATAGTCAAAAGAAAGTAAACGTAAGATAAACACCATAACAAGAGCTTCATTTCATTCATTTTGGTAGCACTACAAACAGTTCACAAAAAGATAAAAGCATCATTAGTTAAACAACACCAAGGTAAGATAAAGACAGGAAGGAATTAGAGGGTTAGGACTGGGAACGGAAGCAAGGAAGGGAAGAGGGAAGGTGAGTCAGGCCAACTTTTGAAGTAGAAGAGTCATGCGAGTGTTGGCTTCTTCATGAGCATCAAGCAGCTTCTGAGTAAGAACCCCGACCTGGTCCCTTAGTGAGGCATTTTCTTCCTGCAGCTTCTTGAACTCATCTGAACTGGCACCAGGTCCCTTACTAGGTCCCTGAGAGGATAACCCAACGACAGATGTTGGTACCATTCTTTTTTGCACTTTACACTTCAGTGGTACTTCATCCTCATCAATGTCCTCTTCTTCCTCTAAGTTTCTTAACAAGGTCATGGGGGACTGAGAAATGGGAGTTCCATCCCATTTGGGAATGAGAAGAGTGGCCGGAGTTACAGATGGAGTAACATTCTCAGTCCCAACATTCTCAGTCCCAGCCTCTGATTCTACTTGCTCACTCACAGTCTCAACGTCTCCCCTGGCCATGGAGGTGAGATAACTTGCCACTAGTTCATCGGTTCCCTGCATGCCCATGGCCAGAATATTCGAAGCATTTCCTCTGGTTTCTGGTAAATTTCCCTCAAACAGCCTATCCCCAGAAACCTCAGACCCACTCACCACAGATTCTGCTCCTACATCAGACTCAAACATGGGGTTCATTTCAGGTCCCTCCATCTGTGTCGATTCAAATTCAGGCAATGTGCTACCTTCAGGGGTTTCAACAATAGAGGGCTCAGGATGAGAGACCGGAGTGTTTCCTTCACTCGTTTTGGGGATTGGAAGAGAGTCGAAGGAGGGGGATTTTTCCAGTTCGGCTGGGGGATCTGATACGGGAGTGGGTGAGGAGATCGAAAAAGGGTTTCTTAGTTCAGCCAAGGTTGGAGTATTTTCAGAGGGATGGGAGACACCCTCAGAGGATTCCTTGGTTGGAGAGTTTGGTTGAGACATGGCTTGAGAGAGATTTGGGAGACGGAAGAGGAGAAAAAAGAATATGTTTGTTCAGCTTGAAGAAGAAGGAATTTTGAGATTAGGTGATTTGGTATGAGAGGGGAAAGGAATTTAAGACAATTTGGTTTTAAAATGGACGGATGAGATGAGTTTTAAAAAGGGTGAAATAACGTGTCTGATCAGGGAAAGGGAATGACGGTTCAGGTTTAAACCTGATGCGACGTCGTTGTTTCAGAGGGGTGTCAGAAGTGCCGTTACACAATGAATGCCTTTGTTTAAACGTGAACAACTTGCAATACTAACCTGTATGAGGGACCGGGTCCCTCAACTTTTGAATTTTTTGAAGTATGTCTTGATGTTTATCCAGCATCTTCTCTCCTTTGATGTTGCTCCTTCCACCATGCGTGCATACCTACAGTGGTATAGTATTGAGTTAGACAAGTTAGACACATCACACTTTAGGATACCTGCCTTCTAATCATAGCCATATGGAGGGAATTTTGCTGACTGAGGGATCAGGTCCCCTGCATTAAACCGAGCTTCAGGCGATTCTTCTCGAACTGATCTCTTCCCAAGGCTTTTGTAAAGATGTCAGCAATCTGGTCCTCCGTCTTGCAGAAGTTCATGCTAATCAGCTTCTTCTCAACATTATCTCTGAGGAAGTGATGTCGAATGTCAATATGCTTGGTTCTCTTGTGATGGACAGGGTTCTTGGCCATATTCACAGCACTTGTGTTATCACACATGAGGGGTACACACTCAGTGTATATCCCAAAATCTTCAAGCTGCTGTTTGATCCATAATAGTTGAGCACAACAATCTGCAGCAGCAACATACTCTGTTTCAGCTGTAGAGAGAGCAACTGAATTTTGCTTTCTGGTCCCCCAAGAGATCAAAGAAGCTCCTACAAAGTGAGCCATCCCAGAAGTGCTTTTTCTGTCAACCAGGTGCCCTGCATAGTCAGCATCAGCATATCCAACAAGTTCGAAATTATCTCCTGAGGGGTAGAAAAGCACAAGATCAGGAGTTCCTTTGAGATATCTGAGAATCCTCTTGGCAGCCTTGAGATGAGACTCCTTTGGGTTGGCTTGGAACCTGGCACACATTCCCACACTGAATACTATATTTGGTCTGCTAGCTGTTAGGTATAGAAGAGAACCAATGATCCCTCTGTACATGGTCTCATTCACAGGGGGACCGGATTCATCATTGTCCAGTTTGAAGAGGTTCCAATGGGAGTGTCAATAGGCTTGGCATTCTCCATGTTGAACTTTTTGAGCAATTCCTTGATATACTTCTGTTGGCTGATCATGATTCCATTGGACACTTGCTTTATTTGAAGCCCCAGGAAGAAATTCAACTCCCCCATCATACTCATTTCAAACTCACTTCCCATAAGCTTGGCAAAATCATCACACAGTGAGTCAAGAGTGGATCCAAAAATGATATCATCAACATACACTTGGACAATGAGAAATTTTTTTCCCTTTGTTTTAAGAAAGAGAGTGTTGTCAATTTTCCCTCTAGAAAACCCATTTTGAAGAAGGAATTTTGACAACCTCTCATATCAGGCCCTAGGAGCCTGTTTCAGACCATAAAGAGCTTTGTCCAGCTTGAAAACATAGGAGGGGTGATCATGATCTTCAAATCCAGGGAGCTGCTTGACATAGACTTCTTCCTTCAGATATCCATTTAAAAAGGCACTCTTGACATCCATTTGAAACAGTTTGAACTCTATGTAAGAAGCAAAGGTAATGAGAATCCTTATAGCTTCCATTCTTGCAACAGGAGCAAATGTTTCATCATAATCTATGCCTTCCTCTTGATTATATCCTTGTACAACTAGCCTAGCCTTGTTTTTGGTAGTGTTCCCTTGTTCATCCAGCTTATTCCTGAAGACCCACCTGGTCCCTAGAACAGTTCTGTCAGAGGGTTGGGGGACGCCACACTTGGTTTCTCTCAAATTGATGAAGCTCCTCTTGTATGGCATTGACCCAGTCGGCATCTTTCAATGCTTCCTTGATATTTTTAGGCTCAATTTGTGAGATGAAGGCTGAGAAGGCAACCATAGCTCTAGACTTGGACCTGGTATGCATCCCAGAGTCCAAGGGAGAGATTAGATTGTCCAAAGGGTGAGAGGCTCTGTGCTTCCAGTGGGAAACTTGAGTAGCAGGTTGTTCAGAACTCGTACCTGGTCCCTCGGAGGTTTGATGAACAGGAGAGGGAGGGACTGAGGTCGAGGCCTTGTCATGACTCGCTGCATCTGCTAACACTTCAGAGGGATTCACCTTTTGAGAATTTGCATCAGGTCTATCTGTTGCCTCAGCTAATACTTCATCAGGTCCCTCGAGCTCATTGAGGGAGTCTCGTTGAACCTGAAATAGTTCATCAAGTTCATCATCGTTCAATGCTCCATTTTCATTCAGATCTCCTGACTCATTGAAGATGACATGAACACTTTCCTCCACATATTGAGTCCTTTTGTTGAAGATTCTGTAAGCCTTGCTGGTTGAGGAGTAGCCTACGAAGATTCCTTCATCACTCTTGGGATCAAACTTTCCAAGAGGCTCCTTTCCGTTGTTGAGAACAAAGCACTTGCACCCAAAGGCACGAAGATAACTCAGCTTAGGCTTTTTATGGTAGAGGAGCTCATATAGGGTTTTCTCCAACAGGGACCTGATCATGCATCTGTTAGTCACATAACATGCTGTGTTAACAGCCTCAGCCCAGAAACTTTTAGGAACATCTCCATCAATTAGCATAGTTCGAGCAATATCCACCAGGGTTCTGTTCTTTCTCTCAACTACACCATTTTGTTGTGGTGTTCTTGGGGCAGAGAAATAATGTCCAATACCATGCTCAGAACAGAACTCTATAAATCTTGCGTTTTCGAACTCAGTACCATGATCTGTTCGAAGACAGATGATGTTGAGGCTCAGCTTGACTTGAATCTGTTTGGCGAATACAGCAAATACTGGGAAGGTCTCATCTTTGCTTTTTAAGAACATGGTCCAAGTGAACCTTGAGAAGTCATCTACGATCACAAAGATGTACCTCTTCCCTCCTCGACTGGGAACTTTGACCGGACCACAAAGATCCATATGAAGGAGTTCAAGGGGTTTAGATGTGCTTACTTCCTTCTTGTTCTTGAATGAGGACCTGACATGCTTGCCCTTGGCACATGCATCGCATACTTTGCCTTCTGAAAATTTTACCTTGGGCAGACCACGTACCAGGTCCCTCGAGATCAGCTTGTTTAGAAGGGAGGAGCTGACATGTCCCAATCTCCTGTGCCACAGATCATCATCGTCATCTTGAGCCTTTAAGCAGGTGAGTTCTTTTCCAGAAATAGAGTCAAGATCTGCAATATACATGTTCTTGTGTCTTCTAGCCACCAGAATGATTTCTCCTGATGAGAGATTGGTGACAGTGCAGCATGCAGATAGAAACTTGACCTCATTTCCTTTGTCACAGATTTGGGACACACTGAGTAGGCTGTACTTCAATCCATTTACATAATAAACATTTTCAATGGCATGTGCTAGAGACTTGCCAACACTTCCAACACCAAGGATGTGTCCTTTCTTACCATCACCAAATGAGACACTTCCACCTTGGAATGCTTTGAGTGAGAGGAATTTTTCCATTCTTCCTGTCATATGCTTGGAGCAGCCACTATCCATGAACCAGCTTTGGCTACTTCCTCTCACTCTTCCCTGCACAAACATTCACTTGTTAACTTTGGGAACCCCTTTTAGGTTGAGTCCCCAGTAATGAGATAGAGGGTGGATGAGGTTCTTCTTTGCCCAACCTGGCAGCCTGATCCTCCTGGT
The DNA here is from genome assembly GCA_003996215.1 of Jaltomata sinuosa. Taxonomy (NCBI): domain Eukaryota; kingdom Viridiplantae; phylum Streptophyta; class Magnoliopsida; order Solanales; family Solanaceae; genus Jaltomata; species Jaltomata sinuosa. The sequence goes on from QJPP01000016.1 coordinate 852,669, forward strand.
TGGGGGACCAGATTGCCTGATGGTTTCCTTTCTTTCAACAAAGGTTCTGCCCTTTTTAATAGCAGCTGATCTTGTAGGGCAGTAATCTTTGTAGTGGCCATTTCTACCACAGTGAGTGCATAGCCAATTGTCTGGATTTGACACATATTTGCTATGGGGATTATAAGGGTGATTTTCCTTCTGAAATCCAAGACCCTCACCAGCATTTGGTCTCATCCTTGTCAACTGATTTAAGACATCAGAGGAGACAGACAGTCCATTTAAGAGCTTTTTCTAAATCAACCTTGACACGGACCAGGTCCCTCTCAAGTTCTTGGTTTCTTTCAAGAGAGGCTGTGAGATCTAGTTTGAACTTGTTTAATTCAGCTTCAAGTTCAAATTGGATCTCATTACCACTTCCCTTTCCTTTAAGTCCATTTAGAGAGGTGTTTGCCTCAAGTTCAAATTGGATCTCACTACCACTTCCTTTTCCTTTAAGTCCATATAGAGAGGTGTTTTTCATTTTTTCAACCAAAGACTCATTTTCAGACATAACAATTGCAATTTTTTCTTCTAAATCAGAGATTTTTGAAGACCAAGTGGTTTTATTAGCTTCAAAGACATTTAGACTGTTGTTTTGAAAATCCCTCTCTTTAGTGAGGTTATAGTATTCATCGATCAAACCATTTGCTAAGGAACGTAGCTCAATCTTAGAATAGTCTTTGAGATTTCTTTGAACGTCACGGAAGCTTACCTCTGGTTCTTCTTCATCATCAGATTTTGCCATCAGGGCAAACAGGGAGTCATAACTGGAGGGTCGATCTTCAATGACCAGCATGGATGCATCCTCTGGAGCTTCCTCATGATCGGATTCACTGGAGGATTCACCCCATGCGGCCAAGGCTTGCTTTACCACAATATCTGCCATTTCCTTCCTTTTGAGCTTTTCAGGGGCCGGGTACCTCTTTCGTCCCTTCTCATAGTTATTTTTGGCATAATCCTTGTACTCTTGTTTGTGGAGGGGACAATCCTTAATGAAATGTCCGGGTTTTCCACACTTGTGACAACAGTCATTTCCTTTGAACACCTTACTTGAGTTTCCTTTTGATGAGAAGCCACCATTTCTCCTTATCATCTTTTGAAAGCGTCGGGTGATATATGCCATGTCAGATTCCTCATCACTTGAGTCACTTTTGGCAGATTTGAGAGCCAAACTCTTGTCCTTCTTAGGTTGCTGTCGTTCTTGATCTTGTTGTTTTTTGAGCTCATAGGTTTTCAGGTTTCCTATTAGCTCATCCATCGTCAGAGTCTGGAGATCTTTAGCTTCAGTGATGGCATTGACTTTGCTTTCCCAAGAGGAAGGTAAGACACTCAAGACTTTTCTGACCAGCTTGCTTGGTTTGATGTCATCCCCAAGACAGTGGAGTTCATTGATAATGGAGGTGAATCTAGTGTGCATTTCTCGGATAGATTCACCTTCATTCATCCTGAACAACTCATATTGAGTCGTCAACATGTCAATCTTGGACTGCTTAACTTGGCTGGTCCCTTCATGAGCTGTTTGCAGCGCGTGCCAAATTTCTTGGGCTGTTTCATATGCTGAGATACGATTGTATTCTTCAGCGCCAATGCCACACACTAGCAACTTCTTTGCCTTGAAGTTCTTTTCTATTTGTTTCCTGTCAGAGTCAGTGTATTCTTTTCTTGTTTTTGGTACAGATTTCGTTTCTTCACTATCTGTGATAGTCTTCATGGGAACATAGGGACCGTCACAGATGACATCCCACAACTCACTATCTTCAGCCATGATGAAGTCATGCATTCTAGTCTTCAACCATCCATAGTATTGTCCATTAAATCTGGGTGGCCTGGTGGTAGATTGTCCTTCTTCAAGATTTGGTGGAGCTGCCATTTTAGAGTAAGATCTTTCTAGGTGTTAACCTTTTAGAAAGCCCTTGCTCTGATACCAATTGATGACTTGTATGGATCCACCGAGAGTCAGGGGACAAGGTCCTCTGACTAAAGTTTGCAGTTTAAAGGTAAAGGCGTGAAATAACGAGAAGTAAAGAACACGAGACTTTTACGTGGAAACCTCCTTGCTCAAGGGAGTAAAACCACGACCTACCCCAGTAGGATTTCACCAACCAAACTTCACTAAAACACTAAGCAACTTCGGATTACAGACTCCAGTAACCCTATGGATTAAACTCTTAACCCACTACACTGCAATAACTCTATTACAATGTAAAATGCAATAACTCTACTGCATCATCAAGTATTAACTAACTCTAACTAATACTACTTCTCTCAATCAACTAACTCTAGCTGATGATTACAATGAAAAGCAAACTACAAAAGACTCAACTAAAGACAAGGAACTGTGGACTTCATCTTGATCACGATCAGGTCCCTTGGTCAGTGAGCTTCTGTTTTCTTGTTCTTGAGTTTGAGCAGCCTTTGCTTTGAGATGGAGAATCTTGATTTTGCAAAAACTAGGTTTTGGCTAAAGTGTCTCATTGTTTATAAATGAGAGAAGCCAAAACCTTAACACATTTCCATTGGTTCATCGGGTTCCAAGGACTGCAGGAGCACAGTCCAAAAAGCTGCCGAAAAGCACAATCCACAGCTGTACCACGTTGACTGTTCTTCAAGACCGCCGGGGATACCAGGTCCCCCTAAGTGTTTGTCAAATCATCAAAACAAAAAGGCCATATTACATCACTTTGTGTTTGTCCCACTCTCAATGTCTGGTGTATAAATGGTGCTCCTCTTTTACTTGTGCTTATCCCATACCCTGGATCATTACCTTCTGGGTACCATCTGTCCATATAAGCAGTCAGGCTCCTAAGTGTTGCGCAGACATATTAATACCTTGTGAGATCGACTGTAACCATATCAAGTATTCATGAGTGCATCCGAGGTTATAAAGAGCAAGAAGGTAATATGTCCCTGGATGCAGAGTGAGAATCCTTGATCTTCTTGACGATTTAAAGTGTAACTTAATTAACCCCACGACATCCCTATGCAAAAAACATGGACTACTTCACATTTATTTAATTGGCATGATGAATTATAGAAGACCAAACAAAGTTCTAGATGCACAATCAAGATATGAATGTATATCAATTTAAAGAAGAAACTGGCACTTTTTATAAACCATAAGTGATATGACCAAACCAAACATTCTTCACAAAACAGACCAAACTTATCATATCGTCCAAAGATAATTTGCAACAATATGCCAAATTAACATAGTGCAGATGCTTATGAAGTCAATGGTGCAAGCACACAACTTACTTCATTTACTCACAGCTAAAGAAGCTAATAACGTGACAAGGGGAGGAAACATTTACTTACCAATTATCCGTGTATTGCCTTCTCTCCCATTATCTTAAAGTTCAATCAAAAGTCTAGAAGAAAGACTGTACCTACCAATCCAATAAGCAGATAGAATAGAAGAGAAGGCCCGGAACAAGGTTGACTGAGCCTGCCAACTGCAAGAGAAGAGAAGAGAGAAAAACAATTACTCCAAGTTGGTACAAAAAGTTTAGTGTCAAGGGTTTGGGCTCATATGGCATTTTCTCCCTCTTTTGGAATTTACCAAGTTTATTTTACTCTAATTCTTTTTTATGTGTTTTTAAAATTTTTAAAGTTATTAATTATTAATCACTCTGTTTCAAATTGATTGACTTGTGATCTTAAATTAAAGATATGTAAAATGTATCAAAATGTCCTTTAATCTTGTAGTCTAAACATACCACGTGGAAAGTTGAAATTAAAAAGTTACTAAAAAGGGAAAGAGTAATTTTTTTTAAACGAACTAAAAAGAAAAGTATGTCAAATAAATTAAAACAGAGGAAGTATAATTTTTAATAATTTTTATATAGTTTACAAATATAAAAAAATTATTTTAAAAAATTTAAAACTTCAATATTCGAATTCACGGCAAAAATTTAAAAGCATGAATATTAAAATTTTAATTGTGCCACATGAATTTAGCGAGAAAGTGTATATATATATGTCCTTTTCATTCTGTGTTGGTTTTCCGACTAAATTTACATCGGCGTTCAAAAATTCTGGGGTAAACATCAGATATTGGCTTCTTCGTAAAGTGTACCAACTAAAAGCCTAAACCAAAATAAGGCCGGGTTGTAAATTGTACAGTACCAACTAAAAAGACCCGTTTACCAAATCTAATCTAAAATCCCTTTTCTTTTTTCTTTGGAGAGGTCAGGTCGGCTTATTTATCTTTTGGTTCCTAATTCAGTCGCATACTGTAATATATGACCTATAAATACCTCAAATTGATTCATCACAACTCATTACTACGAGTCTCTTTACACACCAGTTGTCCGGTCGCCGGAATTTTGTTCCCAGCAATTACCGAACCTGAAATTAGTTTCTCTGCAATTAACCCCCTTTTTTTGCTATTGCTCGGATGGGAGACAACAACTTAAATATGGTTAGTAGCTTCTTTGATTTCTCATCTTTTTAGTGAAAGATTGCATTTTTATCATTTGGGGTATCTCAAATTTGAGATTTTTTTTTGAGAAATTGATTTTGATTGCTTCAAACGTTTTATGGGGTTCTGCGAATTGTATTGTGTATTAGAATAGATGTTACTACTGTGTAGTTTATTCTGATTTTGGGTCCTCTTCAGATTGTACTTTTTTAGCTTTGTAAAACAATGTTTCAAGCTTTTCTTGGTCTGTGTGTGTAAATGGATCGTACCTATTTTCTTGCGTTGTACTAAGAAGCCAATATCTGATTATTTTAGTATTTCAGCTCTTCTTACTGAGTGTTGTGGTTGTAGGAGATTGAAGAGGAGGATGATTATGTTGAGTATATACCAGTTGCAAAGCGCAGGGCAATTGAGGCGCAAAAGATCCTTCAGCGCAAGGGGAAATCTGAAGCATTTGAAGAGGAAGAGGAGAAAATAAATCTTGTTGAAGCTAAGCCGAGTTTACTTGTGAAGGCATCTCAGCTCAAGAAAGAGCAACCTGAGATAAGTCATGCTGAACAAGTGTTTCAGCAAGAGAAGGAGATGATTGAGCATTTATCTGATAAGAAAACGTTGATGTCTGTTCGGGAACTAGCCAAGGGAATTACTTATACAGAGCCTTTGCGCACAGGGTGGAAGCCACCCTTAGCCATCAGACGGAACTCAAAGAAAGCTTGTGATGCCATTCGAAAACAGTGGCATATTATCGTGGAAGGGGATGATGTTACCCCACCAATCAAGAACTTCAAGGACATGAGGTTCCCTGAACCAATTCTGAAGAAACTCAGAGCAAAGGGTATTATTCAGCCAACACCAATCCAAGTGCAGGGGCTTCCAGTCATTTTATCAGGTCGGGATATGATAGGTATAGCTTTCACAGGTTCAGGTAAGACATTAGTTTTTGTGTTGCCGCTTATCATGGTGGCATTGCAAGAAGAAATTATGATGCCTATTACCCCTGGGGAGGGACCATTTGGCTTGATTATTTGTCCATCTAGAGAGCTCGCCAGACAGACATATGAAGTTATAGAAGAGTTTATAGAACCTCTGATGGAGAACGGTTATCCAGAATTGAGGCCTTTGCTATGTATTGGTGGAGTTGATATGAAGTCCCAAGTTGATGTTGTGAAGAGGGGAGTTCATATTGTTGTCGCTACTCCTGGAAGACTCAAAGATCTGCTAGCGAAGAAGAAAATGAACCTTGACAACTGCAGGTGAGGACCAACACTTTTAGTTGATATTTATCTGGAGAGTCTCTTAATCAGCTAGTTACTTTTACAGAGTTCTGATTAATTCACCATTTGGGATCATAGGCCTTCATTATCAAAACTCACGTGTTTGTTTCCGGATATGTTCGTGGGTGTTCCACACAATATATTGCTCTATTCTGTTTGTACCTGTTGGTACAGTTACTTGGGGTTCACATATTAGAGGAAAAAAGATATGCTTCTTGGGGTTATGTGTCACAAACATTTGTTCGCAACAAATCTTCATTTTCCAGCCATATGTTATTTTGTACACGTGAAACAGTTCATGATTCTTCCAGATTTTTTTATTTGAAAACTTTGAGTGCTTACCAAATTGTTGCTTTCTTTCAGATTCTTGACGCTAGATGAGGCAGACAGACTAGTAGATCTTGGTTTTGAAGATGATATTAGGGAGGTGTTTGATCATTTCAAAGCTCAAAGACAAACTCTTCTATTTTCTGCTACAATGCCCACAAAGATCCAAAACTTTGCAAGAAATGCACTAGTTAAACCAGTAATTGTGAATGTGGGGAGGGCTGGAGCAGCCAATCTTGATGTGATTCAGGAAGTGGAGTATGTGAAGCAGGAGGCCAAGATTGTTTACCTTCTTGAATGCTTGCAAAAAACACCACCTCCCGTTTTGGTTTTCTGTGAGAATAAGGCTGATGTGGATGATATCCATGAGTATTTGCTCTTGAAAGGAGTTGAAGCTGTGGCTGTTCATGGAGGCAAGGATCAAGAAGAGAGAGAATATGCAATTGCAGCTTTCAAAGCATGCAAGAAAGATGTTTTAGTCGCCACTGATGTTGCCTCAAAGGGGTTGGATTTTCCTGATATTCAACATGTGATTAACTATGATATGCCTGCCGAAATTGAAAACTATGTGCACAGGATTGGACGAACAGGACGATGTGGAAAAACAGGAATTGCCACCACATTTATTAACAAGAACCAGAGTGAAACAACTCTGCTTGATCTAAAACACTTGTTGCAAGAAGCAAAGCAGAGGATCCCTCCAGTCCTTGCGGAGCTCAATGATCCCATGGATGACGTAGATGCCATCACAGATGCAAGTGGAGTAAAGGGTTGTGCATATTGTGGTGGGCTTGGTCATCGTATCCGGGACTGTCCCAAACTAGACCACCAAAGAAGCCAGCAAATCGCAAATTCAAGGAGGGACTACTTTGGATCTGGAGGTTATCGTGGAGAAATTTGATTCTAATTGTCATTTGTTTACTGTAACATGCAAAATGTGTTAGCTTATTTCTGTACCTTATGCCGAATTCAGTAGTTTTGCCATAAATGTATTTCTATTACGTACCTCAGAGTCATTCCAGAAGTTGCAGTTTCTACAATGTTCTTGAATGTTACACATGGCATAAAATTTGCAGCATACATGTTAAAAGTCTAAAATATCAAATCTATGAGGCCTTTGAAGGTAAATCTTCGCAGACGTGTGCACAATTAAGCACATTTAAAGGGAAAAATCACACATTAATAGCCAGAAATTGTGGACTTCAATGCAGGGAACTACTCAGGGTGCAGCATTTACATTTTCTTGTATCCCTTCTCTGGTTTACCTCAACTTACAAACTCAATTAGCCTTAACTATGGCATCATCAGTACATATTCTGCAAGCCTACATGGAATTAATCAGAGAACTGTGAAATCTCAAGAAAGTTCAGGTCATCCGGATTTTCTGGAATTTGGGTGTTGTCTTTGCATTATTTTATCCTTTTCTTGTTTCTTTTTCATCACATTTTTCCATATATATATCAAAGTTACTGATTTCTTTTTAAGAATTGCAAAGTAAAGCTGGCCTTTAAGCGCACGGAAATCAGATGGTTAATGTCTCAAAGTATAGACTTTCATCTGAGGAAGGAAGGTGTATTAGTAGCAAAAACTTATTCCAAACTATGTTTGCAATGCAGAAAATGGTTTGGGCCTTGTGGCTTGAAAGTTGAAACTGGTTGTATCTTCACTATCTTCATTCTTCCCAACACTACCTTGAGAATTTCTCCTCCACTGTCGAACTCTAATCAAGTTGTTTTAACTTCTTGTTCAGCATACACAAGTGCCTTATTTCAATTGGCTTTCTTCCCTGTAACAGTTCCATGAAGACAGTCACATCACATGGTAGGACCAAAAAAGCAGAATAAATCAACACATATTCTTCTTTGATCTTTTCCCCATAAATAGGTAATTTTTTTATTTCAAAAACTTGGGCCACACACAACTGCAAAGACGAATTCAGGATTTGAAGATTATTGGTTCCTACAATAACTTCAAGTTAACATACAGTTCACAATCGAATATTTTATAAATATTTACTGTATTTCTTAATATATAGATATACGGTCTGCTTAAAAGCTACTGAATTCCTGTGAATCCATAGTTGTGCTCTAGATATATTAGGAAATATCTCTTCCCGAGGGAAAACTATAAGTATGGGAAGTTTTGGAGTAGCATGACTGCAGTCTGCAGGCGCCTCCACATGTGGGGACAATTTCATTTGTCTTTGCTAGCTGTGTTGAACTCATCTTACGTTCAATCCTTATCTTCTGTTAAGAAACACATCATATATATATATATATATACCTGAAGTCTAATTCATCATCTTCTTGTTAGAAACCTACTGGGATAGTGTTACTTGGGATCATAGCATTAGCATGGCTGCATTTTCAGTTCCACCTGCAGAGGTGTTGCTGTCGAAAAGAGTTCAAGAAATGGTCCTTCATGGGGAAGAGCCACTAGGACCTTACATTTGCAGAAGTGGTGAAGATGTTGATGAAAAAGAAGACATCATGGATACTTCTCCAGTTCCTATAATTGATCTAAACCGCCTGTCTTCTTCAACAACATCAGATAAAGAGCGCGAAGAAGAATTGGAGAAACTTCATTCAGCTGTGTCTTCTTGGGGTTGTTTTCAGGTTTAGGACATTCAACTACTGTATCTGAATTCATTCTACTCTGCAACTTTCTTGATATTCAAAGAGTTTCTTATGTTTTTTTATGGGCAGGGAATAGGACATGGGATTTCAGCTTCTTTCCTGGACAAGATCCGTCAAGTTTCAAGGGAATTCTTCAAACAGCCAATGGAAGAGAAGAACAAGTATGCTAAAACAGTTGTTGATTTTCACGGTTATGGAGCTGACCCTGTTCCGGAACAAGGTCAGTCCCTTGATTGGTCTGATCGTCTCTTCCTCCAAGTGTTCCCTGAAGATCGAAGAGAGTATAAACTCTGGCCACGAATGCCAATATCATTCAGGTAAATGCACTACTATTCCTAAAACTACAGTTGATCAGTTTACACTGGATTAAGCTAATTAGCTAGAGTTTAGTAACAGTCTATAGACATGAATGACCGAGCAAGCTATATTTCATTCTATCTATACACTATTGTCACCTAAAATATAACTACAAGAGATTAAACTGATTAGTAATCCGGCTATAATTTAAAATGTTGTAATAGTCTTTACACACTCGATGCATATAAGTTAAGTTACATACACCTAGCTAGAAGGTGCTTGCCTTCTTGCTTAGTAGGCAATTCTTGATCTGTGGCTAAGGTTTTTGCCAAATTCCTGCTTTCCTCTATCTCAGCACTCAGCTAATCATGTGTAGTACACAAATACTGAAAATTCAGAGACGAAATAGTATAAGCAACTAATATGTGATGAATCAGAAGTGACATGACATAGGGTTAAATCTTGATTTTAAGCATAAGCATGTTAGACAGACTGGGCATTTTTCCAGCTAGCTCCATAAACTAAAATTTGAGCATTTTGCTTATTCATTTTAACGCTGATCACTCATACGTGTAGCCATGCTTACATTTGTTGTGCAGAGAGGTCTTAGAAGATTATACTGAGAAAATGAAAATGGTCACAGAAATTACCTCTAAAGCTATGGCAAAGTCATTGAAGCTGGAAGAAAATTGTTTCTTGGAACAGTTTGGAAAACAAGCACAACTTGATGCGAGGTTTAACTACTACTCTCCATGTCAGAGGCCTGATCTTGTTCTTGGCTTAAAACCCCATGCTGATGGAACAGGATACAGTATTATTTTGCAAGATGAAGTAGGACTCCAAGTGCTTAAGGATGGAAAATGGTATACAGTTCCAAAAGATCCTACAGCTCTGCTTGTTCTCATGGGTGATCAAATGGAGGTACATATATCTCTGTTTTAAAAAGACACAAAGATTTTTAACACATAAGCTAAATTTATATAATACTATATGCTAAAGGTGTCGTTAATCTTTGTAATTTTTGACATGTCATGTGTAACAAACCTAACAGGAGAGCCCAACCCCAAAGACTAGTCTGTTAGTTGGGAGAACCCATTTAGCCTATAAATCCATTAGCATTTTTCTTTTTATCCGATGAGGGATAATTGGTTCATAACATCATGTTATGTTATAAGAAAGAATGATTCTAACACATAAGTGAAGTTATTTTCAAAACGAACGAAAGAAGAGTGTCATGTAAAATGAAATAGAGAAAGTATGTGTTTTGCGATCATGGCATTTACAATGACTACATTTAGACATTCCTGAGTGTCTGCAAATATTCTTCCTCCGCGATTTACAAATTTGGGACGTGTTTGACTTGTTATTGTTACTTTTCTTAGTTTCTCATCTCTTCCTCTCTCATCGTTATTCTTAGTGTGTTCATTTATTAGTAATTAACTTTTTCAAATGTAGATACGGCTTACTTCCTCCGTTCTATTTTACTTGCCTCATATATTAAAATAGATTTTTCTTTTTTACTTGTCCACAACAACAACAACAACATACCCAGTGTATTCCCACAACAAATCAAGAGAGTTTTATCACTTTTCCCCCATAATACCTTAGTATTAAATAGCTACATAAAATAGTATGTAAAAGTCAAATTTAGAGTTTCAAAATTATTAATAAGGTTAGTTTATTACTCCCTCTGTCCCATATTAGTTGGCCACTACACTAAAAAAGTTGTCTCATATTAGTTGGTCACCTGCAAGAAAATATTAGTTAAATTTTTCCCATATTACCCTTGCAATTAATTCTTTTTGAAAGTGTTCACACTTGTTTGTAAAGTTCCAAAAAAGTTTCTTAAGGGATTAATTAGTAAAACTACCTTCTTATTTATGATTTCTTAACATGCGTGTAAAAAAGAAAGTGGCCAAGTAATATGGGACAGAGGGAGTAAAATACAACTCTAATAAAAGTTTTCTTGAGGATTATGTCAAGTCAACATGCGCCAAGTAATATGAAACGGAGGGAGTATTCAAAGTTGGGTGCACACCACTGTCGTCCGCCCTTCCCCCTCTACTACCATGATCACACCTGCAGTTGCTTTGTTTATGGTTCAACATGAACTATATATAGTTGTTCTTTTTTTCTATAAATATACATGTACTCTATGGATTGCACATGTTCTAATTGTAGTGATACATTTCATTTTCCACAATGAAATTGGCAGATAATGAGCAACGGAATATTCAAGGGCCCGGTGCATAGAGTACTGAGTAATTCAGAGAGGGATAGAATTTCTGTCGCAATGTTCTACACACCTGAAGTAGGGAAAGAAATCGGACCAGAAGATGACTTAGTTAATGAAGACAGACCAAGGATATACAAGAAAGTGAAAGATTATGCAGAAACTCACTGGAAGTTTTACCAGTGTGGTATGAGAGCACTACACACTGCACATATTTAGAACTATATAATATATGTCTTCCTCTGCTTTCTTTATGTTGTACTTTTGACATGGCCATGCAAACTCCTTTGCATGTCATCTGCCTTTTTCTGTGTTTCAACTTAAGGTGTCTTTGAACATGAATAGGAAGTCTACAACTCTGGTTTTAGCTTTGCATTTTTTTCACCTTATGCTTGGAAGAAAAAGTCATCATTCTAATAAATGAATTTCCCAATGATTATTGAGTTTGCAAATTGAAGCTCTTTTCTGTGAGCTCATTTTCTTTAATTTCCTTCAAGTATTCCAATATTAAGTTAGAGTGCAAAAGCCGTTGCGCCTTAGCTCCCGTTTTCTTGTTCATTATCGTTGTTTGAAACAAGGGATGGAGCTTGAAGACGATGAAATTAGGAGATCGTGTTAGGAGGCCCTAATGACTATAGAAGAAAAGGAGGCATATTTGGCTTAATTCTTTCCATAGAAAATGATTAATTTTCCATGGAAAAGCGCTATGCCAAATGACAAGAAAATTGTAAAATACTAAGTGAGCAGAGAGAGACGCAAGGATAGTAACACAAGCCCATAGCTACCAATGATAGCTATAAAGACGAAATCTTGCTTCGTGTAACAAAATGAACGTACAACGATGTGCTAAACATGGATAATGACGTTACAGACAACTGAAAAACTAGGTCTACCAAAGAAAACTAATAAACTATCTCGAAACTGAGACAAAAATAAATTAACTAGGTGTCGTCATTGTCGTCGTCTTCAAACTAAACCTGTGACTCGCTAAGAACTAACTTAGAAATCCCATGCTTGGGGAAATTATAGCAGAAAGGTCGCTGGCGAATGGAAATACCATAGGGCTTGGTGAAGTTTCTTTCAACTCTCTACTTAGAAAATCTTGAAAAGTATACCACCATGTGTTGCAAAGAATGGAGCAAAGACAAGTGACTCTACTGCCATCAGCTTGATTAGGATATTGAGTGATGGACCTGAAGTGTCCTTCAAAGGGTCACCAATGGTGTCACCAATAACCGCAGCCTTGTGGGGTTCGGAACCCTTTGGACCAAGGGTCCTTGCATGCTCCGAAGCACCAGCCTGACACATACTCAGTAGTTAGTAGACTTGGAGTGTCTAATAAAATATCAGTGCATAGATGTATTTTCTTTACCTCAATATACTTCTTGGCATTGTCCCATGCACCACCAGTGTTCGATGCAGATATTGCAATCTACAAAATGAGATAGATAGGAGCAGATTTTTACACCATATTCTTCCAAAAAGAACTGTTTTGAAAAGATAAACAACCAACTCGAACAGAAAATGAAATCTACAATGTTAAAGAGGACTGAATCAATCATACCTGAACACCAGAAACCAAAGCACCAGCAAGAACACCAGAAAGACTCTCCACTCCGAAGAAAATCCCAACGATGAGGGGCGTAAGCATGACCAGAGCACCTGGGGGAATCATTTCCTTAATAGATGCATCAGTCGAGATCTTAACACAAGTAGCATAATCAGGCTTGGCAAGGCCCTCCATGAGACCAGGAATGGTGTTAAATTGTCGGCGAACTTCCTCAACCATCTTCAGAGCTGCACTACCGACGCTCTTCATGGTCATGGCAGAGAACCAGTAGGGAAGCATGGCACCAACAATCAAACCAATGAATACCTTGGGGGTCAAGACATCGACTGTTGAAATTGCAGCCCGACTCACAAAAGCACCAAATAGCGCCAGGGACACAAGTGCAGCGGATCCAATGGCAAATCCCTAGAAAGAAAGAGCCCACACTGCGTTAGCAAAAAGGAGAAATGTTGAATAATTCCATTGTGAGAATGCAAAGATGAAAATCTAATCATAATATTATCAAAAGAAAAAAATTAAAATCTGAATACCAAAAGGAAAATGAATACAACATGCATATTATGACAAGATTGTGATCTCCAAACAAATTTATTGCCATGCATTTGTGTACATATCCACTAGCAATATGTCTACAAAAAGATCTAGAAACGCTCACAGAGAGGAAAGCAAAACAAATAAGAAAGTACAAACCTTTCCAATAGCAGCAGTTGTGTTTCCAGCTGCATCAAGGGCATCAGTTCTTTCACGGATCCGGTGGCTCATGCCAGCCATCTCAGCTATACCTCCAGCATTGTCACTGATAGGTCCATATGCATCAATGGCCAATCCAGTAGCAATGGTACTCAACATTCCAAGAGCAGCAACAGCGATACCATACATGGCAGCAAAAGAAAAACTGACAAAAATAGCTATTGCAATAGCAAAGATAGGAATAATGACAGATTTGTAGCCAAGAGCAAGGCCAAAAATAACATTGGTAGCAGCGCCAGTCCTGCAGGAGTCAGCTACATCTTGGACAGGGCTGCAACAGAAACAATGGGAAACAAACATAAGATGAAGTTACATCACCGAAACAAGAACATAAAATCACATATGAAGACAAACTACTAATTTTCACCTGTAAGCATTGCTAGTGTAGTACTCTGTGACAAATCCAATGATAAGTCCAGCCCAAAGACCAATAGCCACGCATAAAAACAGTTGCCTGCGCAATAACATACAATAATTGTTCAATATTGATTCTACTGAAAAAAGACAACCACACTGTGCAAAATTTAGAAGCCAAGGAACAAAAAAGGTCAACATAGAAAAGAAATGGAAATTGAAATGCATAACTTAACAAGACAGATTAGAAAATGCAAGACCTGATCCAGCCACATTTGGAAATTGGTATCTAATGCAAAAGAAAAAAAATTCAAAACAAGAACTTGACACTTACCAGTTCTTTACAATCTTTTGCGTGCCAAAATTGAAGATCGTAAAGGAAGACGGAAGGCAAGTCCAAGTCACAATTGCAATTCCCACTGTCATAAGAGCAGTTGAGATAATAAGCTGGTTCTTCAAGGCTGGTTCAATTTCCTTGACAGCTTTAATTTCGAAGAAGTCAGTAGCAAAAAGGGTGGTTATCAAACAAACAAGGATTCCCATGGAACTTATGAGCAGGGGATAACACATTGCAGTGAAATCATGATCAAGTCCAAAAGACGAGATGGAAGCCACAACAAGAGCAGCACAGGATGATTCCGCGTATGAGCCAAAAAGATCAGAACCCATTCCAGCAATGTCCCCAACATTATCACCAACATTGTCAGCAATCACCTGCAAAGACATGTCGAGTAAGATTATCAGACAAGTTCTCATCTGGATATCAGAAGTTACACCTGAAAGAGTCGTGAGCTTACAGCAGGATTTCTGGGATCATCTTCTGGAATGTTCCTTTCGACCTTCCCGACAAGGTCAGCACCAACATCGGCAGCCTTGGTGTAAATGCCACCACCAACCCTACCAAAAAGAGCCATGGAAGATCCACCAAGCCCATAGCCAGTAATTGCCTCAAAAAGGCCCTCCCAGTCATCACCATAGTATAGCTTAAAGAGATTAATTGTAATATAAAGCACCAAGAGGCCATTGGCAGCAAGGAGAAAACCCATTACTGCACCAGATCTGAATGCAATAATAAAAGCTTTCCCAACGCCTTTTCTCGCTTCCAGAGTTGTCCTTGCGTTCGCATATGTTGCTATTTTCATCCCAAGGAAACCAGATACAACTGAAGTGACAGCACCAAGCAAGAAGGATATTGTGCTGAAGATGGCCGTTGCAAGGGCTGGCTTGCACATCTTCTCCTTGTTGTAAGTGCATGGCTGGCTCTTGGTGCTGAAGCCCTCAACAGAACCAAGGAACAGGAAGATCAAGACTGCAAAAGCAATCATGAAGATACCCACATACTGATATTCAGTGAAAAGGAAGGATGTTGCCCCTGCCACAATAAGAAAATCACATTAGTATTAGATACTAACTCAAAAGACTTCATGTCTAGCAAGAGGATTTAATTTACACCAATGCTTGTGTGCGAGTAAATAGAAAAAACAGAAGACGAAGGGAAGCTACTGTTTTCTACACCAATATTGACTCGTGTGATATGGATAGACAGATAGCAGTGCATTGAGGCTGAGCCAACTATCAAGGTTTAAGCCCACCTTAAATGAGGCTTTAACAACACTTAGGCTGAACCAGCTAAGAGAAGCAGAAAAATAGCAGAATGGAGGAAAAAAGGTAAATGTCAAGTCAAGATAATAGCACCAAGGCCACACCAACAAATCATGAAGCATTTTACTGAAAGATTTGGAGATAGCATACTGAATAGAAACAGCAATAACATCTATAGCATGTATTTCTACATGCTCAACCAACACTTTAATAATTTACCAAGCCTCTGTGTCAAACCAAATGAGATGTTTAGTTTAGCAAAATGAAGGGAAAAAAAAAGAGACTAAACTATATAACCATAACACTGTTTACTAGGATGAAAGACGACATAATACTAATGTGAACTAAGCAGCATTACATTGACAAAGTATTCTACTAATCCGTAATTTATCCCGTAAAGCACTAAGATTTACTCAAGATAGCACCACAACAGTAACTTCCCAAATATAACTACTTGGCTGAATAGCGCACATGGGTGGAATTCATTATTGCATTCTCACCAACTCTAAGCAAAGATGATGATTTTCAGTGAAGGCCAATAAAGGTAGATCCAGAATAATAGCTGGCCCACAACAAGCTCAACACCGCAACCTCAAAGCGGTGGCAGTAATCACGATAAACCCAAGACTCTAGGTCACCATCTTCACACCAAAAAATTGCTACTCCAGTTTTATTCCGCAAAATGTATTTCAAAATTTCGTAGGTTTCTGGTACTTTTTGGCATAACTCTTGTATAGGGGTATTTTCCCCCATAATATCAATAAAATTATCACCTTATGGAAAGAAACAGATTCATTTCATAGATAATAAACTCTGCCTAAATTATGATCTAAAGAAAAGACAAGATAAAAGCACCTCATTTCAATCACAACGAAAGTCATAGACCCTGAACTAAGACAAAAGAAGCATACAAGGAAAATTTAGCACTTTCCTTTTTCATTTTCTCCACTTTACTAGCTAAGACGCTTAGCTCCAGACCACCACCAACACTACAACATACCCAGTGTAATTCCACAAGTGGGGTCTGGAAAGGATAAAGTATACGCAGACCTTACCCCTACCTCGTGGAGGTAGAGAGACTGTTTCAGAACGACCCTCAGTTCAAGTGCAGTTCCATAAAAGACCAATGAGTAGAAAAAAAAGCAACTATTGACAACTATGGCTACAACTAGATCTTTCAAGAATCAAAATAGATCTAAAAGAGAGTAACTTTCACCTTCGGAGATGGCGTTCTGTATTTCGGCGCACTTAACAACAACATTCTGGTCGTTAATACCTTCCTCTTCCTCAACCAAGCTGTCATTGAATCCATTATTCTTGTCGTTTCTCGGTGAAGAACCTCCGTGGTCAGGCGACAGTTTCACAAGCGAGACAAAGTACCATTGTACAATAGAGAACAAAATTCCGATGACGGCGCAAATCGGAATTACAATCTCTGTACCGAAATCCGACAACAATGCCGACCCCATTCTAACACTAAACAAAGTCGCCGGAAACCACCACCGGCAGAAAAATAAACGGAAAGAAATAAAATTACTATAAATAGAAAGAGGGAAAATGGAAAATGGCAAGTGAAGAGCGAATTTCTCGGCGAGCTATTGAGTAGACAGGGGAGTGGGGGTCTTTATAAGGAACAAGATCCGAGGATGCAGAGGAAAGCTAAGGTGTAACTTCACCTACGATAGTTAAAGTGGGACTGCGTTTTATAAGCCGTCTGATTTTAATCTTAGATCGAGGCAGGAAATTACATGTAATGTCCCCAAAAGTGAGTGGTCTTCAATTTTTGTCACAAATACATTTTTGCCCCTCTACACCACAACTCTCCATGTTCATTTGTCTCTCAACTTTTAATTTTCATTTTTCCTTTTTCTTTTATCTTTTTAAATTTTTTCTTTTTTCTCAATTTTTTTTTAATTCTCGTTTTCTTTTTTCTCAACCTTTATTTATTTATTTTTTCTTTTTCTCTCAACTTTTTTTTCTTTTTTTTTCTCTAACTTTTTTTTTCTCTTTTTTTCTTTTTTTTTAATCTTTATTTTTCCTTTTTTTTTTTTTTCTTAACCTCTATTATTTTTTGCTAATAAATAAAAAGTTGGATAATCCGCAAAGAAGATCTTCTTTCTTTGAAATCGAAGTAAACTTAAGGGCGTGCTTTGTTTGGAAGTCTTTTGGAACAAGTCTTGCCTCTAAGGCAAATGTTATAGAATATCTCATAAATCAAGACATCCTTTGGAACAAGTTTTGCCTCTAAGGCAAATGTTATAGAACATCTCATAAATCAAGACACAATGAGGTAGTGTCAAGTCTTGCTCGTGGGCATAACTTGTTGTTTGGAAATTCTTGAGCTAAGTCTTGCCTCTAAGGCAAGAGTTATAGAGCATCTCATAAATTAAGACACAATGAAGTAGTGTTAACTCCTGCCCATGAGACATAACTTATTTTTTGGGAGGCCCTTGGGTTAAGTCTTGCCTCTAAGGCAAACGTTATAGAGCATCTCATGATCAAGACACAATGTGCTAGTGTCAACTCTTGTCAATGGGGCGTAACTTGTTGTTTGAAAGTCTTTGAGCTAAGTCTTGCCTTTAAGACAAAAGTTATAGAGCATCTCATAAAAAAAATAAAGGTCGGAAAAAATGATTAAAAAAAGAGAAAAGAAAAATTAAAAATCAAAGAAAAAATAAAAAAAATAGAAGTTGAGAGAGAAAAAAAATTGAGAAAAAAAGGAAAAAACGAAGAAAAAAAAGACAAAACAAAAAATGAAAAGAATAAGGGTTGAGAAAAATAAAAAAATAAAAAATAAAAAGAAGAAAAAAAAATAGAATTGAGAGGAGAAAAGGAAAAAAATAAAGATTGAGAAAAAAGAAAAAAACGTATAAGAAAGAATAAAAGAAAAAATAAAAGAAAAATAAAGGTTGAGAAAAAAAATATAAAATAAAAAATAAAAAAAAGAGAAAAAGAAATAAATATAAAAGTTGAGAGGCAAATGAGCATGGAGGGTTGTTTAAAAATATTTGAGGTATAGAGAGGCAAAAAAATAGTTGTTCTATACATAAAAACAAGGAAGATTATTTTTGTAAGACCTTTCTTATGAGGGGCAAAAATGCAAAGCCACTCCCTTTGAGAGACATTTGTGTAGTTGACCCGATCGAGTGAGAATTAAGTACTTTTTCTCCAAGCATCATGGGATTACTTATTTTCTAATTTTCCTTTTCTTAATATGATAATTATTTGATTTTGTATCTTGGACATGAAATCTTTTTCCAATTATCTTGGCTATTAATAAATAAAATATTTAAACACTATGGCATTGCCCTCTTTACCCCCACATGCCACCAACATAAAGATAAAATTTGTGTGTTCTATTATTTTTAAATTCACTTGTGAAATCATGTTAGGTATGTTATTGTTGTTGAGGGCATTTTCATATCTTGTACTATGCAAAGTTGCATTTTGATCTAAATATCTTTATTTCTTTAACGTAGTGACTCCTCTCTCAAATAGGTCGTGTATTTAGGTAAATTTGAAATTATTAATCATGACTAAACATAAAACCTTTGTGAAGGTAATCAAAATTTGAAGAAAAATATTATAATTTTCTTTTTATATATTTTTGTATGAAGATACAAAATTAGTAGGTTTGACGGTGACCAGTAATAAATGTGAATGTAACGGTTGATGTTTTGAATGTCACGTTTTTCGAGTGTAATGATGGATAGATACAACGGTGGTCGGTGGATGAAGGATAAGGCAATAACATCACTATTTTAGGTAAATACTTACTGAACATCTGACCAATCATTTTAACCTCAATTAACTAAATAATAAAGTAAGAACACATATCATTTAATCATAATTAAATAATAAATTTGTATATTAAAAAATACATATCTTGCATTTTTTAATTAGTGTTGGGCGTGCATGAGTATCACATCATGTAAGAGTATCTTTGGGCTAGTCCTAACCACTGGTATCAGAGCCCAGGTTCGACGGGATGAGTATGAGGATGTGGCAGAATGATGAGTGATGTGCTCGATTTGGTTATTCTTACGAGCTTGGAGATGCACACACATGAAGACGTTAATTTTGGACTTCAGTTGTCATAAAATACTCAAACAATGTGGGACACAATGAATCTCGGTGACTGGTGGATGGGCCACGTAGAACTTAGTTCGAGGGGAAAATTGTTGGGTGTGCCAAAAAAGCTACATATAAAGTGTAGGATCTCTTAATAGTGTAAGGCCTTTGGAGAAAAATCAAAACATATAATTTATTTAATTATTATTAATAAAAGGTTCAAATTTTTAACATTTTTTTTAACTTGGTTGAGATTGAACAGATGAATGAGTAAATAACAGTAAAAGAAGTTTCTGACTTTCTAATTTCAATTCAGTTCTCTAAATTAGTTATTTCATTTTATCATGTTTGATTCATACATCGAAAAACAAGTTTTATGTGTCACATCCTTTAAATAGAAAAATTCTGAAAGGCAAATGACGCAAGGTTCAAAACTCAATAAATATATAATAGATTCATCCCTTTATCCTTTTTTACTTAAATACCATACTTTTGTCTATAATAATGTTTGTAACCGCAATTTACACCTAATCTATCCATTACGCATTATGCTTTTACTATTAGACGAAAGACTTTTTTGTGTGTTGTGTGAGATATTCATTATTGTATGAATGTTACAAAATAAGCTTAAGAGGCTTTAATATATTTACTTTATTTAGGTCATTAACTTTGTTGAGTCGTCCTATTTATATAGTAAGTAGTATATAGTTAAAGGACTGACTACATTGGAAGGAAGAATCATTATAGACTGTTTTAAAAGAAAGTAAATTGATATGTTGATTAATTACATAGTTTATGTATATTTCATCCATTTCATTTAGTTATCAGGACAAAATTTTACATGTTGATTAAGAAATTATAATAAAATAAGTAATTTGACTAATCTATACCTTACTAATTCTTTAATCTTTATCTATTTATGTGCCTCTTGATCTTAAAACAATTAATGTTAAAAATAAAATTAAAAAAATATAATTAAGTCTCTCTTAATTGTCTAAGATAACAAATATTTGGGAATAATTATTTTTAATACATGGGAATACATGATAACTAAATGGGAACGTAGGAAGTAGTTCGCAGACCATAAATAAGCTTGATTCAATAATCACTATAAATTGTGATAGAGTGGTAAATGCTCCTCCATCCTTAATTAAAGGGCTCGAAAATCGAACACTGGGTATAGAGTCACATTTGATAGGGAGTGCTTTACCTCCAAAAAGTAAAATTATTCGACGCAAATTCAAATTAATTGGGCCTCAAAGCAAATATCGAACGCCAGAAAAGAAACAAAAATAGATTGATTCGGTTGCAAATGAACCAATTCGACAATTTGTGTAGTATCCTTATGCTCCCTTTTACTAGCATAGTATATAAAATATATTTTTTCTCACTTGTCCATTATAATAAATTAAAAGAAATTTATTTATTTCAATTATACTCCTATCATTAAGTAAGTATTTTTCAAACTTATTTAATATTACTAGTCAAATTTAAAAAGTAGTTAATATAATACGCTTATCATGTAATAATAATCTTAGAAGGATCAAATTAAATGAGCACCACCAAAAGTTGTGATTAAATACTCCTTAATCTTAATTAAAGGTCTCGAATTTAAATTATGTCATAGAAATCGTTTTACTTGAAATTTTTTGACTCAAATTTAAATTTATCGAACTCAACAATGAATATCGAGCTCGCTAGGTGGCCGTGATTAACGTTTTTTTCTTTTGAGCTGTCGTCATTTATTTGCTTTTTCTTTTTAAATTTAAATATAATTAACGGGGTAGGTAAGATCCAAGTGGGCCTTCAATAATTGTGAAATCATTTTGATTGGAACTCGTGCATGCGATATGAATTATATTCTCTAGTAATTTCGATTTTGGTATCATGGTTAGTGGTAAAAGCATATTTGGTATGCAGTTTTTAGAAGTTCTCATATTTGGCACTCCCTTAGTCTATTCTGTCGTACTTTTCGTTTACGCGGCCCTTAAAACATTAATTAGGAGGTATTTTAAATTAGTTTACTCTTAGTTGATATTTAAATAGTTATAACATCATATATAATTAAGATATTTGTAGTTTTCAAGAATAATGACTACTAAAGATTAAATGAAAAAAAATGTATTGAACCTCTCAAATGACAAATAATCTGAGACAACGACTTTTAGAAATCACGAAGATAATTTGAGGAGGTAGTATAATATTTGATATTTATATATAAAAAAATATTAAAATATTGAATACCGTATAATCACATTTAAGGGAAAATGGTCAAATTTGCTCCTCACAACGCGAAATGGAACATATTTTTCCTCCGTTAATAGTTGTGGTCAAATATGCCTTTGTCGTTACTATTTGGGGTCAAATTTGTCCCTGAACTATGCAAAATAGAACAAATTTGCCCTTATTTTTAAAGGGTGAAAGCTTAGCACCCGATGATACTACGTATCACTTAATAAGATACTTTCTTCTGGGGAAAAAATATATGAAGAAACCGACTATTTTTAACAGCTATTTTGTTGATGAGATTTATGTAGTTCCTTATGTTGATGGTCACTTCCCTAGTTGCTTCACTCAAATGTAACAATAGAGGCACCACATGTACATTTTAGTGTATCCAAAAAGCATGTAGGTGCTTCATTGGCAAGGGAAGGGGTATCTACATAGGTTGGTGAGCTGGTTGAGATTCTGCTAAGATCTTTCTCAGAAAGAAAACTAATCAGAAAATGAAAAATGGTCCTAAAACCTCAAAATTATAAACGTAATTACAATATTATATCAGCAGAATCTTAGAACAAGAAGTCAAAATAACTTAGAGGAGATCAAATATTGGGAAGCAAGAAGTATGATGGTATTTACTCAACAAATTATCACTTGTTTCATGGTTGTTTTCCTAAATTACAGTAGCATGGGAAGCTATTTCATAAAGGGCGTCTTATTGAAGCTAGATGAACAAAAACAAAGGAGAGAAGCAACTAAGCAAGGACTGCACAAAAAGAAAGTTCAATAAAACTGCTGGCTATCAAAAAATTGTACCTACAGATCTGCTATCATCTTGATCCACTCTCTTTTCTCACCTCACCTTTCCTCGTCTTTTATTTTGGGTGAACAAGATAAGAAACCTCCTCAGAGAAGTAAAGTAGAAGAAATTATTAGGGTCCTACTGCAGTTTATCTTCCACATTTCTACAGCGTCAAGTAATGACGAAGTTGCCTATGGAGATTGTCTGGAGATGAAGCACGTTCTAGTTGAGATTACTTTCCTCAATGTACTTAAGCACAGATGGACTGCTGACTGTACAAACCATTTATTCCATGGGCAAATTGTCGCCTGTTTCTTTTTCGCCTTACCACAGGCAAAAAACCTTCCCCATCCTCATGCTTATTTTTATTTACATCAACTGTCTTTGGCCCGCTATGTTTATTTGCTTCTGTCGAAAGTTCCTTTTTCCCTTCACTTGTTGTGGCAGAGCTAACTAAGAACTCAGACTTCTTTGTGCTAACTGGAAATTCACTTGCAACATCTGAATGATTCTGTTTCGACTTCACAATGAAGCTATTTTGTATTTGCCTAGCTAGCTCTTCCCTGTCAGCATGTGAACTGCTTTTTGTCGATCTACCATTTTTGACATTAACTGTAGCCTTTTTATCAAGCTTCTCCTCTGCTGAAACTATTGTGACAGAGTTATTCAACCCTGTGGAAGAATCAACATCAATAGCCACTTTTGAATCTTCACTTGCAGCAGTCGTTGGCTGTGTTTTTCTTGGAACAAACTCAGGTGCATGTGGATTCATGATTCTTGGATAATCATAACTACTTATTTCAGCAACAGGGTTTTGGTACTTCACATATCCATTTTTCATGCGAGAATGGTTTGTCCTGTGGTACAAAGGTGATCTGGGACCACAAGGAACTCTCTCAGCAATTGATGGAAATCCCACTGGTTCATTAAGCATGCCTTGGCTGGCTCTAACATCATAGACATTAGTGACAGCAGCAGAAATCAACATATGAGTCAAATGGTAGGCACCTGGATTGAATGGTTCAGCAGCTGCGGATAGCTTACTCCCATTTCGTCGTAAACATTTTTCCTCATTACTTGAACATGAAACATCTTCAGGCTCCTGGGAAGATTTATCTGAATCAGATTCACTTATCTGAACTTCATCTTCATGGATTCCTTGTCCGTCTCGATCATTGGCAGGTGTAGCCTCTGTGGTCACTGAGTGCCTTCCATCTTCTTCTGATGTTCCAGTTGGACTAACGCAGATCTGGGAATCAGTTTTACCCTCATTTAATTCTTCTACTTTCTCCAATAAAGGCTTTAGAACCGTACCTGGTGGCGACACTGCTACTTCTTTGTATGATAAGGATTTTGAAGCCATGGTAGCAAGAGAGGCAGGAGGAGATGGAAGAGTGACATTTGATGTGCGAGAAACTTCGGCAACAGTCATTTTAGCCACGAGTTTGGTTGACTTTTCAGAAGAACTGAAGCTAGCAGCCTTTAGTTGCTTTGCAGGGGAAAATTCACCCAAACCATTCTTAGATGCCACTTTCTGTCCCTGTGAAGTAACTTCTTTCCTGGAACTGCTGTCTCGGGGGAAAAGGTATTCCAAGTTTGTCTTGATCTTGGCAAGACCAGGTTGCCTTCTGTTGAACATCTTGCCAGTGCCATGCCCCGTCCGTGTTTTCGAGTTTGCTTCTTGCCACCCTTCATCAGAGCTTGTTTCGTGTATTATTTCCACTGGTTCTTCGATATTAATGCCTTCAACTTCTTGAGTAGCGACCCTCTGTACGTCATCTTCTTTCTTGTTAACTTCTACTATGGTCACAGGATTTTCTGTAACATCATGATTGATGGGTTTGTTACTTCTTCCATCATGCTGTCCTTTTTGAGATTGATCATCTACTGGCAACACCTAAGAGACCATAAACAAGGAAAGAGTAACAGCGTCAATTGGCAGTTTCAGAAAGAAACAAATAATAGGCAACTCAAAATGACCACAGCCAAAATTATCCCTTCCCTCCTAAAAAGGAGGTTTCCAAGGATATGTTTTTGCACAGTCACCTAAATACCTGACATGGGGTTAAGGGTCATGTGCTGAAGTGTAGCAGGACAACTTTTCCCCATTAGACGAGCTCAATATCATTTCTCTTTTTGATGGTCTAAATAACTTACAGTGAGATTTTGGACTAGGACTAACTTCTAAGTACATACAGGAAGTTTTCAGCTCCCTCTGAATTCTTCCCGATGTAATAAGTTTCAATGAATATAACAACTATGTTGCACGGACTCTTCACTTTCGATGCCGCACCCGTGTCGGATTCTCCAAAAATACACTACTTTTGGAGAATCCGACACACACCCATTGACATTTTTGAAGAGTCCAAGCAATATAGTTTAAAAGTATGAAGTATATACTACCATGCTGAGTGATGAATTACCTTCGAACGCCGTTTCCTCTGCGCTTCTATGGTCTTTGAACCCTGGCCAGGACTAATGTAATCCAGTAGGTCTGACACACTACATCAGAAAGTAAAGAGTTTTGGTTCCTTAGACGCAAGCAGAGAGTTCAAGCCCTAGTAACACCAGTTCAAAGGTAAAGTTTCAATACCTGAGGTGACCTTTGCTAGCAATGGATGCATCTAGTCTCGGAGCTCCTGTTCTTGCAGCTTCTTGCTGCTCTAAGGCTTTCGATTCAAAGTATTCAAGCCATGCAGCAGCATCCTATATATATATTGCATGTGTAAGTCTCCAACTTTAAAATACAGCAACAGATTGGTGATTTGTTAAGAAGACCCGAGTCATTTATTATCTTCTACTAAGAAGAACCTCATTATTACTGGGAAATGCCCAATGTAACAAAAATAAAAGGCATATGTTATTTGCTGAACACATGTAAAAAGAAAGTATCACAATGCAGAGAGAGAGAGTTATCTACAGCGTCATCATTTTTTAACTGTTGAAGCATTCCGGAAAAGACTGAGATGTGAAATACACTGTAGAGCCATAATGGTAACTAGTAAAGAGGAAATCAGGCATTAGATTTGTACACACCTGAGTACGGAGATCATCTGCTCCTAGTTTTGCTTGAAGAATCTGCAATGTAGTTTGCTCATGTTGCACACTCAGTGAATATGCTTCCATGAGAGAAAGAGCTATGGCTATGGCATGATAGCTGGCAGCAGTCTGTCCAAGGCAGCAACAAAGTTAACAAAAGATGTCAGAAAGTAAAGAATATTTTTCACAAGCACCTAACTCAAAAACATGGATGATGCTGGAATATGAGAACTGAGAGAGAAAAACCTGTATATGATCTACTCCCAGTAATCTTTGATTGCATTTAAGGGCTTCGTGTAGATATCTAAGAGCAATATGTACATTTCCCATGCCCTCTTCCATCATAGCCACATTTATATATGTGGCAGCGGTGTTTGGGTGAGATAGTCCACATGTAAAGTGAAGAAGATATAAAGCACGGTTGACATACCTGGAAATCAATAATGAACGTGTTTCAGTTATTAATGTAATTAAGAAAAATGAATGAACAGCTTAACATAGTAGGACCAGTCAAGACTTCAACAAGAATGAAAAAGGGACGTGAGAGACTAGACGGAGAAATCTTCTGAATCCTAAAATTACAATGTGCAAAGCTCAACAAATTTGGAATCAAAAGGTTGAGTGAGACATGTAAGTCTTGGTTTAATCATATGACCAACTAGAAAAGAGAATCTTTTCTCACTCACTTTAGAGCCAACTCAATGTGTTGGAGACGATAGTAGAATACAGAAAGATCCCCATAACTTTTCATTGTATCTGGATGGTCAAGTCCTAGCTCCCTCTCATTGATATCCAATGCCTTCTGTTGATAAATTGTTGCCTAAACAAGAAGAATAATCATTCAGAAAGATTATTACTGTATATTCTGCAATTCTGTATATCCAAGGAATCTGCATTTCGTTTCTTTATTGGTGGATGCAAATGCAATGGTGTGTGGTGGAATACACAAGTGAATGGAAGATAAAAAGAAAGTGAAATTTTTTGTGAATTGGACAAATCCAAAAAGCTGACTGCAGGAGCTTACATGATTGGAAAAAGAAAACATGGATGTTTAGGAATACTTTCAATTGTCTGTCATAACATCAATACACAAGCATGCCTAAGATAATTCTTCCTCGACTACTTTTGCTAAACTTGAAAAGTTTTCATTAGCTACTCTGATTAAATTTAAGAACTTAGTTCTTGATAATTAACGAGCAAGATATGAAAAAATCTAGTTTATGTTGCTTGCTACTTAATACATCAAAGCCAAGCGCCGAACTAGATGTTACCTGATTGAAGTCTCCAGTGTGATAAAGGACAACAGCCAGGAGGCTGTATGCACTTGCAGTGGCACGGTGATAGGGGCCACATACAGCTATCATTTTTGCCAGGGCCTTCAAGTAAATACACAAGCAAGTAAAGTAAATCTGTGCGCTTTAAGGAATGGACTTCAGAGACTTGTGAGTGTGTATGTACTTCTATTTTGTAATTTGTACCTTTGTTCCATACATTACAGCATCTTCCAACTTCCCTTTGTCAAGAGCAACCTTAGATGATTCTAGTAAAGTCCGTCCATCAGCAGAAGAGCATCCAACATGCTGAAAAGCAGATAGTAATTAAATGAAGCTGCATTTCCAGTCATTTATCATGACGTTCAAAAGGAAGCAGAAGAGACAGAAAGGCTTACTTTACACAAAGGCACTACGCTGATAACATCACTTTTACTGAAGGGGTATGGGCATTCCATATCATAATCTTTTGGAACCAACTCTAATCCAACCTGAACGAAAAACACATGTTATTAACTTTGAATGTTAAATTTTAATTAATGCAGCCAAGCTTATAAGTACCTTATGGCAAAGCCCGCGGAGGACCGTCAATTTCCTCAACTGCTGGAATTCATCTTTTAAGCTCCAACCAAATCTTTCAACCAGAAATTTCCTTAACCATTGCATCTTGAGAATGTGGTTTTCATCACTGTTTTGTGTGGTAGAGGACCCGAACAAGAAATTTAAGGATGAGGCTATAGCAGCTGACAAGTTGGCCACATTGTCAACGGAGGCAATGACAGCTCTAAGTACATGCTTGAAAGCTCGAGTAACCATCTCATGAATACAAAGCGACTGTATGTGAGGAAGCTTCTCTGCTAGTTCAACCTGGATTACACAATGACATCAGGTTTATCAGACATCAACAAGTCTCAATTCCTGACAAGCAAAGAAAGATTGAGACAGATGAAGTAATGAATCTTACCACATGACCCAGAGAACGCATTTGTAATCCTCTTAGATGCATGAAATCGGTAAGGGTGCGTCCATCAACTGGAGAAAGTTCCAACGATGCAAAGTCTGTAACCTAAATAGATTTAGAGATTAGCTTTTCACTTCATGTATTTCAAAATTTCATTTTATTAATGAAATACATCCGAAACTTTGAATTACCAGCTTCGGGAGAGCAACTTCATCATAATACTTGCGTGCCATTTCGACAAGTTCATCCACCGACTGTAACAAGAAGCATAGTTATCAGTTAATGGTGAGCTATAATACTAAAGACTGACTAATGAAAAAATATATCTATTTCCTCAACAATTTTTCCTACCACTATTTCTCCATTTCACTCAAAAGATGGAAAATGAAACAGCTTAGCTTGAGAATTCAGAAACATCTTGAATTCTCGTCGTCGAGTCAGAATCCCCAAGTAACATTAGGAAGGATTTGAAGAAAGAAGATACAAGATGTGTGGAGGTCATATAACGGATACGATTGTTGAAAGGGGGATGACTAAACACTTCTGTGGCAGATGAAAAGTACGAAAAAAGAAACATAGGTGCATATTTAGCACAATTATGTGCTTAGAAAAAAAAGGCCTTGTTTATTCACTATCTTTCTTTTCTTTCTTCTTTCTCCTCTCCCTTTGGACTTAATTTTTCATCAAAATTATAGCATAAATATGTTCCAAATAAAAACTGTGGTATTATGATTGACCTTCAGATGGAGATCCGTTCCACTTTCTTTCAAACGAAGGTAAGCTCCTCGAGAAATAAATCTTCTCCATTCAGCTTCACACTTTGGGTTGCCATTGCTTAGTTCCGTCGAGTCACATTCTGTGTTCAGAGTGCTGGCTGTCACATCATCTGCTTCATTGTCATCCGTGGAACTAGCATTGCTTGTTCTCTTTTCCCTCTTTTTGAGCATTTTAAACTGCTTTCCAAGTCCCTTAACAATGGGTTCAGCCTTACCACCATTCCCAACTGTGTCTTCCGCTGGTGTTTCCTGCTTTTGTAGATGTTGAACCCAACAAGAACCAATTTCCCATCTGATGGACCCTTTGGATTTATCATCCATCCCCTTTAACTTACTCAAACCATCCTTAATGATTTTATGGACCAAAGACATTGAATTTGCACGGTCGTCCAAATCAGAAGGAGGCAATTGACCACCTCCAGAAAAACCAGCAGTCATTGGCTTGTGGAGCAGAAGGCGTAAGCTGGAAAAGGATAAAACTCAGAATTAGAAGCAAGCATCTTGTGAGACAAAAAGAAAGAAATCCATCAATTTAGTCCTAAAGAAGAGTGCATCCTCAACAAAAAAAAAGACCCTTAGATCTAAAAATTGACATCAATTGACCAATGTGACTTCCCATTCCACAAACTCAATTTTGAATATTGACATTGTTGAGCAATGTGACTTGTCATTCCCAATCAAACTCTTAACATGCTGTTGGTTCCCAACTATATGAAGTGTCATCTTCATGCATGCACCAAAAGTTATTCGAAGAAAGAAAAAGAAAAAGGAAACATGCATAATTGCTTGACTGTGGTAACATGTAACAAAAGATCCTCTACTTAAGTACATTCTTATTGATAAAATTCTTAGTCGTCCAATAACCAGCCATGTAAGAGTTCATCTAGGTTTATTGCATTTTCTCAAACCTGTTGATGTTGAGTGCATTGGCTCCCCCATTTGGTTGGTCATCGATTTTGATATCCTGAGGCAGACTCCTATCCACCTGAATTTCACCAACAACTTTCACAATTGCCGTGTAACCACAATGTTTCACAACCACCACGCCCAATGAGGATGTGTCCTGTCCAATCAAACATATCCTTTCAACTTCCTGAATTGAAATACTTGGTGAAAGAGAGAAGATAATAGTTGTTCTTCTTTTTTTCTTTTTTACAATTATACAAAGCGGGCAGGAGAAGGAGAAATGAGGGGATTATAAGGTGGGCAACCGAACCCCCACCAACAAGGTGGAAGTTCAAGTACCAATTGGGCTACCATGATTCCTCAAGATAGGAGAATTTATAAACAACTTCTACATCAATTCCTATGCATGTTATATGAAACCAAAAAGTAAAATAAGAAGGTGTTTGAAAGAGAAGAGTTGGAAAAGTAACTGTAGAATTGACATCACGGAAGTTAACGATGTTACCCAAGTCATAAATAACGCATGCCACAGAAACAGCAGGGGAGAAGGGGGGAGGGAGGATGTTTCCAGAAGGTGAAAAGAGTATGTTCTCACTGAAACAAATGATGCAATGCCTACTTATACCTCCCACCTTCCCCCTGGGTGGGCATGTGTCTGCTTATAGATAAAGGAGAAAGGAGGAAAGGCAAATCGTACAACAACTATATCAGGGTTTTCCAAGTTCAAATCTTTCTCAAGGAAGCTTGGAACTTACATGTATGACAACACTTTCATCAGCAGTTACTCCTTTAATTAAATTTCTTCGAGCAACATCCTCAGCAGATACATTAGTATCTCTACTGCCGATAACTTTGACTTCTTTCAGGCTAGCATCCCCGAAATCTCTTTTAACTATAATAGACAAGTCACCAATGCGATCCTCAGAGAGTACTGAGCCCAGAGCACAATCTGAGGTACCCCTCGAAGTAGAATCCATGACTTGGTATATCGCTGAGACAGCTTTAAAAATAGATACGTCAAGGAAAAGATTATGAAGCAAAAAAGCCTTTCGGTCTCGAACCACCCTCTCTTCCTCAGTTTTGCAAGGAAATTTTGCCAGTACTGCAAAATCTGTTGCCCATGATCTATGATCATCTTTTCCATTCCTTCCCTGACCTCCGCCATTGCCACCCCAACTCTCATCTTCCACCGGAAGGGGAATGAAGTTTGATGCAGAATCAACAATGGATGGAGGGACAAGCCATGTGTTGGCGCGGAAACCATATGGAAGATTACCAAACTGAAACAACCAACAGAATGGAAAAATATGCACACAGTTAAATACCACTTCATTTTCCCTTGATGCTTATTTCCAATAAACAAGATGTCACCTTGTTATGTTCTGTAAAGGCCTTCATCAAGGATTCATATGCCTGCAAAGTAAAATAAAGTTTTTATTCAACAAAAGATTAATATAAACAAAATAGACATCACAAAATTGAAGCAATTGATATCGATCATCTGAGTTGGTACTGATAAATCAAGCAGATAAAAAAAAATGAGTGTGATTTAAAAAAAATGAGTGTGATTTTTCTTGTCTCCTCCATCTCTTTTAAATATGTCCGTGTATGTTATCACTATCAATCAAATAGGTATCTGACTTAATGGCGCGGTGTCTTGCCATTAGATACCATTGATGAATCAACTTTCCTGTTCATACTTTTAGTCTTTTATAAAGTAACCGCTGTCATAAAGAAAATAATGACACATATATGGCAAATGTGATGATAATTGAGGTGATTAAGTTTCATTAGTGAATAAAGAACTTGATGCACAAAAAATATTTGCAAATTATAGGAATGGTGCTAGCGAGAATGGACTCATATTGAGGCTATGAAGGTACTTACATTAGCAAAAGCTTGGCTGAGCTGTTGCAGAAGATCAACCAAGCAATGGCTTCGCATAAGTGGCTTCCCCAAAGTGTAGAAACCTTTTGCTGCAGCAACCACTTGCAATGTCTTTCCATTGCATATCTTAATCTGCAGAGTTTTTTTTGCATCATCAAAATCCTCAACAATATGGAAGAACAAATGCAAAACCACAAGAAGAAAAGAGAAATAAAAGAAGAGTAAATTTCACAAATGATAACTTAACTATCACTTTTTTTCACAAAAATAATTTAACTATCTTTTCTTATATAATAATAACTAAACTTTGGGTAAACTATCATAAAAATCACATGGCCGGAATACGGTAACTTTTTCAATGAATCCACTCTTTTTATCTCTTTTTTTGACGTAGAAAAACATTTTTTTTCTTTCAAATATTAAGACGTAGGAAAATATGTTCTTTTCTTTTGATACATTAAGATGTAGAAAAATATGTTTTTTTCTTTTAATATATTAAGACGTAGAAAAATATTTTCTTTTCTTTTAATATATTAAGACGTAGAAAAATATTTTCTTTTCTTTTAATATATTTTATAAGATTTAAAATTAAAAAAAGAGATAAAAAACACGCAACCCGACCCGGCCCGACCCAAAACCCATTTGAATAATCTATACTATATTAAAAGTGTGAAGGACCTTATAATGTGATTTGAACTTTTTACCTTTCATTAAAAGTCTCTCCTTTTGACAAAATCATCTTTTTACTATTTTTCTAATATTTAAGACTTTAAAATAAATTTAATTTAATTATTATTTTAAGAATCTCCTTGCGTTGGAATTTAATGAAATAACGGAATTTGCTTGCTTGTTTTTGTTCTCGATATTTTAGTTATGAAACACGCGCAAAGCGCTTTGAATAACATACTAATAAAAAGCACAAGAACCATTATTCCCAAAGAAAATTATTATTTTTCTACGTTTTAATATATTAAAAGAAAAGAAAATATTTTTCTACGTCAAAAAAAGAGATAAAAAGAGTGGGGTTCATCGAAAAAGTTACCGTATTCTGGTGATTTTTATGTTAGTTTACACAAAGTTTCGTTATTTTTGTGTAAGAAAAGATAGTCAAGTTATTTTTGTGATAAAAAAATGATATGTCCCATTTTATGTGGCACAATTTCCTTTTTAGTCCGTCCCAAAAAAAGTCACCTTTTTATAATTAAAAAAAAATTAACTTTGAAATTCCTCTTTTACCTTACAATCATACAAATATTCAAGAATTATTTTGGATCATACGTTTCAAAAGTCTTTTTTTTTTTCTTAAACACCGTGTCAAGTCAAAGGGTGTCAATGAGACGGAGGGAGTAGTTGAGTTACCATTTATGAAATTTATCTAACAAAAGTACCTGTAATTCGAAATAGTCGCCATCTAGCCTTGTTTTAGCATTGTTACAATCCACTCTTTTCAAACCTGAAACAGCTCAGTTAGAAGAAATGCACGATGAATTTTGCAATATTCCAGATTGAAATTGGAAAAAATCGAAAGGGAGAAGAAAACGCACTCAGTATAGGCGGTGAGAGGTGAGAGAAAGAGAAGAACTCGTAGAAATCAGAGAGTTTAGGAATTGGATGAATCGCAACCATTTCATTCTCTTCCTGCGACGCCGGAGCTGACGGCTCCAATGAAGGCGGCGCCACTCCATCTGACGGCGAGGCTGGCCCGCTCGAAGCATTTCTCTGCACCTTGGACTTCTTAACCCGAGATTCCGAACCGGCACCGGCGGCGGCACCGCCGGAAACGGCGGAGGCAGTGGTGAATTTTCCGGCCTTGGGCTTGACGAAGCGGGTAGTGCAGGCGACGATGTCGAGCAACCTCCGGACATGATCCACCACCTGAGACTCCTCCGTGTAGTCCTCTGAGAAGTTAGTGGCATTTTGGTTAATAATGTAGGAATTTCGGGCAATGCGCAAAAGATCAAAACTTTTTTAGAGTATTTGATTTTTGGCTTCATTTGTGATTCAATATTCTATAATTGCAAAGCTATAAGGAAAAAAAAGATTATTTTTAAGTACCCAAAAGCAATTCACACTCAGTAAAACATTCCACTGATATAAACATATGCATACTCGTTAGTATAACAACAATATATTCAGTATAGTTTCATAAGTGAAATATGATATACTCAAAATCTCGAACCTTATTCCTAACTTTATGGGATAGAAAATCGTGATTGTGCATCGGGACTATGAGGGCCTCATAATGAGGCATGTACATATACTGGTCGTCAGGAAAAAGAATCACAAGTAGTACAACAAAAATTAAACAAGGAAGATTATGATTTATGAATGCATGTGCTCTGTGCTGGCTCTTTTGTTATTAATGGAGGGTAGTAGGTGAAGTTTTTAATTTGACGGTAAATGTGATTTGTGAGGTTTAATTAATTATTCTAATTAGTTGAACTGTTAACACCGATGTACTTCTATGCAAATTCATGACATTGGTTTAACCAAAACCTATTACGTACTATATAACCTACTCCCTCTGTCCCATATTAGTTGCTCAGTATACTAAAAATAGTTGTCCCATATTAATTGACCACCTTACTAAATAAAGAAAATATTAATTAAATTTTTCTCATATTACCCTTGCAATTAATTCTTTTTGAAAGTGTTCACATTTGTTTGTAAAATTCCAAAGAAGTTTTTTAAAGGGTAAATTAGTAAAACAAACTTTTTATTTATGATTTCTTAATATGCGTGTAAAAGGAAAGTGTGCAAATAATATGAAACGGAGAGGGTATATACATTTCTTGCCTTTGGCAAATTGGGTTGGTGGGCTCTTATTTCATTATTTTGTATGCAGTACTCCCTCACAGATTTTATCTATCGTGTTTCTCTTTACATGTTTCTTAAGAAAATATTAATTATAATCGTTTTAAATTATTTTATTCTCATTTATGTGCCAAGATATAAATGAGGAAAAAGTAATTATTTTATCTTGACCTTCTAAAAAAATAAATAATTTGAGATAATTATTTTTTAAAATTACGATAGATAATTTGAATTAGGCAAAATGATAGTTACAGCAAATCATTCATTTCAAGTTTTTCACGTGTGAACGAAAATAATTTATTAATTTAATTCCGTCTTACATACACAAAAGCAGAAGACAAGCAACATTGGAAGTAACTAAACACGCCTGGAGGCCGGAAATATGGCGTTAATTTTGAGTTTTTTCCAATCTGAGGATACAAAGTTAAACCACTTTTAATACTTTTTCACTAAAATAATAAAACTAATACTTTCGTCTAAAATTTAAAATTTATGAATTCTGAATTTACGATACAACTTGTTTAAATTATTGAATTCACAATTAAATATTTATACATATTTAATAAATTTTCTTTATAGTTCCGCCACTAAAAACACGTGAACCCATAGTACAGAGATGAGATTTTAATGAAAACCAACCTTCAACCATTCTGAGCAAACATGGCTTCAGAGTGGCAATATCTAACTTGTCATTTAGTTTTGGTCCCTTCACCTGTTCACACCACCATCACTAACCCATATTAACACACTTCTTATTTTGAATAATAAAAAAAAGATAAATTAATATTTAAACATAACAAGTAACAATAAAACCAAAGATTAACCAACTATGCTAACTTCCAAAATAAACAAAGAGACAGAGGAAAAATCATCAATTTTGAACTAACCTCGTGAGACAAAGAATAGTTGGTGAAATGACATGTTTCAACATTGGCAGATAGTAGCTTCCTCACGTCCAGTATCTTGTCCGTCGATATGCCCTTCAACAAATAAAATTTAATTCAAATTTAGTGGGCGTTTAGACATAAAAATTGTAAAATATATTCACGGTCAATCAGGCACTTAGCAAACAAAAGTAGTTATATCTGCCTCCATACAAGTGACAAATGCCAATGTTTCCTTGTAATTATCATTTTCAATTGAATTGAATTCATCAATACCTTGAGAACAACTTGGGATTCATAGGGAGTGATGACATTTATGTCAAGAACACTTGGAATAACTGCAAAGAACCAAACCAAAAAAAAAATGTAAAGAGCAAAGACAAATGAATTTTCAACTTTTAAAAAAATTGAAACATGAATTGTACCTTTCTCTTCTTTCTTCTTTTTGTCAGTTTTAGCTCTGTTTCCCTTTCCCCTGCCTGATCTTGGTGCCATGAATCTTCAAGGAAAGAGCTGGCCAATTGCCCAAAAGTACTGAAATTGAATGAACAAAAAAGTCTAAAACTTCAATTTATTTGATGCATATCAAGAAATGGTGATAGAGAGACCAATGAGCATACAGGGGATAGAGAGAAAGAGAGGAGTTGAAAAGTGGAGGAGTGAATGAAAGAGGAAGAGGGAGACTAAATAGTAGTGAGAAAGTTGGAGATAGCTTTAGAAGATAGATAAAGTAGTGAAAGGAAATCTAGTGAAGGGTTTTGAAACAAGATGATAGGATAAGGTGTGGAGGGGTTTTTTTGGGTTTACACAAATTACACTATACTAGTACCCTTTTTTTTTCTTGGTTTTTTCACCTGATATTCATATTGAATTCGGATTAAATTTGGGTGTCAGAAAGTTTCAGGTAAAGCACTTTCTATCAAAGACGATTTCATACTTAGAACTCGAACTTAAAATCTCCAATTTAAAGAAAAAGGAATGTTTACCACTCCACCACAATTTCTAAATGATTTTTTGCCTTCGTGACCTCGACTTCATAGCTAGAATTCTAACTTAAAATCTCTAGTTAAGAATAAATGAGTGTTATCACTCCACCACAACTTCTGATTAATTTTTTGAGTTCTTTCTATTTCACTAGTGACCTCGACTTCATACCAAGAATTGGAACTTAAAATCTCTAATTAAGAATAAAGAAGTACTTACCGCTCCACCACAACTTCTGATTGATTTCTTTTTGCCTTCTTTCTATTTCAATAGCTTAGATGGACATGAATTATTGTGAGAGTATTAGAGGGAGTTTTTGCTAGGGGGAGAGGATCTTTTTTTAGCTTTTACACAAGGAGGCAATGAGTGGGGGAATGATGTCATTTTCTAGTGTAACAGGAAGAGAGGGGACAGTCCAAATTAACCATGAATTTAAGACGCATACAAAATTGGTGGACCAACTCACCGTTGGTTTCACGACACGTGGCACTCTCTTGATGGGGTTTTCAACATTTTTTGCCCTTTTTTTCTTGTTTTTTCATGTGTTGGCACCTTTTAATTAGGAGCAATTTCTGAGACCACAATTTTGTCATTATATTTCACTAATTCTTTTTTTTCTTAATCAATTTAAGTTTTAAATACTCGTATGTGAAAAAAAAAATCTTGCAATCAATATAAAAGAAATTTCTTGCAATCGTTATAAATAATTATATATATTATTGGGCTGATATAAATATGAGAAAATGATCATATATTTTTGTTAGGCGCCTTGAAACACAAAAGCAATCGAGGACATTGGACGAATTCGTAGTTAGTTTAAAACTGGCGACCTCAATATATGTACAATGGAATTCACGACCATCAAATAAATTCATATTTATCAGTTAGTACATTAAATCAATGTGTGTTTAGTTAATAACTTTCTTTTGAGAAAGTGATGTCGTGTGACACCGCTTCAACTAACATACATTTGCCTCTGTTGGTTCCCCATCGTCTTTAAATTCTTGCGCCGCCTTTATTCCTTACTCATATATGGATAGAGCTATGCGCACAACTGAAGGGGCGGCGGAGCCAATGATAGATTACGGGTTTGGCCAAACTCAGTAGCTTTGGTCTAAATCCTATATTTGTCTTAAGAAATTTATTGAATATGTTCAAACTATTAATTTATAACCCATTAACTTTAAAGAACTAGAATTACAAACCCATAAGTTTCAAATTCTAACTCCACCTCTGCGCGCAAAGGGGATTTATTCACAGCCCTTCATATTGTATATACAAATTTAAAATTATTTCATATATATATGATATATATTAAATTTCCTTGACTTTTTTCGTATGTCTTTGTATATTTTAAATTTTTTAAATAAAAATTCTAACTCTGGCCGTTAATTTCGAGGGCGTAATAGTTGTGGGAATAATGTGCTGGATGTGATTAAGAGAGGCACGAAAAAACACACTAACCAGAGTAATCATTTTGAATATAGAAACAAAAGACTGTGTCTCCACAATTTTCACGTTTCATGCTAATTATTTGTCCTTGTTTTGTAGTAGTAGATCAACACTGTAATTAGCAAAGGGACTCACGAAACACATGTGAACACCCGGGTCGTTTGGTGCGAGGGATAAGAACAAATAGTCCTGGGATAAAATAAATAGTTCAGGGATAAATTTTGGTTTCTTGTTTGGTTGTCAAGTTTGGGATAACTTATCCCACCATTTATACCATAGTGAAGGGATAAGTTATCCCGTATACATGGTGGGATAAGTTATCCCGTATACATGGTGGGATAAGTTATCCCGGGATAATTAATTCTGGGATAATTAATCCCGGGATAACTTGTTTCCAACCAAACGACCCCCTAAAGTTTAGGCAACATTCAACTTTCAAGTGATCAACCCTAGGAAAAGGGTGTGAAATCAAGGAGTGCTAAGTAACTACTACTCTCTCCGTCTAATTTTATGTGGCACCCTTTCATTTTTAGTTTGTCCCAAAAAGAATGTTACCTTACTATAATTAGAAATAATTTAACTTTAAAATTACTCTTTTTTCCTTAATGAAATAATTTACAACTACACAAATATCTAAAGATTAATTTAGACCACAAATTTCAAAAATCTTTCTTTTTTTCTTAAATATCGTGTCAAGTTAAATGGTGTCACCTAAAATGAGACGAAGGGAATACTAGTTTTCAGTTATCGAAATTTTCTCCAATGTTTCTAAGAAGTTTTTTGCACATATATTTGCGTCTAATGTTAAAAGGGCATATAGAATATAGAAATAAGAATAAATTATGCGTAATAGCAATTGAGATGTTTACATTTAAATTGGTGAGTAAGAGTAATATATAATTGAATTTGTTAATATAGTTTAACGCAGATTGAGATGATCAAATAATGAAATTGTTAATGTCAAATTATTTGTTAAACGTGATATATTTAAAGCAAAATCCTAGCTAACGTTCTCTTTGATCTGCACTTAATTTAATGCCCTATATCTGCACGTTATAGCAATTACATTATTGAATAAGAAACTGTCAAGTGGGATTCTGAATTTTTCGGGATCGATTTTAGCCTGGTCTTAACATGACCAATCACTGTCATATTTTCGATTTCGCAACTTCGGAGCTAGATGGGTTCCGACATAATCTCGAATCTTCAAGGAACAAGATTAACCTTGTAGGTCACGTCTAGACATTAGTCACGTGTTTCCTTTGCTGAGTCATGCTTGATTTGTCTCTTCTTATCATGTGTCGTCTTCTAACTTGCGCAATTGATAGATTTGTATTTGTACATAACTACATATACAGTCGTGATAGATACAATATTCGTTAGTTAAATGAAAAAATAAATATTATTTCATTGGTATAATAGTTTAATTCAAAATAATTAGGTATCTCGGACCTGTAAAGACGAAAGACTTAAGGTGAGTTACTTATATAGTATTTGTAAATATAGATATATTATTATAAAAAATAATATAGGATACTATATTGTATATGACCTAATATCTCTTTGTAGATGATATTTTTGATGTATGCTCTCTTTGTAAATAAAGTACAATAGCGTCACCAAAAAAATAAATATCGAGTGAATTTGAGAGCTTTGAGTTACATAACTTCTAAGTAATAGAAAGTGAGTAATGAAAACTACGATGGGCTACAAATAAGGGAATTAAAGGGATATATTTAAAGCAAAATCCTTGCTAATGTTCTCCTTGATATGCACTTTATTTAATGCCCTATATTTGCACGTTATAGCAGTTACATTGTTGATTATAAAATTATCAAGCGGGATCCTGAATTCTTCGGGGACGATTTTAGCCCGGTCTTAACATGATCGGTCAATGTCATATTTTTTATCTCACAACTTTGGAGCTAGATGGGTACGTGACATAATCTCGAATCTTCAAGGAATAAGATCAATTTTGTTGGTCACGTCTAGACATTAAGTCAGGTGTTTTCTTTGCTGAATTATCTCTGATTTGTCTCTTCTTATCATGTGTCATCTTTTGACACGCGCAATTAATAGATTCCTATTTATACTTATATAGTCGAGATAGATGTAATATTCATTAATTAAATAAAAAAATATTATTACATTGGTGTAATAGTTTAATTCAAAGTAATTAAGTATCTCTAACCTGTAAACAAGAAAGACATAAGATGAGTTACTTATATAGTGTTTGTAAGTATAGATATATTATTACAAAAAATAATGTATAATACTATATTGTATCTGACTTAATATCTCTTTGCAGATGATATTCTTGATGTATATTCTCTTTGTAAATAAAGTACAACAACGTCATCGAAAAAGCAAGTATCGAGTGAATTTGAGAGATTTAGATTACATAACTTCTAAGTAATACAAAGTGAGTAATTAAAATTGCGATGGGCTACAAGTGAGGGAAAGGGATATACTTAAAGCAAAATCCTAGCTAACATTCTCTTTAATCCGCACCTTATTAATGCCCTATATCCGCACGTTATAGCATCAGGGATCCTAGATTCTTTGTGATCGGTTGTAACCTGGTCTTAACCTAACCACATTGTCATATTCTCGATCTCACAACTCTGAAGCTAGATGGATTCATAACATGATCTCCGATTTTCAACGAATAAAATTAACATTGTCAGTCACGTCACATCTAGACATTGTGCTCGATGTTGCCTTTATTGAGTCGTGTCTGATCTATCTCTTTTTATCATGTGTCGCCTTCTAATATGCTCAATTGATAAATTCAAATTTAATTATACCCATATAATCGAGATAGATGCAACATTCATTAATTAAATGAACAAATAAATATTATTACATTGGTGTAATAGTTTAATTCAAAATAATTAGGTATTTCTAACCTGTAAAGATGAAAGACATTAATATTTCCCTTGAAAGTGCACCATATAATTGTGGGAGAAAATAGCTAAGAATATTTGAGAATATGTTGTTAGAATGTATCTCTAATTAGTTGAAATTAAACAATATATTTGTTATCTCCTTATATGATAAGTTTTATGATTCTCATCTTATGAAGTAATTTTTTAGATCGGTTGATCTTAGACTGTTCATTTTCTTGCTAAGTCATGATCTATAAAATTTGTCCACGCTTCAAACATCTGCGAAGAACAAAAAAAATTCTAGTGTGTCCACATATGTCAGTCAAAAAGAACTTAAATCAATAAATTAAACTAAATATAATTAATCACTCATTAACTGGTAGTTGTCTCAAGTATCCACTGCTGAGAAATGGCAAAGAATGAGGT
This sequence comes from Jaltomata sinuosa, assembly GCA_003996215.1. Lineage (NCBI taxonomy): Eukaryota > Viridiplantae > Streptophyta > Magnoliopsida > Solanales > Solanaceae > Jaltomata > Jaltomata sinuosa. The sequence goes on from QJPP01000016.1 coordinate 893,534, forward strand.
TAATGTAACCAAATTAAAGGCTGGAAGGATTATTCGAACAACTACTATATAGACAACAACGCCATTGTAATCGAAGCACAACAGAACAGACCCTGTTTGTATTTATAATTTTCATAGTACTTGTTTTCATTGTTTTTTCCAAAACTCACAAATTCGTGTTAAAAAGTCTGACTTGTTTGTAATTATTGCTAAATACAACTCCCAACAACATTTCAGTTTTCCTTCACCCTATATTAATTTTCATGTTTAAAATTTGAAAAACTAGCGCTACTATTTGCGATATGTTGTGAAATAATTGAGGTGCGAAAATTAATACTGACACCATCATTATTAAAAAAAAGGGAAAAGGGTCAAAAGTACCCCTTAACTGCGTTTGGATTATTTAGTTATATGGGTTGGGGCGAGTTACATTAGGCGTGATGAGTTTTTAAATTCAAAATTAGGTATTTAAGCTAACTTGAGCTTTTTTATCCATTATAGGGATATAGATGATAACTTTGATAACGACGAGGTTAAATATGGCCAGATAGTATGACGAAAGGTAAGATTAACCAATTTTTGAAAGTTGAGGAGTGTGTTTGACCATTTTTACTAAAAAAGAAATGCACTACTACAGTACTACTCCTATTTATGTAGAATGTATGAAATTCTATTACTCCCTTCGTTCTTTTTTAATTGTCATGGTTTCTTTTTTGAGAGAAGCAATATGAAGTTTGACCAACATTTTAACAAGTAATTTTTTCATCATATTGATATGAGAAAAATTACAACTTATAGTATTTTTTGTATAATTTTTGAATATCTAAATTTTAATTTGTAAATATTTAGATCACCTTGAGTTGAGAAGGAAAATAAGCTATTCAAGTTGGTGAGAGAACGGGATGGAATTGGGAATGAATCGATGGACTCCGGGAAGCTTCGTTTTAAATTAATCTAACCTAATTAAGCTTTGAAAATTAGTCAAATTGACTCTCGAAAAGCCCAACATGACAACTAAAAAGGAACGCAAAGAGCAGTATCTACAGTTGTTCGTCCTGTTTTTGCGTTTTCCCACCAAGTGTTATATAACTCGAGGAGTATAGTCACATCAAGAATTAATAAACGCTAGATCTTTTTCCTACTATCTATATCTAGTTCTAAGGCTTCAAATTTGTCGATAATTAGAGACGAAGTCAAAATTTTAATTTTATGAGTTCTGGATTTTAGAATGAGAATTTCAAGTACTAGCTAGTAACTGTATATTACGAACAAAAGTTATTAGATTCGCACAAACTACCACCACATCTGAGCAACTTATGGTGTGGCTGGAAAAGTATGAGATGGAACCCATTATTAAAACCATTGCACTTGTAACTAATAAATTATTGATTTAACTTACCAAAAAAAATTGATTTTCATCTCTTTTAATTTTTGTTCGTTTTGGCCCAATTATAATAAATGAAACTGAATTCAAATTTAATTCTGTACTGGGAATTTAAGACGTTAAAGCAAAGTTGACTTATCAGAAAAAGAACTCATTAAATAAATTACCTAACGTACTCCATTTAGTAACAAAACTACCATATTTGGGCAAGGGGTCAGAATCTAGTTTGGTTCGATTTGATAATGAAAGCAAACCAAAGCATACTACAATCTCTATGAATTAAAAATTGATAGGAGTTATATTGAGAAAATAAATAAATTGTTCCATCCCATTTTCATAAGAAAACAACTTTTAACATTTAACAGTTACTTAAATAATAAAAAGAAAACGGGGAAAAAAAGTGAGCTCTGTACAATGGGATTTTTTTTGCAACATATGACATGTTGAAATTTTTCCTTGATTATGTATAAAAGTTCAAAAATTGCATTAGATCATATGTTATAATCTGATACATTACATTCTATTATTCTTTTCAATCAGCTTATAATATAAATTCCTGGCCTTGACACCAGCTCTATATAAATGCTTGAAGGGTTAAAATTGGTAAATTGCAGCTATTAAGAATTCAATGCTAGGAAATTTTCGTCATGGTTAAATGTGAAACTTCATGCTTTTAACATCTATTTAGAAAACAAACCATACGTAAGCTTAAAATTAAAGACTTGCAAAGATCAAACACAACTTAAATTTATTTTTTTTCAATTCGTAAACCAAATTACAATTGATTTTATTTTATTTAATTTTTGAATTGTACAATTTTCTCTTATATATAAGATGGGAGTTGATGTCTCTAGCTATCACAAGACCACACATTTTCAGCACTGAGGTAAGGAGGTTGTTATTGTAATGTGTCAAATACTCCCTCCCTTCATTTTTACTTGTTACTTCTCGTTTTTCGAAAGTCAAACCACTAAAAAATCCTTAAAACTTTCGCACGTGAATTGTGTCTCTCTTTGGAAAGCTGAATCAGAGGAGATGAAAACAAAAAGATAGTACTGTACATTACTGCATTTGTCTGAAATCTGAATGAACATGTTCTTATAATTAGATAGTTTATGGATGACCAACCAAAAACAGTACAGGCTATTCAATGTTTGTTGCCAACTTTGAAGAAAAAAAAAATGCTTGGAGATTGGAGTTGTATTTGAATATAAATACACATTGAAGTTGTTTTAAAAAATTTGTAAGTGATTTGGAGTGAAAATTGTAAAGACGGTCTTTTGAAGTTTTTTTAATTCTATGTCCAAGAAGTGTTCGAGAATAATATTTCGAAAAAATATTCGTGGTCAAACGGGGACTTAAACTAAAGATTCTTTGGTTAGTAAATTGTAATTTTCTTGATATGAAAGATAAATATTTATTAGCAATCGATATTTATACTAAATCATGTAAATTTATTATAGTTGATTAATTTGATGAAGTGACAATATGTGTTAATTAATTATCATTAAGTGTTAAAAATCTATGTGCAAACACGTATCAGACATAGGTAAAAACTTACCCATACGGGTGTTTACGCCAAATTAATGCAACTTATCATGATTAAGTAATTTAATGAAGTAATTATATACATTAATTAACCATGATTAAGTGATAGTTATAGAGTAAAAATCGTTTACACCCCCTAACTTTGCTTTAAAAATCAAACTCCCCCCTCAACTTTGAAAAATAATTATTCTCCCCCCCTTATCATATGCAATGTCTATTTTATCCCTGACATTAATTCCTCCATTTATGTAAAGAAAATATATTATATATAAAAAAAAAATTAATTTAAGTATTTATAAAAAAAAAAAATTAGTTTATTAATATTATAAGTAGAATAATTCTTTTATAAATTTATTGTAAAATCAAATATTATTTTTTATAATTATTATTCTAATATCACATGCATTAAATATATAGGTATATATGTATATATATGAATTTGAACTTGAAACATCAAGATGAATTTTGAACCTTCTAAATCACTGAGCCAACATCTAGTCATGTATTAAATGGATTCAAAATCTATATACACACACTAAAATTTAAAAAAATACCTTTTATATACAATATAATTTTTTATCGAGGGGATTCGGGTGAACACCCTCGCTCCCTCTTAGATTACGCCTCTGCATATTTTCTTTAACTTTCACTTATCTCTTATTATCTACTGTCTATATAGATAAACGAATTTTGATTGTCATTAATGAAATATTTTCTAATATAATTTAAAATTTATTTATAATATAAATAAATATTTTAAAGATTTTTTAAAATAAAATATACTTTTATTTTTATTAATTGCTTTTAATTACATGCATCAAAATATATTTATAAAGTTATTACATTATAGTTTTCACTATTATTAATAAAATTATTTTTTATTTTTTTCCTTTATTTTATTATAGAACGACATTAGCTTTTATACTCAATCAAAAGAATTCCTTTCTCTTTTTTCAGCAAAAATAATTTTTTTATAGATAATTAGTTAAATAGATTAAAAAATAAAAATATCATAATTTTAAAGAAGTAAAAAAGAAAAAAAAAAGATAATGATTGATAATGTAAGAGTAGAATAGACATTTAGAAAAATAAATTAGGAAAAAGGGGAGAGAATGATTATTTTTCAAAGTTGAGGGAGAGTTTGATTTTTAAAGCAAAATTAAGGGGTGTAAATAATTTTCACCTGATAGTTATATGTTTTTACCAACATCTATTAATTTAGTATAAATACTAGATACATGTTAGTAATTTTTTCCTTGGGTTCTTTTACTATATACTCATAGTTCCCCTTTCTAAAAAGTTCAAATTGGGAAATTTGACTAACCTTACTCTAATTAGTCTTTAAGGTGTGTTGATATGCTTTTCAATTCTCCATCTTTGATTTGTTTAAACGTTTTGAAAAATAAAAAATCCTAAAAAATACATTTTCTTTAATTTCTGGTAAATAAGTCCCATGCGAGGAGGAAAGTCATTTTCCGAAATATTTCCATGCCATTTCCAACTGATGATTTCCACCCTTAGACCCCGCGGCCCCATCCATTCCACCTCCACCCCCTACCTATGACCCCCCAACCTATACACCCCCCTCCACCTCGAGCCTCTCTCACCCACGCCATCCTCCACCTGAACCATCCCGGCCACCCCACCCCCTATTTCCATCCTCACCTGCAAAAACTAGTTTATTTATGACGTTATATTTTTTGAAAAATATTTTTTATTTACTTACCAAGTTAAACACTAGAATATTCGTGGAAAAATAACTTATTTTCTAACGGAAATATACACACTTAGAAATTGACTTTTATAATTACACTCGCCACTCGATAGCATGTTTGAATCTCGTTTTACTTAAATTTTCTTGTATTTATGAAGTTGAAACCTATATTATATGTCCCTTAAAAAATACAGTAGTAGTAAGAAATATATAACAAATATAATATCGATGCAATTAAGCGCCATCAATATTCATTAACAAACATGTAACACATCAAATTATTAGTATAGAATTTCCAAGACATGTTTTATCTTTCATTATTACACCAACCAATCCAATAATGACAAGTTTTAAATGAACCCCACTTTTCTTTTCTTTTTTGCAATTGTTAAAAGTGTGTTAATTAATGTATGAATTCCAACTTGCTGATTACTCCCCCCGTCCATCTTTACTTGTTCACTTTTTTATTGGCACAAGAATTAAGAAGTAGTAAATGATAGAGGTAGTTTTACCATATTACCCTTTGAATATAATAAATTTAATGCTTTGGAAAATGCATTAGATAATGAATTGTAATGCTAAGGGTAAAATGGATAGAAACAAGTAAATTATCCATTGATTTTATAAACTGGACAACTATTGTTGGATATCCCAAAATAGAAAAATGAACAAGTAAAGATGGACGGAGGCAGAGACGAAGCCAGAATTTGAAGTCTGTGGGTTCCGAATTTCAAGACAACACAAGTAAATAACGGGCTGAAAACTAACAATTAAAAGCTAAAAGGACAAAAAAATAATAAAACTGCAGTCTGCAGCGCCTGGGATTCGAACCCACAACCTCACGGAGGTAAGCTTTTCGTACTCGCGCGCAGACCACTGGGCCTTCTGCGTGTGTTTGTACATGGATTCAGCACGTTATATGTATATATGTTTTCATGATTTTATAGTACTAATATAGGATCTACGCAAAAGCTACTGGGTTCGGCCGAACCCTCGTAATGCACTGTAGCTCCTCCCCTGGACGGAGGGAGTACTACTTATCTACCAATGTTGATTGTCTTTGGTATTAGTGTAAGAGACATATAGTTTCTCCTCTTTGGCTCCACAAGGTATATGGTTGATGCCCTACCTAGCTAATTTTTCTTTAGTATAAAATAAAATGTCTCACCTAGATATGTCCAATGTTGGGAACTAGGTGAAATTTAATAAGGAAAATAATTTCAAAATAAAATGTTAGATTAATTTAATAATTATAGTATAATTCTTATATTTTATTTAACGTGAAATAACATTGTCGGAATAAAACAATCGAATGACAAAATACACTTTCTAAAGCTCTTTGCCCAAAGTCCTTTAACAAGCTCAAAATTAAAATTGTAAATAAAAGTTTATCCAAATTTATATAATATAATAAGATCAAACACGTGTTTTATATTATGTCCCTTATATTTATTTATAATCCAGTGAAATAAGAATCTAAATATAAGTTTAATTATTAATTAATAATATCATTATTATTTAATTCCAGTAATATAATTCTCGCATAATAATCTTAGTACAATTTGTTACTAAAGTCAAATGTCCCCTAAAGGTTAAAAATGTATAACTGAAAGTCTTAAAATCAACCCCACAGCATAAGAAATTAAATTTTCTTCTGTCACTGGGTTGGAGATCTTTCTTTTTCTTGAAAAATAGCCATTTTTATGAAAAGAAAGATGAAATATTTTTTTGTCAAAGAGAGAGATTCTTCGTTAAGGTGATGGAATGGTACATATATAGCTTTGACTGCTCGTGAAAAACATTTTGGGGATTGAAAGCAAATTCAATTATTAATTAAAGAAATAAACAAGAAAAATGATAGCTCGATGCACATTAAGCTCTTGTTATACGTGGACTCGAAAAAGAATCGGATCATAAGAAATATATTATATACAGTATTACACTACATTTTTGTAAGAGGCTCATGTTCACACGGCTTGAAAGGAGGGAAAAATATTTCTACCAAATATTTCAAGATTTAATTATATATATTGAGCGTGTAAAGCAAATAATTGTTACACTGTCAATTGTTTACATTGTTATTTACTTCTTCCGTCTCAATTTATGATAAAGTATTCGGAGTATAAAATTCAACACACTTAATTGTAATTATGAACTTGAGTATAAATTCTTTAAAATTTTAAAATAATAAACTTTACATATTTGAAAGCTACCCGAAGAATACTACAAGTCAATATAGTTAATAATATTTAATAATTCAAAAAAAAAGGTTAAAAAATTATAGTCAGACACAAAACTATTTGACTAATAATAACATTTTCACGTAAAATAAGACAGAGAAAGTATTATGCTTCTTATTGGTCCCTAATCTATGTTTTCTGTAGAACATTTATGTGTAATTGATTTTTATATTATGATCTGATAACATATATTCCTTTTGAATTACTTTATTGGTCATCCTTATTAAAAATAGATGATTCAAAATAATTGTCATTTTTAAAAATCAATGTATAATTTGTTTTTTATTTTCACGTTTATTCTTAGTCATAAATATGAAGAGATATTAATCTAGTGTAAAAAATAAAAATATTAAATATTGAGAAAAAATAATTAAGGAAAGTTTAATAAAATTATATCTTAATTAATATTTTTTTATAAATAAAAAATGTGATAAATAAAGCGATCCGGGAGTATAAAAATAGCACAACATGACTGCCGATTGAATGTTTCACTTAATTAGATGTAGGTGTATACTTGATTACTGTATTTAATTAGCAAATAGACCATGTGATAGGCGACAACCACTATATATAGACTACGTAATTATTAATTAGAGTTGCATAAATAATTATTCTTTTATTTATTTTTATTTGTCACTTTAAATTTTGTACCCCCCCTAAATAAAATATTTGACATAAATATTTTATCATAATACCTATATGAATTATATGAATTGATGTTTAATCTATATTTTGAAAATATTTTTTTTAAAAAAAGTAATTTATGTTAAAGATAAAACATAAAATAAAATATTTTTCTTTTGATATGCTAAAAATAACAAGTAAAAGTAAATATAGGGAGTATAAACTTTTTAAAGAAAAATCTCTCCTATTTTAAATAAACATATACTCCTTTCGTTCAATTTTGGTTGGTCATTTTTCATTTTATATCGTATTTAAGAAATCATAAATAAAATGGTTAATTTTACTAATTTACCCTTTATATATATTGATGAATATCAAGATCATTTATAAAAAAATATGTTCACATTAATGGAATGAAAAGATTTAAAACTTATAAATATGCTTAGACTTTCAAAGAATATAAATTATAAAGGTAAAATGAGAAAGTTTTAATTAATTTTATTTTAAATTAATAAATAAATAATTTAAAATATATCTTTATAGTAAGACGATCAACTGAAATGGGACTGGGAGTAGTAGGAACGGTGTTGGGCGGATAAATTGATTGTGTAGCTGTGAATTATTTCCTTTTTTTAGGAAGACAATAAATAGCCCCATGAAACTTCCATATATGGAAGTGGGAAGATATGATTTGCCATTAATTGGTGGTGCCTTAATTACCAGCTACTATTAGTTAGGGACAGCGCCCCTCTGCCCTCTAAACTTTTTTAGGATAAAGTTGACGATGCACTTTTTAAAAATAAATAAATAAATGAAGTTCATATTTTATTATAATATTTAGAATTATTATTCTTGTCGTCCTAAAATACAGAAGTGTCACTTTAGAAAAAAAAAACATTTCAAAATAAATGATATTTTAAATATTCAAGATAAAAATAGTATTGCTTTCAATTATACCCTCATTTTAAAGAACTTTTTAATAGTATTCAATTCTCAAAAATATCTAAATAAAAAGTATTGATTTGGACATACAATTTCAAATTATTCCATTGGTAAAAAAAAAGTAGTAAGATAAAATAAAATTGTTGGATATCTTTTATGTGCTAATACTACTAAAAGATTGTTGTAAAACTAAACTAAAAGAGTAACAAATGAAGTAAGAAAATAAACAAGAAAAGAGAGTATTTCAACAATATGGCAATGAAGTTCTCTATTTGCATGTGAGGTCATTGTCATATTATTATATTCAACAAGACAGTCAATGATTGACATTTTTTCAAGTCAAGTAAAGCTACTAGTAACTTATAAAGCAAGTGACTCTACACATGAGAAGATGTGTGATTTTCTTTGAGATTGAGGTTGCAATACTATATGAAATGATACTTCTTGCATAGCTTAATTGAAAGAAGAATATAGAGAAGAGGACAAAACAAAGTATATTTCAGCAAAGGACTATTTTGTTCAATTTTGGTGGAATATTTGATGGAGGCATTGTCGATCCCAACACTTTGAGAAGCTGGATTGGAATGTATCATCTATAAGATTAAGTGATGTCTTTGTCGGGGGGGGGGGGGGGTAAATATGTGCTGCACTCTTTTTTCCTTGGCCTAGGTTTTGTCCCAATGGGTTTTCCTGGCAAGGTTTTTAACGAGGTAGCAAATAACGCGTATTACAAGATATGTGTACTCTTTTTCCTTCACTAGGATTTTTTTTCACAGGGTTTTTCCTAGTAAGATTTTAACGAGGCACATTATCTATCAATGGACATCCAAGGGGGAGTGTTGTAAACAATTGTGTTACCATACAATGTTGTCATCTTGTATTGTGGATGTGCACACTATAATTTCATTGATGAATAGTAACCTCCATACCACCAAACTTCTCCATGATGTGTAGTTAATCCTTCACTACTTCACACTGTTGCGGAAGCCGAATATATAAAGAGTGATTGAATCACAGCTGCTATAACTAAAGGAAGCTAATAAATAGTAAATGAGACAACAATAAAAAGAACACCAGTAATTTACGAGGTTCGGTAAAACTTTTATTTTCTGCCTACTCCTCGGACACAACCAACCTCAATTTTATTCACTCCAAAAGAATACAAGTGAAATACTACAAGAGAGAAAGAAGAAACAAATGCCTTAGAAGATGAGAAGGCAAGTGAGAGGTGTGTTACAAATGAACCAAGAGACACCTATTTATAGGAATGAATTCTTCCTCTTTATGTCATCCATGACATCACAATGTAGGAAATGTCAAGCTTTAACTTGTGAAATCATTTAATGCTTGCCAAAAATTTCTATCACAAATTTATTACCTTGACATTTCATACCAAAGAAGAATTACCTTTCTTCCAAATGTTCACATCTTCAAGAATCTTGTCAATTTTAACAAATCTTACCTTGGAAAGATTCTCCATTTTCAATTTCTCTCAACGATAAATTTTGATTGTGTCTCAACCTTGATCTTCAATTTTCAACAATGTTGATCAAGTTCAAACAATGTTGAAACTTGACCGCAGTCACCACTTTCGTTAGCATATCAGCAGGGTTATCTGTAATCCGAATTTTCTGCACTATGACTCCACCTTCTTCTATAATGTCTCGTACAAAATGATATCGGACGTCAATGTGCTTAGTCCTTGCATGATGAACTTGGTTCTTTGCTAATTGAATAGCACTTTGACTATTACAAAATATTGTGATGTCTTCTTATCCAATATCAAGCTCTTCAAGTAACCCTTGAAGCCAAATTGCCTCCTTCAGAGCCTCCGTAATTGCCATGTACTCTGCCTCAGTGGTAGACAAAGCAACTGTTGACTGCAAAGTAGATTTCCAACTAACTGGTGCGTTTGCAAAAGTGAAAACATAACCAGTAGTTGATCTCCGTTTGTCCAAATCACCTGCATAATCTGAGTCACAATATCCAACCAGATAATGACCATTTTCCTGCTCGAAAACCAAGCCAATATCTACCGTACTATGAATATACCGTAGAATCCATCTCACAGCTTGCCAATGTTCCTTTCCAGGATTATGCATATACCTGCTTACAACTCCAACAGCATGTGCAATATCGGGCCTTGTGCAAACTATTGCATACATCAAGCTACCAACAGCATTCGCATATGGTACTTTTGACATATATTTTCTTTCAGCTTCGTTCTTTGGCGACAAAGCTTCACTAAGCTTAAAATGATGAGCAAGCGGAGTGCTAACCGACTTTGTATTCTCATTCATACCAAATCGGTCTAGCACCCTCTTCAAGTATTCTTTATGAGATAAACAGAGTTTCTTTGAACGTCTATCTCTTTTTATCTCCATGCCAAGAATCTTCTTTGCCTCACCCAAATCCTTCATCTCAAACTCCTTTCTTAGTTGAGTCTTCAACTTTTCAATTTCTACTTGGCTTTAGGAAGCTATCAGCATATCATCAACATATAGGAGAAGATATATAAAGGATCCGTCTTCAAGCTTGCGCATATACACACAATGATCATATTTGCTTCTTTCGTACTTCTGCCCCAGCATAAACTTGTCAAATCGTTTGTACCATTGTCTAGAAGACTGTTTCAATCCGTACAATGATTTTTCAAGTTTGCACACCATATTTTCTTTTCCAGCAACTTTGAGTCCTTCTGGCTGAGTCATGTAGATTTTCTCTTCCAAGTCTCCATGTAAAAATGCAGTTTTTACATCCAACTGAACTAGTTCCAAATTCAATTGTGCTACCAAAGCCAACAAAACTCTAATGGAGGAGTGTTTTACAACTGGAGAAAACACTTCATTATAATCAATTCCCTCCTTTTGAGCATATCCTTTGGCCACTAATCTTGCTTTGTAGCGAACATCTTCTTGGTTAGGAAATCCTTCTTTCTTTGCATATACCCATTTGCACCCAATTGCTTTCTCGCCCTTCGGAAGATCGGCCAAGTTCCATGTGTGATTCTGATGAAGGGACTGCATTTCTTCATTCATGGCAATCCTCCACTTATCTTCTTCTGAACTTTGGACTGCGTCTTTATAAGTGGTAGGAATACCATCAGCTACAATTGAGGCTGCACAGGCCACCATATCAATAAGACGAACATGTTTTCTTATTGTTCTTTTTGGCTTGCTGGTTGCTATTGATTCAAGTTGTGGTTGAGGTTCTTGGGATAGAATCTCCCCCTCAACTGGCTATTCTTCCGGAGGAATATCTTCTGTTGTTTCCTCGTTTGCTCCTTGTGTTGGGAAAATTAATTTTCCCTCAAACTCCATCTGTTTTACAGCACCATCAGTTTGTTTGACATCTTCAATTGTTACCTTATTTGTTAAGGCAGATTCATCAAAAGTAACATCCCTGCTGAATATGATTTTTCTCGTCTCTGGACACCATAAGCGGTATCCTTTGACTCCCGAAGTAATTCCCATAAATATAGCTTTCTTTGCTCTTGGATCCAGTTTTGACTCTCTTACATGATAATATGCAATTGAGCCAAATACATATAAAGAATCATAATCTCCTGCAGGTTTTCCATACCATTTTTCTAATGGTGTCTTGCCACCAATAACAGCGGATGGTAGACGATTAATAAGATGGCATGCATATGTTATTGCCTCAGCCCAAAATTCTTTGTACAAGCCAGAATTGGACAACATACACCGAACCTTCTCCAGCAAAGTTCGGTTCATGCGTTCTGCCACTCCATTCTGTTGTGGTGTATTTCTGACGGTGAAATGTCTGACGATGTCATTGTCTTCACAAATCTTCTTGAAAAGATCATTTTTGTATTCTCCACCATTGTCTGTGCGAAGACACTTGATCTTTCTGCCAGTTTGAGTTTCCATCATCGCCTTCCATTTGAGAAAAATTCCCAACACTTCATCTTTAGTTTTCATTGTATACACCCACACTCTCCGGGAAAAGTCGTCAACAAAGGTTACAAAATAGTGTTTCCCACCTAATGAAGGTGTTTTGGAAGCACCCCAAACATCAGAGTGAATATAATCCAAAATACCTTTAGTATTATGGATAACTGTTCCAAATTTAACCCTTGTTTGTTTTTCCTTGACACAATGCTCACAAAACTCCAAGTTGCATGTCTTTACTCCTTTTAGCAATCCTTGATCTGATAAAGTTTTCAAGGATTTTCCACCAGCATGTCCCAAGCGCATATGCCATAGCCGGGTCATTTCTGTCTCCTTGTCATCACCGGATATTATTGCCGTTGTCCCAATAATTGTACTACCTTGATAGTGGTACATGTTATTGTTTCTTCGAATTGCCTTCATTGCCACCAGTGCACCAGAGCATATTCTCATTACCTTATTATCTACAATGACTTTGAACCCCTTTGATTCTAGAGCCCCTACAGAAATGAGATTTTTCTTCAAATCCGGTACGTATCGAACATCTGTTAATATTCTGCTCAGACCATCATGATTCCTTAATCGGATTGAACCAACACCATATGCGGTAAGAGGATTATGTCAAGCTTTACCTTGTGAAACCATTTAATGCTTGCCAAAAATTTCTATCACAAATTTATTACCTTGACATTTCATACCAAAGAAGAATTACCTTCATTCCAAATGTTCACATCTTCAAGAATCTTGTCAATTTTAACACACACACCATTATGGATATAATTCCCACACCTTGTAACCTCCCTTATAATGTTTTTGTTTAATGTTATGTTGTTACAACCTTTTGTATGCCTCTATGAACACTATAAATAGAGGCATAATGGTTCATATGATATACACTTGAAGATTTGGAAAACACTTGATACTTGGAAGAATAAGAAATACTCTCTTTTCTTGTCTCCTTCATTTCTTGTTTATTTTTTTACTTCATTTTGTTACTCTTTTAGTTTAATTTTACAACACGTTATCAGCACGAAGCTTAAAGATTAAAGGTAAGATCATTGTTCATGAAATCATTTTTAGGAGAAAGTTTGAATGAGTAACTCTCCATTTCTCATATTCAAGGTACGAATATTTTTCACTATTTCTGTTTTATTTGAACCTGTCTATATTAATTTTATGTGTGATTATTTGAGACAGATAGATTCACACATTTGTAAAATAAAACGACAACGAACTGATCCTATTAGCCTTACGGTTTTGCACTTGACCTTTATTTCTGTTGCTAATATGTTTCATGAGAATCATATGCTAAGTTATATTTGTGTTGATCAATTGGTGATTTGTACATATGACTTAAGGGAATCTAGTCATGACTTGTTTATACCGCTCATTGATTTTTGTGTGGAAGATACATATTGCTATTATACAATTAGCAGAAAGATGAGGTATAGGTAATATTGTTATGTCACATTCACTTATATACTGGGCTTCATTCGTTTTCTAATTTTTAAGGTGGTTAGTTTATTAATAAAAATAAATAAAATTGGAAGATCTACATTCTTACTGATTTTATCAAAGTATTAAATTAAGAGTTCACAAGGTAAATTTATTTTGCAAGTTTCAGAATTCAGATTCGAATGACTCTGAATATGGGTCTTTCAATGATTGATCTTTAATTTCCAACTTGATAATTACTTCTCGTTTGGAATTATGTAAAGAAATAATATGTGATTTAACACATGTTATGTGATCTGTGTTTTTGCCCATTTATGTCTGTTGGTTGGCCTATTATGTCATTGATTGAGAGTAAGATGGTGAATTCAAATCTCATCGCATTAAAAGGGTAAGATATTGAGTTAAAGTCCCAATGCACCATAATGATAAAATGTTTGAGGGTAAGACGGTAGATTCAAGTTCTATCGCACCAAGAGGATAAGACATTGGTTTGAGTCCTGATGCATTATGATAATAAGAAATACTCTCTTCTTTTGTCTCCTTCATTTCTTGTTTATTTTCTTACTTCATTTTGTTACTCTTTTAATTTAGTTTTACAACAAAGATCACTTTTTCCCACTAGAATTTTCTTACTGAAAAATGTTCAGTGACAATTTTCACATATATTTTGATTGAATCATTGGAAAATGAAAAAATAGTAATATTTTATATTGAAAAGTTATAAAGTTTCTCACTATTTCAATAAAAAATTATTTCTAATCATGAATTTTTTAATAAACTGATTTAATTATATGAGAAAATTATATTTTATAGCGCAAAATTTTTACTCATTTGCAATAGAAAAAATCTTTGTTCTAGTGGTATAAAAGAGTACTAATTGTGAATGAAAGGAGCACAACTTTGAACTAATACTAGGTCGCCCCACCCCCTTCCCCTACCCCACCAAAAAAGAAGAAGCAATATTTGTACATAAAAATGTGGTTGCATTTCATCATAAAAGTATATATTACTACTATGTAGAAAAGCGAAGAGCGAAGAAGCAGGCAGTTGTTCGTCGGCATATGTGCTTTCCGTCATTCTTTTATATAGTAAGAGCATTTTTGTCATTTTTGCTATTTTTTTATTTAATTAATTTATTTTATTTTTTCTTTTTAATCGGTTATATATTTAAAAAATACGTAAAAAGTACTATAAATTACAATAATTAAGAGCTTAAAATATTTAGAAGACATTAAAAATTTGAGTGACACTCAAAATTCTATCAGTGCCACATAAATTGGGACAGATGAAGTAACATATATTATTTTAAAATGACGTAAAAAGTATTATAAATCATAATAATTAACAACTTAAAATATTTTTAAGACATAAAAAATTTGGTTGACTCTTCGATGCCACATAAATTGGAGCAGAGGGAGTAACATATATTAATTAAAAAGTATGTAGAAAGTAATATAAATCACAATAATTAACAATTTAAAATATGTAAAAGTTACATATCTAAAATTTGGTTGCATCTCCAAATTCTATCAGTATAACATAAATTGGGACAGAGCAAGTAACATATATTATTTGAAAATTATGTAGAAAAAACAGTATAAATCACAATAATAAACAACTTAAATCATTTAAAAATTATATAAAAAAATTGATTGACTCTCTAAATTCAATCTGACTACTATATAGAAGAGCGAAGAAGCAGGCAACTGTCCGTTGACGTGTGTGCTTTCCGTCATTCTTCTATATAGTAAGGGCATTTTTGTCATTTTTGCTATTTTTTTCATTTTAATTAGTTTATTTTATTTTTTCTTTTTAATCGGTTATATATTTAAAAATTACGTAAAAAGTACTATAAATTATAATAATTAAGAGCTTAAAATATTTAGAAGACATTAAAAATTTGAGTGACACTCAAAATTCTATTAGTGCCACATAAATTGGGACAGATGAAGTAACATATATTATTTAAAAATAACGTAAAAATTTTTACAAATCATAATAATTAACAACTTAAAAAATTTTCATTACATACAAAATTTGGTTGACTCTTCGATGCCACATAAATTGGAGTAGAGGGATTAACTATAAATCACAATAATTAATAATTTAAAATATGTAAAAGTTACATATTAAAAATTTGGTTGCATCTCCAAATTCTATCAGTACAATATAAATATAATTGGGACAGAGCAAGTAACATATATTATTTGAAAACTATGTGAAAAATAATATAAATCACAATAATAAACAACTTAAATCATTTAAAAATTATATAAAAAAATTGATTGACTCTTTAAATTCAGTTTGTATCACATAAATTGGGACAAAAAAGTAACATATATTGAACTCATGCTGACACGAATATTTGTATCTAATATATTAAAAGAAAGGTTATATCATTCCCATCCATTTAATAAAGTTTCTTACTGTTAAAAAATCACGAAGCTTCTCAAGGATCAAAGGCCAATTAGTTGCAAGAACTCTTCTCTCCATCCGAATCTATTGCAATTGTCATTTTCCTGCTTAATATTTTTTTTTGGTTTCTCGCTCGGTGTCCAATATCTAATTTAATTTAAAATTTAGCTATTTTAAATTCATGTCAGAAAGTACCAGTTTAAAAGGTAAAACGCTTTCTATTAAAGACGATTCCATATCAAGAACTACGATCCAAAATCTCTTATTGGATAGAGGAGTGAAAGTTAAAACGCTTCTATCAAAAACGATTTCATATTGAAAGGCTCGAATTCAAAACTACTCATTAAGAGTGGACTCTAGTGATGTTTTCCTACTTAATTGACAAAAGGAAAAAAATAATTACTCGAACTTGCTGGTTAGTATATAATAGTACATGGAATAATTCCAACATGCAATACTTCTAGATTCGATGAATGACCAAGTTTTGGAACCTTCTCTCAAGTTTCAATAAAATATGAATAACGCCCATGGTAATCATGAAGATGATATAGTGACTTCATTGTATGATTAATCATAATTAAATAATTGCCACTACATAACATAACTTGTACATGTTTCAAAAAATTCCCTTCCAATAAGACCCAAAACAACACTCTTTCCGGTGATTTTTTCTTTTAAATTTTTCCTATTTAATTTTAAATATGTGATTTATGAAGAAAAAAATGAAGAAGATATTAACTTATCCCTGTCTAATAAATTATCTGAACATAATTTTTAAAAATCTTTCAATGCTTTTCTATATCTTTTTATGAATAGATTAGAGCGATTTAGTCAAATGATCCTCTTAATTAATGTTATTAAGTAGTAACTTTTTTAATGAAACATGGTTAATATCTTCTTCTTTTTTTGTTGAATGCCCTTTCTTGTTTGGTTTAAAATGATTTGGAAACAAGAAAAAGAGCGACTGAGTGAGAGCCTGTTTGGATAGGATTAAAATCTGGTCAAATTAAATTTTAAATTTTTTTTAAATTTTTTTAAGTGTTTGATAAAGTAAAAAAATAATTAAAAAAACTGTAAAAGCTAAAAGCTGGGACCTCCCCCCCCCCCCCCCCCCCTCCCCTAACCTTTTGCTTTTAGCTTAAATTTTTTTTAAGTTTGTCCAATACATTTACATTTTTATCCGTTATAATTTTCCCTAATTTCAACACTACCCTCACCTTTCAACCTTAAAATATATGGAAGTACTCTCTTTTTTCTCATTCTCATCTTGTTTTTTCATTTTTCCCTTTTTTCTATAACAAAAAAGTGTTTAACATGCAACAATACTTGTTTATCAAACACATTAACAACTTTTTATTCCAATTTCAATACTTTTTATTCAAACACTTATCTATTTATTTATAAACACTTATTTTTAGTTTTTAATCGCATTAATTAAAAGCTACTTTTTTTTTAAGCAAATCTAAACAGGCTCCGAAGAAGACGCTAGTTCAGAAGTTACTACAACATGTTAATTGAGATACACTGATAATGTATATTATATTGTTAATGTGTATAAGTTAGAAAGATCCATCTAACTATTTTGTTTTCTTCTAAAGGAATTTTGCACTAATTGGTATGACTATTACTTTATCTTTCATTCTTTTTTTCCCTTTTATTATTCTCCCTTTTGGTGATTGGGGGTTTATTAATGGTGGTTGGAGTCAGCTCTCAAATGCTTAATTACAAGAATCAAAGTCTCAATTCAAAGAATATGCGCCAGTCAAGCCTGGTAGAGACTTAATTTTTTGTATCTTTTGTTTAAGTACAAAACGGAATTTGGCATATGAAATATACCGTGAAATTAACTTTTATACCCTATAAATTTATTTTTAAGAAAATTACACTATCAAATCATCTTAAACGTAACTATGATGTGTACCATTTAAATAACATGAGCATTAGGAAAAGATTAGAAGGATTAGAAATTCAATTAGTTAGCGCGTGGAGCTCACGCGCTCGTCTGTTAGCAACTAACAGAGTTAACTAACTCTGGGATTCCCTTTTCCAGTTATTACTGTTCATGTATAAAGAGGAAAATATTCCCAATGAGGAGGTTATCGATTAAAAAGATCAATAATAGAACTCTCTCTTCTTTCTCTCACTAATCAATTGTTCATCTGAATTCAAACTGTTCAAGGGCAATTCTGTTCATTTGCCCTTTAGGTTTAGCTCGAATTGGGTTCCATTCCAACTGATACACATCATTGGTATCAGAGCAGTGGTTCTCTGACCAGTAATCATGGGCGACCACAATACTCGTATGCAAGAGCTGCGTAAGGAAGTGGATAATTTGAAAAACTCCATGGAAGGAGTGACGACGGCGGTTGCAGAGATTCGACAATCAGTGAGTACTAGCGTGGCCCAAGCCATGGAAGAATTTCGTAGGATGCTCACAGAAAATGTGAGACCTCAAGGGGTTCCACCTCCTCCTATGGGAGGGGAGAATCATGGAGTAGCAGAAGGAGTTCGAGGGTTCAATGCCGGAGCAAGAGTTAATTGCAATGGAGTTCCAGAAGGGGGAGCTCAAGGAATGGATTACAGAGCTGGCAACTACCAGTTACCCCTTCGCAATTATCCAATGGAATTTCCCAGGTTTGATGGGCAAGGATTAAAGGAATGGTTATACAGGTGTGAACAATTCTTCGACGTGGATGCGACACCTGAAGAGTCGAAGGTGAAGTTAGCCTCATGCAACATGGATGGCAAGGCTCTCCAATGGCATCAATCACACATGAAGCACAGATTGTCTAGGGAATGGCCAAGGTGGGGTGAGTACGTGGGTAATTTGTATGCTAGGTTTGGCACTGAACTGTTTGATGATCCGATGGGTGATTTCAAGGAACTAAATCAGGTACATTCTGTGCAAGACTATGTAGATGCCTTTGATGAGCTACTCACTAGGGTTGAATTACCGGAGGAATATGTTGTTAGTTGTTTTGTGAGGGGGTTGAGACCTGAAATTGGCTTGCCTGTTAAAATGCTGGCACCAAGAACTCTAGCTAAGGCAGTCAACCTAGCTAAGATTCAAGAGCAAACTTTGGTGGTGCAGAAACAAATGTTTACTGGTTCTTCCAGTTCTTCCACTTCCAGGACTTTCCCAAGACCACCCTTTACCAACCCCTCTTTCTCATATGGACAAAACCAGCAACCCACTAAGTCTAACCACACTACTACCAGGAATCAGAACCCACCCAATGCCTCCACTACCCAAAAACCTCAGTTCAAACCTGCTAGATTGCTAACACCAGCTGAAATGGATGATAGAAGAAGTAAGGGTCTATGTTTCAACTGTGATGAGAAATACAGTTATGGTCATGTCTGTAAGAAGAAGAGGCAATTGTTCTACATGGAAGTGGATGAGGAAGAAGGAGAGCCCATAGAACTAGAGGAGAATATCATGGTGGATCCAGCTGAATTTTTGACCATGATTGGGCAAGGCTTGGAAACTGATGGAGAGGGGGCTATTCTACCCCATGTGTCTGTACATGCAATGAATGGATCCCATGACTTTAGAACCATGAGAGTAACTGTGTCTGTAAAAGGGAAGGCAGTTCATGTCTTGATTGACACTGGAAGCACACATAACTTCCTTGATTTGAGTACAGCCAAGAGGCTAGGGTGTTTACTGACAGCTATTTCTCCTTTTAATGTGTCTGTTGCTGATGGAAAGAAGGTTCAGAGCCATTATGTGTGCAAGCAATTGGTCTGGAAAATACAAGGGGTCTCTTTTGATTCTGATATGCTAGTGCTTCCTATTGGAGGGTGCAACATGGTTCTAGGTATCCAATGGCTGATCACATTGGGTGACATTGTGTGGAACTTCAGGAAACTCAAGATGGAGTTCAGTATCATGGGCCACAAGATATCATTAAGAGGCATACAGCCTGCTGCGGTAAGGATGATCCGTCAGGATAACATGGAGAAGCTCTTGGCAAAGCCAGCTGAGTTGTGTATGATCACAGTAGGGATGTACAAGGAGGATGAGCTAAGTGAGGAGAATATTAACTGTTCCTTGATGGAAGGGGGTACGGAGGGTACTGAAGGGGAGCAAAAAGAATTGGAGTGCCTACTCCAAGAGTATGATGAGTTGTTTGAGGTGCCTAAAGAGCTACCTCCTCCTAGATTACATGATCATAAGATTGTATTGAATGAGGGAACCTCTCCAATAAATATCAGACCATATAGGTACCCTACCATACTGAAGGATGAAATTGAGGTCATGGTGGATGAAATGCTCACATCTGGAGTGATAAGGCATAGCACCAGCCCTTACTCTTCTCCCATTGTCATGGTAAAGAAGAAAGATGGCACTTGGAGAATGTGTGTTGATTATAGGGAGTTGAATAACCATACAGTGAAGGATAAGTTCCCCATTCCTGTGATTGAAGAGCTGCTAGATGAGCTGCATGGTGCTAAATATTTCTCTAAGCTAGACTTAAGGTCTGGCTACCACCAAATTAGAATGTTTGAGCCTGACATTCCCAAAACAGCTTTCAGGACACATCATGGACATTATGAATTCCTTGTCATGCCTTTTGGATTGACAAATGCCCCTTCCACATTCCAAAGTTTGATGAACCAAGTTTTCTACAAGCATCTCAGGAAGTTTATACTGGTATTTTTTGATGACATTCTCATTTATAGTTAGGACTGGCCTACTCATTTGGTGCATCTGGACGAAACTTTCAACTTGCTCAGGTCTAATAAGTTGCTGGTGAAGAAAAGTAAATGTGCCTTTGGTGTCACACAGGTGGACTACCTAGGGCATGTCATTTCTGAATCAGGGGTGGCTATGGACAAGCAAAAGGTGGATTCTGTCATATCTTGGCCTCAACCAACCACTATTAAGGGCTTGAGGGGGTTCCTTGGGTTGGCTGGCTACTATAGAAGATTTGTTCAAGGCTTTGGAATCACGGCCAGGCCATTGTTTGACCTTTTGAAGAAAGGAAACTTTCATTGGGATGTAGCAGCTTCCAAAGCTTTTGAGGAGCTCAAGGTGGCTATCACCTCAGCACCTGTTCTGGCACTTCCTGATTTCTCTAAACAGTTTGTGGTTGAAACTGATGCTTCAGGTGGAGGGATTGGAGTTGTACTAGCTCAAGACAACAGACCTATTGCTTTCTTCAGTCAGGGTTTGTGTGAAAGAAATCAAGCTCTATCAGTCTATGAGAGAGAACTTCTAACCTTGGTCTCAGCAGTACAGAAGTGGAGACCATATCTCTTGGGAAGGCAATTTGTGATCAAGACTGACCATCATAGCTTGAAGTATCTATTGGAGCAGAGGATTACCACACCCAGCCAGCAGAAATGGTTGATCAAGCTACTTGGTTTTGACTACACTATTGACTATAAAAAGGGAAAAGACAATGTGGTGGCTGATGCCCTCTCTAGGAGGGAAGAGTTGGAACAGACCAGCAGTGAGTTGATACAGCTCAACAGCATTTCAGAAGTGCAGTCCCAACTATTAGAGGCAATTAAGGCCTCATGGTCACAAGATGCTTCCATACAGAAGTTACTCACCACTATACAAGGTGCTGGTGCCCAAAAACCTTACTACAAATATCATGCTGGAATCCTGAGTAGGAAGGGAAAGATGATGGTAGGAGATGTTCCTGGCCTAAGACAAGACTTGATGGATTTCTATCACACCAGTTCCATGGGTGAACATTCAGGCATGAGAGCTACCTTGCAAAGGTTGAGACAGGACCTCTACTGGAAGGGCATGAAAGCCGAGGTTTACACTTTTGTTAGAGAGTGTGGAGTATGCCAACAATGTAAAGGGGAAAATGTAGCTTACCCTGGACTGTTACAACCACTACCTATCCCTGATAGAGTTTGGCAAGACATTTCCATGGATTTTATTCAAGGTCTTCCTAAGGCTGCTGGTAAGGAGGTCATATTTGTGGTGGTAGACAGGCTTAGCAAAGCTGCTCATTTCATGGTACTCAAGCACCCCTATACAGCTTTGGAAGTAGCTCAGGTGTTTATGGATGGGGTTTTTAGACTTCATGGGATGCCTAAAACCATTGTGTCTGACAGAGATGTGGTGTTCACTAGCAGATTTTGGAAGGAGTTGTTTAAACTGCAGAAGGTTTCATTATTAACTTCCACTGCATACCATCCCCAAACTGATGGGCAAACGGAGGTAGTTAATAGGTGCTTGGAATGTTATTTGAGGTGTATGACATTTGAGAAGCCAAGAGAGTGGCCTCAGTGGCTTTCTATGGCTGAGTGGTGGTACAACACTACTTTTCACACTGCCATCAACTTGACTCCTTATGAAACTGTCTATGGTCAGAAACCACCCCCCCTCCTTCCCTACATGGTCTTCGACTCTCACCTAGATGTGGTGGATAGAAGTTTACAGGCAAGAGAGGCTACATTGAGGGTCTTGAAGTTTCATTTAGGCAGGGCTCAGAACAGGATGAAGACTCAAGCTGATAAGGGCAGAACTGACAGGGCTTATGCTGTGGGAGATTAGGTTTATGTCAAGTTGCAGCCCTACAGGCAACTATCCTTGAAGTCACATACCAACCAGAAGTTGGCTGCCAAGTTTTTTGGGCCATTCCAGGTCATTGCTAGAGTGGGGCCTGTAGCTTATACCTTGGCTTTGCCTCCAGAGGCTAAGGTTCACCCTACATTTCACATCTCTCAGCTCAAACGAAAGTTAGGCTCTCACACTGCTTCCCCTATTCTTCCTGTGGTTCACTCTTCTAATGGACCTGTTCTACTGGTTCCTGAAGCTATTGTGGATAGGAGGTTGATCCAGCGAAAAGGCAAGCCTCACACTCAGTTGCTTATCAAATGGTTTAACACTGCAGAAGAGGACAACACTTGGGAGGATTATCACTCTTTTTTGCAGCAGTTTCCTTCATTTGATCCTTGAGGACAAGGATCATCTCAAGGAGGAAGTATTGATGTGTACCATTTAAATAACATGAGCATTAGGAAAAGATTAGAAGGATTAGAAATTCAATTAGTTAGCGCGTGGAGCTCACGCGCTCGTCTGTTAGCAACTAACAGAGTTAGTTATAACTAACTCTGGGATTCCCTTTTCCAGTTATTACTGTTCATGTATAAAGAGGGAAATATTCCCAATGGGGAGGTTATCGATTAAAAAGATCAATAATAGAACTCTCTCTTCTTTCTCTCATTAATCAATTGTTCATCTGAGTTCAAACTGTTCAAGGGCAATTCTGTTCATTTGCCCTTTAGGTTTAGCTCGAATTGGGTTCCATTCCAACTGGTACACATCAAACTAAGGGTTACTATATTCATAACAAGTGATAGGAAAATTAGGCTAGTAACATTGTACATCGAACTAAATTGTACTGATGGTGCAAAATTCATTTACAGGAAAAAAAGTTAATCCTTCAAAGATGGTGATTACAATACTAAAAATCACTATTTTTCCGCTGAAAAATATCCAATGACTATTTCCGCAAATATTTTAATTGAATAGGTGGGAAAAGAAAAATAGTAATGTTTTCATTTGAAAAAATTAGGAAGTTTCTCACTATTTCAGTGAAAACCTGTTTCCCTTCCCACCATACATTCTGGCGGGGCCGGCTCGACTATAAGGCAAGTAAAACAACCGCTTGGTGCACCAACTTTTTTGGGCCTCCATTTTTTTCTAAAAATGTATTCTATTATATATATTGTTTAAAAAATCTCATGTACTATTAAATTTGAAAATAAATTTTTGAGTAGAAAACATAATAACTTTTTACCTTTTAATGTGAGGATCATTGTAATAATTGAGAAATAAAATAATTTTTAGGTGATTGTAGCATCATTTCTTACGTGATTACCTATTTTGTTGTCTCCTTTATATCCTAACAACTAACATGAAGTTATGAACCCATATTATTATTTCTATATATACTTTTCTCATTTCTCCTTTTACTATTTTTATTTTCTTATTATTGAACATTTTGAAGTCTCAAACTTTCTGCATTCTGCAAAATTTATTGTAGTCTTTCACAAAAGATCAAAATTTGCTTTTTGGTGTCTTCTTCAAAATTTCAAGCATTGCAACAAGTTATCATTATTCATTATATTGAAGCAACGCTTCAATTTCATATCAGTATGTCAACTTATCAATTCAGCGCAACACTATTATGATATCATTATATTAACTTTTCGAATTCTTGAGCCATGTTTTATTATTCTATTTTTTTATTATATTTTCTCATTGAAAATTTGCGTTGTTTACATTTTTACTTCATGAGATCTGCGTACATCCTACCCTCTTCAGATCCACTTGTAGAATTACACTAGATATGTTATAGTTATTGTTGTTCAATTTAGATATGCCAACTAGAAAAAAAAAATTGACTTTAGTCCCCCAATTTTATTGAGTCGGCCCTGCATTCTAATAGTGAGCTCGTTCGATAAAAAATGAGTGAGAAAATCATGTTCTATAACATAGATTTTCCACTGATGAAAAAATCTTTTTTTTTGGTGTGTGGAGGGTGGGGTGGGGTGGGGTGGGGAACATATTCCTGCAAAAAGAAAGTAGAGGAAACTGATGGTGAATTGGTGATGCTATATTCATAATTAATAATTTAAAATATTTAAATGATATAAAAAAATTGATAGACTTTGAAAATTTTATCAGTGTCACATGATCACGTACCTGCTTCAGCAAGTTAGGACATTTTGGTCATTTTTTATTAATCTTTTCATTTTAATTTTTTGGTCTTTTTTATTTATTATATATTTAAAAATTACATAAAATGATAAATCACAACAATTAACAATTTAAAATATTTAAAAGATATAAAAAAGTTGATTGACTCTGAATATTGTATCAGTGCCACATAAATTGGAACAGAGAAAGTAACATATATTATTTAAAAATGACGTAAAAAGTACTATAAATCACAATAATTAACATTTTAAAATATATAAAGAAAATTAATTGACTCTCCAAATTTTATCACTGGCACATAAATTGGAGTAGAGAGAGTAACATATATTATTTGAAAATTACGTTGAAAGTACTATAAATCACAATAATTATCAACTTAAAATTTTGGTCATTTTTCATTAATTTCTCCGTTTTAATTTATTTATTTTATATTTTTAATTTATTATTTATTTAAAAATTACGTAAAATGATAAATTACAATAATTAATAATTTAAAATATTTTAAAAATATAAAAAAAGTTAATTGACTCTGAAAGTTCTATTAGTGCCACGTAAATTAAGACAAAGAAATAACATATATTTTTTGAAAATGTCATAAAAAGTACTATAAATCACAATAATTAACATTTTAAAATATTTTAAAAAAACATATAAAAAAAATTTAGTTCATTCTCTAAATTTTATCAATGACACATAAATTGGAGTAGAGAGATTAACATATATTATTTAAAAATTATGTAGAAAGTACTATAAATCACAATAATTAACAACTTAAATATTTTAAAAGGCATACAAATTTGGTTGACTCTCGAAATTTTATCAATGACATAAATTAGGACAGAAGAAAAAGTATTATAAATAATATCACATAAATTGAGACAGAAGAAAAGTATTATCAATCACAATAATTAACAATTTCAAATATTTATTAGTTCACTTTCAAAATTATATCAGTGCCACATAGATTGGGATAAACTGAGTAACATATATTATTTGAAAATTATGTAAAAGGTATTATAAATCATAATAATTAACAACTTAAAATATGTAAAAATTATATAAAAAATTTAATTGACTATCTGAATTCTATTCGTGTCACATAAATTAAAATAAAAAATAATATATCACGAACTCCTTTATATCTAGTATCAGGTTAATCTAGCAAGTTTTTATTATGTGATCAGTTGCGACTTGCGTAAGTTTTTTTTTTTTTTTTTTGGTCCACGAACTGGTGAGACAAAAAAAATAGAGTACTGTAATAATTAGTGTAACTTTCACATTTTTTCGGCTAATGCAACAAAGAAAGTGGCAGAGATCACAAGGCTGTACTGTAGCAAAAGCAACCAGAGATGAAAAAGATTGATCGAGCCCCCCAATTGAAAAGGCTGAACCTAAGCAAAATTGGAAGAACAAATAAAGTGAAGTACCATAACTTGCACATGTCAGCTGTACAATTTTGTCACTTTATAGGAGTGGCAGCACTTAATATGTAGTCAGTCATTTAAATTTATTAGAATATTTTATTA
The DNA here is from genome assembly GCA_003996215.1 of Jaltomata sinuosa. Lineage (NCBI taxonomy): Eukaryota > Viridiplantae > Streptophyta > Magnoliopsida > Solanales > Solanaceae > Jaltomata > Jaltomata sinuosa. Next base: position 919,967 of record QJPP01000016.1, read on the forward strand.
TATTGAAACTACGTCATATTTTAATTGAACACTTTTAATTCCTAATAAAATATTTCAATTAGACACTTTCAATTCAAATATTAGAGAAAAAGTTGTGCGCATTTTCATTCATCTATTGGATAGTCAAATTAACCACATAAAATATATCAATCTCCTTTGATTATACGCATCAACCTCAAGTAGAAAATGTCTTAGATGTAATATGTGGTTAATAGATGAATGAGAACGCAAAAAAAAATTCAAAATTTAAACCAACTATATAGAGCTCTTTATTAGGACTTGAAGTATTCAATTGAAACATCGCTTAATTCAAATGTCTAAATAAAATATTTTAACGAGTTTAAGAGGCTAGCTATACATTAAACTTTATTATTTTGTACTGCTTTTGTGTGGATATAAATTGACAAGATAAAGAGCTACCGAATCTAGGCGAATTCGAAATTTAGAGTCTTAACGAGTTTGGAATGCATATGATCTTACAATATGTATACATTTAAAAATATTCTTGTACATATATTACATTTTTTCAAACACAATTAGATATAGTTTAATTTATCTCCCAGAACTCACCTAAAATAAGCCAGAATTTTGTGATCGACTTTTTGGACATGACTTCACATCCATGTACTTGAAAAGAGGAAGAGGACACAAGTTCAACCATTACTTGTTGCCGTTATATACGATTGCATTTACATTTCAACTAATTTTTTTGAGTTTTGACAAGATCATAATGCTTCCTCTATGCTTTTCAAGATAGAAAAAAGAGGGCACCTTAGCAAGCATTATCATGTGAACACTGCTGCGAGTGGAATAGCATCAGGAATAGCTGAGACTTGAGAATCCAGGGTTGAAGGTCGTGCATCAAACTCGGAAAAACATTCTAAGAGCATCGACTACTTTCTCAGGCCTGCCAAAAAGAATGCATCTCCGACTCGTGAAAAATCTTTTTAGTTACATGACACTAATATCCATATAAGCGAAAGGTTAAAATCTATTACCAGTCCTCTTGAGGCATATGGCCAGCACCTTCAATCAGCTTAAGCTCGACAGATCTAGGATTTCCCTTCTGAAATTCCTCCGCAATTGATTGTGGGAGATACTTATCTGATATTCCCCAAGCAACTAAAATTGGTTTATCCCAGCTGAAAGTAACCAACCGAGTTTTCATATTCCCCAGAAGGAAGAAAAATCAGTGTCAGTAGCCGTTAGAACTTTGTTATAGTTGAAATAGTGAAGAATTCGGGTCAGAGTCATATGGAATATGATCAAGTATAGAAAGGAACAAGACATACAAATGGAATAACTAGTTGAACAATTTAATCCAATACAAGGATTAAGCTTTGTTGCTTGCTATGAGGAATAAGCCTAAGATACAGAACTGCTCTAACACGGACTTTATGCTACAGGCATAACTAAAGAAAATGAAAGTACATTAAATACCTTCCAGATGCAAAACCGGATGATATTTGACTTGCAGTCTCTTTGAAGTTAGCTTTCTTTGCAGCTTCCAACAAAGCTGAAAATTTGAAGTACACAGTTCTCAGATTCGGATTAGTCATGTCATGATTAGAGGTTTTGATGATTGTCGTGTTTCTTTAAATATGCTTTTTTTAATCCCAAGTGCATAAACAATAAGCTTTGCTTCAATAATCTTAAGACTTTTAAAAACTAGGACTTGGTGTTCTCTAAGTAGTACATAATCACTTTGTTTCACTTTTCACTTGAGTTCTTTGGTTCATGATTTCATACCTCATTCAATATTACAAGGTTTAACAAACCTTGAAAGCACAAAACCCAGTTGGTTCCGCTGCATGTACACTAGATCCTCCTGAAACTTTCTTGCATGAATTCTTTTTCTTTTATATCGTTTTTCAGATGCATTAAGTTAACAGACAAACAAAGGGTTTCTAGTCTTTCTTATAGCCGTCAAAGAACAGAGTTAATATAGCATTTAGCGCATGAACATAACTTCTATATTGTCAAATTTTAGTAGAAAGGTACAACCCTAGGGAGAGCCGAAAGGTCAGGTGGATGACATGGCCCCCAAAAGCATGTGTGAGAATTCGGTAATCACTTCCTTCACGAATGACGAGAGACCATGTGTATTGCAGCTAAGTATTGCTAGATGCTTAAGCGTGTTAAGCCAAATAAATACAATTTGAATGAAAGAGAATAAGAACATATACAGCTATATCTGTTTTTGCAGAGTTGTAGAATAAGATGCAGGTAACAAACCAAATCCAGGTCCACTGCTTGCCAAATATGGTAGCCGGTACACATCAGCCTTCTCCAGCTTTAAGACATAGCTGTCATGGTAACATTTTGTTACACAAGGAAGTTGGAAATGAGTAAGATTAAGTGGAGGGAAGTAAATTTCTAGTGCATTAAAATATGGCAAGTTTTCATGCCATGGTTACATATTTGTTTTCAGTTAAATGTATTTGCATGGGGATTTGGTATAATCAATGTTAACAAATTCAAACTTCTTTGTAGTTCCCTTTCTAGGTCATAAATTGGTGTTAATATTCAGGGTACTAATGCATTCTTTAACTTCCAAGATAATCAACTGATGTGAATTCTCAAAAGCCATAATCCATAGAGACAAGTGATAAAAAATGCGAGAATAATGTGGGCGGCTATGCTCAGTTCTGAAAAGAGGCTAGCTGTTTGAAGATAAATGTCATTAATATATGATCTGAAAATGATAAGAGGATTTTCTTTTGAGAGGATTTTCTTTTGCATAGCTGTGCACATCGGCCAAAAGTACAAAAGAGCAACTGGAAGGGTGGGGGAGATGCCAGTTGAGAACAGCCACAACAGAATAAGGTACCAGGTTTTTGTTTTCTTATGCTAAAGGTAAACCACAGGAAATAGCTTTGTAGAATGTAGTCACTCATAGGAACTGGGGAGTGCATCGCCAATCTTTTTATTTAGCAGGGCCATTAACATGATGTCAATGAACATCAGATGGCAATATTATTGCAAATTCAGAAACAGAATCTTGAGGATTCAGAGTATTCTTGTTTTAAGATAACTCTTACCTAATAATAATTTCTGTTCTAAATACATGGTTGAGTATACAAACTAATTTAAAACAAATCAAAGTGGTAAGAATCATATAGTTCTAATTCAAAGAATTCTAAAATTTAAAGATGCATTTTGGATACCTACGCGCTACCTGCTTCAATAAAGCGCTCTGCCATTACTGCATTCTGGCAAGTAAATTCACCTAAGAAGGGAATTCTAATACATAAACAAAGAAGAGAAGTTCAATTAGAAAATAGTTAACTAACAGTTCAGTTTAAAAAGCAAGCAGTTAAATGAATACTGAACATCTCAAAAGCAATGAAGCAAACGTTTCTTCATGAACAGAAGAACAAATAACAAGAAAACCAATTGCTTTTAAAAATGAACTGTCAAAAGCAACAAAGCAAACTTTTCTCAAAAGCAAGCAGTTAAATGAAATACTGGACATCTCAAAAGCAATGAAGCAAACTTTTCTTCATGAACAGACAACAAATAACAAGAAAAGTAATTGCTCTGTATATGTTGATTAGCAGTCACAACAAATTCATGGCAAGCTTCAGGATATTGTGGCTCAACAACAGTCCAAAGAAAATGAGCATCCAATGAGTGCAAATGACCCTAAATAGGAGAGCCTGGAGGTCGAGGATTAGGATAGAAGGTTAGTAGGTAATCGAGTTATTTCTCTCCCTTTGGGGGGAGAGCATGGTTCTAATTTAGAGAACCTTATCTGCTCCCTCTCTCCTTACCAATATTATTATTATTATTATTATTATTCTATCATTGTTTTATTCTTCTACTACTGTTGTTTTTCTTTTACTTTGGTTGTCTTTATTATTTTTGTTGTCAATTGTCAATACTTTTTTTTTCTTCCATATTTTCGTCCTAGCTTTTTACTCTTATATTTCTCGAACCTATTTTTAAAAACGCTTTTCTTGAGTAAAGGGTATATTGGAAACAGCCTCGCTACCCTGCAAAGGTAGGGTAAGGTTGCGTACACCCCACTCTCCCCAGACCCCACTAGTGGGATCACACTAGGTATGTTGTTGTATATGTTGATTAGCAGTATCCACTGAGTGCTATGAATCACAACCTCTTGTGGTATCTTGAGAAACTATTCATGTCCTCCTGAGTAGAGGAAGAAAGAAAAGCACAGCAAGTTAGAGATACAATAGAAGGAACAAAACAGTTTATATCTAGTTTCCATGATGATATATATTATATAGATAAATACACATTGATGTATCTGTAGGTTTGTGACGGCAAGCACGCTGACGTGCTACAACCAAAATGTTTTGAGAGATTAAAGTTCTCTCTTGTTAAACAATAAACGACCACTTTAAATGAAAAGATCAATATAGTAGAAACCCAGTCTGTGTTAACATTACGCATGGAAGACAAAGGAAAAGAGTTTCATATAATCTTGATGAAATTTCAAGCTAACCAGATTTTATGTGTCAGTTCCTTAATAGTGAGATCCTAGCAATACCAGATCTCTGAGAGAAACATCATGCTTGTTTCATGTCATCTTGATGAAATTTCAAGCTAACCAGATTTATAGTAGCTATTTCAATAACCTGACTTCATACTTTACTAATTGGAGACACATAATACATGCCCCTTAAGCAAAGTGAAGCACCTAGTTATCAGTTGGGTGCCCTTGAGTTCTCGGTTTTCTACATAAAGGGCATATTTAAAGTAAATACAACTACGAGGCTAACTTCCCCTGCAATATTGCAATCTGGTGAAAGATGAAAAAAAACTAAAGACACAAAAAAGGCACAGATGGCTTTCAGTTTCGATTTGAATACCATAATATGTGAAGAAGAGCAGTTAATATTCTTCTTGCAACAATTAAGGGCAGTCAATTTACTATGAGATGCAAGCAGTTGGTTAACTTCACAGAAAATGAAACCTGAGCTGCTGAAAAAGTCCAGGAATAGGTGAAGAAACTGTCAATGGAGTGTTAAGAATCGCAAGCTTCAATATTTTGCTGGGATTTTTCAAGGTCCAAGTCAATCCGTATGAACCCACAAGGAATCCCTACAAATATATTATCACAATAAAGTTAAGCACCTGAGCAAAAGTCCGAAAAATTTGCTTCTATTATAAGAAATCATTAAATTATAAAACTATCTACAAATGCGAGAAGCCTAAAATTAACAAGGAAGATCTGCAGTAAAATAGCTTGCAAAGTGCAAGAAAGATGATTATATTCAAGATTATGAACTAAATACTTGATGTTTCATCGGGGCAATGATTGGCAGTTAGAAGGGCAGTTCTTTTAGGTTTCATACCCACACCAAAAACTTCTCTAACACAACACTTTTTTTCATTCCGTCGAAAATCAATTTTACGGTATCAACAAAATTTTCCCATCTGTCACATGTCCTTTATTTTGAACATGATCACTATTCATTGATTGCAAAAATAACAGACAAGAAGTGTCTATTAATTAATTCACACTTCCTTTCAATTTTATATCTTCTTCTGTTAAAAAAAAAACAGACTGAATTTCCTTAATGACAAAAGAAAAAGTTTCTTGGTTAATTTCAACTGTAATATGTAGGAGACCTGATACTTTGTAACTTCCCGTAATAGAGGCCTATAGCTAATCCTGCATGCTACATAAAATGAAAATTACAAAGAGAAACATCTATGAGAAAAAGAAAATGTTCTTCCTAGTTCAACCAAAATCTACAACATTCACTATTGTTCAATACTGACTGGTGCCACTAGTACTCTTTGCTGTAGCCAGAAATCATATACTCAAATCTGGTAGACTGAAAGTAGATATGTAACATAAAATTTTCAATCCCAGCATGGTTAATCATTCAGACCTGAACTACAAGGAAAAATGGAGACGTCACCCCCAGGACTTCAAGTAACTTCTCGAACTCTTCATGGAACTCTTTTTCTGCCAGTAAAATTGTTCATAACTTCATAATATTGCCTAGTTAAAAAACAATATTCAGATAAAGTATACTGAAGTTTACAGTGAGAAGGTCTCTATACCAGTGTAGTCAAAACCATAACCAGGTTGTGGCTTGTCACTAAATCCAAATCCAATCCAATCAGGTGCAAAGCAGTGGAACCCAGCATCTGACATCTAGCCAGAGAGAAAAAGCGTCTTGTTGAATGATAAAGACCGACGGTATCAAGAAGACAAAAGATTGGGAGATTTTTGGAACAGATAAAAAAGAAGAGCGAGTTATATGGTGACTAGACGAATTCCTCCTCCTTCTAACCAGGATCACACATTAAGACAGCGACAAAATCAATAAAATTACCAAATCATCTTTTGTATATTCTTTTCAAAAAGAGATTCTTTTCAACTATCATACCACCTGCCTTTTGAACATAATTAGTTTGTCAAGGATCTATTTTAAGAGCAGCCCTATAAAATTCTTGATCTTGCAGAGAGGCACCTCTGAAACTCAAAATAATAATTGAAAACTACTCAAGTACATTCGTCCCATTTCATAGACATTATAGGAGATGGATTTAAGAAGTCTAATTGACTTATATATTACTAGTATAAATTATGGAAGAAGAAAAATAGTACCAATAGTTGGTTTGAAAATAGAAATTTAAAATTGAAATGGGCGATGAATTTTATCGAAAAATCATCTCAAATAGAAAATATTTAAGTAATGACTGAAAAGTTAGTGTGATAAAGAAAACATCAGGTAAAAGTTTAAATTTGAATAGTTTAATGAATTTAAATTTTCTTGAAAGTTGTAAAAGAATTACAAAAAAGAAATGGTAGCAGACAATTTTGAACATGCCAGAGTAGAAAGAATGTCATATAAATAGAGATGCATGAAGTGTTAAGTAAATGAAACATAATATTGAAGTTTACACTTTTGATAAAAATGTTATTAGAAATAGGCACTGCAGTAAAACAGTCCTGAGTTTTGACTTTCCTACACATTCCAAGAAATTTCCAAGTCTGAAGGTAGTAAAATCTTATATCAGCATTAGAACCTGAGACATAACAACTCTATAGCTGTATGATTGTGTTGGAGCTCCATGGAGAAAGATAACTGTCCCGCGTCTGCTTTCAGGTGATCCTGCAATGGCCGAAGTCGAGCTTTGTGAAGTCCTTAAATTACAAACAAGATAAACTCAACCAGAAGGCAATTAAAAACTTCACCTGTTTCTCTCACAAACCACCTAAATTTTCCTGATTTGACATATGATCCATATTCCTTTCCTTTGTCTTCAATTCTCTACAAGAAATGATCACTAAGTCACTATAATGATTTTAGAAACTGCAAAGAATTTCAGGCTGGAACTAGTAATCCAACATTAATGCAAAACTGAAAGGTTTCAGGTAGTTAAAGATTGTCAATGTCCTTATTACTACAGAATGTCACAAATGTTATGCTTTAGGTACACTAGAGACAAAATTAAGCTAATAAAAGTATTCTATCACTAACAATTTTAAACTTTTAGAGAAGACAGTTCGCATAATTCAAAGCCTGAGTTCATATCTCACTGTCAAAAATGTCACGTAAGTGAAACGAAAAAGGCATAAACACTCAAACTTGGCCTCAACACTCCAACTTTGAGGGTGCACATCTAGACACCTCAACTCGACTCCACTGTGTCAATTGATCACTCCAACTAACAAAATGATCATCTCGGCACCTCCAAAAATTATGTGTCACATCAGCGTAGGTGTCCATGAGACAAAGTAGGGACCAAGTTTGAGTGGTTGTTTATGTATTATGCCAAAAAATGATTCCTCAGAGCATATTAAAGACACAATTCAGTAAATAAATGTCTCTCTATAGCATTCCATTTACACAATTCAACAAACTATAAACGTGAAATCAAGTTAAAAAAAAACTCAACCAAAAAGTAAAAAGAATTAGTAAACAGAGGAAATTGAGTTACGTAAAGCATTTGGCCGACGTTTCCGTCCTCGGCAGGACTCTCAGGCATCTGAATTGCGCTTCGGCTCGACGGATTGTCAGTAACAAAACCGAACGGGTTAAATGCGGGTTTATCATCGTCTTTCTCCGAAGAAGCTCTCGTGAGAACCGGAATTGCCGGTCCGGTTCGGCTTCTGCTTGTCCATAGCCTTGGAAATCGACCGGTGAATTCAGCCGACGACGAAGAAGAAGTGGAAGCGAGAAAGCATAAAGCAGAGGGAGGAGGAGAGAGAAGAGAGAGTGCCATTTCTCTCGTGTGTGTGTGTGATGAGTGGAGAGAGTTTGAATCCAACGAACACCACTAGTAGCTTCTAAAGAGTAGAAAATAAATGGATAAATATTAAATGCAAATTCCAAGCAAGTATTTATTGTCCAAATAGTCCCTTTCATTGTTGTGCTCAATTTTTGAAGGCAGAATCAAAGTAGGGATAAAAAATTTATAACTGACGAATCTATGTGATGTTTTAAAAAAGTGATCAAAATAGGTATAGTGTACTAATTTAATGTGTTATACGAGACTTAATTGACGATCCTCGTTAAAATTCGTTACTCGATTCTTTTTATTTTTTTATAAAAAGTTACATAGCGCACTTAATAAGTGCACTATGCAACAGTTGAAAATTGTATGACTCTTTTGCTGCATAGAGATATAAGCATAAGTGCGGTTAAGATTTTAAATTGAGATGGACGAAATTATTATATCATATAATTAATGACATATTTATTACTTTAAATATAATAATTTTGTCATCTCAATTTATATAAGTAATCACTATTTTAATTCGTTCTAAATAATACTCCTTCGTTTTAATTTATTTGGCCTACTTTTCTTTTTTAATACGTTTCACAAAGAATGTCTCTTTCCCTTTTTAACAACTTTTCAATATCGAATTTTCACATGGCATGTTTAAGACCAAAAGATTAAGACCAAAAAATTTTCACTCTTTTTTACCATTCCTTTCCTTTCCATTTAAATCATAATTTGAATTGATACACAATTTTTTAAAAAAAGTGAAACTTCTAAAATGAAAAAGTGAATTTTAAGTAGCCGTTTGGCCTAGATTGTAATTACTTTATTCTGAAAAATTATTCTACTTTATTCAAAAGATTTTATTTGGCCATAAAAATATCAAATAGAACTTGAAGTTGTATTTGAAGTTTAGAAAACAGCCCAATACTTGTTTTCACTATTTTTACTTTTACTTTACACTTTTTAAATTTATTTTGGAAAAAATTCTAATTTTTTTATTTCATAAAATTATACCATTTAAATTATATTTATTTTTAAATTTTATTTTATGTTTTAAAAAAAACATTTAGATTTTATCCTTTTATTGTAAAAACTATGACCAAACGCAATTTCAACTCCAACTCCAATTCTGAAAATTTCAAATAAAATAAAATTTAATTTAATTTTCATGGCCAAATAAAATTTAAATATATTATTAAATTTTTTGAATCATGTAATCAATGACATATTTATTACTTTAATTTTTTTGAATTATACATAAATTATTACTTCCTCCGTTTCAATTTGTTTGACCTATTTTAACTTGGCACGGAGTTTAAGAAAAAAAGAAAGACTTTTGAATTTTGTGGATAATAATTAAAGATATGTTATATGTACCAAAATGTCCTTTAATCTTTTGGTCTTAAACATGCCATGTGGAAATTGAAATTGAAGAGTTGTTAAAAAAGGAAAGAGACATTCTTTGTAAAACGTATTAAAAAAGGTAAGTAGGCCAAACAAATTAAAATGGAGGAGTATTATTTAGAACGAAGTAAAGTAGTGATTACTTATATAAATTGAGATGGACAAAATTATTATATTTGAAGTAGTAAATATGTCATTGATTATATGATATAATAATTTTGTCCATCCCAATTTAAAATCCTAACCGCACTTATGCTTATATCTCTATGTAGCAAAAGAGTCATACAATTTTCAGCTGTTGCATAGCGCACTTATTAATATTAAGTGCGCTATGTAATTTTTTGTAAAAAATAAAAATAAAAATTTAGTAACGGAGTTTAATGGGGATCGTCAGTTAAGTCTCGTATAAAGCACTAAATTAGTGCGCTATATCTATTTTGGTCACTTTTTCAAAACATTACATAGATCTGTCACTTGTGGAATTTTTATCCCTACTTTGATTTTGCACTCTCAATTTTTAAAGTCATTTTCTCAAATAATCGTTCGCAGAAATATTCACTAAAATAACTTTTAATTTTTTTAAAATAATATGATCACTGAACTTGTAGAAATATCCACTAAAATAACTTTTGAATTTTTTTAAAAAAAATATGATCATCAAACTATGTACAAATTTTCAACAAGATGAAAACTAGCGAAAAAGATAATTTTTAATGAAATTATATATCTTTCTAGAATTCATTTTTTGATTTTATACCCATTAATCCATTATATATAATTTATTTGACCCATTTCAAATTGTGATATCATAAAATAAGTTATATTCATGTAATTAGAGCAAAATAAAAGTGCAATCTTCCGTTAAAAACTTATACATTCATCATTTTAGTTTTAACTTCTTATTTAAAATTCATCCTAATAGTAAAAAAAAACATTTTAAATGTGCAAAGATGGGTAGAAATAATGCATCGAAGTTTTTTACCTAATTTTTATTTTCAGTTAAAAAAAACTTCTTAAATGTCAAATTTGACACTAATGTGTAAGCAAAAAAACAAAAGAAGATGATATTGATTTTTCATGAAAAAATTGTGTTAGATTGCATCTCTATATTTTTGCTCTAGTTACATGAATATAATTTATTTTTATTAAAAACTCATTTGAAATAAGTCCAATAAATTTTATATAATTTTTTTAATATAATTGATTAATGAGTATTGGGTCTAAAAATAAAACATAATTTTTTTTTGATATAAACTTTTTCGTTAGTTTCACCTTATTGGAAATATGCGCATAGTTTAATGATCATGTTGTTCAAAAAAATACAAAAAATAATTTAGTAGAATATCTATACAAGTTCAGTGACCATATTATCTCCCCTCCCCGCCAAAAAAAAAAAATTACTTGAGTGGGACATTTTTATAAGTTCAATGATCAATTGCTGAATTGACTTCAATTTTTACTACTCTCTTTGTTCACTTTTAATTTTTCAATTTAAATTTTACACGCGCTTTAAAAAAATAATATATAATTAATATGAGAGAATTATTATCGACTTGTAAAATTGAAGTATATTATTGAAGTACATTAAAATACCTACATGGTATATATTTATATTGTCGGGGTTTATAGAATTTTGATTCATTCTTATAAGAAAAACCTCAGGTCCTCTATGATATCAATTTGATATATATTAATATATTAATTGAGTATCATCAAGGATATATTCATTTATTAAAAAAGTTTTTCAATCCTCTATAATACCCACAATTATGTATCATATATTGATAGAGTATTATAAATAACTGATTTATTCTTTAAAAAGGCACTCATCCGTCATCTATGATAATCACACACACACACATATATATATATATATTATATGCTGATAGAGTATTTTAGAGATTTAGTTAATATCTTTTAAGAAAAATATCTTATTCTCTGTAATAACAATTTGATATATATCATATACTGATAAGATATTATCGAGGGCAGATTAACTCCTTAAAAAGATAACACTCCCAGTCATATATGATTATGTAATTTTTTTATTTTATTTTTTGGTTTTAAAATTAGGGGTAGAAAAGAAAATAAGGAAGATGATTACAATGTAAGAATCAACTTTCACCAATAAATTAAAAATTTAGGTAGATAATCAATTAAGCTACTAAGATTTTCTCAGTAGTAATATATATATATATCATGTGAGTGGGTATAATATATTAAATGTCTTTGTTTAAAAAGTATTTTATCTTAAAGTCTCGTTTTTTTTTCCTTTTCTGAAATTAGTTACTATTACTAAAATGCTATCCAATTACATTCATTTGTAATTTTTATTTTCTGTTTTTTGTCAATCATAAACCTGTTTTTCATTTTCTCCACTTAGTAACTATGATTGAAGTGACAGTTTTGCCCCTAACACTGGCTTTAATTTCGCCAAGCGCCAAAAAAAGGAAAAAGAACTACTCTGGCTTTAATCATTCCAGGCGTTTGAAAGCTTGCATCAGTCTATCGCCGCTGCTAATTGGGTTCTCCACCGACGTTATTCGTCTTTTTCTCCGGCGAGTTCTTCCTCTCTACAGCGGAAAGGAGAGTAGAAAGGTATCGGAATATCTCGTTCCACAGTTTCCATTCTCCAATTTTCGGTACACCGATGTCAATCAGTTCATTATATTTGTTTTTTTTTGTTCAATTCTGGCTTTAACGCTTTGAGTTTTTTTGTTGTTGGATTTTTCTGGTTATTTTCGATGTTGAATAAGAAAATTTGGTAGTTTTATAGTCTCTATGATTGTGGTTGACTGTATTTCTGAGATGAGACCTATTATTATAGAAATTAAATAGGACTCCGTAAATCTTCAAAATTTCGATCAGGAAAAGAAAAAAGTGTGTTTTGCTTAAATTAGCATTACCATTGGAATATTGAAGCTCTTTATTTAGTTTGAATCGGGTGTATGTGTTGGATGAGTGGCTGATTCACGGATAATAAGAGCAAAATGGACCTTTTTCGCCCCAGAAGAGTTTCTAGTTTTGCTCGGGAGTTTTTAGAGCCAAGTGTCTGTTGATTGAACTGGACTCGTTTCTATCTTGTCGATAGAAATTTCATCCTCATTGGAAATTGAGCATGTGAGTAGGTTATTGGACTTACATACCACCATTTGTCCTCGCAATTGTCACTGAATGGATTTCAAGACACATATTTTTTGTCCTTTGTCCCTGACCTGTAGTAGTTGCTTTATTGAGCATTTAGGGAGGAGGTTGAAACATGCTTAATCAGGTTTTACAAATGAATGGGCCCTTAAGGTCTATATTGCGTAAAATGATTAGCTTAGCAGCGTCTAAAAGAGCCAGTAAACTAACTTCTGTTGCTTTACTATTTTGTTTTCCGATAAATAAGGAAGAATTATGAGCTAAGAACATATACCTATCAAGCCACAGTAAATTATTTGTTGAATAAAATCCAAAGATTCAAGGTTTACCATATATGTACTTCTAAAACTACAACATTGTAATCTCCTTTCTGTTTATTGTAGTCTCCTTTCTGTTTATTGTAGTCTCCTTTCTAATGATTTGGTATTCATATTTTTATTTGATTTTGGAATTGTCTAACTTTTAATATATCCATTTTCAATAAGTAATATACAGACACAAAGATAGTAGGGTGCCTTACATGGATTCTTGCTTGCTTAAACGAAATGGTGAAATATACTTGACACTTGAACATCTTATCTTCTTCTTCTCGCTTTATTACTTTCTGACTTTTGACAAATTTTCTTTCCACATGTACTCTGAGTTGGATGGGCACCTTTGTTTTGTTAGCTGGATTTGTCGAACTGATCTGATCACGTATACTTGTCTTTATTTATTTATTTTTCATTTTCCCGTCAGGTGATTCCTGCTTAGGCGTAGAATTAAAGGACGCCAATTTAGAGTTGTAAGTATGGTGGTTTGGGAAAATAGGAGATGCAGCAGTGAGTGACTTTCCTAGCTAGCTTATGCTTCACCAGAAAGAAGAATCCTATGAGAAGTGCAAGTTCTTAGCTTCTCCCATGACATCTAGATGTTATGAAGAAAGAATCTAGACTCGATTCAAGTCAAAGAACGGATCTATTCCACGTGAAAAGTTGGCTAGAGTTCTTGATACATGTATCTAATTGTTGCTGACATTTCCCCATTCATCTTGCTCTACTGGAAGGCTTCAGATGGAGGAAGGTTTGGGAACCAGTGAACAACTTCCTGAAGATGAGGGAAGTGATAATGAGGCTGCCAGTGAGGAAGTCTTCGATATTACATGCAATGGCATTGAGAGCGATGGTGACCAAGTGCTAAACGTTGAGGCCAATGAGCTTGAAACTACTGCTGGGCAAATTCTTGAGTTCGAAAACCATGAAGCTGAGAGAAACTGTGAGCATGTGCTTAATTTTGAAAGCGGTGACCCAAGGGACAATAGTCACCAGTTGCTTGAGTTTCATAGCAATGTCCTTGAGGATCCAAGATGTGGTGATACAACAATTATTGACGGTCACACTGGTTCATCCCTGGGAAAATCTTATCCCCCTCCGGTTGTCGGCATGGAATTTGAATCTTATGAGGATGCTTATAATTATTACAACTGCTATGCTAAGGAACTTGGTTTTGCCATCAGGGTGAAGTCTTCATGGACAAAACGCAACAGTAAAGAGAAGCGTGGTGCTGTTCTCTGTTGCAATTGTGAGGGTTTCAAGACAATGAAAGAAGCAAATAGCCGAAGAAAAGAAACAAGGACAGGTTGCTTAGCGATGATAAGGTTGAGATTGGTGGAGTCCACTAGATGGAGGGTGGATGAGGTTAAGCTTGAACATAACCATCTCTTTGATCCTGAAAGGGTGCAAAACTCCAAGTCACACAAAAAGATGGATGCAGGGGTTAAAAGGAAGTTAGAGCCAGCAGTTGATGTGGAAGTGCGAACAATTAAGTTGTACAGAACTCCTGCTGTTGAGACACCAGGCTATGGAAGCTCAGATGAAAGAGCAGTCAGCAGCCAGATTGATGGGTCCACACGTTTAAAACTCAAAGAAGGTGATACCCAAGTCATATACAACTTTTTCTGCCGGGTGCAGCTTACAAAGCCTAACTTTTTCTACATTATGGATTTAAATGATGAAGGGTATCTAAAGAATGTGTTTTGGATTGATTCCAGATCCAGAGCGGCATATGCTTATTTTGGTGATGTGGTTGTGTTCGATACAACATGCTTGTCAAAAAAATATGACATCCCACTTCTAGCATTCTTTGGACTGAACCACCATAAGCAGACTCTTTTGTTGGGCTGTAGTTTGCTTGCTGATGAAAGTTTTGAGACATATGTCTGGTTACTGAGAGCATGGCTATCGTGTATGTCAGGACGCCCTCCACAAACTATCATCACAGATCGCTGCAAAGCCTTGCAAAATGCAATATCTGAGGTATTTCCTCGGGCTCAACATAGGCTTAATCTGTCAATTATTTTGGAGAGCATTGTCGATACAGTAGGGGAAGTGGGGGAATCAGAAGTATTCCATGAGGTACTGTATAATACGGTGTATAGCTCTCTTAAAGTTGATGAATTTGAAGTTGCGTGGGAGGAGATGACCCAGCAATTTGGATGTAGGGGCTTTGGATGGCTTCATAGTTTGTATGAGGATCGAGAACGATGGGCTCCTATTTATATGAAAGATACATTTTTGGCTGGAATATCTATTGATCAGGGTGGTGAGTTCATGTGCCCCTTCTTTGATGGAAATGTACATAAACAAACAAATTTGAGAGAATTTTTTGATATATATGATTTTGTACTGCAAAAAATGCATCAGAAGGAAGTTCTTTGTGATCTTGAGTCGAGAGAATTTAGCCCCGCCTTGAGAACAAGGTGCAACTATGAGTTACAGCTCTCTAAATTGTATACTAAAGAAATATTTTTGAAGTTCCAAGATGAGATGGAGTTCATGTCTAATTGTTCAGGTATAACACAAATTCACGCCAATGGACCCATCATCACGTATATTGTTAAAGAACGAGGGGTTCAGGGAGACGCGAGGAATGCAAGAGATTTTGAAGTTACTTATGATAAAATAGGGGTAGAAGTTCGATGCATGTGCAGTTGTTTCAACTTCAAAGGCTATCTATGCAGACATGCTTTATCAGTGCTCAACTACAATGGTATAGAGGAAATCCCAAATCATTATATATTGACCCGCTGGAGAAAGGATTTTAAACGCTTGTATGCACCAGAACTTGGCTCGAGCAACATAGATATTAGTAACCCCGTTCAACAGTTTGATCATTTGCACAGACGTGCCATGCAAGTAGTTGATGAAGGGATGACTTCTCAAGATCACTATATGGTTGCTTGGCAGGCATTTAAGGAGTCCTTGAATAAGGTTCGTCTTGCAGCGGACAAACATGTATCATAAAACCAAGTTGAGGTTTAACATCTTGTGTAGCTTCTGAACTTTTTTTGTACTTTAATTTATTACCCTACTTCCACACATCATTATGTATAGTGCAGTACTGAATTTAAAAGCCTTCTTAGGGCAATTCTTTTCCCTAATAGATAACACCTTGTTTTGCCTTTACTCTTAATACGTACTGAAGTCCATTGTCCACTAGTATTGCCAAGTCCACTGAACGTGTTCAATGGGTTTGCTTGGTTTGGAAAACTTTTTTTCCTCAACGATTTGGAAAAGTTCCAAACAAGCTACAGTAGCTGATTCAGTGACTGAAGCAGAATATATAGCAGCAAGTGAAGCTGCTAAAGAAGCTGTATGGATGAAAAAGTTCTTAACTGAACTTCGTGTGGTTCCTTCAATAGCAAGTGCAATACCATTATTGTGTGACAATACTGGAGCCATTGCTCAAGCAAAAGAACCAAGATCACATCAAAAGTCCAAACATGTTCTGCGTATATATCACTTGATAAGAGAAATCATTCAACATGGGGACGTCGAGATTCAAAAGGTTGATGGAAAAGAAAATGCAGCAGACCCATTCACTAAAGCTTTGGGAGCAAAGGAGTTTGACAAGCACAAGTGGAATATGGAAATGAAGTACATGAGCGATTGACTCTAGTGCAAGTGGGAGATTGTTAGGAATATAGTAGATATGCCCTAGATCCCATCTCACATATGATGATTTAGACATATTTTTGTGAACATTATTTAGCATAATATATGGCATCTAATATTCTTTTATCATAATTATTATTAAAGTCAAATCAAACTGTTTTGCCTGAAGAGAAAGTTTAAGTTTTGGAAATCAAACTAGAATGGTTAGTTCGGGCTTTCAGCAATTAAATAAACTCAAGGCAAGTGTTAACAAAAAATAATACAAATGTTATCCAAGAACCTTGAACTAAATATGTTTATTCTTAATCGACATAATTATCCAATATGCAAAGTTCTTTTCCTTCGCTGCATGATAAATTCAGACTAGGATAGGTTTAATGAATAATAATATCTTTACAAAAGTTCCTGTTCATTGCAACTTTTTCAAGGAAACATCATTGAGATTCTATTTGAAAATAATAATTAATGAATGAATACCATCAATTTTTCTAAAATTATTTTCATTTTCTTTAACAAACCACCAAAAGCTAAACCAACGACGATGACCATTTCTTGCTGAAAGACAAACGTCCGACAGTGCTCAGGTGGGAAGTTTAATCTGAAATTGCAGGTTAATTTGTTCAAAGTTGTCAACTAACTAGCAATTCCTTACTTTTTCCTTCTCCTTCTTGTAGCTCAAGTCAACCCTTCACTTTTCAGTCCAAGAATTGATCTTTATTTTAGTATGTACATACCCAATTGACCTAAGCGGTTTCCTTCTCCTCTTTTTAATTCTTGACTACGAATATGGTCTTGTAGCGCTGCTCAATTCATGTCTATTTAGATCAATAGTTCAAAATCTGCATAGTTTCTTGATCACCAGGATGATAAAGTAGCCTATAGATTTACTTTATTGGGCAGAATCGACTTAAAGGTTATAAAGTACTTTTAATACTGAGACAGAACCAGTAGTATGTGGTTGACCAAAGATTCTAGTATGTGAGTTCATTGGGAGATTTATTATGATAACGGAAGTGCCTGTATCTACAGCAGTAAATACTCTAGTGCTTCTTGCATATAGAAACAGGATGAAAAAGAAGAACTTAAATAAACATGCATTACCATGTTTGCTTGCCTATTTCCTTTTTCACCCTCATTACTGACTATAACAGTTAGGAGTTTAAATAAATATGTAGAAGTGTTAAATTAAGCTACCGCACTCCCATGGAGATAGGGAGAAGTTGAGGGCTATGGGGGCTTGGGTGAGTAGTGTAGATGCGCACAAGATGTGGGATAAGACCGCCAATTGTATTAGGGAAGCGGCTAGAGAGGTGTTGGGTGTCTCGAGAGGCTGATCTGGTGGACATCGAGGGGACTGGTGGTGAGATGGAGAAGTACAAGGGAAGGTGGAGGTAAAGAAGGTGGTTTACACGAAGTTGGTCGAGAGTAAGGACGACGAGGAGAAGCGGGCGAATAGAGAGAAGTATAAGATTGCTAGGAAGGAGGCAAAGTTATTCTTCGGTTTTAGTATTGCCTGTTGTTTCCTTTGCTTCAGTTATTGTATTATTTGTTGTTGCTACTGTTCTCTTCTTCAGATTCTTCGCTACTGTATTTTCTTTACATACTTGATTCTTTTTTTGATATTGCTTTACTTGAGCCAAGGGTCTATCGGAGACATCCTCTCTATCTTCACAAGGTAGAGGTAAGGTTGCGCTCACACCATCCTCCCCAGACCCCACTTGTGAGATTAAACTAGGTATGCTGTTTGCTCTAATGGAGGTGAAATTAAGAAGACCATGCTGGCTGACAAGTTTTACGTTTATGCATGTCAAGCAATGTGGACGAGTCAATGATAGAATGCTGTGGACTATCTCATTTTCCTGTTGGTCGATTAAGTGGTTCTATCACTATAGTTTCTAGTTATGCAGCTGTTTCTTCTAACTGTGGAAGTAAAGAAACAGTCACATTGATACATTTTCCCTTTGAAATTTATTTTTCTTTAGTGAAAATTATCGCTTATAATGAGAAAAATTAGCCTACATAGTAGCAATATTAATTGTTAATCAGTTCTTTGTTCTATAATTTTTCCTGTTCAATCAGCTTTCACAAAATTAGATGCTTTTTTTCTTCAGGTGTTTGCCTCTGTCCCAAAAAGCAGAAACAAGGGGAAATTTTCCTACGGAAACAGCCTCTCTACCTCTAAGGTAGGGTAAGATTTGCGTACACTCTACCCTCTCCAGACCCCACTTTGTGGGATTACACTGAATATGTTGTTATCATATACACTAAGACGTAAATATAATGTTGAAATGGATAAATGGAAGCTATACACTCTTCTATTACAACCTTATGGCTTTTTCATACTTCAGGTCAATATTGAAGTTGAACCTAGACCAGTATAAGCTGAATTTGTTATATTGTAAAATACATCTCAAACACTTGTATAGGAGAACTCCCATAGAAAAACATACTTATTCCTGGATTGAAAGACAGACTGCAATATTATACCGTGACTATTTTCCCAATAGCCCTGGGCATGTCGTTAGCTCCACGGTTGGGGGAGAAATACATCTGTAGTTTTTCCTTATTGATATCATTATCTAAAATAGGTATTTTGGCTCTATCTTACGATTTCTTCTTCTTCTCCCACCCTCCACTCTAGGGGTTGTTTCTGACCACCTTTGGCCAATCCTCTTCTTAATATATTACAGAGCTTGACGTTGATGCTTCTGCAACACTCCAAATGGATGGTCTTTCCCTCAATGCCGAACCCATCTTTGATGATGAAACTGAGGAATTCGATATTAATGGAGTGTGTACGATGACAGAATATGTTGGTCAATCTGGTGTTATTGAAGGCGAAAATCTTGTTCCTCCAGATGTTGGAATGGAGTTCGAGACATATGAGGATGTGTACTACTTCTACAACTGTTATGCTAAAGTGCACGGATTCGGGGTCAGAGTGAGTAATACATGGTATAGGAAGAGTAGGGAAAGGTATAGAGGAAAACTTAGCTGCAGCAGTGCAGGATTTAAAAAGAAAAGTGAAGCAAACCGGCCCAGACCTGAGACAAGAACTGGCTGTCCAGCAATGATAAAGTTCAGATTGACGGAGAACAAAAGGTGGAGAATAATTGAAGTTGAACTTGAACACAACCACCTCATTAATCCGTCCACTGAAAAGTTCTATAAATCTCACAGAAACAACAGTTCTGGGAGTAAAAGGCCCTTGCAGATGAATGGTAATCAGGAAGTTCAGAAAATTAGGTTATTCCGAACTGTCATTATTGATCCAGATGATGATGGAAACTTAAACATTGATGAAGGTAAATTCAGGAATAAGGTTGACCAGTCCAACAACCATTTGATTCTTAAACCTGGAAATGCTCAAGCTATTCTCAGTTTCTTCACTGATCTACAGTTGGTAAACCCTGATTTCTTTTATGTAATGGACCTAAATGAGAAAGGATGTCTGCGGAATGTGTTTTGGGCGGAAGCAAGATTTAAGGCCACATATAGTTATTTTGGTGACGTGGTTAGAATTGACACTGCTTGTTTGATCTCAAAATATGAGGTTCCACTAGTGGTATTTGCCGGAGTTAACCACCATGGACAATCTGTGCCACTAGGCTGTGGTTTGGCTGCAGGAGAGACTGTAGAGTCATTTATATGGTTGTTGAGGGCGTGGGTGACATACATGGTTGGTCGCCCTCCGCAGACCATCATTATTGACCAATCTAGAGCTATGCAAACTGCTATCGCTGATGTTCTCCCGCGGGCATCTCATTGTATTTCTTTGTCACATATCATGAAGAAAGTAACAGAGGAATTGGGTGGGTTGCATGAATATGAAGCAATCAAGAAAACATTTGCCAACACAATTTACCAATCATCAAGAATAGATGAGTTTGAAGCAGCTTGGGAGGACATGATGCTATGCCATGGAATTAGGGACCATAAATGGCTCCAGACACTCTACGAAGATCGTAAATACTGGGTCCCTGCCTATTTAAAGGATACATTTTTGGTGGGGATGTTTGCTGTGACACTCAGGGAGAGAGAGGCTTCTTCTCCTTTTGATGAGTATTTGTCTGATCATACTCCCCTGAAAGAGTTCCTTGACGGCTATAACCAATGTCTGAAGGAAATCTATCAAAGAGAAGCACTGACTGATTCAGAATCGCGGAATCCAAGTTGTATGTTGAAATCAAGATTTTATTTTGAAATGCAGCTGTCTAAAATCTACAGTAACCACATATTTGATAAATTCCAAACCGAAATAGAGGGAATGTTTTCATGTTTAAGCACAAGACAAGTAGGTATTGATGGGTCAATCGTAACATACATTGTTAAGGAACATGAAGCTGAGAATGCCAATGAAGCAAGAGATTATGAGGTTATGTTTAATACAGCTGTTGCGGAGGTTCTTTGTGCTTGTGGTTTATTCAACCTGAAGGGTTTCCTGTGCAGGCACGCATTGTGCGTTCTAAGTCAGAATGGTTTTGAGGAGATCCCACCTCAGTACATACTCCCGCGCTGGAGAAAGGATATTCACCGTAGCTATGTTCTTGACTATGGTTGCAATGTTATTGACACCAAGAATCCAGTCCACAGGTATGATAATTTGTACAAGTGTGCTGTGAAGTTGATGGAAGAGGGGAGAAGATCACATGAACGATACAAGTTCACGTTAGAAGCATTGGGGGAGATATTGAACAGAGTTAGTTTGCAAGATCATAACACTCTTTAGCTTTTTAAGAAGAGCTGTTAAATATGTAAAATAAGATAATATGCATCATCTGTCAGGCGTATTACATATGCATGCTTCACAGTGTATGAATGTAAGCATAGTTTCAAATGTTTATGTATGTACACTTGTAAAGTAGAATGTACAGATGATTTATCTTTATTTCTGCTCATTTATTTGCAGAGAGTATATGCAGATAAAGCTATATCTGAACGAGGAGTGTGCAACTTAGAAAATGAAAAGATATATAGTAGGGGTTTATTGGGTTATATTTGTTGATCAAGTATATGATTTTCTTTAAATATGGGAACATCGTAGTAAAACTGAATGAAAAACACACTTCGACTTTCAACAGCTTTTTAAGATCCTTTTTTCCTTGATCTTAATTATAGATTAAGCTCTAAACTACGAGTAACTTTCAGATTTCTAACTTTATCTTTTATATGTCCCCGATATGAAAATGAATTTATGGAGAAGGCATAGAGAAAGATGACACTAAAATTAGACTTGTTTATAACACTTGGGAATAGCAGAAAAGCTTGTAGTGTCCAGTTGTCCCACATCGTAAGAAGCTAATAAGAGGACAACAGAGAAGTGGTACATAAGCAAAGGCCCAACTCCCAAAAAAAGCATACCTTTCTCGGCCTTTTGGCTAAGATCAAGTGTAGTATCTGTTCTTATCAGTTTAATATCTGATATGTGGGCCATTGGTCCACACGATATTAACTCAATTTTTTGAGGGGGAGAGTCCATTAAGGTAGCTTGCTACCTGGGCTCTCAAGTGTCGTCCATGCGTTGCACTATTGCATGGGCCTGGCGCACCCCACCAAATCAAGTCCAATGTTTTTTTGAATAAGCCTATCCACACTCGGCCCAATACCCAGTATTCAATATTTGTGTAAAATTGTTTTATACTGCTGAGTGCAGCTGAGCATCAATAGCCACGTTATGTATCCGTTAAAACGTAGCTGGAACTTTCTTATAAAAGGTGTGATTTTTGTTTTTAACTTAAAAAGTCCGGCAAAATTACGCTTCGAAGTCTCAAGTTTGGACTGTACATTGCAAACATCAAGGAGTCGTCAAAGATAAACCAGACTAACATCATGTAAGATGCAAAACTTTTACCCTTTGAACTAAGCCGACCTTCAGACTAATGTCACCAAGAAGGCAGTCTCACTAAGCCGACCTTTTGGATTGAGATTCCAGATCTAGAGCAGCATATGCTCATTTTGGTGATGTGGTTGTGGTCGACACAACATGCTTGTCAAAAATAATATGACATCCCTCTTCTAGCATTCTTTGGACTAAACCACCATAAGCAGACTCTTTTGTTGGGCTGTAGTTTGCTTGCTGATAAAAGTTTTGAGACATATGTTTGGTTACTGAGAGCATGGCTATCGTGTATGTCAGGACGCCCCCCACAAACTATCATCACAGATCGCTGCAAAGCCTTGCACAATGCAATATCTGAGGTATTTCCTCGGGCTCAACATAGGCTTAATTTTTCGATACAGTAGGGGAAGTGGGGAAATCAGAAGTATTCCATGAGATACTGTATAATACTATGTGTTAGCGGAAACGTAAAAGAAAGAACAAGGAAGAACACAAGATTTAACGTGGTTCGGATCAGAATGATCCTACATCCACCAGAGAACAACTGTCTTTATATTATTAACAAAGAAAGGGGAGATATCCAAATTGCACCTAAGAGAATTGCTCTCTCAACTCTCTACTCTTACAATGGATTTACTATGATTTTTTGGGATGGTTTTACAATGAAGAATGGTCATCCTTTTATAGATGACCAAACTTGGGCTCCAAGCACAAAATAAGAAAAGGAAAAATAAATACAAAATTTGTCCTCCACAATTTTTTGCTTGCTCTCCAAGTTTACTTCCTAGCCAAGTAAATTGACACATGAGATTTTCTTCCACATGGATTGGACCCCACAAAGAAAGCCAAACCAACTCTTTCAATCTCCACCTTGGTTTGCGTTCGAGCATGCTTATGAACAACTCTGGCCAAAACTTCTAAGCTTACTGGGCAATCCCGTTGTAAGAAACAAGAAGAATCAAACCTTTGTTGAACATACTAGCTCCACCTAACAGTTGTTCTCTCATAGTTGCATCAGTTGATGCGTACTCCCGCCAAATCCTTGCAGTGTGCAAACTTGGCGAGCGGAACTATCTTGGTCAACATGTCTGCAGCGTTATCGTCTGTGATAACCTTTACGACCTTGATAGTTCCCTCTTCAACAAGATCTCGAATGAAATGAAATCTGACATCAATGTGTTTGGTGCGCTCATGAAATCTTTGATTTTTAATCAAATGAATAGCACTTTGACTATCACATCTTAGAGTTGATTCCAGCTGAACCAAACTCAATTCTGCCACCAAACCTTTCAACCAGATAGCTTCTTTCACTGCCTCTGTTGCTGCCATATATTCTGCCTCTGTTGTAGACAAAGCGACAATTGACTGTAGAGTCGATTTCCAACTAACGGCACTGCCAACGAGAGTAAAGATATATCCAGTTGTGGACCTCCTTCTATCAAGATCCCCTGCATAGTCAGAATCTACATAACTGAGAATCGAATACCTTCACTTTTTCGAAAGGTTAGGACAACATCAAAAGCTCCTTTGAGATATCTCAATATCCACTTGACTGCTTCCCAATGCCTCTTTCCAGGGTTGGCCATGTACCTGCTTACCACACTTATAGATTGAGCAATATCTGGACGTGTGCACACCATAACATACATAATACTACCAACTGCGCTAGCATACGGAACCTTTGACATATGCTCCACCTCATCCTCAGACTGAGGCATTTGTAACTCTGAAAGCTTAAAATGAAGAGCTAACAGAGTACTTACAGATTTGCACAAATGCATATTAAATCTCTCAAGAACCTTTTCGATGTACCTGTTTTGAGAAAGATGTACAACACCGTCTCCTCTTGGAATCTCCATACCAAGGATTTTCTTTGCTGCTCCCAAATCCTTCATGTCAAATTCCTTGCTCAACAGTTTCTTCAAAACATTTATCTCTGTGATGTTGTTAGCAACAATAAGCATATCATCAACATACAACAATCAATAAATCATTGAGTTACCAGACATCTTCTTGTGATACACACAGCTATCAAATGCACTCCTTGAGAATCCATGTGTAGTCACGAATGCATCAAACCTTTTGTACCACTGTCTAGGGGATTGCTTCAAACCATACAAAGACTTCTTCAGTTGGCATACATGATCTTCTTTTCCCTCAGCTAGGAAACCTTAAGGCTGATCCATATAGATTGTCTCTTCTAGATCACCATGCAAGAAAGCAGTTTTGACATCAAGCTGTTGAAGCTCCAAGTCAAACTGTGCAACCAATGCTAGTAGCACGCGAATTGAGCTATGTTTCACGACTGGAGAGAAGATCTCATTGTAGTCAATTCCCTCCTTCTGACTGAAACCCTTTGCAACCAATCTCGCCTTGAACCTAGCATCTTCCACTTATGGAATTCCCTCTTTCTTTCTGTAGACCCATTTGCATCCAACTGCCCTCTTCCCCTTTGGCCTTTCCACTAAGACCCATGTTTGATTCTTGTGAAGAGATTCCATCTCTTCCGTCATGGCTAACCGCCATTGTGCAGCATCCTTGCAAGAAGTTGCTTCAACATACAAGGAGGGCTCAAGATCCTTAATCTCTTCTTCTGCAGCCACGAACGCATATGCAATCAGATTTTCTTGCTCTATAAGGCGTTCCGATCTCTGTGTCTACTTTTTGTCCCTCCCTTCGCAATTGTTATGGTTCATTGACATCAAGTTCTTCAAGATCTGCATTTTTTGACTCATCAATTTGAGTCTCTTGATCCTTTTCCTTGGCAAGCTCCACCGGTAGCTCCACCTGCTCGTTGTTCTCGTTTCCTGATAACTCCACAACAAAAACTTTATGAGGATCAAGTATAGAGGATTCATCAAAGGTAACATCTCTACTAACTACAAATTTGAGTAAAGACAAACACCAAAGCTTGTACTCCTTTACTCCATTCACATACGCTACGAATATGGCCTTCTTAGCCCTTGGTTCAAGCTTTCCTTCATTAACATGATAATAAGTTGGACACCCAAATACTCGCAAGTATGAATAGTTAGAGGGTTCACCTGACCACACCTCATTTGGAGTCTTAAAGTCAATCGCTGATGCTGGAGATCGATTGACAATATGAGAAGCAGTGTGAACTGCTTCAGCCCAAAACACTTTGAACATTTTGGCTTGTAGGAGCATACAAAGAGCCTTTTCAAGAAGAGTTCTGTTCATCCTCTCGGCAACTCCATACTGCTGTGGGGTGTGCCTGACCGTCTTATGTCTTGCGATCCCATGAACCTTGCAGAAATCATTAAACTCTTTACTGCAAAACTCCAAGCCATTATCTGTGCGAAGATACTTGATTTTACGCTCCATTTGATTCTCAACCAATATCTTCCACTCTTTAAATGCTTCAAAAGCATTACTCTTTGCCTTCAAGAAACGCACCCAAACCTTTCGTGAAAAATCATCAATGAATGTGAGAAGATACCTCTTTCCACCCTTCGATGGAAGTTTAGAGGGACCCCATAAATCTGAATGGATGTAGTCTAGTACCCCTCCTGTCTTATGCTTGCCAGTACTGAACTTGACCTTCTTCTGCTTCCCTAGAACGCAGTGCTCACAAAATTCAAGTGTGCTGATCTTCTCACCATTCAAAAGGTTACGGTTGCTCAACATCTCCAGTCCTCGTGCGCTCATATGACCCAGTCTCATGTGCCATAATCTTGCCTTATCATCATTGGATAATTGCACTGTAGATGCATTTACAGAGCTAACAATGGTGCTTCCGGCCAGTGTGTAAAGGTCATCCTCCAGCTTGGCCTTCAGCATGACTAAAGCACCTTTAGTCACTTTCATAGTTCCTCCTTTGCTCATGTACTTGTAGCGTTGTTTATCCAGAGTACCCAGGGAGATCAAATTCTTCTTCAGATCAGGAACATGACAGACTTCTATAATAGTCCGCACGATTCCATCATGGCAGCGAACCCGAACAGAGCCAATGGCAACTATTTTACAAGTTGCATTATTACCCATTACTACGGTTCCTCCACTTTTCTCATAGTTGTTGAACCAATCTCTTAGGAATGTCATATGCAGAGTACAACCAGAATCTAGCACCCATTTGTTGCCATAGATTCCACTATTGCATGATGTTGTAAGTACATATTCATTATCAGAATCATGTACCTGTTCAATAATGGATGCACTCACCTTTTCTTTGGACTTTGACGTTGGGCAATCTCGTTCAAAGTGCCCCTTCTTGTGGCAGACCCAACACTCCGCATTTTTCTTGTTCACACGAGACTTCGATCTGTGCTTTGATTTGCTCCTTCTCTGTTGGCTAGTACGACCTCTCACAAAGAGCCCACTAGCTTCATCATCTTTATCTCCTTCAAAATGCCTCCGCACATCACAAAAGTTAAGTGCTTGTCGCACTTGCTCAAGGGTGATAGGCTCCTTGCTATACATCATTGAATTATCAATATCACGATATTTTGAAGTCAATGAAAATAGCAAAGCACATGCAAGTGTCTCTTCGTTCTTTTTAATTCCGGCAGTCTATAAGTCCATGACAAGTTTATTAAACGCATCTAGGTGGTCTTGCAACAAAGTACCTGACTCCATCTTAAATGTGTGAAGACGCCGTTGTAACAACATCTTTGTTGTCACCGATCGGTCCTGGTAAAGACCTTGCAGCTTATCCCATAACTGTTTGGCGGTCTCTTCGGTACTTGTACTCACTTCACAGAGCACGTTATGAGCAAGGGACAGTTGGATTACACTTAATGCATCCCCTTCAATCTTCTCCTTGTCGGAATCTGCCATCGGGGTACTTTCCGTCAATAGCATGGATTGAACCTTCCCTCCTCAGTAACGCCATCATCTGGATCTTTCAGATATTGAAGTTGTTGCGCCCACTAAATCTATCAATTTCAAACTTCATGAAACTCATCGTTACTTGTTCTTCCTCTTCTACTACAGATAGTATTTGAAAATACAGAAAACCAAAGTAATTCTTTTCTGATGTGGAAGTTCAGACTGTGCTGCAACCACAGAGCATACTCAGACAGAACCTTGGCTCTGATACCAATTGTTAGCGGAAACGTAAAAGAAGGAACAAAGAAGAACACAAGATTTAACGTGGTTTGGATCAGAATGATCCTACATCCACCAGAGAACAACTGCCTTTATATTATTAACAAAGAAAAGGGAGATATCCAAATTGCACCTAAGAGAATTGATCTCTCAACTCTCTACTCTTACAATGGATTTACTATCATTTTTTGGGATGGTTTTACAATGAAGAATGACCATCCTTTTATGGATGACCAAACTTGGGCTCCAAGCACAAAATAAAAAAAGGAAAAATAAATACAAAATTTGTCCTCCACAAATTTTTGCTTGCTCTCCAAGTTTACTTCCTAGCCAAGTAAATTGGCACATGGAATTTTCTTCCACATGGATTGGACCCCACAAAAAAACCAAACCAACTCTTTCACTATGATGGCTTCAAAGTTTGTATGAGGATCGAAAACGATGGGCTCCTATTTATATGAAAGATTAACATTTTTGGCTGAAATATCTATTGATCAGGCTGGTGAGTTCATGTGTTTCTTCTTTGATGGAAATGTACATAAACAAACAAATTTGAGAGAATTTTTTGATATATATGTATTTGGTACTGCACAATAAGAAGGAAGTTCTTTGTGATCTTGAGTCGAGAGAATTTAGCCCCGCCTTGAGAACAAGGTGCAACTATGAGTTACAGCTTTGTAAATTGTATAATAAAGAATTTTTTTTGAAGTTCCAAGATGAGATGGCGTTGATGTCTAATTGTTCAGGTATAACACAAATTCACGCCAATGGACCCATCATCACATATATTGTTAAAGAACGAGGGGTTCAGTGAGACGCGAGGTGTTGGGAACCTTGCAGTTTTGGTGAACAACAAAGCAGAATGGCACAAGTTGGTTAAACTGGTCCACAGGCACGACATCTCGAAGCAGTTGAATTTAGAGTGAGATCACAAAGTAACAAGCGACAAAGGAGAAATAATTAAGGAACGGATAGAGTGACTCAAGATAAACCATGAAATAAAGTCAAGAGTTGTAGTTCGACTACAACACAAACGAAGGCATGAAGTTGAAAGCAAATAGGAGTCCCACGAGAAGAGGAAGTCTATGCAAGTAGAGTTCGAATGCAAGAAGGAGTTCGATTGAGAGAAGAACTCCTTGAGGACTTATGCTTAAATAGCAGAGCTGCTATCCAAAGCAAACACGCACTTACAGAGAGAAAAGGGCAATTGTGAGATTGACTTTAGCAAGTGCAGCAAAGGTGACTGAATAAACACATTGAAGAACCTGGTCCTAAGTACAGAGTCTAGCTAAGGTATCTTAGTAGTAATGTATTAGGAGTTGATTCTTTGAGTTGTAATCATAGTTCAGTGTGTTATAAACTGAAGTAGGATCGTTGTCTTCAAGTTGGGTTAACTCGAAGATTTGGGTAACACAAACCTTGGGGGGTTGGTGTTGTTAGGAGTTAGAGTTTATATTCCTAGTTTGCATCGAGTTGTAACCTGATTTTGTTGAGGCTCATTGTTTTGTGAAGTTGGGGTTAAATCGTGGTACAGGTCGTGGTTTTTACACCTCTGTGAGCCGGGTGGTTTTCCACGTAAAAATCACTGTCTCATTTAGTTACTGCTTTCTTACTGTTGAAACACGTTAGGCAACCCGTTTCATCGATAGGTAACTAATAGAGTTAAACAACTAAATCAATAGGTCGTGTCGACTCTCACGAGGGATGCAAGAGATGTTGAAGTTACTTATGATAAAATAGGGGTAGAAGTTCGATGCATGTGCAGTTGTTTCAACTTCAAAGGCTATCTATGCAGACAATATTTTTTCTCCCTAGATAGCACTTTGTTTTCCGTTCCCTCTCTGAATACTTGTACATTCTTTTGGCGTCTATAATCAGCTTAATTAGGTGCAAGGTCCCTTCTGGAGTCCTAAAGCATTAGAATTAATATTCAGGCTTGTTCAGTTCTTATGCTCATTTTCTGCTCAAAAGTTTTGAACATTTGATCGTGATGGAAGAAGGGTTGCAGGCGTTTATGTACTGAAGTCCACAATCCAGTAGTACTACTGAGTCCACTGAACAGGTTTAAAATGGTCTTAGTAAAGATGGAGTGATTTTTACTAGATCCATATTCAGTAGGCTAAATATATTAGCAGAATCTCTGGTAGAGTTCGCCACATTGAAGAGAAACAGGAATAGAAACTCTGTAGCAAAGGTATTGGTCATGTTAAGCCCCTTGCGAGTTCGTTTGGTTTATCAAAAATTGAAGTCAAACTATTTTGCTAAATACAAATGTTATCCAAAAACCTTTAACCTGGGTTGCATGAATATGAAGTAATCAAGAGAATATTTGGCAACACAATTTACCAATCATCAAGAACAAATGAGTTTGAAGCAGCTTGGGAGGACATGATGCTATGCCATGGAATTAGGGACCATAAATGGCTCCAGACACTCCATGAAGATCGTAAATACTGGACCCTGCCTTATTAAAGGATACATTTCCGGCCAGGATGTTTGCTGTGACACTCAGGGAGAGAGAGGTTTCTTCTCCTTTGATGAGTATGTCTATAACCAATGTCTGAAGGAAATCTACCAAAGAGAAGCACTGGCTGATTCAGAATCGAGGAATCCCAGTTGTATTTTATTTTGAAATGCAGCTGTCTAAAATCTACACCAATCACATATTTGATAAATTTCAAATCGAAATAGAGGGAATGCTTCATGTTTAAGCACAAGACAAGTAGGTATTGAGGGGTCAAGCATAACATATATACGTTGTTAAGGAACATGAGTTGAGAATGTGAATGAAGCAAGACATTATGAGGTTACGTTTGATACAGCTGTTGTGGATGTTCTTTGTGCTTGTGGTTTATTCAACCTGGAGGGTTTCCTGTGCAAGCACGCATTGTGCGTTCTAAGTCAGAATGCTTTTGAGGAGATCCCACCTCAGTACATACTTCCACGCTGGAGAAAGGATATTCACCGTAGCTATGTTCTTGACTATGGTTGCAATTTTATCGACACCAAGAATCCAGTCCACAGGTATGATAAATTGTACAAGTGTGCTGTGAAGTTGGTGGAAGAGGGGAGAAAATCAAATGAACGATGCAAGTTCACTTTATAAGCACTGGGGGAGATATTGAACAAAGTTAGTTTGCAAGATCACAACACTCTTTAGCTTTTTAAGAAGAGCTGTGATATATTTAAAATAGTATAATGTCTGAATGTGTAGCATGGTTTCACATGTTTATGGATGTAAAGTAGATATGTACAGATGATCTATCTTTATTTGTGCTCACTTATTTGCAGAGAGTATATGAACGAGAAGTATGCAACTTAGAAAATTAAAAAAATATATAGCAGGGAATTATTGGGTTATAGTTGTTAATCAAGTAAAAGAATTTTGAGGAAACAGGAAATCCTAGTAAAACTGAATGAAAAACACACTCTCTGGTTTAATATAATACTTGAAATAGCAATAGAGAAAGATAAAACTAAATTTAGACTTGTTTACATTTAACACTTGAAAGAGCAAAAAAGTCTTGCTTTTGTAATGTCTAATTGTCCCACATCAGAAGAAGCTAATAAGAAGACAACAGGAGAACTGGTACAAAAGCAAAGGCCCAAACCCTGAGTAAAGCATACCTTTCTCGGCCTTTTGGCTAAGATCAAGTGTAGTATCTGTTCTTATCAGTTTAATATCTGATATGTGGGCCATTGGTCCACACGATATTAACTCAATTTTTTGAGGGGGAGAGTCCATCAAGGTAGCTTGCTACCTGGGCTCTCAAGCGTCGCCCATGCGTTGCACTACAGCACGGGCCTGGCGCACCCCACTAAAACTAGTTCAATCTTTTCTGGTTTTTTTGACTAAGCCCATAACGCCCTTGGCCCAATCCGTAGAATAGGAATATATGTTTAGAAATTAAGTTACTTTGCAATTTTGGTTTACTTAAATTAGTTATACACTGCCTTGGTTGCGCATCAAAATCCCACTGCTTGCAATTTAAAACGCAGCTGGACCTAGAAAATGTGGTTTTTGTTTAAAGTAATAAAAGGTTAAACATTCTATATCACCACTAACATGACAACAGGGAGATATAAGTTTGTTCAGTGGGCTCAACTCAACATAACCTTATAATTCAGAGACCATCAGATATAGCCAACCGACTTGATCTCCATCTAGGTTCCATCTCCTTATTTCAATTTCAAACACTAATTGTTGACCTGCAAAGATGACCATGAAATCAGTAAAGTTCACACTGGAGAAACTTATATCTCGCTCACTTGTAACCTGAAGAGGTCTACTTACGCCGAGGATAGTTGCTATGTATTACACTAGGCTATACGAGCACCAGTAATGCTAACCCACACAGTTTAATTTGTTGTATCACAAGATTTTTTGTTGTAAACATGTTACACCAAATAATACTAGATCAGTGCCCGGAGTTTATCTAGATACCTTTTATCCATTATGCTTAAGCAAATGAGTAAGGAGTAATAACTATAAATAAGTTAAAAAGATCTCAAAGATATCCTCTGAATGGTAAAATATGAATTTTTCAACAAAAAATGAAATAAGACTCACAGTAAAGAGAGAAAGGAAAGAAGAAACGTCAGCTGTAGAAAATCCTCCGAAATAAAATGAATAATCACGCAAATCAGTGACCACCAAAATACAATTGATTGTTCAATTTTTTGTCCCTCATCAACTTTTCTTCTCCAACCACCCCATGTTTATGTAGGCATACTGAATGTACACTTGTGTAATGTAAAGAAGACACACAAATGATCTATCGTTGTTTCTGCTCATTATATTGCAGACTCTGCAGAAGCTTATATCTTGATTCTTTTCGACTTCTGCAACAGCTTTTTAGTAGTTGTTCTAGATCCTTTTTCCCTTGACCTTAATTATAGATTAAGCTTTTAACTACGAGTAACTTTCGTATTAAACTTTTTTTTTACATATCTCAGATATGAAAATAATTTTATGGAAAGGTGTAGAGAAAGATAAAACTAAATTTAGCGTTTCAAGGGCATGGAAATAGGTGTAGAGAAAGAACAATATTTTTTTTGTAGTGTCTAATTGTCCCACATCAGGAGAAGCTAATAAGGGGACGACAGAGAACTGTGATAAAAGCAAAGGCCCAACTTCTCAGTAAAGCATACCTTTCTCGGCCTTTTGGCTAAGATCAAGTGTAGTATCTGTTCTTATCAGTTTAATATCTGATATGTGGGCCATCGGTTCACACGATATTAACTCAATTTTTTGAGGGGGAGAGTCCATCAAGGTAGCTTGCTACCTGGGCTCTCAAGTGTCGCCCATGTGTTGCACTACAGCATAGGCCTGGCGCACCCCACCAAATAAAGTCCAATGTTTTCTGCCCATCTGTACTTGGCCCATGGTATGTAAAATTTGTTCAAAATTAAGGTATTTGGGTCCATTAATCCTAATGTAGGCGGATTTGGTCAAGGACTTTTGTTCTTCTTTGCATTGGTTATTTTGGCACAAATCTTTTTGGTTCTTAAAAAGAAACAGTTTGAGAAGGTTCAATTGGCCGAAATAAATTTCTAGATTCGCAGATTTATGGATTAAGTTCGTAAAAAGAACCAAATTCTTGTTGGCGATTATTTATGATCAAAAAAATGAAATTATGAAAACTCCTTTGTCTTATTTATACTCTTCTTCAAAATCTACATACTATGTACCACAGGGAATTTCCAGCAGCTCGTAGAAAAAGAGTATGTAATGTAGATTTTGAAGAAGAGTATTTGACTTTCATTTATTTTGATTTTTTTTTTTTATTGGAGTAGTGGTGTTTGGTCTTTGCAATTTTAAGCACTTTTGCGCCATCAGCCTGTAGATTATTTAGGTGGTCTCTATACCTGCAAATTTTGAATGCAAACATGGATTCCTTTCCTCCACAATTGATGAAAATCTAGACCTGGTTAAAGAGGTGTTTAGTTAATGAAGTTCTAACATGTAATAACAATTCGGTTAATCCAATGAAATATCCATTATAAATAAGAGAAATGGCATGGTATCTGTATATCAACAAGAACCTGTAATTTATCAGAGAGGGCTGAAAATTTTAAAGTTGAAAGAAATGCACCTGAGTTATGTGCACCTGAATACTAATAGTCTCATTCCATCCACAGATTCAGATAAACATACGCGGTCACAAGATGTAATGAACTGCTAGTGAACACATCTATTGTTCTCTGAAAGAACTTGTCACACGAACATATATTGAAATTTCTTTGCACCATGGGATGCTTATCTTATAACATTAGATATTTTCATAAATCACATACATGCTCCTCTAACTACGATTGATCAGCAATACATATAGTGACTTACTAAGCTTTTCCTTCTTTATAATTACTAAGGTAAGAAAAGGAGCCAAAGGAAAGAAGCCAGTGCCTCTGTAATGATATCAGTTATATATATGCTAAGTGTGAAACTCTTTTCCTCCTATGTTTACATATATCAAAGTCTATCAAAGAACTTTTTTCCTCCTAATTGTAACTCCAAATTGTGTTTTTAATTAATCTATTTACAAAATGAGTAGCAATTATGGCGAACAGACAGTACCAGAAAATTCCTGAAAATATGTCCATGTCAATGACCAGTAAACACCATAGGAACCACTATCATGTCACTGAGAACTAAACCCTATTTAGGCGTAATTGGGAGCAATATACTCTTCTTTTACAACCTTATGGCTTTCTTATACTTTAGGCCAATATGGAAGTTGATACAAGTTCACATTAGAAGCACTGGGGGAGATATTGAACAGAGTGAGTTTGCAAGATCATAAGTCATAACACTCTTTAGCTTTTTAAGAAGATGTGAATGAAGGCATTGTTTTACGACATGTTTATGGATGTAAAGTAGATATGTACGGATGATCTATCTTTATTTGTGCTCACTTATTCGCAGAGAGTATATGAACGAGAAGTGTGCAACTTAGAAAATGAAAAGATATATAATAGGGAATTATTGGGTTATAGTTGTTCATCAAGTATAAGATTTTTGAAGAAAATGGGAGCATCATAGTAAAACTGTATGAAAAACACACTCACTGGTAATATCTTGATTCTCTTCGACTTCTGCAACAGCTTTTAATTAGTAGTTGTTGTTTTAGGATCTTTTTCTCCTTTACCTTAACTATATATTAAGCTTTTAACCATTATTTACTTTCATATTACGAACTTTTTCTTTACATATCTCAGATATGAAAATGAATCTACGGAAAAGATATAGAGAAAGATAAAACTAAATTTAGACTTGTTTACGTTTTAACACTTGAAAGAGCGAAAAAGCTTTGCTATTGGAGGGTCCAATTGTCCCACATTGGAAGAAGCTAATAAGAAGACAACAGAGAACTGGTATAAAAGCAAAGGCCCAACTACCAAAAAAAGCATACCTTTCTCGGCCTTTTGGCTAAGATCAAGTGTAGTATCTGTTCTTATCAGTTTAATATCTGATATGTGGGCCATCGGTCCACACGATCTTAACTCAATTTTTTGAGGGGTAGAGTCCATCAAGGTAGCTTGCTACCTGGGCTTTTAAGTGTCGCCCATGCGTTGCACTATAGCACGGGCCTGGCGCACCCCACCAATCTAGTCCAATGTTTATTGTCTTTTGTTAAGCCCATCTATTCTCGACCTAATACGTACAATATTTGTTCCAAATTATGTTATATTAGTTTAACACGAAACAGGATTTCAGCAGCAGAAGCAACCTTTTGTATCTTGTTTAAAAAGAGTGCAAGGATTGCAATAATATTTAATTTATAATGTAGGTTGAAACTTGTACCCTATAAATCACGTTCGGACTGTCACCATGTTAGAGGTTAAAACTTGTACCCTATAAACTAAACCGATTACCAACTTTGGATGACTGAAAACCGAGTGCAATGCAAACCTCGGCAGGTGTAGTAGGCTAATAGCCTACTTTGCACGCCCTGGTGTCACCAAGAAAGTAGTTTCCAAAATTTGGTTGAGCAATTACAGACATAGTAATGTAACTTATAACATTGCGCAAAATCATACAGGATGTGAGGCTATTAATAAAGAAGAGGCTATGAACTGATTGATTTTCCTCCGGAAAAGTGACGCATGTGATTTAATTTTCCTCCAGAAAAGTGACGCATGTGATTTAAAATAGCTTTGTTACATAACTCAAACAACTCCTTTTTAGGCCATGCTATCGATGCCGTATGCTACTGTGTCAGACCATCAACGCCAGTGGGCTCAACTCAAACACAACCTTATAATTCAGAGGCCATCAGATATAACACAAATTTACTTGGACATTCTATATCTTCATTAACATGATGCCAACTGGCTTGATCTCTATCTATGTTCCATCTACTTATTTCAAAACATTTCAATATTAGAAGACGTCTGGGTGGAAGTGTCCAGGGATAGAGTTGCATTGCTGAGCCTGCTGCAAATGCATTTTCAAAGAATAATTGTTGACCTGCAAGGATGACCATGAAATCAGTAAAGTTAAACTGGAGAAACGTATATCTTGCTCACTTCGAACCTGAAGAAGTCTACTTATGATGGGGAGGATAGTTTCTATGTATTACACTACGTTATACGCATGCATTGTGAGCAGCAATAATGCTAATGCAAACAGTTTAGTTGTATCACAAGATCTTCTATTGGAAACTATATGGCTACTAGTTTGAATTGATGTAAACATGTTTCACCAAACAATACTAAAGTGCACTATCCGAAGATTATCTCGATACGTTTTATCCATTGTCCTTAAGCAAATGAGTAAAACCAGTAACGAGTAATAACTAAAAAGAATCTCAAAGCAATACTCTAAATGGTAAATTAGTATTTTTCTTTGAAGGGAGAAAGGACAGAAGAAACGTCAACTATAGGAACTCTTCAGAAATAAAAACCACCAAAATACAATTGATTGTTCAATTTTTAACGTCCTTCAATAACCCCCCCCCCCCCCCCCCCCCACTCACCCACACACACAAAAA
Source organism: Jaltomata sinuosa (assembly GCA_003996215.1). Taxonomy (NCBI): domain Eukaryota; kingdom Viridiplantae; phylum Streptophyta; class Magnoliopsida; order Solanales; family Solanaceae; genus Jaltomata; species Jaltomata sinuosa. The sequence goes on from QJPP01000016.1 coordinate 956,560, forward strand.
AAGAAGACTTAACCGATATTCAGCTGAAAGCTATATTATTAGATTTAACAGAAGTATGCAAAGAACTGCTCTATTTATTTTCATTGAATCAATAAAGTATTTTCCAAAGAGAGTCCGCACTCAGATTCAGTAGTTCAAAGGTTTAGAATTTTTTCAAAATTCGATTTTGCAAATGTTGAAGTGCCCTCATGCAGGATCAAATGACATTCAGTAGAGAGGTTTAGCATTGAACCATTAGTTGATCTCTCTCTTCTATGGTTGTTTCATGTTGCTAATAGCAGCACTAAATTTTCTGTTAAGAGCAATCTGATTATCTTCCATCTTTCTTCTTAGCCCATGTGAAGTGTATGCTAGCGTTTCTCGAGGTGCTACATATCTCTCCATCTCAAAATGAACTATTTCTTTATCTTTCCAAATCTTTAATTTACCACGATATCCTTAAAAGTCTCATTATTATTGTAAACAAAGCACATCTCCATTTATAGTGCGTTGAAGCAAGAAAAATAATATATGAAGCTGCAGCTTTTACCTCAAGAGTTCTCAATTGCTCTTGATGTTGAACAATCAACTGCTTCAGCTGCTGCACTTCCTGGTTCCTATCATTGTGCTCTTTTTGTCGTTCATGTTGGATGGTCACTGCACGTTTCAAAATAGCATTGTCTCGAAGAATCATTTCTATTTGCTCCTTCAGCATCATATTTTCCTGGAAAAGAAATGGTGAATATCGGAAAATGATAGGCAAAGGTCAATAAACTAGAATGCCGAAAAGGTAAATTTTGCAAACATGAGTAAAATTGCCGTTCTCTTACCAGTGAAGCACTACAGTAGCCCGAAATTTGCTCATAAAACAAAGCAAACAAATCTTAGAATGCATTGAAAAGCCAACGATATAGACATGCTCAAAATAGATTTCTACCTTCTCTGAGTAAAATTGTAAATGCACCAGAAAAAGTACGTTTGGATAAAAGTCAAATATCTCCAGAAAAAGTATGTTTGGATAAAAGTCAAATATCATCCACAACTCCTTAGCAGGAAATTTGTTGTCTGGTAAAGTCTACGGACTACAATATACATAAATGTACAATACCAACCTTCTGAAAATTTTGAGCTGCTTCTGCACTTGCACTAGCACTAATGGATTTCTCTAAGCTTTCCAACACTCTTGTCGCACGAGCCCTAGCATCATCTGTGCTTGTAGCACTCATCATTTCCCTCACAAACAACTCCACCCATTCTGCGCCATCAGCCGGAAGATTATTTAGGACAGGAGCAGCGTTCTCAATACCTGCAAATTTTGCATGCAAATTAGATTCCTTCCCTCCACAATTGATGAAAATCTAGACTTGGTTAACGAAGTTTTTGGTAAATGAAGTTCTAAAATGTAACCACCATTCAGTTAATCCAATGAAGATCCATTATAAATAAGAGAAATGGCATGTTATCTGTATATCAACAAGAACCTGTAATTATCAGAGAGAAGGCTAATTATTAAATTAAAAGGAATGCACCTGAGTTATGTGCACCTGAATACTAAATAGTCTCATACCATTCTACACTACACGTTTAATCATCCGAATGTATCAACAAAATCATTTTCTTATTTCTACTAATGATTCCTACGGATTCACAGATTCAGATAAATATATGCGGGTCACAAGATGCGAATGAGCTGCTAAGTGGGCACATCTCTGAGTTCCTCTGAAAGAACTTGTCACAAACATATTTTGAAACTTCTTTGCACCATGAGATGCTTATCTTTTAACATTAGACATCTTCATATGTCACTTACATGTTCCTCTAACTGCGATATATCAGCAATACATATAGTTACTTACTAAGCTTTTCCTTCTTTATGCTCTTCCGTTTCAATTTGGTTGACTTATTTTGACTTGACACGGAGTTTAAAAAAGTAAAAAAAAACTTTTGAATCTTGTGGTCTTAAACTAAAGATAAGTGGAATCTACCAAAATGTCCTTTAATCTTGTGGTCTTATATTACTTTGATTTGTTGCACTTTATCTTACGGAAACAACCTCTCTACCTCCCCGAGGTAGAGATAAGGTTTGCATACACTTTACCTCCCCACACCCCACTTGTGGGATTACACTCGGATGTAATCTTGTGTCTTAAACATGCCACGTGGAAAGTTAGAATTAAGGAGTTGCCAAAAAAGAAAAAAGACATTCTTTTTGAAACGGACTAAAAAGAAAAGTAAGACAAACAAATTGAAGCGGAGGGAGTAATTACTAAGGTAAGAAAAGGAGCCAAAGAAAGAAGCTAGTGTATCTCTAATGACATCAACTACACATTTGCATAATTGTATATATCCGAAGTGTAAAACTTATTTTCTCCTATGTTTACAAGTATCAAAGTATCTGATAGTGTTCAAAACTGAATGTCATGCACAATCCAATACAACTTTTTTATTCCAGTTAAGCAATAAATAACAGTCTAATTCATATTCTCAATATAACTCCAAATTGTGTTTTTAGTTAATCTATTTACAATTCTTTTCATATCAGCAGGGTCTTATACCCTAAAAAATCATGTTGGAGAAGTAGCAATTAACTAACACGAGTTGCAATTATGAGGAACAGATAGGACCAGAAATTTCTGGAAAAGATGTCCATGTCAATGACCAGTAAACACCATAGAAACCACTGTCATATCACTGAGGACTAAACCCTATTTAGGAGTACTTTAGGTTGATCAAACAATCTCCTTTTTTCTATGGGAGGGTTTTCCAAGAGCAATTTTGCAATACCATGCAATTAGTGAGATAGTCAATACATATTTGTAGATATGTATCCACTCCAACTTCACAGAATTAGAAATCATTTTTGACATGTACAAAGTAATAAACATGAGAAAAAACTAGCATCTCCTTAATCAGCAAACTCGAACATCAGAACATAACATTTATACATACCAGCATCCATCTCTCCATCAGCTTCCGAGGCAGTAACTGGCTTTCCTTCTGCATGACTAAGATGAAGTTCATGCAGTCTCTTAATAGCAGCATCCAAATCATTGCCACATTCCTCCAAGGCTTTCACAAGAAACTGAACAGTATATAATAAAGCACTTAGTACCCAGAAACTCGTTAAACAAAAGCATACAACAGAGTTCTTAACAGAAATACAGAATACATAAACAATCGAATCTTTGCACCTTGTAAGTAATAACTGATTGCATCTTTTGAGATTCTTATTTTAGAAAACACCACCAAGAATTTTAATTGAAATCTTTGGGGTTGCTTGATATTATAGGAAAAGAATATTAAAGTGCCAATCAATCAGATCATGCGAAAGAACCAACAAACTCTCTGTTTCACTTTATACCACAACATTTGTCTTGACACAAAGTTTACGAAGCTACTTTACTTTAAATATGTATTAGTGACAGTGGAGGAAAAATATTAGAGTAAACATTGAAAACTTAGTTTGACAAAGAAGCATCACCTCAAGTTTAAAAGTTGAATAGTTTAATATACTTGAATTGTTAAAAGTTGTACATCCTCTCTACCTCCGAGAGGTAGGGATAAGGTCTGCGTACATTCTAACCTCCCCGGACCCACTTTATGAGACTACCCTGGATATGTTATTGTTGTTGATGAATCGTTGAAAGTTGTGAAAGTAGTTTAGAAATGAAATGTTCCATGATGAATATATTATAAATTGAAATGGAGGGAATAAATAACTTGAGATGAAGAAAGTAACAATATGTTTTTGGTTCATTCAAAGTCGTTGTTTAGGCTTGGGCTTTGAGCTGCAAACCAACCGCCATCCCCTCCCGCCGGTTAATCCTTTACTATTGCAGAAAAATACTTACAAATTCATCTACATTCATTCCGATTCCGATACTAGTGAGTAATTTACATAACAAAAGGAGAGTATTAACACACTGTACATAATTTCTCCGATTAACAAATATTAACAACAACAAATTCTAGAACCAGATACCACACCTGACTGTCTATATCGGGAAACAAAGCTCTCAGCTGACCGATGGCAGCTACCGCCAGTGGCGGCGGCGAGAATCGACTCGGAGAGGTGGAGGAATACCGGAGCTTCTTTGAAATAGGCGTCGATGGTGAAGTCGGCGACGACGGCGATTGTAAATCATCGAAGAATGATCTCTTTCCGCAAACAATCGCAGACATTGTATTATCAAATCAAATAATTCTGTGGTTGAGATATAGGATTTAGGGTTTTGAAAGATAGTGTGGGAAGAGATAAGGGGATAGGTAATTGAGATTCGATGTTTCTCTTGTGCTGTAACTATTTTTTCTTGTTCGCTACTTTGCTTTGTATATCCCCTTCTTTTTTGGTCCCTTTCGTATAAACTTGGTGTGATGTTGATAGCGACGGGCGGGGAAGAGGATAGCAAACACGCGCCTAATGTAGCGCTTTTGAATATCTTCCAATACATTCCATACTGGGAAGGCCACATTTCAGGGATCTTTGTGATCTAGTTTAGCTACCTTTCGCCATAGATTCCCAAATATTTTTGGCAAATATTATTTAGGTAAAATTTATCATGTGTTTGATCATAGTATTTGTGAAACATTTTTTATTTTTTTATAAAATATGATTTATACCCATAAGTTTTAAAAACTATTAAAATTAATCATAAATTTATATTAAATAGCAAGATAGAAACGTCGACATAACAAAATTTATGACTTTCGCAATAAGGCAGTTGAATATTCGTTGCAGCAAATAACAAGTAGTGAAGTACGACTATTGTTCCTTTCAAAGATAAAAGTTGGTGTAGAATTTAAATAAATATAGGGTGACTTACATAAAACACACATCTTTGAGAGCTAATTACTCTTTTTCCCACCTCACTTCGCTTTGATACATCGCCCCAAGGCGTGATACATCGCATCACCTCTAGATAATTACCTTTGATAATCGGGGCGATGTATCACGAGGTGAGGCGATGTATCCGAGCGTTTTATGTGGTATATTAAGTAATTAAAATAAAATAGTGGGAGAGTAAGTAAATATGGTAAGGAAGTATGTTGTTTTTGGTAGTTTAGCCATAAATATAGGGTATTTTTGTAAAAGATAAAAATTTGATGTAGAATTTGAATTTTTAAAAGGGTAACTTACATAAAGCACACATCTTTGGGAGTTAATTACTTTTTTTCCCACCTCCTTACTGCTCGGATACATCGCCTCACCTCGGGATACATCGCCTTACCTCTGGATACATCCCCAAACTACTCAGATACATCGGAATTCCATTGGATACATCCCAAAACCACTCAGATACATCGGCATTCTTTTGGTTTTACCTTTGATACATCGGTTGGTCATATATCCGAGTTGGGGCGATGTATCATGACATGGGGCGATGTATCCGAGCGTTTTATGTGGTATATTAAGTAATTAAAATAAAATAGTGGGAGAGTAAGTAAATATGGTAAGGAAGTATGTGTATTTAGGTAGTTTTTCCTTTTTAAAAGCTCCCAAATAATGAGATTTGGCCCAAATATTAATTTTTTCTAGTATTTGAAAATTTGGGTTATTTGTCAAAAAAATTTGTCAAATAATAGCAAATTATATGGACAAACACTATTTGCCAAAAAAATTCTCAAATTTTACTTGGGAAATCTATGGCCAAACGAGTCCTTAGTTTTTTACGTGTGAAAAATGAAAATCTCTTGGATATGCTATAAAATTGACACATTTCATATACTATACTTTTCTCGTTTTTAAATAAATGGTATTTTAATTTTTTTAATTATTTTTTAAATAAATAATGTTTTAGATAATTAAGCTTTTAATTTTATCCTTCTTTAAATAAAAAAAAGGTTTTACTTATCTAACAAACTATTAAAGAGTTACTACATCTTTTCAAGTTATTTATTAAGGGTAAGTTAGTAAAAATATTTTTTATTTTTTAAAAATGAGTAATTTTTTAAGGGGTATACTCAAGCTAAAGCCTAAAAATAACACTTATTTAAAAATGAAGAGAGTTTATTTTTATTCTTAAATTTCATGTACAATACTTTTGCATATAAATTGAAATAGAGAAAGTCACATAAATCAGAATTATATGTAGAACCTATTTGTTTATATATGAAAAAAGGAACAAGAAGGAAAGTAAATTTGAATCAACGCCAAAATTGAAACTAGAAGAAGATATACAAAGTTTAGTATATCAATCGTAAGCACAATGTTTCATTTTTTGGCTTTTCTTTTTGAGTCAGCCTTCTTTCTATAGGTATAGAAATGGTGAACAGGCGCTTGACCATACATTTCAAACATTTTCTTATTTTATTTGAAATTTATCTAGTTAATGTTAAAATAGAATTGTGTTTGATTATATTTTTTGTAAAACAAAAAAATTGGAATAATAATCATGCTTGAATGTATTTAAATATACAACTTTAAAAGTGAATGTGAATTGGAAAACAATATAATATAACTTTCAAATTGAATTTATAATTTTCATGATCGATCACTAATTTTCAAATAAAATGAAAAAAACTTTATTCACATAGGTGAATGAATAAAATTCTGAGCTCCTTAAAAGTTTTGAACAATCCTTCTCACTTTGAGCTAGTTTTTGGAAAGTAAGTTAAGCCCTAAGGTTGGGGTGATGAAATGCCGACCCGTGTGAGTACGTTCTCAATTCCTTATTGTTACCTTTTCTTTAACTCTATATTTTTTTGTGCTGCCGGATAACATTTCAAACACACTGGTTTAAAATTCTGCTAGCACCGCTGAATCAGTCTTCCTAATGGCTTGTATCCCAGTAATTAGTTTTAATTATATTTGTGTGTAGAATAAAGTTCATAGAAGAAATTTTTTCACAAGGACTTCACCAAACAAAATGCTTTTCTGGAGAACTTTTAGGAGGTGCTGTTTCTTCCTTTTGTTTTCTCTGGTAATCTTGCAAAAAAATATTTTCAATAACATTTGCTTTTTAGTAAAGTAGTTTTCTGAAAATGTTCTCACAAGTCACGTCCAAACACTTCATAAACTGCCAAAATGCACCCCGTTTCACCTTTTCTTTTGGCAGTGTTGCATCAAATCACTATTAATTTATTATTATCATTAAAAAGGATTAAGGTAATAACATATATTTAATTATCATAATTAGTAATAAAGGGTAACATTAATTAATTTGATAGTATGTACATTAGTGGTGGATAATTAATACAGTATTTTTCTTTTTATCTATAATATCCGCCCTCGCGGTTTCATTAAAAAAAGAAAAGCTGATAAGTGAATTAACTGACAGCGCGTGACCCAGCTGCTAACGGTCATCTCTTTAAAAAACCGAACGCCTCTCAGTTTCTGTTTCCAATGCCACTTGCACTCTCTCGTTTCCTTTGTTTAAGCCTGAAAAAAAACTGTAGGGATTTTCGAACCCGAGCTGATAATGGTGAAGATTACAGCGTGCTTTCATCTTCAAAATCGGAGTTCTAGGGCTTGGACTCCATTTCCGCTAAGCAAGGGACTCGTTCGGAGTTTTGGTTACCGTAAACTTCCTGAACAATTACTCAATCTCTCCGTCCTCAAATTGGATGGTTCTTCATTCGGTAAAATTAGATAAATACTGGAGTGGTGGTTGTTTATTTTTTGTTGCATTTTGTTCTGTTGTGGTATAATTATGGCTAATTCTTGGTTGTTTGACTGGATTTTGAATAGTTATCCATGTAGCGAGGAATGCTACAGTAGCGGACCTTAAACAAGCAGTTGAGGAAGCTTTCAATTTCTCACGGGAGGATGAAGGAAAGATTCTGTGGTATGATTATGAATGAAAGCTAACTATTTCTGCAATGATTTGATCACCACGTGAAAAAGAGGCTTTTAATTTGATTCAGTTACACATGCATAAAAAGGGGCTTATGTAATAGACTTCGCCAATTGTGAATCCATTGATTTTAAAAATTAGATTCGCCTTTGACGAGAAGGCATCAATCATCATATTGTGTTGCATTGTGTTAACAGATAAAAATGAATAAGAACTCCTTAGATGTGCTATGATAATATGATTATGGGAATGGGTTCGAATCTTACAATTTGTTGCTGCAATAGTTAAGAAAGTTCTGGAGTTGGTTGTTTTTAATAGAAGTTCTCATCAGTTCAGCTTGCTTGCTAGTAATTGGTATTTGAAGTTTTCCGTGTCAATGTCAGTGATTACAATCATGTCGAATGCAGAATGACTGAAAATTAAAAGAATAAATTGAAATTTGAGGAATTGTTGATCCTCTGTCTTGCTGCGAATATGGCAGGTCTTAAAACTGTATTGCCTACTGATGCAGGTCACTAGTATGGAGCCACTTCTGTTTGTGCTATGGAAGTCAAAAACTTGTGAATGACAAAGCTTTTATTAACTGTTTTGGTTTCAAAGATGGTGATCAGGTCAGTAGCTTATCGTATTGTTAATGATTGGGAATCTAAGTGGGAGTTTGGCCATGAAATTTTTTTGCTTTTTTCCGGAGTTAGAATTTCGGAAAAGGTGTTTGGCCATAAAATTTTGAAAAATTCTGGAATTCAACCGGAATTTGAAAAACAAGTAAAGCTTGTTTTCACTTTTTCACTCCTACTCTCACAAAAATGCAAAAACAACACCAATTTATATTCATGGCCAACTTCAACTCCAATTTGGTATTTGGTTTTCATGGCCAAACGGGCCTAAATAGAGCTCGTTTCTAACTTCTGAATACCTCTTTTTCCCATTATCAGAATTCACAGAGTAACAAATCCGTGTATAATGTATTAGTGGCTTAGTAGACTAACAACTTGTTTTTGCAATTCGAATTGATTGACACTAGGAAAAGGAAATATTCTATGTGATGAGTTTTGTGGATGGATACCCATGTGGGCTCTAATGCAGTCAGTGCTTGAAGAACCATATGCATTTTCTGGACCAAAGCAATGAATTTGTCTACAAGGATACAATTTTCTTGTCTTCAGCCCCATGATATTTTTGGATCTTCGAACTAGAATCAATTAATGAGCAACCAACTAAGATTCTGTGACTATCTCTAGCTGGTTCATATGACAAAACTAAGCTAGAATATGTAACCTAACTAAGATTGGTTGTGTATTATCCATACGAAGTTGAATTAGGGTAGAAAGTTAAATATCCCCAAGTGTTGGTGAAAGATGATTTAATGATACACTGATATGAGTGGAATATCAGATAAGGTACTGACATCTAGTATTGAGAGCAGTGGTGGCTATTTTCCTAGTGAGATTATATGTGGATTTGAGTTATTCAATTTAAATCTGTTTATGATGTGCACTGAATTGATAAATGTTGCTAGTTACGGCTTACTAGAACAAGCAGTGAACATTCTGTACCCAGCATCTGCCACTATTTTACACACATGTAGTCACACGCACAAACAGTCAAATACACACATTTGATTTGAATGCTTCATAATCAAGCTCTCGTTAATTAAAATGCTCTTATGAACTTCAAGAATGATTTCCCAATACACTTACAAAATTTTATGCTTCTTACCTTATATTTTTTTGCTTGGAGTCTGCAGCTTCAATTTGCACAGCATGTGACATTGGAGTACAGGCCAGCTAAACAAAGACTGGATAGCCAATGTGACCAGTCCAAACAATACTCTATGTAAGGGTATTCCTAAGATTTGTGACCTTTCTTTTCTGTAGATGGCAAATTTGACTGACCTGACCACATAGTTGATACCACTTCATATGTATGTTATTTTGATGCTCCAATTTCCCTGCCATCAGACATTTTTTAAGATGAGGTTAACTATTAGTCAAGGCAGGAAACCTATTGCTTTCCCTTTTTTCTTTTCCCTAGATGCTTTCTTTTGGTTGTGTGGTTATTTTCATAAGAACTGATTAACTAAAATCAAGGCCTATATTTTCCTGTAAGTTCATTGTTGCATCATTATTTAGGTTGACTCACTATTCTTAATTTGAGGATTATGTGACCATGAGTTGTGACCCTCTTAACTCATTCCAAAATTCACAAGTGCCATCAATACTTCTTCCCTGATATAATAATTGGGAATCTCATAACTGGAAAGTATTATGCTAGTGGACCATCGTCTGCTACTTGTCTCCCAAAATCCTATCCTCAAAGGGGGTTAACATGAGATCAGTGGTAGAGAATCCCTGAATTTTGGGAAGACATACCATGAAAAAGAGGCTGATGTTTTGTCTTCACTGCAAAACTAAAGAGAGAGAGATGTCGATATAACCCTGACTCCCTTTTGGAATTCATCAGCTCCTTAGTCTTACAATAGCTTTTGACAATTGTTTTGGGCTGATAATTCCATCTCTTTTGTAACCTATGCATCTTCTGGATGCTTTTGTTAATGATATCTCACTTATTTCATAAAAAAAGAAGAGAGATGTCGATAGTCAAAGAGCTAAGTTGCAACCAGGTAACCAACAAATAACTGATGTTTCAATTGCTGGGAGTATACGTGTTGGGATAATACATGCATCACATCATATCTGTATGCTTACACTTGCTTATCTGTTGCATAACAGAATTTTAGTATGTATTCACTGCATGTTTGTATGCATACACTTTTCATCTGTCACAGAACAGAACTTAAGTGGCACCCTGACTGTTTTTCTGCCAGTTCAAATGCCCATGAAGTGAACGTCGAAGATAATGCCAACATAAACCAGCACGAGAAGAGCAAAAAGATTGGTGATTTTCAAGACGAGTATGCACTTCCTAAACCAGGATTCAAGCTGTCCCATTTTCTAAGAGGATGGTTATCTCAATCTAAATCTTGGATATCAACAAGAAAGCCTTAGCCTAACCTAGATTTTCCCTTCACTTTGCCACCGGATGCATCTGTAGAACTTTGAATCACTAACTAGGGCTGAGAAACTGGTCAGGTAAAGTGAAATGGTGCCTAACTGCATGCTTGTACTGCTGTATATATTGTCGAATATGAGGATCTTTAGCTATATTCTTATTTGTTTATTGAGTAGGTTGTCCATCTGAAGTTGTTAATGCTAGTTCAATTATTATTATTATCATCAACGTTTTGGATGCTTATCCAAGTTACTCCTAATCTCTTCACTGCAGATGATAGCAGCTAGCTCGTTCATAGAAATATCAAATTTAGTTTAAAGAGCTCTAATTTTACTCCGTATTTGGCTATACTCCATTGACATGACCATGCAACTTTTCTAACGACACAGCAGGCAGCAGGGTTACACGTTTTATTAAGCGAGGCACGTTGGTTGCTTTTCTAAGACGGACTGAACATAAAAATTGTGAAATTAAGAAAAAATAGTATTTGAAAATTAAAATTGTGTTTATACATGAATACAAATTAAAGTTATTTTTGATTTTTTATGAGTGATTTAAAGTGAAACTAGCTTTTTAAAGTTTTTTCGAATTTAAAAATTATAACTTCAATATCCAAACAATTTTTCAAAATAATATTCCAAAAAAAGTGAAAAATATCCGTGACCAAAACATGCACATCTGCTTACCAGTTTTATCAGATATTACCTTTTATTCAAATATCAGTTTTATTCTGTGACAGGTGAAAAGTATTTTAAATTTTATTAAAATTTTTTAAAAGAATAAAAAGCAGAGAGACTATTTTTAAGACTTAATCACGTGACCTCTTAATCACATGATATCAACTTTATCACTTACTCCAAGACTCCTTTCACATTTCACATGCCATAAACAAATAAAAAAATATTTTGATAAGGTAAAAAGAATTTAGACTATATCATTTCAAAAATAAAAAATATTTCAGCTAATAAAATAAAAGATCCGAGTTTTAAACTTTAATTATTTTACTTGAGTAAGAAAAGCGCTCCGTGGAAAAAGAAAAAACCCTCTAAGGAATAGCAACTTCCATTTAAGACGGATAGGATCAGTGTACTGCTCAAAAGGCGAGCACCACGTAGCAAACAAAATAACAAATGGCACACTCTTCTCTCTTCCCTTCCCTAATGCTGACACGTATTAAGCCACAGCATTCCACACTTCCCGATAAACCTTATATTAAGGCACTTTCAGTTAGTAACTTCCCATTTGTTTCAAATCCAAATCTGAAAATTAGAAACAGAGAATATACAAACAAAATGCAGGCATCTATGGAAGCACAAGCTAGAAGCCCCAGTAAAACTAAGCAGCATCAGATGCTGAAAGACAAGCAGGTGAAGGATCTAATTGTTGACAAAAGGAGGCTTGTGGAGGTTCCATATACAGCAACGCTGGCAGACACAATAAAAACTCTGATGGCTAACAAGGTGGTGGCGGTTCCGGTGGCTGCACCACCTGGGCACTGGATTGGTGCTGGTGGTTCGATGATTTTGGAATCTGATAAACAGACTGGTGCTATAAGGAAACATTATATAGGGATGGTTACTATGCTTGATATTTTGGCACATATTGCTGGAAATGGTAGTGCTAATGATGATGCTGATCTTAACAAAAAAATGATGGTCCCTGTTTCATCGATTATAGGTCATTGTCTGGAAAGTCTTAGTTTGTGGACCCTCAGCCCTAACACAAGGTATATGTACTTGTTTCTTTAGGTAAATATTTCATCATTGAGGGCCAACAGATAGTAGTAGATTAATTCTAGAAAATATAAACATAAAATACCTAGTTTGACGAAGAGATCCAAGGGTCATGTGCACCATAAATTGGCCTATGAATCCGCCCTACGCCGGACATTGTTGGTAATTATTTTTCAAGGGCTTAACTTAATTTGGTACACGGGCAATTCACAATGTTTCTTTAGGTAAATATTTCATGATTTATTCTATTTGGACCGCGAGCACCAACAAATAATATTAGATCAATTCTAGAAAATGTATATATATTCCCTCCGTTCTATATTACTTGTCCATATTACCTAAAATATATATGTCAAATGACTTGTCAATTTTTCCATTTTGTCCTTGAGTTAGTTCTTTTTGAAAGTATAAATATTGTGAAGCTCTAAAAAGGATTCTTCCATTGTTAATTTCGATGTTGATGGATATGACACAAAAATAGAATCTATTAAAAAGAGCTAAAGGGTAAATGATTAAAATTATCTTTTTTATTTATGATTTCTTAAGGGGCGTGTAAAGAGAAGAGTGGACAAATAATATGGTGCGGGGAGTACATAAAATACCTAGTTTGGTGGCGGAAATACAAGAAAAATATTGGCCAGAACAGGACGTTGTTGGTAATTACTTTTCAAGAGCTTAACTTAATTTGGTACACTGTTATTTCACAATGTTCTTGCACTATCAAATTAGGATGAGTTACTCTAAATATAATCCTTATAATTTGATGACCTAAAACTTTCTGAAAATAATTGCAATACCTCTTAAAATAATTGGTGTAGGCAGGTTATGAACTGTCACGTTTGAATGTACTTAGATACGACTTCTAAAGTGAAACTTGATTTGAAAAGCAAGTTATAAGCTGTTTTTCAATTTTGAAATACAACTTCAAAGTTGTATTTTGGAGTTTTTATGGTCAAACACTGATTTTCAAATAAAGTGATTAGTTAATCCGGAGAAAAGTGAATGCTTTTTATGGCTGAACGGGTCCCAAAATTTCGTTGATCACTAAAGTTTAATTCATCCTACGCTGCTATTGTCAATGCATTTTGGACATCCAACGATGTCTCTCTATTTTCTAATTTCACGGATATATGTACTAATTATTAGTTTCTATGTGAAGCATTGTGGATTGCATGGAAGTGTTCAGCAAAGGCATACACCGAGCCATGGTACCAGTCGACGGACGATCAGAAAATGTAGCCGGTGTTGAGCTCACGGAATCCGCATCATGTTACCGAATGCTAACACAAATGGATCTGCTAAGGTTTTTGAATGACCAGCATGAGCTTAAAGCTATCATGTCGCACAAGGTCTGTGACAAACAATTGCAAGCAATCACAGACACTGTTTTTGGGGTGACTAATAAGGCTAAAGTTATCGATATCATCAAATGCATGAGAACAGCTTCGCTCAATGCTGTACCAATCGTGGAGTCGTCTAATGACATAACAGAAGATCATACTCAGCTTGTGAATGTAAGTTCAAACTGCCCTCACTAGTTTTCAATTTAATTTATATACACTTAACATTATTAAGATTCTTCTTACACTATTCGTGAGTTTAGCATTGACCTTGCCTGTGTTATTTGTTACCCCTGTTTCCTTTTATGACCCTACCACTTCAATTCTATTTTCAGCATGTCCCAAAAAAAGAATGTGTACTACTTTATATTTAAAGACATTTAACTTCATAATTCTCATTTTTTTAGAGTAATTTATAGTCACACTAATGTATAATGGCCTGCCAGGAGCAGAGCACAGTTAAGTTAAACAGTTCGTTAGAACAATACCATTTGTTTAGATCCTGTATTTATGGGATAACATTCACTTAATACATATATAAATTATTCAGAACTCAATACAAAAAGATGTTTCGGTTCAAAATCTATAAATTTAAAATCTTGAATTTTGTTCCGTAATCATAGGTTTCAGAAAAGTCTATCTATCTTCCTTAAATTTCATGTCAAACAAAACAACGAAACGTAAGGAGGATGGAGCCCTGGAGATTATGTGTCTTCCTAGCCTTCGACACAAGAAAGGCGTGGAGAAAAATTCTTTTCCTTTTTTTGATAGTGAAGAGTATGGTTTTTGATACTCTTGTTTATTAAATATTCCTAGTGTTAGGTTTTGATTTTTTCAGATGTATCAGAAATCTTCATCTTACCCCACCCCGATTTATGGAGAGTATTTTTCATATTGCTAGTCGGCCTTATAAATGTAAAAAAAAAGAAGTTTATACTATGAAGTTTTCCATGATATTTGCAGGGGAAAAAAAGGAAGATAGTAGGAACATTTTCAGCAACAGACTTGAAAGGATGTCCTGTATCGAAAATGCAGCCTCTACTGAATCTAGAGGTCCTTGATTTCTTGAAAATGCTGTCTGGAGCTCCTTTATACGAGTATACGGGACTGAGATCTTCATGGAGGGGACAAGTCACTTGCCATCCAGAATCGCCTCTCGGGGAAGTGGTGGAGAAAGTTGTTTCGGACCATGTACATCGTGTTTGGGTGGTGGATGAACAAGGCTTGCTGGAAGGAGTTGTATCCCTAACTGATATGATAAGAGTCATCAGGCTTTGGTATCTTACTGAGTTTTTGCAGTAAATGTGTACACACTATTTTGCGCACCCGTTTTGTTCTGGTTTAGTGGTTGCTGTTTTGGTGTAAAATGAAATGCAATCTGTTTTATCAGATGATTTGTTCAAAAAAATTTGTTGTCTCACTCAAAAGGATAGTTTTGTTCTACGCAACTGACACAAAAAGCATAAAAAGTGCCAAATCTCCACAATCGTTTACTTAGGAGTGAACTTCATTGTCCCTTCTGTCAATGATATCAGTCCCCATATGGGGAGGGTGATGTATACATAGCTCTACTCTTATTTGCGAAGGTAGAGGTGGTTTTTAATAGACTCTTAACTCGAGTAAGTATATAGAAAATTAAGTATTTAAAGATAGCAAGTACTACTAACATATAAAAAGATAACAAAAAGATTAATAATATTGAGAAGAAAATTAGACCATGTTTACCTACTAATTTTCTGTCGAAATAAAAATTTGAAGCCTTTTTTCATCAAATCATCTTGTTAAATTTTTACAAGTTGCATGTCTTTCAAAGTCCTCTACCTTAATCTATGGTTGTGTGTTTTTGTCCGCTTGATTTGGGGTGTACAAAGGACAAAGAATGTGTGACCTTTCCAACAATATTTGATATTTTCTTGGATTATTGTTGCTCATTCGTCTAAAACTTTCATATCATTCTTAATGAGCACTTCTCTTTTGTTCCTGCGCCAAACATAAAGATTTTAACCTACATAAATTGAGTAAAGGAAATAATGTCTTACATATCGATAAACATTGCTTAATATGCTCAAAAATGTGTAAGGAAATAATGTCTTATATATAGATAAATATTGCTCAGAAATGTGTAAAGAAAAATCAGATAAGTAAATAGTTCTTTAAGAGGGGACTCTGGTATGATATACTAAAGAGTATTATCACATTTAAATAGTGTTAAGTCCTTAATTTTAATTTAGTTAATTAATTTATTGCTTATTTAGTCGATGAGTAACCTAATTTATATATATTTAATGGTCGTCGACAAATGGTCTAGTTGAGCATAAATTTGACAATTAACATGTGTCAACTTATGATATACTTATTTATAGTCGGTTAGACTTGTGCATTTGTGTAAATTGGGGTATGGGGTTTGAGGTTTGATTCATTAGGCTTCTATTTTTGATCAGTCGTTTTTATTTGCTTTGATTTATTAAAGATCATTAGACTTTTATTTTGGTCTATAATTTCTCAATTTCTCTAATTTATTTCAAATTATTTGAGTTTAATTTTACAAGGATATATTTTGCATGGTGTTTTTGACAGAAAGTAAAGACAACTGAAAGTAATAATAACAGAATCTCTTTATTCGTCTGTGAAAGCTCAAGAGCATCTTTTTGCTCTTTGGATTATAGTAAGTTGTTTTAATTCCTTATTTTCTCAATCGCCCTCGATATTGTTCCTCGTGAAATCGACCCCGACTCTTGCATTGCTTTCACAAATAAAAGTTTTGCAAGGAATTACATTAAAAAAAATAATTAGTCTACTAGGCCTTAGGGGAGTTAGAAGCTTGAATGGTTACTCAACTTTGGGTATATACTTGGCTATCATAGGTCTTTCAAAAGTCACTCAACTTTGAGAAATTGGTCACCACAGTCACTCAACTTTGTTTTATTTTTCAAACGTTGCTCAATTTTGCCTAATTAGCTTCTATAGTCATTTTAAAGATAAATATAATTTTTGATACGTATTTAATAACGTGACATTTGTAAAAAAAAATTAAAAATATTTAAAAATATTAAAATTTGGTTAGGACTCAATCTATCATAAATACCATGGCAACAATAAAAAAAACTCTAAGACCCCAACAACAATTAGCCAATACTAATAACTATAATAATCAATAGTATATAATGTACATAATGCAATATTTAGCCAATATTAATAATCAATAATTGTAGCAAGCGATAATAATAAAAGAAAATCTTTAAACAATTATTTATAGAAAAAATCATAATCTAAAATTTAACTCTTATGGTAAAGATTTGAGTATTTCATAAGATTTGAGTATTTCATGTGTTAAGGTTGGACATTGTCGTGGTGGGTTCTACGACATTCAATTATACCACTAATCTCAGATGTTGGTAGAACTCGACAACCCACCTCACTAGCATGAATGTGCATCACACCTCTGAAGCCGGCTTCACTAAAAAGATTTTGATCTTGGATATGAGATTACAGATGTATGAACGCGCAATTGCACAAATTTGCAACCAAACGAAATGCTAAATTAAGACAATATCTCATCTAACTGTTCCAGGATATGTATTATTATGCACCTATTTGATTTGCTGCAAATGAGGAATTTGATTTTTTGTCACATAATACGAAGCCCGGTGAAATTTTATATTCCTCAACTTCGTGTAACCCAATTCCATGTAAACCAATATGAATCATCGCAAGAGCACCCACACATCGTGTATCAGATTCATCTTCATAATATCTGATATATTCGACTATAACAGCAACCTAAAAATCAATTTGTGAGGTGAATACTGGAGTATCATATCAATTACATAGCTTATTGACAGAAAGAACTAAAATTTATCTAAAACTTACATGTATTGGCATTACAAGTAACTCTTTCTCTTCACATATGGTTCCAGACTCGACCTTCCCAGTAACCTCAAGAAACGTATTTTCCTCGAGAATATATATATTGATTATATGGATTCTGCAAGAAAAGAAAGGAAATTTGTTAAAAATGTGGAATACTTCAGAAATGCTTGACGAAAGAATTAGGAGAAAAACAAACAAAATAATTGGTATGAAGGTGACGGAGTGGGAGATTGTTTATAAACTAGCGAAGGAAATAAGAAAGATGATGTAAGGTAAACTAAGTTTTTTTATAAGAATAACGCAATAGAAACTAAGTAAAATTTCCAAACTGCCGACGCCAATTTGGCAGCACATTCTGTCTTTCCTTGCTATTGAAGATGCTGCGAGAACTAGTGTCTAAGGCTTGGAACAGTGCTCGGAGTTCCTTCTCCTTGTTAAATTTTGGTGATCATACTTTCAGGAACTCGAAATCGAAAAATATTGTGGATCAAGTTCTAGCAAATCTGCAGCAGCAACATCTCTATACAAAGGTTCGTCTTAACGTTACCAAATCATCGGTTAAAGTATGTTGATAATTGGATTAACATATTGGTAGCCTGTAATATCAAAGAGTTTCGCTTAGAGGTTGGCAGATCCACTGACAACAAGTTGCCCGAAGCAATCTTCGCTGCCAAAGCTCTAAATGTTCTTGCTTTAGGTGGATTTATACTTGAACTGCCCTCAAATGGCATAAAGTTTTCATCTTTGCGAGAGTTGCACCTTGTTAATTCATATCTGGACGAGCAAATATTTCAAGCTCTATGCGCAAGTTGCAGTAATTTAGAAGTTTTGTCTTTCAGGGGATTTTATGGACCAAGGTGTTTACAAGTTGCAGGAACTTTACCTAAACTAAGGACAGTATATTTGCTAGATTACCCTTATGGGTTCCAGAGGGTAGATATTGCAGCACCTAATCTTAAAGACGTTAAGATTAGCTCCGTTAGTCGGGATCTGAATGTAATTAAACTAACTGCTTGCAAAACCCTGCAATATTTGAAGCTCTGCGGTGCGGCTGTGACTGACCAATGGCTAGAGGACATTGTATCAAATCTACCCAACCTTGAAATCTTTTACTTATCTTCTTGTTCATTGTTGAAGTCTGTGAAGATCTCGAGTGACCGGCTCAAGTATTTCAGAGTAGTCGCTTTGCAATGATCTGATTGCGGTTGATCTGGATACTCCTAACTTATTAGGATTTGCATCCGATGTTCGTTATGTCAGAAAAGTATTCCCATGGGGGGATGTTGATCCCTTGCCCACATTCAAGCTGAAAACTTCACATCTGCTGGAAGCTACTCTTAATTTGATCATAGAATCCCCCCTTAACACTCACTGGTACTCTAAGCTCACCAAGTCTCTCGAGAACTTTAATCATCTCAAGTCTGTTTACTCTTAATTTGATCATAGAATCCCCCCTTAACACTCACTGGTACTCTAAGCTCACCAAGTCTCTCGAGAACTTTAATCATCTCAAGTCTGTTTACTCTTAATTTGATCATAGAATCCCCCCTTAACACTCACTGGTACTCTAAGCTCACCAAGTCTCTCGAGAACTTTAATCATCTCAAGTCTGTTGCACTGAGCTGCGACGATGACAAGGTACGTGCAACGAATTGTCTATGTACTTTCCCTGCCTAAAGAAGTTGTTCTAGATTTCTCATATATCCTCTTTTTTTGCTTGTGCAGGTGATAGTTATCCCAAAAGACATGAGAAAAAACTTGCTTCCTCCACTATATGGTACTCGTTTCGCGTAAAAATTTATAATCTGTTGAATCATTCGGTTATGAATGTTGTTGATAGTTTGAGTTGGGTTTCTCCTCAACCGGACACCCTATCTTTTGGCCAGGCTCTAGACATAAAGACCCTGAAGGTAATATGTTCATCTTACAAAGGCACTAATTAACTTCGTAGGATGCACGAAAAGATAGTGACGTTAAAGGTTTCTTGCACCTTTACTCTTTTATGTATGATTTTCTTGGAATTGGTTCCTTTTTTTTACTTGCCTTCAGATTCTTTTATTAGCCTGTCTTACGATTTTTGTTACTCCTCATTATTTACTGGGCTTCAGTTAGCACATTATTCGGTTATTGTTATCGCTCCTGTTTTCAGCATGCTATGTTATGCTTTCCCTATGATTTGCTATGTCCTCTTTACTTTTGTATTTTCCTTTTAACTACTTTGATGTGCGTTACTCGAGCCGAGGGTCTTTTGGAAACAGCCTCTCCTCCTCCACGGGGTAGGGTAAGGTCTGCGTACACTCTACCCTCCCCAGACTCCGTTTATGGGACTAAACTTGATTTGTTGTTGTTGTTTTGATTCCTTATTAGCAAAGCCTTCATACTTGGTTTAAAATCTTTTATTTACCTAACATTCCAGGTATGAGCAGAGTAGCCAAAACCAAAAAGTTAGTCAACCACTAATCTTTTCAAAGAACTTTAACCTTTCCAATATTGGTTTCATTTGATTGTTAACGAAGATATTTTGTTACCTTTGTTCCTTTGGTGCATATTTGATTTTGACTGGTTTTCTTGATTTTGCAGTTTACATACAGAGACACAGCTAATGATGAAGATGAGAAACCTTGTTGTGCATCTCTACCTTGGAAATGTTGGAGGCATGAGTTGAAGAAAGTTAAATTGCAAAACTTTACTTGTTTCGAGCTACCCAAGTTGAGAAACTACTTTCTCACAAATACAGATACACAGGAGATAATTGAAGATCCACCTGGATGCAGCTTTTGTACTCAACATTAATTCTTATTCTCTTTGTTTCTATTTATGTGACACTTTTTCTTAGTCTGTTTTAGAAAAAAAATGGTACACTTCTATCAATCACACATGATATGATATATTTAAGATCATAAAATTTTAATTTTCTTTCAAGTTATGTGTTGAAGCAACCCATAGCACTCCACTCGTTGAAGCGCAAACCAGAGCGCCATTATTTTGAGCAATGTGTTGAAGCCTGTCATAGGACTAATAGTAAAATGGGCTATGGAGAGAGTCACTATTAGCTCTGGCAAAATTTACACAGCTTATGACAAAATTTTGTCATAAGTCGGACTTGTGGCAAATTTACACAACTTATTTTACTTTTTATTTTTCTTTTGAGCAATGTGTTGAAGCAAATTATTTTACATAAATTGAAACAGAGGAAATAAAACCGTCTTCCCTTGCCATAAGTAAATATGCCTGTCATTCGACTAATTTTGACCTTCTCCATAGTCGATGAGGTAAATTTTGCCATAAGTTGGCCTGTCATAGAACTAATAGTGATTCTCTCCATAGCCCCTGAAGAAAATCTGTACTAGGGGTGCTGTCTTCTAGCCATGATGTATTACTGAGGAAGAATGGTTATGTAAAAATTTACTCGTATTCAGTGTCAAACCAAAATAATAAATGCATGTTATAATATATTTATACATAGATTTTTAGTGCTTAATCATGGTTGATTAGCATATAAATTTTATCTTATTAAATCACTTGACTATAGTATATCTATATAGATTGACGGATAAGGATTTAATTATCATACTTTGTTACGAATGAAGATAGCCAAGAGGCCATGGTGGAGGACATGTTTGGGTTTGGGACCTAGGGTGATAGTGATTTCTTTCTTTCTATCTGAGTTTTGGTGGATAGAACTACTCGTATTGTTATATCAACAGCTTATGTAGAGAGTAGGGTACGCGAATTTTCGACCTTAATTTTTGGTTTAGTTTCTTATTGTAATACTCTGGAGCCCTTCCCCCTTTCTCATCAATGCAAACTTTTACTTAATTAAATTATTTTATCATTATAGTAAATTGAATCAGTTTGGTATAAATAATCGGTGGGAATAATTCAGTGAGTATTTACTATAAAAAAATTATACTAATAGCCAGTTGGGAGAGCCCTTTTCTTTTATTCCTTGTAAACCAAATCTGCATATTGCCAAATAATCAAACTCTCTGTTTGTGAGATCTAAGATTTCCTCAAAAAGTATCCTTTTTAGGATCATTGGACTCCCATTAATACTTTGAATCGGGGGCAGAATTTCATTGTCAAAGCTGGAAATCTTTATTTCTTTTCGATAGGAGAAAGACATATGCCGTTGGATTAGTACAATTATCAGTAGCATTATAAGGCCCGTCAACCATGTCTTCCTCCTCTTCCTTTCCCAACTGCAGCAATGAATGTAGATACCTTCCATCTCCGTTATTCTCCGTCAACCCTCAGCACTAGATCACATTGTATCTCTAACCAAAAACACAAACGTTCCGTTAACGGCATCCGACTCAAAAGCAAGGAAATGAAAGACGACAATAAAATCACAGACATGGAGAAGAGACCGGGATGGTTGAGTAATGCATTTTTCATGAGATTGACGGCTAGGGATGTATTCGGTGTGGTGAAGTACCATCCGTTACCGTGCGTCTTCGCTGCCTCTTTGTTCTTCTTCATGGGGGTGGAATACACTCTTCATATGGTTCCATCTTCGTCCCCTCCTTTCGATCTGGGATTCATTGCTACGCGTCCCCTGCATCGTTTGCTTGATTCGAAACCTGCCCTCAACACTGTTCTTGCTGGCCTTAACACGGTACGCTTTTTAGATGAAATCATCACACAATTCATACCAGATCTAATATGCATTGCAACATTTTTTCCTGGCCCTGGTTTACAATTTGCCAATTCATTCATTCATCTGTGTGATTTATGAGAACATTGATTTGCACACAGGGATTTGTGGGAATGCAAATGGTGTATATAGTATGGGCTTTCTTAATCGAAGGGAGGCCACGAGCGACTATCGCAACTCTGTTCATGTTCACATGCAGAGGTATTCTGGGATATGCTACGCAGCTGCCATTACCAGAGGTAAGCAAAAACCAATAAATGTAATATTCTCGGGAGAGATTTCACCCTGTCTTGTCTCTTATTTCCTGAAAAAGAACAAAGATGTAATGTAGGCAGCCTCCCTTAAACCAAGTATTAGTGGTTGATTCTACGGCTCGAACCCGTAAGCTATAGATCACACGGAGACAATATTGCCGTTGCTCCAAAGTACCCCTTCATCTAAACAAAACTTCTTTTTTTCTAATTTGAGATGCTGAATTTGCTTCTTTTTTAAATTTCCTATTCACTCTGAAGTCACTGTGGACCATAGACAAACTATATATGATATCACGTGTCCAACTGTAAACTTTAGTCTTTTCCTTGATCAGCACATGCAGCTATATTAAGAAATTGCTTGCACCTATCTAGACAAATATGATAATAATATTTCCTTACAAGTAGTTCCACTTTTCCATAGACAGAAGCAGTGGCAGCCCATGTTTAAAGTCCACATTATATTTATGTATTCCATGTGATGTTCCATCCACCCTTATTGTTACACATGACGCATTGGTCAAAGTAGAAAATTGCGCAGAAACATTACTTGCTTAGGCAACTGATCGTTTTTCCAATTTGTTAATGTAGGATTTCTTGGGGTCAGGGGCTGATTTTCCAGTAGGAAATGTGTCGTTTTTCTTGTTCTATTCGGGGCATGTTGCAGCATCCGTGATTGCGTCGTTGGATATGAAGCGTATGCAGAGATGGAAACTGTCTTATTTATTTGACACCCTGAACGTATTGCAAACGGTGAGATTGCTGAGTACCAGGGGTCACTACACTATTGATTTGGCTGTTGGAGTTGGTGCTGGAATTTTGTTTGATTCTCTGGCTGGAAAGTATGAGGAGAACAGGAAAAAGGAATTGCTTGTAGATAGTCCTGATGGCACCACTGATGGTGCGTTTCATAACTCGAAAATACACAAAAATGGTGAATATTTAAGTGTTTCTTCAGATTAGAACTTTTTATTCCAGCATGCCATTGATTTCATTCTTTTCAACTGTAAAGAATGCTTTGGTATAGTGTTAGTATGTAATAAATTTCAATTTCACCTGGATTTCACAAGCTCGCCAGACAAGTTGT
This sequence comes from Jaltomata sinuosa, assembly GCA_003996215.1. NCBI lineage: Eukaryota > Viridiplantae > Streptophyta > Magnoliopsida > Solanales > Solanaceae > Jaltomata > Jaltomata sinuosa. The sequence continues at coordinate 980,282 of QJPP01000016.1, forward strand.
AGCAAATTGAATCCCATGTCACAGATTATCTGCTAAAACATTCTACATCAAGGTTTAATAACAGATTAGTGTATCACGACAGAATACAGAGAAATAAATACATACACATAAAAGATGGATGCTAGTATTGTAGTCCTGGGAAACTAGACACACTAAACTACCAGAGAATCGGGGATTACTATTACAATAATCAAATTGAATCTAGAAGTCAGTAAACATGTAACAGGAAATGTCCTAAGGGTGACCTGGATGCTACATCATCAGCAGCTAATAGGCGCAGGCGATTGATGCTGCTGGGAATGAACTGGCCCAGGTTGGTTAATCTTGTTATTTTCCATAGGTAAATCAGTACCTTCCATTTCTTTCTCCTCCTCTTTTGGCCTATGTTCGCCATCACTGCCATGTGCGTTCTTAGATTCCCCAGCAACAGCATGTTCCGCTTGGTTGACACTTCCTCCTACTGGGACATTGGTCCCTTCCGAGGCGACAACTTCTGGCTTGTTCTCATTTACATCAGCTGCAGGACTAGCTTTATCATTTTCTGACTTGTTCTGTTTGCCATCTTCAGCACTCTGAACCTCCTCAGATTCAGGCTCTGGCTTCTCCCCAGGAGGCAGTTCGGCACCTTTAACGTGCTCATCTTCTTCCGCAGCTTCCACCTCTTTCCTCTTGTCCTCCATTTCAGCTTCTGCATTTTCTGACTTGTCCTGATTGCCGTCATCAGCACTGTGAAATTCCTCAGATTCAGACTCTGGCTTCTCCGCAGGGGGCAGTTCAGCGCCCTCTATGTGCTCATCTTCTTCCGCAGTTTCCACCTCTTTCTTCCCCTTGTCCTCCATTTCAGCTTCTGCTTCTCCATCTTTCTTCTCCAAGTTCTCATTTTCTTCTTTGGCAGATTCCATCCCTTTAGCTTCTGAACTTTCTTTTTCAACTTTAGCAGCATCCTTTTCCTTGCTATCTTTCTTTGTACCAGACGATGTCCGGCGTTTTTTCATTGGTGATTCAAGTAGTGAAGGTGGTCTCATTGCCTTGACCTTCTCACTGATCCTTGCTGATCTCCTTGGAGTCTCACCAGTACTCCAATCAAATTCTGAAATTGCAGGGTTTCCAGGGTGTGCTTTGAGATACTGCTCCAACTGTCTGCGGTTCTTGACCTCCTCTCCTGTTGGAGTGATAAATACAACCTCATTCTTCTTTGGTGTACCCCCTTGCTTTGGCGTGAACTGCGAAGTGATAGAGAAAATCTACGTGTAAGCTACACAGTAGCATATTTTGAGTTCCCTTAGATACGACTACTCCTATATCTCCAAGAATGTCCAGAGTACAGTACATAACGAGTTCAACTATCCATCTTCAGCACAGTTACAAACTACTCTCTCTACCTTTCACATGTAAGGTTGTTTGCTGATTTCTTGACGAATAGGAAGAGTTGCAGCAATAGTGATACATTTCAGTGTTAAAAAATAAGGCTAGACGACTCTCCGATCATGATTCTAAAGATGAACTATCTAAGCTGTCGAGAAAAAGGTTAAAACACCGCAAACAATATATGAACAGGAAAAATAGGCTCTTTCTTTTCATCTTTTGAGGTATATAAACAAGGGATTCCAAGGGTGACAAATAGACGGATCGAGTTATAATGGTTATGATCCAACCGACCAATACCATGAAGGATGGCCAGCCAGCCCAATATTATTTGGGTCAGATAAGGATCAAGTAGAAGTTCATAACCGAACTCGCTCAACTCCAACCATGCTACAGTCTGGTTTTCTTTTCCCTTTCCTATCCACTTCCATTCTTCATCTTCCCCCCTCAGTTCTTTAGTTTTATCTTTCAGTAATTAAGTAATTATCTTATCCCAAAGAAGAAGGTTGAGAATCAGCCTGTTTAGATTGCTCATTTCAGCCTAAACTTTGATGGGACAATACAGGTTAAACTAATTTTATGCACCCTGCCAAACTCAATCTCATTCATCAGCTGTGCTACCGGAGGCACTGGGGAAGTCAGAATAGGAAAGCACTCATCTTGGGGTGGGCTTACCATCTTAAACATTTCACTCACCCACGCTGTAGGATTATGTAAGCCTTGAAGATATTTGACACCTCTAGGGTTCTTAAACAGCAAACTTAGCTGGTCATAACGACTTATTAATTAGCATTGAACTAGTTAGTGAAAACTTCAATCTACGGACTGCACATGTATCCACCTCCCTTGCCTCGCCCTTTCCGGTCTATACCAATTTACCAGAGACCATTCCCTTTTGCTTCCTCTTGACCAAATTTTCAAAACAGAAAACCAAGTATAATTATACTGCATCAGTAAGTAATTAACTTAAAGAGTGCAAATTTACAGGAAGCTGTAAAGCTATTACTCTACATATTGTTGATGCTACACTAATTAATAGTGAATATCCCTCTTAAAAACCCAATTTTCCACCAAGAAACAAAAGTAAAATCCACTTTTATCAACTGGAAACAGGAGTATGCTTCCTATCAACTGAATTTTGGGAACCAAAAGACTAAAATTTAAGCTGATCAACACCTAGAAAAGTTCAAGCTACTGTAGAACATGAATTAAGGCAAGCAAAGAGCAGAAAATTTACAGGAATTTAAAGCAATTAACTTTCCAAATTGAGGCTGCAACTGTAGGTATATAGAACTGAGAAAACTAAAAAATTTACCAAATTTTTTTCAAGAAGATAAAAATTGTACCAATTTTTTCCAAGAAGGAGGTGCAGGAAGCTCCACCGACACAATTTCATCATTATGACTCCCCTTCTCCATAGGACTTGCCATCCTTGAAAATTGACAAAAACAAAATTCCCAACTTTGTTTCCAGCAAAATCCACAGAGAAATTAACACTTGAGAAATTTCAACCAAAGTTTGTGAAGGGCATTTACTAAGAATATGTAGTTGTGTTGCTTAGATAAAAAAACTTGTTTGATAGCAACCGCCACGCCGTGAAACAGATCGACCACACGTGCCACGTAGCCAACTTTCCAGGACAAACGAGCCTTATCAGTAACACATCCAAAGCGACAATTTTTTCCCACGCTCTTTCTAAAACAATAAAATAGATTTTATTATTAATCCATTTTAAAATAATAATATATTTTTATACTATTAAATATCAATCACACAGATATTATGCAATATTTAAGATCGTTAAGAGGTCATTCGCTAGAGTGTATTAGAAAAAATGAAATTGTTGATATATTTTATTTGGTATTAAAGTATATATGATTAATACATAAAAAAATATGATATTAATAATATAATGATAATTAAAATATGCATTAGTATAATTAAAAATATAATTATTTCTTAAAAAAAAAATTATCATATTTGTAGAGAATATTCTTATAAATAAATATTTTATTTTAAAAATTATATAATATATATTATTTTAATATATCTATCCAAATATTTCATTAAAAAAATCTCAACATAATTAATATAAATATAATTATTATTAATATAAATAATATTAATATACAATATTCGGCACTATTCTTATAAGTTTTCCTTCTGTGCGGACAAAAAGAGTAGATATATTTGAAAAATGGGCAGAGCGAGGACGGTCCAAGTGGCATATTCGAAGGCGAAGATTCGTTCGTTAAAGCTAATTCCACTATAAATACCCAAAAGGCCAAAACAAAGGCATATCTAAAAATTTATTTTAAAAAAAGTCCCTAGTAGAAGGTCCTAGAAGTGATGGTGACACTTTATGATGCTGTCTATTTTTCCCCAACCTCGACAAAGAGAGTGTAATTCACGCATAATTTCAAATCGTTCGATTTGAGGTGGTGTAACGCACGGTGTATGTTGGAGTATTGATATGGCGTGCCGGGGAAACATCAAACATGGGACCCGTGGTAATGGATATGGTTTTCGATATGGGTCCCCCCATAACGCTGCTATTAATTCAATTGAAATATCAGTTTTAGGTCCGGACAGTGGGACTTCATCAACATTCTAAAAACTTAGAATAAGGAAAGGATAATTTTATCACTCAGGGGTAGTTTGGTACACCGAATTGAATAAGGAAAGGATATCTTATGTAATTTTTTTATTTTAATATAAATTATGGGATAAAATATTTTTAAAATTAGTTAATATTTCACACTAAATATGATAAAGTTAATTTTAAATTTTATTTTGAGATTATTTTTCTTATCTCACCTATCAAACGACACCTTAATACACTCTTTTCCTTCACTTTTATTTGTTTACTATTTCAAAAATAAATTTTTCACTTTTAATTTTCATTTTAACATATAAAAAAAGAAAGATAATTTTTTCTTCTTCAAATTTTACTCTTAGCATTAATAACTTATTCTTCAAATTATTTTTTTAAAACCTAATTTTAAACATCATATAATATGAATAGTGTAATAAAATACTCATATCAATAATTATTTCTTACTGGCTGCGAAATTCAAAATGAAAATGAACATATGGTGTATGATTCAGATCTTAACAGAGATTGTTCTTACTGATTCCATAAAATAAAATAAAAATGTAACAGGAAAAAAGAAGGGGAAAAAGACAATTTGGAGTAGGACTCAATTTTTGAATTGTGAATATATTTGTGGAATCAGCTAATTGTGACACTGGGTCAGTAAACAGTCAACGCCCAGGCCCATATTTTGGCCAGTTTGTTTAAGGATGAGTTTCACTTCCCAGAGTCCAAGAAAGGATGGCACATATTCTGTTTTATTTATATGACGATTTTCAAATTTTGAGAGTTAAATTTTTTCTAATTTTAATCATGATTTCAAATTCTTTTTTTACATATTTAGAGAAGTTCAATTACTCGTAACCAATAAGCCATTATAATCGAATTCGTGCACTATGATTCGGATTATCACAATTTCTTGAATATTCATACGACCTCGTGTATTATTGCGTGTGTCTTTTAGAGGTGGTATAAATATTGAAAAATCGTACCAAAGTTTAATAATATTTGTTCAACTTTGCTATCAATAAATGGCCCAATCCATCAGTAAATTTCAACCCAAGCCCATTCCCAAATTTTCTATTCATTAACATTTCTAATTCCTTACGTTTGGCTGCTTGTTGCATTTTAAGCCTGCGCCTGCTGCTCATTTTATGATTGTGAGTTGGGCACTTGAGCTCATAGCTTCATTTTATGCGTGAGCTTGGGCAGTGGCTGTTGGCCTGCTGCTCGTTGCTTTCTTGGCAGATGGACACTGGACAGTGGTGGTTGCTCAAAGCATGTTGCTGAAATTTTCATTTTGAAAACAATTGCTAGTAAAATTTATATTATACTTTAGTTGTCTCATTCAAATGAATATCAAAGAATCGAACCACAACAATAATATACTCCGTGTATTTTCACAAAATAGAATCTGAAAAGGGTAGTATGTACGTAGTCCTAATTACCTTTACTTCGGAAGTGAGGAAGATAGGTTGTTTCCGATAGACCCTCGGTTCAAGACAAAAACAAATAGAATAAGACATAATAAAAGTAAAAGAGACAATAGGTAGTAACAAAACAACAGATAGTAATAGAAAAGTACTACAACAAAATAATACTACAATCGATCTAACCGAAACAATAGACATGAACAAAATTCAAAAACAAGAAACTACAAGTGTAGCACTACAACGACTAGTTAAGACAACAAGGACAAAGCATTCCTATCTATTAGCATGGATGCACTCCCACTTACTAACCTTTTACTCTAATTCGCGCCTTCCACACTTTCCTATCTAAGGTCATGTCCTCGGTAAGCTGCAACTGCGTATTCGGTACGATATTCGGTACACATATTGACAAACCGAATACCAAAGTTCGAAAGAATCAAACCGAAGAACCGAACGCCTATAGTGTCTTTTGGAAAAAACCTCTCTATCTCCACATGATAGGAGTAAGATTTGCGTACATTTGTTTTCTCCAAATTTTATTTGTGAAATTTCACTCGGTATGTTTTTGTTGTTGGTCGAAGGGGAGCCTTGGAGTAATTGGTAAAGTTGTTTCTATGTGACAAGGAGGTCACGGGTTCAACCCGTGGAAACAGTCTCTTGCTGAAATGCAAGGTAAGATTGCGTACAACCTTGTAGTTAGGCTCTTCCCCAAATTCCACGCATAGCGAGAACTTTAGTACACCATGCTGTCTTTGTGTTTTTGTTGTTGTTGACTAGTCTTTGAGTATATTGCATGAATATAAGAAGTGGCAGTCAAGCTCCTCCTAAATAGTTTGTGGCTGCTGAATTCGCACTCTATAATTCCACTTAGCTCTTTTACTTCTTCTGTTCCTCCTCTGTCTCTTCAGCCTCCCACAGGAACCTAGCATATGATGCCGCTACATAACTGCAACAACATTAATTAATCCATGCAATTAAAAAAAAAGCATGTTCTCTAGAATTTCAATCACTTAATTCCTTTAGATTGATGATTTAATTTTTTAGAAAAATAAAAAAATTACCAATCATGAGGGTCAGATTTAACAGCTTGATCAAAAAAAGCATTGGCACGAGATGCATCTTTTTGGGTTAGCCATATTAGATCTGCATAAAGTGACAACACATTCCCATCCCTTGGGTTTACCACTAATGCTCTTCCGCAATATTCCTCTGCTTTTCCTAAATCCCCCTTAACCTGTTTTTCCAAATACACAATCTCCATATATTAGTTAATAGTTTTCAGAAACAAATCATATACTCCCTCGATTTTAATTTGTTAAGAAAGTAAATAAGACTTTAATTTTAAATTTTATAATTTTAAACTAAAGATATATAGAATGTACTAAAATATCATTTAAACTTGTGGTCTTAAACATGTCATTTAGAAAATTGAAACTAAGAAATACTTGTTAAAAAAGGAAAGAGACAATTTTTTTAAACTGACTAAAAACAAAAGTTAGACAAACAAATTGAAACGGAGAGTATAATATTTAAAATCAATACTAGTACTCCCTAGGTGCATTTTTACTTGTTCACTACACTAATAATAGATATCAAATTTTATTTGTCCAGTTTGAAAAACCAAGAGACAATTCACTATCTTATAGTACCTATTTTACTCTTATTATTAAGTACTAATCATTTTTCAACATTTAGATGACTTATAATATTTAAGGGTAATACAACAAAATTATTATTTTATTTATTTAAGATATGTCAAATTAAACATGAACATGTAAACATGGACGGAGGAAATAATACTTATGATAGAGACTGAATTCATGAATGGCTACCTCTTTCAAAAACCTGGCGTAGTTTGCGAGTAAAAGTGCATTTCCAGGGTAAGTTTCGATCATTTTCTTGTAGTAGGCTTCTGTATTGTCATTCCCATGCCAACTATTTGAATCATCAGAACCCGAACCTGGCCCATCTCCACCACCCCACCCACTGCCACCGCCACTTCCGCCAATGTACACTTTACCTCCGCCGCCGTCTTCCGGACCATTATAATCCTCCGTTGATCCCAATGTCGTCGTCTTAACTTGATCATAAGTAATTGATACCTCAGTATTGGAATTCCATGTGGTTCTGTTTATAGGATTATTGTTTTTCTTCTGAACGGACGGATGATCAGGGCCGTCCGTTTCTCGCATGCAACAACAGCAATTAGCAGGGTAATTTTCATCATCATGAAGCTGCGGCAAAGACGACGTTGATAATATTGATGATGATGATGGAGTACTCCTGAAGTTGGATATCCATGAATTCAGTATAAGACTCGATGATGAGCTTCTTAATAACATGATCTATTAGAGAGGAAAATATTATTTCCTTTCGATTCAATCTATTTGTCGGATTTTGACTTGACACGGAGTTTAAGAAAATAACAAAGATTCAATGATGAAGTTCTTAATAACATTGATCTGTTTAGAGATAGAACGAGATCAGGTGAGCTCCCCGGACCTTAGAATTAGGAGAGACATACATTTTAATTTGGTGTCTGTCTTAAAAAAACATCTAGGATTTTATAGAGGAAAAATATTATTTTCTCCGTTTTATTTTACTTGGCTTTTATATCAAATATACAATCTTATTACTTTTTTATATTATTTTTCATTTTAAATAACTGTATAAATTAGTAATCAGTCAAATTCAGAGTTTAAAAACATTACTAATAAAATTAATTTAATAAAATATCTCTCTAATTAATTTTTTTAGAAAAATGTATCTTCATGTAATATGAAACGAAAGGAGTACTAATTAAGGGAATTCCTAATTAAGAACCGGCGGATGGTGTAATTGCTGCATGGGGCCGACCGTATCACAGTAATAGTGATTTTATAGAAATATTAATTTTCTTTTAATCAAATTACAGGTGAGTACAAGAGAATTTTCTTCGGCTATTAATAAATACTGTAGCAGTTAATTTCATAGCTTCCATTATTATTGATTTGATAAGTAAAAAGGGATCTTTGCATACAGGATGAACGAATTAGGCATCGGGAGATACACGTAAATTCAGAATTTAAAATTTATAAATTTTAAATTATAACTCATTAAATTTATCAGATTTTAAGGTATTTGACTAAGTTTATAAATTAATCAAATAGGAAATCAAGTGTTTATAGGTCAAAATGAGTCTAAAATAATAAGTTGATTGATTATAAGTACTTTTGGTTTGATAAAAAAAATTACTATTTTATTTTTATATTTTTTTCAATTCTCAAAATATCTTTCACAGTACAAAACTCTTAACTTTCTCTTCACATTGTATCCATTGGTCCTCATTTTCTCTACAAGGATATTTTTTAATTTATAGCTTATTAGAGAGAAAAAAAAGGTACTTAATCATTTCAAAAAAAATAATAGCTTACAAACACTTATTTATTAAACAGCCATCTGGTTTAACTAACAAACACTTCTTTTATTAAACAGTCATCTGATTTAATAAGTAGTTTCAACATTTTTATCCAAGCACATAATTGTCTATCTATTAAATTAATTTCAATACTTAAAACTTACTCCGTCCATCTCAATTATGAGACACTTTAATTTACTTTTAAAGAGCTAAATTAACTAATCTTTGAAGCTAAATAGGTTTGAAACTCACTATTTTAAAATTAAAATTTAAATATTTAAATACTATACTTTTTTTCTTTTTTATTCACGGCAAACACAATCATGTTGAGTGTTGCTTCATGATAGTATAAGTTGTAATTTTCTTATATCAATATGATGAAAAATACATTTTAGAATATTAAAATTTATATAATATGAATTTTAAAAAGTGGGTTAAAGAACCGTGAGATTTAAGGTCTCGGGTTTAAATTTCAGTGAAGACAAAAAACACTAAGTAATTTTTCTCATCTGTTCTAGCCTTGGTGGATCGCTCTCTACTTATTTTACTTGCATCCAATGTTATTTCGACACAGTCCATGAACCTCGTGGGTTTTGCTTTGGAGATTTGAATGGGCCACGCATTAGGGACGGCCCTAAATCATTCTGATGTCCCTCTCAGAGTGGTTGATGAACCATTGGCTCGCGAGGTTTAAGTTTAGAAAAATTTTGCCTTGTTCAATATAAATTGTTTAATATTTAATTTGTAAGACATAAATTTAAAGAGTTTTTGTCTTGTCCGCCAAAATTTCTATAAGAATAAGTTACGCCTCAAGAGAGATAATTTTGTTGGTTCTGAAACTAAATATATGTCTCTATCGATATAGGTTTTTGTAGGAATTAAGGCATAACTTAGATGTTAGGAAGTGAAATTACACCTTCAGCGGCATTAGTTCTTTAAAAATTAAGAAGCATAACTTGTTATGTTTTGTAAGACACATATCACATATTGCGCCCTCACCACTAAATTAAAGTAACGTGGACTTCTTTTATATCTCATTATCGTATGAATTTTATGGGGAAAAATTCAAGTCTTTTAATTTTTTTGACTTTAGGCCACCAAATCTGTTAAACCGTCGGAGTAATTAAGATTTTAAGTTTATAAATAAAACTAACGGTTCACATAAATTGTACTCTCTAACTAATGCAACAAGGACACGAACACAAAACATGTTGAATATAACAAAACATGTAATAATAGATGGAGACAATTTTATAATTGACAATAATAATAGAATGTGGATAACTTAATTATCATACCCTTCTCGTGACATTTCCTTTACAACTCTCTCACCATATATTTCTTTGGATGTTTTATCAATATCCTTATTTGTCTAATTTAACTCACATCAATCGATCAAATTTATCTAGATAAGTTTACTTTGATGATAGGATAACAAACAATAATGCAAGAGGTGAGAAGGAATAATCACTCTGATAACATATATTGTCACACATTTATACTTTGGTGACATTGATATCGGGTTCTGTCGGAAACAACCTCTCTATGTGTTGCGTACACACACCTCTCCCCAAACTAAACTTGCAGGATTACACCCTCTCCAGACCCTACTTGAGAGATTACATTGGGTATTTGTTGTTGCGCTTTGATGAAATTGATAGAATTTGATCAGTTCAATATTTCTTACACACGTGCAATTTATACAATGCATTGAACTTACGGAAATAGGCTAAGAATTCACTTCGAATGAAGAAATTCAGAGTATTGTTTCCAACTACCTCAATAGGTCAAATTGGAAATCAAGTCTCCTTCAGGTGAATGATGAAGAACCACTTTAATTAAGTAATGAATATTATTGGATTGGTCAAATTCGCAATCAAGTCTCCTTCAGATGAATGATGAAAGAATCACTTAAGGCCTCATTTGTTTGCAATTAATGGAGGTCTGAATCTGAATGGTTCAGACCTCAGGTCATTAAGTGCATTTGTTTTCATTAAGATTTAAGCACTTAATTGGTCTGAATGAGTCTTAATTATTAAGATCTAGAACAAAGTCTTAACACCATTAAGAGGTATTCTTGTATGGATAATATTCACCACCACTCTATCCACAATCACCGGTCACCACCTTACCACCTTTGTCATCACAATCACCACCACAATTGTCAACCACCATTACTGTCGTCAACCACCACCACCAACCACCACTACTATACCTACTACCTCCATCATTATAATTATATTACCTCCAGCACCACTGTGGTCAATCCCTACTACCAACCAACTCCACCATCACAGCTAGCATCGCTGCCAACTACCAGCAACACACCGTCAACCACCACACATTCTTCAGCCATCACCACCACCATTGTCACCATCGGCACCACCTCCACCACTACCGGCCACTACCACCAGTATGGTCAATCCCTACTACCAACCACCTCGACCATCATAACTAGAACCACCTCCAACTACCACACATTCTTCAGTCACCACTATCAACACCGCCCACTACTAACCTTAACCAACTTCACCATCACACTGCTGCCAACTACCATAATACATCGCCAACCACCACACATTCTTCAGCCACCAACACCACCGTTGTCCCCATCAACACCACCTCCACCATTATCAGCCACTACCACCAGTACGGTCAATCCTTACTACCAACCACCTCGACCATCACAACTAGAACCGCCTCCAACTACCACACATTCTTCAGTCACCAACATCAACACTGCCAACTATTAACCTTAACCAACTTCACCATCACAAAACCACCAGCAACACTACCAATCGCCACCATCATGACAGTCACTACAACACTAACCACCTCTACTATCACAACTATCACCGCTAATATTACTAGCCACTAACACCACCATTACAAACCATCACTATCATCACTAGCAAATATGAATATTTATTTTTTTAATCAAATAATAATTTTATTTTATTAAATTAAGTATTTTTTTAATCTATAATTAATTTTTTATTTGAATTGTATTTTCATTATATTTACAAATAAATAGATTATGCACATTCAGATGTTGAAAAACAAACAGTCTTAATTGTTCAGTATTCAGATCTAAGGAAAACATCTGAATCATTCAGATGTGCATTCAGATTCAGACGTCTTATTCTTAATGAAAACAAATGAGACAAGTAATGAATATTATTCAGATTTCGAGACGGGAGAACTCCTTTGCTATCGAAGTATCCAATATTTCTCCTTCCTCTCGTAACACAAAATATCTAGCTCCTCCTCCACGGGTTTTGTGTGTCTTGCAGATCCTCTTCACTAAAGCAGAAAAAGCATCCTTGTTCTGCGTCAAATAAATTAATGAAATCACGTAACAAAAGTAGGAATCTACCATATCACAAGAAGTTAAAGGAGTTCCAAAACTTGAGTGACATGCAGTTACAACTGAAGACATCTAGTTGTGCTTTACATTTTTGGGATGCTGCCCTTCGAAACAATTTTAATGGCTAGAAGCACACACGTCGTCCAAGAGGTGTTTGCTTCTAGCCTCTTATATAGTATAGTAATTAACTCAAATATGAAGAGAGGCTCGATGCCTCTGGTCAGCAGCCAAACTTTCAAGTTAGTAAATTTTTATATTTCAAGGCTTCCCTGCATTTACAAGCCTAATCTGTAGGTCACAATAGGCAAGTGGTCATACCTCTTTACATCTTAAACGAGATTTAAATTGTTCGACGAGATCCACTGCGGTCACTGGTTTTCCCTGCAACAGAAAAGCTCTAATTTCATCTTCAGTAACAGGACCTGTGGCAGGACTTGGAGCAGTTATCACTTCCTGCAAAATACAAAGAGAAGGAGATCAACAAATTGGTTAATATATAGTAGTCTCACAATCATAGCGTATATTTTAACCTCTCTAAACCTCATTTGTAGAATTACAGTCGTTCAGTTTCTGTTTTGAGTTTTTGAAGGTACACCACCTCAATAGATGAATAGAATACCAATCAAAAAGTATGGACTCCATCAAATTTGATAAAAGGTGCAACTCCAATTCATCTTCCCAGGTAAACAAATCAGGCAACTTACTCTATGAAAGTTAACAGAATGATTTTCAATAGTACGGTAGCAAGTACTCCCTCCCCTCCGTTTCAATCTGTTTAAATAAAAAATCTCTTTCCTTTTTTGACAACTCTTTAATTATAATTTTCCAAATAGCATGTTTACATTCAACATATTTTTAGTTTAAGACCACAAGATTCAAAAGTCTTCTTTACGTTCTTAAATTTTGTGTCGAATCAAAACCAAACAAACAAATTAAAACAACAGGAATAATATTTATCGAACTTCCGCATCTACTTTTAAATCTGAAGGTGAACGAAGTAATCAGCTAAATGTGGAAGATTCCATAGCGTAATGATCATCGAAGGAGTTTCTTTCTTTTCCATTAATCAATTAATAGAGCATATGAAATAAACATCCGCTGACAGAACCAGAAGAGTCATCAGTTTTTATAAACATCAACAGGTTTCCTAGCACAATAGTTCGTTTAACTGTACACAAAGTAGGTTAACATATCATTTACAAAACACCCCATTATCCAGAAACCTCTTCGTCACTAAGCAAATCAAGTTTAGATCCTCCTAATAAGCGCTACTACTCCCTTGACGATTTGTCCGCATCCTTAGCTTGCAACATCTCAATCATACATTCCTTCCTGCTCCCAAACATCCACAAGAAAATCTACCATTTCCTGCCCGTTTTTTATGATGAGCCGATAAACAGTTAAACAAAGCACATTCTATAACAGCTGGAAAGTTGAATAAAGCACAGTAAGAGGAGCATTCAATACATTTAAGCTTTTTCAACAAGCAGACTTACAGCAAGTGGGATACGCTTGGGAAATGGCTTGTTGCTCCCCAGCAGACTATCATAGGTAGCATTCCAACTGCAAAAATAAAATTACTATTAAAGTATGATCCATCAATAGAAACATTTACTTGAGCAGGGAACAAAATATCCAAGCATGATTATTCCTCAAAAATCCACGCTAAACATCTGAATTTCCTACTCATGCAAACCCCCGACAAGCATCATCCTCTCTGGCTTCTGCAGCCTTTCCTCTTTCAGTTGTTAATCTTAATGTAGGGCCACCCTACGAAAATAATTTAGACACAATTTTGACCTTTCTATCCCAATTTTAAATGGAAATCCTAAAAACTAATACATAGAAATCAGTATGACAGAAGATGACAATAGTATTGTCTGGTTAAACAACTGAAAATATATGGCTAGGTCAAAGAGCCGCACTGATATTTAACTTTAAGGAGCTTTATAGAGATTGACTTTCAGAATTTGTTACACCATGCCTCAATTAAATAAGGTTACTGAACCAAAAAGGTGTTCTATCCAACTAATAGACTGTTGAATATACTCCTCCTTTGGTGTACAACTTGCCAACTAGACATCAATCCTATCAGAAGAAGTTTTGACTCTTTTGTTTGGATCTAGTTTGTTGAAGAGAAGATATGGTGAAATGCTGTACATTTGTCATGCCAGAGCTCTAAACTTCTACACTTTATGATAAGAATTCAGACACTCAAATACCTAGACACTTACCCATGCCAAAAGAATTGTGCACCAAGTCCAATAACATATTTATTAGACTCCATTCTTCTAAATCCAGCCTCAGCATAGCACCTCTTTCCCCCTCAATAAGTTTCAGCCTAGCACAATATATGATTTATTTCTTCATTTTTAATCAAAGAATTATAATTTAGGACAAACTGACAACATATCATGCCTCAGTTGGTTAATGAGAAGCTAAAACTTAAAATACTAGATCATTTGTAGTCAATTTAATGTAAGGCGGTGCATAGTTCTTGAAGTATCAGATAGTTCGGTAAAAATGATAACATCTAACCTTAATTTGGGTTCAAGCAGCTGTTTTGGTTGGTTCTCAGGAATTTTACGTCCGACCCACTGCTGTCTGATTTGGTTCCAATGAACAAATCCTGATAGAAAAGAACTAGCTGCATAAATTAACTCATAGAAATATATACAAAAAAAGGTGAGAACAAGAACCAGAAAAACAGTAACGAAAGAGTCCACAAACCAAAAAATATATTTTTTCAAAACATATTGGCTGATCAATCTTAGTCTTAGGACCTTTTTACACAGACGCAAAAAGCAAGTTTACAAAATTTTAGCATCCCCGAGGGCCAAGGGGATTAGCAGGAATTATCTCTGGAGAACTGGTATTTGGTAAAAACTAAAAAATTAATGTTTATATTGTAAGTTGTTTAGGCTCCAGAATGTTTAATAACAAGTACCCACTAGATTTGCCAAGTGCAGTAACTTTTTTGCCACATATTTGCTCATCAGGCATTATAATTCGTTTTCAAGACTACCATAAACACTAGGGGCATGATCGGGAACATTTCTAGAAGAATAAAGATCGATATGATCCATGGCTGACCACAGGTCCACAACCATCTAAAAAGATAAAGAGAGGGACCAGGAAACAAAGGAAAGAAATAAATCTACTGCTGAAGCATGAGTACTGCTTTAGCTGTCTAAAGTTCTCATTTGACAACTGAGATCTCTTATACTAGTCATGTTGAAGAAAGAGTTTACAATGGAAACATCGTGGTTCATCTAACAACCAGGGTGACAAAAAAGGCATGGAATGATATTAAGTTAAGTGAGCAAGAGAAGATCCAATTCCTACCATGATTTACAAATTCAGAATGGTTATTTGTATTTGCAGAGCCATGAGCATCATGTGTCTGAGTAGACGTGCTAATTGACGAGATGCTTCCTTGTGATTGAGCTGCACTGTAGTTATCCATGTCACGCGTGCTGGTTGTCCAAAAATCCGCCGATAGTTTAGCTTTATTTACTAAATGATCTAGATGTTTCTGCTCATTCAGTGGCTCATGAACTGAAGAAGATAATTTGGCTTTACTAACAGACCCCAGACAACCACTGCGCTGTTACAAATGACATTTGTTTCTGTAAGAATCAATTAGTATACATATACGTAAAAGGGAGGTCTTCTCGTCCGCAATTCAAAAAAAAAATTGATGCCGCGTGAACAATGGAAAGGATTAAATGGTTATAGGGCAAGCAGGAAACAACATTTCCACCTCATTAGGATTGACTCTTCAGGAGATCATCGAAACCATATCGACATCTGTTCTTAATGAGGTTTAGAGACTATACTACTACATATCTAATTTAAAGTAACACGTTTATTTAATTATTGCTTTAATAAGTTACAGATTTATGGAGTGTCATACGGATGGACCGATTGGTATTTCTGATGACAAACACCAATTAGTAGTAAAGATTCTTCTGTCACTGAAATTGTCAAAAAAAAAAAAAAAAAAAAAAAAAGATTCTTCTGTCATTGAATAGATTAGATTTAAGTTTGAATGTTTGATTACCTTTTGATGTAAATAACTAAGAGGCCTACAAGTGAACTGCATTTTTTGCATTTAAAAACATGTTAAAGAAAAAAACTTCTTCATCAAAGAATCAAAATTATATGCATTAAAAGTTGTTCCGCGCCCTTCCCTCCTTTACCAACTTCCCGTCCACCTCTATTCTCAATTACATCCTAAAGAATCGAAACTTAATAGTTAGAAAAGCACATAATTTCTGGATTACAAAATTTGGGCAAATTAAAAACTTCCTTAGTCATTGCTTATATCATTATTCAAAGTTATACGATTTAAATTAGTTGGTATCCATTTTTATTGTCATAGACTTTAGACTAGTGTTAAAAAATTCTATAATCTTTTCCTCAAGAACAATGTCTGCTCAAACACCTAATCATAAAGCCCTAATTCCGTAAACGACATAAAACCCTCCCAAAAAAAAAATCCACAAAAATTAAGCTATTATGGAGACCAAAAATATATTACCCCATGCATGCGATGAATTGAAGGATCGAAGGTGAAATAGATCCGATTAGAAACAATGCTGCCACCACAGACGAAGATAAGAAATTCACAGGGCCTGCAATAACAAAAAAATTACCAAAAATGTAACAAATTGTTGAACAAATCGAAAGGGAAATTTGAGGTAAAAGAATTGAGATACCTTATAGGATGCTGAGAGAGAAAGTCAGAGCAATCTCTCTCTGGGGAAAATGGATATCGGTGCCGGAGCGGTGAAATTTGCCTTTCAATAAATCATTAGATGGCTATTCTGCGCTGTTTCTGTCGTATTTATATACAGGAGCTTAGGCCTAATGATCAGTATGGATTAACATTTTATTTTAGTTTTGGGCCCCATGTTGACCCACATTTCTTTTTTAAATTTAAAAACTTTTAATCAAAAAAGTATTTTAATATACTATAGTATTAAAATATTTTCATTTTTTAGAGTTTGATTAGTCAAAACGTTTCAAAAAATATTTTATTCAGGAAATCAAGTTTCTTAAAAATGAAGTAAATGACTTCTTTGATGTAAATCGAAAAAATATTTCAAGTTAATTCCTTTCTTCTCTATGCTTAGGGGTCAAATTTTAAAGACGATTTGTTGGACATCTCTACCATGAAAATAATGTTATATAGTAGCATAAGGGTCAAATTATATCCCTCTTTTTTTCTCTTTGTGTCACTATCTTCGTTGTCAATCATTCTTTCTTTCTCCTTTGACCTCTATGCGTTTATATACATCTATATTATAATAGTATTCTATATTGCATGTTCAAATGGTTTAGTACATTTCTTTCAAGTAATGGGGTGATAGGAGAGAGAGAAAGAGAAAGAAAAGATGGTGGTGGAGTGATGATGACAATGGTAGCAAGGATAGACAAAGAGGAAGAAGTAAGAAAATTTTTAGAAATCAAAATTATGGGGAATCGTCAAAATTCATCCTTGAATTTAGATGAATTTTGAGAAAGGGTTAAATTTATCTTTGAACTATGTGAAAGGTTCAAATCTATCTTCTGTTTCAAAAAATTAATCCTTAATTGCGTGACATGTGGCATTATCGGGCACTAAACTTCCACCTTTAAAAAACAAGGGGCAAATTTATACAATTTCGCTTAGTTCAAAGCAAATTTAACTCCAACTAGTAACGACAAGTGCATATTCAATCCAACTATTAATATAGGGTAAATTTGTTTCATTTCACATACTTCAAGGACAGTTTAACATTTTACCCTTGATCTAAATTGCTCCAAATTAACTCCAAAATTGATATCTCATATTTTAATATTAATCCTAACAATTCTCAATTGTTATATTCAATATAGACCTTGAAAAATCATACTCACTTTATCTTCTTTAACTATCAAACTCATCAAATAAAAGAATGACATCTTTAAGTTTAACCAAACCAACCACAAATAAACAATTATTCTTCAATTTTGTTACAACACAGAGAAAAATAGATGGTAAAAAGGGAATGGGGGATGAGTAGGGGGTGAACACAACTTCTGATGAATATTCATACTTATTATACTTTTAAAAAAAATTATGCGAAGAATAAAACATTAGTCCTTAAGGAAATGTCGTATATTGTTCTGGTACAACAATTACACCAAAAAATGATATTTAAAACATATTTAGATGAAAGTTTTGATAGTTTAGTTGGTTGACTATTTTAACTTTCTATCTTTTGATAAGATTTTAATATCCTACCTTGTAATGCACTTTCTTTTTTTCCTTTTCCTCTTCTGTCGTTGTGCTTTTTTTACAATGTCCAGTAAAATCATCCTTAAATTTGATTGAATTGAACCAAATCTATGACAAGAAGTTTAGAAGTGAATGTGTGGATTCAGAAGGGAACATAACAATTATTCAGTTAAATATGTTCGTGAAGAGAATTTTTTTAAATTATTATTTATCTTTTTGAAGTGAAGAATCATTTCTATAAATTGCACACCTTTACCAATCTAATTGAGTTTATTATGGCAAATAAAATAAATTTTACATTGCTTTTCATGATTTATGACAAAATTGCAATTCGAACTTTAAGATAGTACCTAAAAGAACTCTAAAAGCGATGATTTAATTGGAGCCACTCATCATGTGTTACTGGACTTGGAAGGCAGCCCGTTATCCTTCCACTGCACAATGCAAGTGGGAGTTATAAGTTTGTTAAATGGGTAACTTACCTAAAATTCATATTTTTAGAAGTTAATTACTTTTTTATCTATTACTTTTTTTCGGATATATCACAATCCCGCCGGATACATCTCAATCCCATCGTATACATCCCAAACCACTCGAATACATCGGCATCTTTGGTTTTATCTCGGATACATCAGGTATCCGCATGTATCTGAGGGATTACAACATGTATCCACATGTATCTAAGGGGTTACAACATGTATCCGAGGGTTGGGATATATCCGATGGGTAGGATATATCCGAAGTGAGGTGATGTATTTGAGGTGAGGTGATATATCCGAAGGAGTTTTTTATTATTATTAACATATGATATATTAAGTAATTAAAATATAGTAATGAAAGAATTAGTAAATATGATAAAGAGGTATATCTCTTTAGGTAGTTTTTCCTTATTAAAACAGCCTCACGCAGGTCGTCCGGTTGATAAATACAGTAGCCTATACTTTTAATTGGGCCATGTGATCCAACTCTGCATGAACCAGACAGGCCGAAAACTAGCCCACCAAGCACAATCAACACAGGACCTCGTAAAATTGCATGTTCAAATAGTTTGATATTTAATTTTGTCCTTCAAATGATTAATCTTTAATTTATTTTTCTTTAGCAATCGAACTTATATTTAATAAGGTATAAGTTTTTTAGAAACTAAAATCATGTCCAAATATATCTCGTAGATATTATAATATGAAACTATAATTTATCTCATAAAAAATTATTATTTATTATAAGGATTATAAATTAAAAACCACTGCAAAATAAGAGCAAAAGTGCAAATAATTGACCCCCCTCTCCCGCCTCCCAACTTGGGTTGCAAGCCCCCACACTACTAAGCTCTGCAAATAAGATGTAGTTTTTCCGTTTCAATTTATTTGATCTACTTTTATTTTTGATCCGTTTAAATAAATGATTATTTTCTCTTTTAATAATTCTTTAATTTCAACGTTCACATGGTATATTTAAGGCCACAAGATTAAAGAATATTTTGGTACATTTCACATATCTTTAATTTAAGAGTGCAAGATTCAATTTTTTTTTAAATTTTTTAAATTTTATATCAAGTCAAAACAAGTCAATCAATTTAAAACGAGGAGAGTATTAAAGTTGACACGTGATTTTTCGGAGTGTTATTTTTCCTTCTTAAAATAATTTTCTTTTGTAGGTAACTTTCCTTGAATGAGAATTCAGGCTGAACATGTTAGACTAGGGTCTAAATTTGTCAACTTCATTATTAGTACTATATTTCTTTTTGTACAAAATTTCCTTATTATATAATACACGTGAGATTATTATAATGAAATTCTAGATTTCTCTAAATCTTACATTTGTTCCAATCTTATGGTTTCCACAATCGATCCATTATAAAATTGTGAACCATAATCCCTTTAAGAACAAAAAATCTAGGGACTTAATAGCCAAAAATTCAACAAAGCATCACTTTTTAGTCTTCTCCATCACTTTTATTGAAGAGGTAATTTCACATTATTCAAATCTGTTATAGAGGCAAAATTTAACGTGTTTTTCACGTTATACATAAATGGGATGTGAAAATAGTAAGTGTAGACGCATTTCAATCATAACTCAACGGTCACCATTAATCTTTAGAGTTGTGTGATCACTCAATGAAATAGTATTTCATAAATTTACTTTCTTTATTGGAAAAATTAGAATCAAGAAAAAAAAAGGTGATCAATTCATTTGTGCACAAAATGGATATCTAATAACTACCATTCAATGTCTCCTTTCTTACAATTGTTATACCAATTCATTTGTGCACAAACCACCAAAAATTAGAAGGAAAACAAGGATGAACTAGATACACAAGATAATCAGTCATTTCTTTTGGTTTCCCCCCTTTGGCTAATGTATTTTATTCTAAATCTGAAAATAACACAATTTTTTATTTTTTTTGCAAAATCATTTTTTTCATTCAAATTATAAAATGCTATGTTCACCCATATTCTGTGACATGGGTGAAGAGGGGTTTCATTTATGGTTGAGAGTTGAGACAATAAAAATGATTTTTATTTTCTTTTGCAATGAAAAGAATAAAAAGGGTAAAGAAATATAAATACTACCTATGGACCATAGGAGGTCAATAGTGCAGAGAAAGCATTTTGATTTTGCTGGAAATGTGCTAGTGTATACTAGTCTTTCAAGCAATATTTCGTTTTTTTATTAGTACCGTTAAAGAAATGAATTTGGAGCATAACTCAACCACAAAAACTAATTCAAAAGGTGAGAATTGCCCAAAATTATATAAAGAGATCAAATTATCCCCATCCCATTCCATTGATGTTGGACTCAACAAAAAACATAAGAAAGAACTTAAATTTATAAAGCAATTGAGTCTAGATATATAAAATATTTTAAAGTAATTTTCATCCATCACGATTTACAACCAAATCGGGAGGGCCTAAAATTTCTTCTCTTAATTGCTCACTGTTTTTTTTTTCTTTTCTACTAATAATCAATAAGAGAATTCCATGCGATGCACCCGATCTTTGAGAATTCCAGTGTACAAAATTCTACGATTTGCTGGCATGCCCAAAATTTTCTTCCCACAAGAACTTTTATATTCTCTTCTGTACTCCTCGCCATTACTGTTTGAATCTTTCACATCTGCCGCGAAATGAACCCTTTTCTTCTTTGTCTTCTTCTTCCTGCAACTCATGTTCTTTTCACCTGTCACATTCAAACAGGGATGTTAATTATAACATCCTAATTTATACTAATACTTTTGTTTTTTGATATACAAACTATGTGAACTTTGACCAATCATCAATTTAAAAATATTAATTCAATCTAATTTAGAATTTAGTAAAATTAACTCAATAAGTGAACAAGGAGAGTAATCTCAGTAGCTCAGTTGATTGACTATTTAAATTTTTATCTTGTTGATGTAGATTCGTTTCTCCATCTTCTAATTTCCTTCCCCATTTCGCCCTCCCTGGACCCCACCCACCCCAATTTTACAACAAAAAAGACAGGAGTAGCTAATTTTCCAAGAATCTAGGAGAAATGAAATGGTACCTGAAGACAAGCAAGACTTGAGAAAAGGCTTTTTGTGTGGAGAATTTTGAATATTCTTGGTAAGTTCAAGTTGAGCAATTGACAAATACTTTTCTCCAAGAAGATCAAAGAGAATGACGGTGCCAGCTGAAACAGCTATGGCTGTTGCCAGGACCAACCCCATCAAAGTACTGGACATGATTATCAATGGTAGATTTGAATTGATGAAATTGATCACAGAAATAAAGACCAAAAAAAAAATGATCTTCAGTAGTATAGAGAAATGATGATTAATCCTACTTGTTCAAACATGCTAGTACTTTTTGTTGCCGTCACAGAGTAGGTGGGAATCTAGATATGCTTGGTTACTCCTATATATATATATATATATATATACACACAACAATAAATACCTAGTATGGAATTTTGTCAATCAGATCTCTTTAATAAATATTGACGTTGAAGTCCACATTGGCTATTGGGTGAAAATTTTGTCTCATTTATGTAAGTAGTATGCAAAAATACTGTCTTTTAAACTAGCTTTTGCGGTTAAATTAAATTTAAGACACATTACTTATCAGCTTCAGCTTTTTCGCGATTAATTTAAATTTAAGACACGTTACTTATCAGCTTTCGCGGTTAATTTAAATCTAAGACACGTTATTTTATCGGCTTTCACGGTTAAGTTAAATTTAAGACACATTACTTATTAATTTTCGCGATTAAATTAAATCTAAAACACATTATTTATCATGACATATATAATAGTGAATCTTATTCAAATTGTTAATTTATTTGATGCTGAGCCCATATAGTGAAAAAGAAATTGGTCTCGTGATATGATTTTCACAAATATTTACGAAGTTGAATTAGGTTGAAAATTCATTTTTTTATATCAATTAATTTGTCACCATGAAAAAAGTACTCTAAGCTGTTAGCATAAGGTTTTTTTTCCCGATAAACTGCGAACATTACCATTAACCAACAAAATCAGAATAGCTAAAGAGCACTTGACCTCTCTACCACCTTCTAGGAAGGGCGTAGATAAAAAGTCCAATTCTCTAACAAGAAAAACTAATTACAACATACGGCTAATAAATAAACTATATCTCTGTGCTTTCTTTGACATTCTAGGAGCCTGTTTGAATAAGATTAAAATTTGGTCAAATCAGATTAAAATTTCTTTTTTAGTTTTTTTAGGTGTTTGATAAAGTAAAAATTGATTAAAGCTAAAGTTAAAATTCTTTTTAAGTTTGACCAATATATTTATCCTTTTATCCCTTATAATTTTTTCTAATTTCAACACTACCCTCACTTTTTAGCCCTAAAATATATGAAAGTACTCTTTTTTCTCTCATTCTTATCCCGCTTCTCCATCTTTCCCTTTGTCCTACAACAAAAAAGTATTTAACAACACTTGTTTATCAAACACATTAACAACTTTTTTTTTTCAATTTCAGCACTTTTTATCCAAACACTTATCTACTTATTCATAAGTACTTATTTTCAATTTTTAATCATATTGGTTAAAGTTATTTTTTTAAGCAAATTCAAACTTGCTCCAAGTAACTCTATGCTATCTACAATTTCCTTTCTGATTTGTGTCACTATTGTATTTGCGTGTACATTAGTCTTTAAACAATTTTTATTTTCCCTGCTTCCAAGTGTGATAAATAATTGCACTATAACTACTATTATCACTTTTTTCCTAAACTGCGTACTTTCATTTCCTTCTCTATATTCACTGCAATACTTGTTTGACACTTCTTAAACAGATAAAGAGTATTCGTCCATAATTTTAATTTATAATTAACTGTTTTTTCATGCATAATTGGGAAAAAGATGAGATGAAGTCTCCAGAGTTTAGCCAGGACATAAGCAACAATTGTCTTCATCAACATGAATATTCAGCTTCCTTATGTAAACATCATATATTCATCTCGCCCATAGGGTGTCCTGTTTCTCACATGGGTGGCATAGGAGTTTGCCAACTAAAGCAATGTTAGCATATGTTAAAATTGTATTTATACGTCTATAATTTTTTCAAAATAAATTTTAGTGTAAATAAGGCAAAGTAATGGAATGGAATTTTTCATATTTGGGGTTTTGTTAAATTAAGCTTTAGGATTAAATCACATTCTAAAAGCTAGCTCAAAGACAGAAAGATTCTTCAATCCTTATAAGGAAGGAGCCCATGGTTCTCCTCCTTCACCGATATGAGATTTATTCCATTCATCACCCTCTCACGCTTAGATTCAAACATTCTTTATCAGGAGTTTCACTATCCGGTCTGGTGTATACACATTCATGAACGTAGGTATTTTTGTCACCATAATTGTTTGAAACGTAAGAGGCCACATTGAGTCAAAGTTGGCTCTGATACCATATTAATTTACACTTTGGACCTAACTCACACCCCGAACACTAGCTCAAAGAAAGAAAACTGCTATAAAAAATTCAAGTTTTTCGTCCTTTATCGATGTGAAATACAGTCTATTCATCAGATTTGATTTATAACTTTTAGTTTTCAATAGTGCACCGCACGACAAGAGAAAGAGAGAAAAAACTAGCTGGATGGTCAAAATTTGAGTTGTGTAGAGTTGGGTAGTAAGTCACACAAGGCCAATAACTGTGTGTTTAATGTGTTGAATGAAAAAAAAAATGGATTGATGAAGTCATAACAGTATGATCATATCTCAGGGAATCAAAGAGGTGGAGAAATGGAGAGACGTGGACGTTTTCGCTTCTCCTTGGCGTTGGAAGTTGATGCTCTCTCTAATTCATATTATTTGTTATATTTTTCATTGCACGTTTTTAAAAAAATTATTAACTAAAAAAATTATTATTAATTCAATTATCGTCAAAATATCTCGATATATTACAACTATATCTTTAATTTCTTGCAAAAAAAGTAATTGTAAAATTTTTCATTATGTATATTCCTTAAAAATAGTTATATTCTTGGACGATGCATATTATTTCTTGGAGGAAGTTACAT
Organism: Jaltomata sinuosa; assembly: GCA_003996215.1. NCBI lineage: Eukaryota > Viridiplantae > Streptophyta > Magnoliopsida > Solanales > Solanaceae > Jaltomata > Jaltomata sinuosa. Next base: position 1,005,207 of record QJPP01000016.1, read on the forward strand.
ATAAACTTTATTGCATTATGTATTTCCTTCTTTACTTAAGAGCAATTAATTTGGTGATATAATGATAGAATATAATAATTTCAGTATGTGCTTTGAAGTATATTGTCAAACATATTTTTAAAAAAGGCTAAAAAATAGAATTAGAAAAATCTGACAAAAACTGAAGGTGATGGAAAACTGATTATTAGTTTGATTTGATCCAAACATTTAAGAATACTTAATTAGTTTGATTTTCTTTTAAAGAAAAATCGATCCAAATCGAATTATGGACACTCTTATCCGTCATGAGAACTTTTTTTCCACTCGTCTCATGGGAAATTTTTTTGTTACTTAACTAGAATCTTTTGAGTTTCTTAAATAAAGAACTACTTTCGTGTGTCATTTTACGTAAAAATATTTAATTGCATATAAAGTTTGAAAAGAAATTTGAAATTTATTGTCTTGTACTGCTATAATTTTGTGGTTATACAATCATGCCATTAAAGCTAAAATGAGAAATGTGAAGTTAAATTAGTTTAAATATGAAAAGAAGTCGATTTTTTTGTAAAAAAATTAAAAAGAAAGAGTGTGTCAAGTAAAATAAAACATAAAGAGTATTAATGTAAATGATAATGTGAGTTCAAGAATTAATACTTTCATCGGTCCATTTTGAATGTCATATTTGCATTTTACATTTTCTTTAAAAAGCATTAATTAAAATAATAATTTAATTATATTATTCTTATTTATTCTTCGATCCTAATAATACTACTCTTCCGTTGGATCAATTGTTTATACTAATCATGACAAATAAAATGAACGGAGGGAATAATCAATTTAAAAGTAAAGAATTATTAAACATTTTTCGAACTTCCCTTACACACATTCTTAAATGTTGGAATTACATGATAATGTAAGTTCAAATATAATTTTAACTTTAAATACTATATCAACTAATTCATATCCAAAACGCTTATCAAAATGAGACATCAAAAGAGGTGGCTGGAAAATGTGGCAGACAAGAAAGAAAGCTAACGAAAGGGTTTCAATTTAGGTCTTTTTGTTCATTTTTTGTAACGATCGGATCCGTCGTTATATAAATTTTTCGATTTCATAAATTTGAGGAAAACGATTTAAAAATATGTTTGAAGTAAGTAGGGTGACGTCATGGGAAAATTTCTGATTTTTCAAAATAATTCGGGCTAACGTCACTCCGCTATAGCGGAACCGCCATAGCGGAACGACGGGAGGCAGTATCCTCAGAACGGAATTTTATTAAAAAGTTTCTCCTCCTCAGTTAGAAAACATACGAGGGTTTCTCCAAAAACCCTCCCATGCTGCTCCAAGGCTAGGAAATCATGAGGAGGATGGATCATGGCTGAAGGGACGTGGAGCAGCGGATTCCAGGACCATCGTTCAGCCGGGAACGCTTTCACGGAGCCAGAAACGCATGGTTGCAGCTGTTTGGAACCCAGGTAGGTTAGGTTTTCATGAATAGTTAGACCTGTTTACATTCTGTATTCATCGTATAGCGGAATGGAGATTTCATGTTTTAGGCCTCCGGGCACGGAGTCTGGTGAATTTGGTATTAGTTATGAAGAAACTAAGGATTGGTTGGATTGAGCTGTGGATTGATTGTAGCTAATTTGGGTTGTTTATGTTGTCTTGGCATGCTAAGATGATAGGACTCAAGGACGGGGATGTCGGGAAGGTTCGGGGAAACGGGAAGTGCAAGGACAACTAAAAGGGTATGAAAGTGAGAAACTCCTAGGTGAGGTTTCGAGAATGCTGAAGGCATGATAAGAAGTCGTTGTTTTGCTAAGGGCTAAAGGGTGGTAACTCGTGTTGTTATTATTTATGTAAGTTTCGAAATCAATGGAGTTGTTAAATTGTGCTTAAAAGGGGAAACAATACCTTATATGTAAATAAAGGGTGAGTGTGTTTAGTCCTCGAACGAAGGTCGAGATTAAGTTATACACCCAGGAGAGAGGGTAGGTGATGGCTTACGATTCTTGTGAATGTTGTATATTTTGTACTCTTATCTAAGTGTTTGTATGAATTGCATGGCTTAGAGGAATTGTGTAGAATGTATAAGGGTCCTGTTTTACAGTCTGTGAATTGAACGGAGCGTTGCTTGTTGGTTTACAAATTGTTTGTTCATTATTTTGACTATGGATTGTTGACATTCGGTTAGCTCGGGTACCACGCCTGGTACAGGTATACTAACGGTTGGCTCGGGTACCACGCCTGGTACGGGTATAAAAAATAGTTAGCTCGGGTACCACGCCTGGTATGAAATACTAACGGTTGGCTCGGGTACCACGCCTGGTACGGGTTTATTTTACTGCATCATTGCATAGATATTGTTGCATTGCATTGACTGTTATTGGTTCCGTAAGTGGACCGGGCTATTTTTATTGATATGTGATATTCATTGGTGGTCCTTGAGTGACCAAAAATTCGGTTATATCTGTTGAGTTGGTCTTGAATTATGTCGGGTTATCTGTTAAATACTTAAGTGTTGCTTAGAGGGGATCCTTGGGTGGGTCCGGACTATATTTGTGTGGTTAACCAGTTGTAGTTGTTCATGGTCATACGGTTGGTCGGGGTGCACGTGAGAACTAGGCTGGGGAGAGGGTTGAAAGTCGGGGGTTGCATCACTAGTGGGTGCTATCATAAGAGAGATTCTTGAGAACCCTTGGGGGGTCCGGATTGTTATAGAGGGTACTATAAGGGTGATGGGTCTAGACTGACAGTGGTTTGGATGATTTCCGAAATGTGCAATCCTGGGAATTTGTAGAGTAAACAGGGTAGTAGTCCGGGTCAGGACTTAGGGGTTAGACTAGTAGTGAGACCTGGGAAGTCTAAGGTTGATAAGGCTTGAAAAGTCTAAGGTTGATAAGGCTTGGAAAGCCTAAGGTTGATAAGACTTGGGAAGTCTAAGGTTAGTACGACTTGAGTAGTCTGAGAAGTGAGCGAGTTGGCAGCGTGAGGAGTAGGAAGGGTTGGTTGGTATTGAATAAAACGGGGAGGGGGTTGAAGGATGGAAATTAAATTGCATTAATTGCAGTCATGTTTTTTCATGTTTTGTTATATGATGGTAAGAGTGGATTCGGGTTGACCGATGATGTCTACCAGTACGTGTGATTGTACTGATTCTACTCTTCCTATGCCTTTTTGGGTATAGTCTGGTTGCAAGGTTGGTGATGTTTCATATGTTCACGGCGATGAGGATCTCCAGCAGCTTCTGTCCTTATAAATCTTATAATAGCTCTTGTATATGTTTAGACTAGATCCTAGGGAGGGGTATTTTCAAGTGTAAAGTTGTTCTTCTACTTTTCGATGTTGTAATAAAAAGGTTTCTTTTGAGAAGGAAAGGTTTATCTTGCCGCTTTCTATTTTTTCGCATGTTACCTGTTGGACGGGTGGTGAGGGTTCGTCTATCTAGGTGGTTACAGTAGGCGCCCGCACGACCCGATAAGTTGAATCGTGACATTTTTATTGCTAATAAAACTTATATTCATCGTTGGAAAGCGCTTAGATGGGTTACACTTGGAATAAAAAAGACAATATATGCGGTTTTGATGTAAATGATGACAATTTTCTTTATTTTGAAACTTTTAATTTTTATATTCTCACTTTGCTTTTAATAACATGCGTTTATACTCTCTCTATTTCAACTTATGTGACATCCTTTCCTTATTAGTCTACCACACCCACCACACACACCCAAATAATCAGCTTTCTATAATTAGATAACTTAATTTTAAAAAAATTCTTTTACTTTATAATCATATAAATATCTAAGGTTTAATTTAGCAATTCACAAGTTTCAAAAAGTAAAAATTACTAACAACTTTATTTGTTGCCTAATGAAACCCAATTAATATGATTCTAACGCAAGCATAAAATCTTTGTAAACTTTGAATCCAGTAAAATAGTCTCCCTCCATTTCAATTCGTCTAACCTACTTTCCTTTTTAGTCTGTTTGATTTTTTTTTACCATTTTCTCTTTTTTTAGCAATTTTTAATTCCAACTTTTCACCTAACATGTTTACAACCACAAAATTAAAAGATATTTTGATACATCTGACATATCTTTAATTTAAGATTATAAGATTCAAACATATCAATCAAATTGAAACGGAGGGATTATCAATCAATCAAATTAGAAGGGAGTAGGTAAGCGAATATGTCATGATAGCCATTCTAGAAGGTGAATCCTTGACCAAAATCCTCATCCAAATTCCCAAGTACTGTTTTGTAGCAATAATGACAGTTGTGAAAACAACAACGTTAACAGGCCACCATTTGTTCCCCATCCCAATAACTCATTTCTAATTCCCACTTTGACCCACTCCCTCTTTTTCTGCTTCTATTGAATTTTTTTCACCAACTTCTACTGATATCGAATGTAAAATGAAACCATAAGTATCAAATCGACCAAATTGAACACACATCTCCATCTTGTACATAACGCGTACCAATAAAGTCCTATGAGAATAAATTGACCATGTAGCGTGACAACCCTTTTAAATCGAACTTGAGTTTAGGTAATCAACGATTACACTCGATTTGTGCATGAAAGTTTTGGTAAAAATGGGCATAATAAAGATGAAGTTGGTATACAAAGACTCAACAAGTATTACAACGCTAATTTTCCAGAGATTGCAACCCTTGCAAAACTCACATGTCAAATGTAAAGAGCAAACTGCAAGTCAATAAAAAGCACCTCATACAAACTCTCACGTGCAGTGTCCAACAAAATGCCCAACAGAAAACTGAAAAAACAAGTAAGTACTATCATGTATTATTCCACAACAAACTGCATACGAGTTGGTTACCTCTTCGCGTAACAAGTTAACACGAGAATTATCCACTTATGTAGTGAGGTTAGCAGGAAGGTAGTCAGATTTAGTACCAAGAACTCTGGCCTTGGTATCAGGGAAAAACTCATGGCCTGGTAGCTCTGTGATATCCCCTTCGTTAGCCACTCCAATGGGGTAGCGGAGCAAGTGACCAGGCAGATCTCTTTCTAGACTCTCACTTGAATACAGATCCCAGTATTTATCAGCTATTTGATTCACCTTCCTCACACATTCTTCACTTTCTGGATGTTGGAAGGTCTCATCGAGCATACCAAGGTGCTCATACCACAATGCCATTCTGAAACCATGAACTTGACCCCTAGCTGGTTGACTGGTGACCAAATGATAAGGCTGATAGGCTCCCATGGCTATTTCCGAATCTCTAGCACCATCCATAGATCTCTGGTTTATGTTGGCCGATCCAACTATGATGTACTCGTCATCCACTGTTCATAAACAAAGTTAATTATGAGCTAGTATAACATTTATGCAGTACTTCGCACGAAAAATGTGTTGGCATAACCCATGAAAGCAACCTGTGACCATTTTCACTTGGAATGCGCCGACACATTTTTCAACACTTAGAGAACCGTCCTTCCCTTATATTCAATTCAGAAACTCTCAAAAGTTCATCAGATTAACAAATTAAAAAAAAGTTGGAAGTATTACCAACTTCGATTCCTTCAGTCATTTAAAAACACAGTTTAGTTCCTGACATATTCTAGACCTCTAGATTTCACCTTATTAGAAAGCCAATAATAAGATTGAACTATAATTGTAAACAGGTACTTACCAATCATCATCTTGGAATGGACATATATCATGAAGCGTCGAGCCTCCTGAGCTCGCATGTAATCAGAATCAGGCTCTGGGCTCTCAGAAGGTTCATATTCTCCACTCTTCTTCACCTCCCGGTTACCAATGCAGAAAAATGTCAAATAATTCCTGGGATCTTCCTCAATACCTTTAGCATTCAGTGCTTGAACAATGTGCTTATACATCATCTCCATTGTCCTCCTCTGCCAGTCCAATATTGCTTGTACTGACGCGCTCTCGGGGATTCCTTCTGGCCACATAGGGACAACCACATAAACAGTAAACCTTTCCCCAGCTTCAATCTTACTGGAAATCTTCAATGCAAGTTCCTTTGGAATGACATGCAAAGCACCTATGTCCTCTACCTTGATATCATCACACTGCCAGTCAGCACAGCTTCCAAGAAAATACTGATTTTCAATGTAAATAAAATTTTTTGCTCGGCGAATAGCATGAATATAAGCATCTTGGATGCTTCTATCAATTATGTTATCCTTCCCACTGACAAGACCAGCCTTTGCTGCATCTTCAGGTGTGTCAGGAAAGCCAAAAGCAGCCCCCCCGTCAATTGATCTGAATAACTGAACATTCCATGTTTCATGATCATCAGGATACATCACCGGAGATGGTGGAATTATAATATCATCAAGCTCTCTAAAGTTGACAAGAATATCCTTTCCACCCTGCTTTCTCCATCTTTGCTCAAAATTAAACAGAACATCCCAAGCAATTGGGCCTTCAAGCCGAGAGTGAATGTCATGCCAGGGCTCCCTTGGTCCACCTTTGGTAATTGAGCCATCAGGAAAATTAGGTTGGTGGAAATCATCATGGTGTGCAGTATCCAATGTCCTAAAAAGCGAATGGAAAGGTGTATCATATCTCCCATCGCAAAGATCGATACCTCCCACAAAACTCAGAATTCTCCTCTTTTCCGACTCTCCGCTGGGCAGTGCACTGTCCACTACTATGATTTTCTGGTGATGGGTATACATGGTAGAGACTTTCATATCCTGAATGATGCTTCCACCATTATCAGGATTCCGAGGGCAGAGGACACAGTGTACATCAGTACCTTGAAAGTACTGTTCAGTTTCTTGGTCATGAGTGGCCATCAGACCATCCTTCTTCAGCAAACCCACGGACGTCCTATCATCCCAAACAAGCATAAGAACTTTAACACCTTCACTTGCCTTCTTCTTCAGCAGCTCCCCCAACGTGATGTCTCCTCCAGGTTTTTGCCTCCTTGAGTCCCTCACTAAGGTTATTTCAGTATACACTGACCAGCCAGTAATGTAAATCAAGTGCTTTGCATTAGTAATAGCATCAAAGATATCTTCCCAACATCTGTGGGGCTCATAATACTTTCCGCCAGAGAGAGGGATTTTAGGAATAAAATTGTCTGGCACATGAGCATCTTGATACAAGGAAACTCGAGATCCTGCTCTCTGTGCAAAGAAAGTGTAAGGGACACCAGGATATCTAGAGCTTCTAATTCCACGTCCCCAGTTAGGATCTCGACTGACGTCAAAAAACTGTAGCTTAACGTGGATTTTAGAACCTTCTGCTATAGGATTCATTTCTTTATCAAGTATCTCAACCCATTTATCAATCTCCTCCCCTTCCAAAATTTCTTCAACCGGAACATAAGCTCTTCCAATTAAGGATGCACCAAAGGGATTGTCATCTTTGATAGTGAATATAACATTTGAAGCCATATGTGCACAGTAAATGTGAAAAGACTCATACCACCTTGGATTTTTTGGTTCATTTTCAATCGTTCTGGTTCTCCCAACCCTAGCCTTTTCCAAATCAACTGTAGCATAAATTTTTGGAGTTCCTTTTCCAATACCAACTGTCTCCTCAAATTGTTGCTTTATCTGAAATACGAAATTTCAATCAAAATCAATTTTTTCATAGAAGGGGCAATCATTTCCTCACAAAGGACCCTATTCTAGTGAAATCAGGATTAGAATTCCAATAGATCTTTGTATCAAGAAAAAAGGCTAAAAAAGTTCTTAAACATCTAACTACATTTAACAGAAAGTTGGCTATGTTCTATTAGCAATTTATACAAATCATATACAGAGATCAGCGAATTACAGAGATTTATCAACAAAAGATCATTTGATGTTACTTCCGGAAAAGATTCAGAAGTCCATATTATTAGCTGGAAAAATGAGGTGCACTAAATACTGGACTGTACAGATATGGGCGTCACCAGAAAAAAAAACTGTACAGCCCAACATTGAACTCGGGGTGTACGGGCTCATCTAAAGTACAGAGGGCATAGGTAAATTTCTCCATCGCTTTAACCTTAGGTTTTTCCATATGGGCAAACTACAGGATTCTGTATCATGAATCTATGCTTGCTCATACGCCACAACCGATGTCTGTGCTGGTGTTGAATTTGAGGGATTGAAAGAATTAGATCATCACAAAGTATACATTCCATATGTTGATGCTTGAAAGAAAAGTAGAGAATCAACAAAATTCGTTTTAACAGATGGATGTAACCGATAAATGACAATTACCTTCTACTAGCCTATTAACCTCAGGAAATAGCCAAAACCCAATAATTAACTTCATCAATTTTTTTAATCATGGACTCGTTTACATTATCCAACTAATTGTGATGCATAGTCCATCACAGCTTTATGATGTTCCAAGAAAAGGCTTAGGTGTAATCACAAGGAAACTACTCAAGTCCAGAACTAGTGTAAAAATCTCACTATAACTTAACAGCCAGAAAAAGTAGCACTCTCTGTAAGCTTCATGGTACAGCCATAACTTATATTCAGCTCAATTGAGAACCGACACGGAAACTATCCATCCTGTGTTGCACTAGGGGTCTAAGAGTGTTAGCCCCCTTAAAACAAGTAGTACTCCCTTCGTTTCAATTTGTTTGCCTTACTTTCCTTTTTAGTCTGTTTCAAGAAAAATGCCTATTTCATTTTTCTTTTGGCAACTCCTTAATTCTAACTTTAGACATGACACGTTTAAGACTGCAAGATTAAATGACATTTTGGTACATACCACATATACCACAAGATTCAAAAGTGTTTTTTACTTTGTTAAACTCCGTGGCAAATCAGACCAAACAAGCAAATTGGAACGGAGGGAATACTAATTTGGGAACAACTGATCCAATCTTCAATACTAGCATACTCAATTCAAGCAAAGCATAAGGGGAAAAAACAAAAAAAAAAGTGAAATTTAACGCAATGAGCCTCGCAATTCAAGTCAATCAAGAACATAGACCATATGTATACCCACCCTACTGAAGAAGTGCCCACCCTCCTCGTGACACTGCAGATTATCGACCTCGTAGATCGTGACATGGAGAGTTCCATGAAGCTGAATCTGAGCCATTTTTCACCTGCTTATCCAAAAGATTAAAAAAAACCACATTACACACTCAACCATATAGTTCACAACAAAACAGTAAACCCACAAAAGGTACTAAAAACACAAAGTCATTACTCCCAAAGAAAAACAAAGCATAACACAAAAACCAAACATTCAACTATGTCTGGATCCCAAATTAGTTGGGGTCAGCAATATCAACTCTCTCAACTCAAAAAAAAAAGAAGAAGTTAAACACACACCAGAAAAAAAATGAAATCTTTGCCGAAACTGGTGTCAGAAAAATCAAGAAAAAAAAAGTTGAGCACACACCAGAAAAGATGAAACCTTTGCCAAAACCAAAGTCAGAAAATTCAAGAAAGTAAGACTAGAACAGTAGAGAGATCTGATATCTTACACCCAAAAAGCCAAAATTGAAGTATCAATCAAAGAAAAGAAGTGAGAATATATGATCCAATCTTGCTTGTAGAATGAGTAAAGGAATTGTGATCCAAGAAAGTATTTTTTTATTAATTTATATAAGAGTTGAGAATGGTAAGAGAACGAGGGGGAGCAGTACCTATTTAATAGTATATCCTAGATTTAAGGGACTAGACTGGATCTTTATTGCTCTATGCAAATATTCTATTCCAATTTTAGATCTGTATTACACACTATACAGTTCATACCTAGTGGAGTTGGAAACCAGAATAACTTCTAGTCAATTGATGATCATGAAAAAAACTATGTGCCTCTTCTTCTAGAAACTAGAACTAGAACTAAAAACCTGAATTTCTGCCTTCTAAATTGCACTTTAAAGAAAAAAAATGTAAGGTTGATTTCTGACTGTTTACATACTCCGTGTAAGATGATCAGTTTGACAAGTCGCTTGTTTTTCTCTACTAGTCGTCAGTTGTGTCTACTAATGGATATTTATGTAAATACCTATTTATATGGAAATGAATAATAAAATTTATGTAACTAAAAAATTACTCCTACTAGTAAATAAATATTTTTAATTAAAAATAAGTTAGTAAAATATTTTTGACTTTCTAGAAATGATTAAATTTCTTAAAGAATATGTTCAAACGAAAAGAACTACTCCTTAATATGGATGGAAGGGAGTACAAGTTACGTGCATGGTCCTTTTTTCTTTTTAACAATCAGTTCTCTTATTAGGATTAATTGATAAAAGTAGTAAAATCTACTGTCGCATATCAAACTATATTGATAGTGTAAAAGATTTATACGATCACATAATAACTTAGATCATTATATGTAGGACATAATGTTTTACTATATATGTTTTGTTTATCAATAGATAATAATTAAACAAAATTTATCTACAATTATCAATTGAGTGACCTAGTGGTGAAATATTTCATTCCATCTTCTAATTGTATGCATAATTGAGTTTAAAATGATTTAAGCACAACACTAATTGGTACGTTTTTTTTCTTTTAATCGTAACGTTTTTTTTCCTCTTCTTCTCATTGTAACGTTGATTACTAAGTTAAAGATTATTCATTATCCTTTTTTTTTTTTGAATAAAGACTATTGATTCATGTCCAAAAAAGTCATCAAGGGGAAAGTTAGGCCACGTGTAGTGCCTTAGCCTAAACTCAAAGGTTTACGCGTTTTTGCCGTAGACATGTCAACTTTGCTCAAAAGTTCTTTCTGCTTTATTACCATAAAAAAAATAACTTGACTTTTTTAATACACGGATTTAACACTCATATCTTAAAGATGGAATTTTATTAAATTTCTCAAAGAAAATTGCCTCATGGACTACAGATGGGTGACAAAAATTGACCAATATAGCATATAATACTTCCATAATTTGAGGGTTGAGCGAAAGAATGGACCAAAAAATTATATCTGTTGTTATTTTTGGGATAACGATTTAATAAATTGTTTTATTTCATTTTTTAATAATTTATCATTTTTTTAGATTATGTTTTTAAATTTTGTTTTGAGCTAATTAGAACTTTTACCAGAAAATGTTAGATTGTGATTTTTTTAAAAAATTATTTAAGATGTTAGACGACTGTCAAAGCAAACAAAAAATTTGAGCTTCTGATAATTTTTAAAAATAGAAATAAATTCAAATAATATCTCAAAAATAGGACAGTTGTGTAAATCAATTCAAACAAACAAATAATAATATACAGTAAATACTTATCTACATCGGATGTTTACAGCAAAGAAATACAATTTATCTTAGTTAAGTGATTTAATGAAGTAATTATATATATATTAATTAACTATGATGAAATGATCGTTGTATATATTCAAACACATGTCATGCATCCATTGGTTTGGTGTAAACACTCGGTGTGAATAAGTTATACCTAGTGAATTTACATGTAAAATCTGAAAACAATAAAATATACTTACTTCATCCCAATTTATGTGAACTAGTTTGACTTGATACAGAGTTTAAGAAAGAATGAAAAACTTTTAAAATTTGTGATTTAAAATAAGTTATAGATGTTTATGTGGCTATAAAACAGGGGCGGAGCTACAGTATAGTGAGTGGTTCGGACGAACCCAGTAGCTTTTGCGTAGACCTCGTACTTGTATTAGAAAATTTACTAAGTATAGATAACTTTTAAAAAGCGAACCCACACACAAAGAACGCTGATAGTTCAGTGGTGTGAATGAGGCGTGCAGGAGTCCCTGTTCCCGCGAGATGTGGTTTCGAATCTTGCTGGCAGCAGCTTTTTTCCCCAATTTTCTGCTATGTGCCATCTTTCAGAACCCCCAAATTTCAAAATCTGGCTCCGCCTCTGGCTATAAATCATTTCATTAAAAGTAAATTAGATTACTAAATATAAAAATATACTTATTTTACTTTTACCTCGTAAAAATAGAAAGATTATTATCCAAAAATATTCAACTCTAAGTAAGGACAATATTGTATAAATCAGCCCAAACTAACCTGTCAAAAACAGACGACAAAATCAACTGTGAGGCTGCCCATGTCGGTGATGTAATGAAAACGAAACGTAGCCCGTGGGAACTTCCCATTTCTCTTCAGTTGTCACACTCCTTGCTGCTCTTCTCTCTCTTTTTCTTTTAAATGTTTTATTAGATGTTTAACATTTATATTATATAAAATTATTTTTTCTTTGATAAAGAGGGCTCTATTTTTGTTAGTTTTTTTGAACATACAATAGATTTTTTTTTTATTCTTTTAAATAGGAGATGTTATTGCTAGTTGTCTTTTACTTTTAATATTCAATTTTCAATAAGGTATTTTGAGACTATAAGCTCATATTCTTGAAGAGTTATTCATATACTCGTCATGCCTTTTTAAAGTCTACACACGAAAGCCAACTAATAGCCTGTTTGGCCAAGCTTATTTTTCTCCAAAAGTGTTTTTTTTCTTCAAAAATTCTTATTTTTAAAAAAATAAGGTCTTTGGCCAAACTTTTGAGAGAAAATAAGTGTTTCTGAGAAGTAACAAAAGCTATTTTTCAGAAGCTAAAAAAAGTAGCTCCTTCCTAAAAGTATTTTTTTGAAAATCACTTTTGAGAAAAATACACTTAAAAGCACTTTTAAAAAGTTTGACCAAACACCAATTGTTGCTCAAAAGTGTTTTTTAAATTTATTGGCCAAACACAAACTGCTTCTCACCAAAAGTACTTTTTTTAAAAACACTTTTCAAAATAATCTGATTTTAGAAGCTTGGCCAAACATGCTATAAATAATTCAGAAAAGGGTTGCAAATGAAGTGTCAAATAACTAAAAAATAGGGAAATTAATTTTTTAGATCATTTATAATATTATTATTTTTTATGAGAGATTGTCATTTTTATAAATGAAAGATCTTTAATTTTGTACATAAAAAATTTAAAAAGACCATTTTTCTTTTATTAATTTAGTAAGTGATCAAATATTTTTAATTCCTCTAAAAAAAATTGATTACAGGGAAGACAAATATTTCCTTCATTAACAACAAATTTTAGGCCGATTTTACAATTAGTCAAACCAAAAGATAATTAGTCTATATACTATCATCCAGGACAAATGGACGAGTCATTATAATGGTCAAGGCTCTTGCATTGGACCAATCTATTGACATTAATTTGGTATTGATTTTATGGTCTATCATAAATATTCATTTTTAATCATATGATCATGGTCATAGAAGAATCGGTTCAAACAAAAAAAAACAATACAAAAATCGATAAATAATACTACCAACAAATAATAACATATTCAATATAATTTCAATAATAAATAATACTAACATGTTTAGTGTAATTTCACAATTGAGGACCTAGTATAATCCCATAAAATGAAATTGATAAATAATAGCAAGTTTATAAAATTATTTTTTATTTAAATTATAATTGGTCAAAGATAATTTCTTCAATTTTATTAATAATAATATAGACTTTTATATCATATCAAAATAGTTGCTTCTCCCCACTCTCGAAATTGATCACAACTATAACAATTGCTTACCCACAACACACACCAAAGTTTCACATAACATTAATCACATTCTACCAATTTTTTGACACCTTAATCTTTTATTCTTTTACTAGTTTTTCTGGTGATCACCATTATATCTTCATTAGGAGATCATCGACCTCAACTACCATGATGACTAAATAATGACCTAATTAAGAGTTTATGGACAAGTTCGAACAGTTTCACATAGTTTAGCATTAAATTTGATCTTATTTTACTCAGAAAAAGCCCACATATTGAACATGTTACATCACGAGATACAAAACACCGTAGCAAAGATTAAGCTTTTATCCTTGGTTAATAATAACAAATTTAACTCACTTTTTTAATGGTAAAGATAAATTTGATCCAAACTATTAACAGTGAAAAAGATTTAAACAATTTCATATAATTTACGGGCGATTTTGACATTTTCTCAAATAGAAAATAAAACAATTATTTACAATTTTCCAAATTTTTGAGCGACAAAAACGAGGCCTTTGAGATCCGCTTTCGTTGGTCAGAGCAGCAAGCGATCGCATCGGAAAAGGGTAAGAAAATGCTTCTGGCGGTGTTATTCTCCAATTCCGAGGGCAACATCCTTGTCGAACGGTAATCCACAGCTCATCCCCCCCCCCCCCCCCCCCCCCCCCTTAAATTTGGTTTTTTTGAGGAAAATGAAATGTTCCTTTTCGAAAAAAATTCAATCTTTGGCCTCACAAGGCAGGCCGATCATGTAAAGATATATCACCTGAGCCTAACTCAATTCCAAAATTTAGGCCATGAGAAAAGATTGTCCAAGTCTATGTAAGCAGACCACTGGTCTATTTTTGTGAGACTCTAACTCACTCTAACACTCTCTCCATCGAGCCCAGTCCCAACTGGAGCGTGGATCGGGAGCCCAAACAGGAATGAGTCTCGAAATGATATGTAAAATATGGCACCTAAGCATAAGTCATCCCTAAAAGTTAGCTTATCAGTAAAGGATTGCCCAAGTCTATATAAAATGACCATCCAACATATTACTCGTGTAGAAATTGTTTCGAACTTGAACTATATATAGAGTCTAATTTCCTAAAATGTGTATATGTCTGTGTGGGCTAAGAATGTTCATCCCTGTCCTTGAATTTGGGATCAGTCCGCCCTCTAGTTTAGTCTTACCTGTCCTCAGAATTGTATGAAGTTAAATTGTTAAGCTAGATTATGCTGAGTTTTACTGGTCTGGATCGTGTAACAGAAAAAGGAACGAAATGAAAACGAAAATGTATTCAATTTTCATTATCAAAGAAAATATGGTCTATTTTTAGGTTTCATCCAAGCTCTAGAGCTTGCAGGTTCCCAATAGATGCATTTGACCACGAGCAAAAATCCTACAACTCCTTTATTTGTTCTTCTATCTGTTTCATGCGTTCTAATAGGAGTATAACTTTTAATTATCTCTTTCTTGTTGCTAAGATGAAGTTATTTTGTAACACACCACATTTTGATAGCTTCAACATAATATTTATACCTTCTTTTTTAGTTCATTCCAAAAAGAATGTCTCTTTCCTTTTCTAGCAAATCCTTAATTTCAACTTTACACATGACATGTTTACAAGATTAAAGGGCATTTTAGAACAATCCCTAAATCCCGCATAAAAGAACTCACTCCGGGGGGGAGTGAGGGGGTATTCAAAAAGGGGAGCCGCAGGTTCTTTCTTTCCTTGTAAAAAAGGTCTTTTGACATATCTTTAATTTAAGACCACAAGATTCAAAATTGTTCTTTACTTTCTTAAACTCCGTGTCAAGTGAAAATAGGACAAACAAATTAAAACGGAGGGAGTATGCTGTTCTTTTCCCAGTTCAGTCCCTTTTGTACCAATGCACATATTCACTTGCAATGAATTATCGCCTTATATAATAGTTTGTATGCAGCTTTAATGGAGTACCTGCAGAGGAGCGTCCGCATTGGCGGTCTTTCTTAGTTAAGCTGGGTTCGGAGAATCTTAAAGGGGTCAAGAATGAAGAACTCCTTGTTGCTTGCCACAAGTATACAAATTTGTTTCTCTTACTCTCTATTTACTTGATTACCCATTCAGCTCCCCATTTTGAAACATCTGGAAACAATTGGAAGATTCTATTGTCTAGTCTCAAACTCATGTCAGCTGCTTGCTTCTACAAATGTTGTTAGGCTGAACTTTATTAAAAGTTTCTTTTGTCATAAGATACTTTGCTAATGACGACCTTACTAGTATTGTTTTCTAAATGACTCTAATTTGTAGTTTTCTTTTTCACATATTATATTGCGCAGGTCTGTTTACATTGTTTATACAAAGCTTGGAGATGTAAACATTTATGTTGTCGGGAAAGATGAATATGATGAACTTGCTTGTAAGTGATACATTACCTGGTTCGGTGTTCCTAGGCATCATTAGAAACTTTCATGTAAAAAGTAATCCGTCATAGTGTGGATAACTGCTTGACTTCAATATGTTATTCGTGCCCCATCCATGTAATTTAGAGTGTGTTTGACACAATTTTTGGGTGGATAAAGGTAGAAACAAGATGAAATGAGTTTATGACCTTGGTAAGAGATGTTAATGCTTTGGAATACAATTAGCTCAATGTTCCAAAGTATGATAGCTTAGTGATTTGGGATGTTAATACTTACTACTCAATATTATTATTGTTTCCTTTTGCTGTATATTAACTATTATGACATTCTGGAAGCATGACCCTTCCAAATATTGGAATTACTCGAGACATGTTAGAAGATCATCTGTACCTTAAATTAAAATGGGCTGCTTTAGTTGAGGTTTCTTGAAGTAATAATATTATGTGATGTATATTTAAAGGAAGCCAACAGCTTGCCATACCTTATGTCAGGCTACAAATTGTATTACTCTCTCCATTTCATGAATGATGACATCTAGTTTATGAAGGTATCTGAAGAGTGTCTATATCTGAGCTTTAAATCTCTACTCGACATTTCATAGAAGTGTATATTGCTTTCATGACGTAAAACTATGTGAAGCCTATGACTAGTGTGTACATTAGGTTAGATTGAAAATCCTACTCTAGCTCCACCTGGCTGACTAAATAATTCAACTGGATAGTTAACATTTATTAGCATAATAGCCCTCTTTGTGTGTCTGTCATTTATTAGCATGGCCTCCTGCCCTGATTGGGAGTTATGCTCTAGATCTTATTAGCAACATCTGATCTTTTGGGTTTTGTTTGCAGTGTCTGAAGCAATCTTTGTTATAACATCTGCTCTCAAGGATGTGTGTGGGAAACCTCCAACAGAGAGACTTTTCCTGGACAAGTACGGAAAGATTTGCTTGTGCCTGGATGAGATTGTGTGGACGGTAAGGGGAATTATCTTTATGTTTGAACAGTAAAAAAATTATGTTACGTGGATCTTTCATTTCCTCGAGTAGTGCGGCATGAAGCTTGTAGGAGGACCATAAGTTCTAAGAAAACCTTTTTATTTATCAAATACTACCAATGTTATGGGAAATCGCATTTTCTTTTCTGAGTTGATAGATGACATGCACAATTTAGATTGGTAAACATTTCTCTATCATCTTATGCCTGGTGCTATATTTACTTGAAAAAGCATGCTCTGTAATTTTTACTTACATAGATTGATGATCCATTTTAGTCCCAGATGACAGAGCAGAGGTTAGATATTGTTTCGAGTGTAAAACTCACTAGGCACTTCTAGTTGATCCTCTTTGTAAGTTTTGCTATCTTTCATTTGGTGCAGTTTTGCTGATGATATTCTTGCTTTGTTTATTACGAAGGGTTTGCTGGAGAACATCGACAAAGATAGAATCAAGAGACTCGTTAGGTTGAAACCACCAACCGATTTCTGAGAGATATTTGTAGTCTCTTTGTTTGGGCAAAGCAGCTGAGGCTCCATCAGCGCAATGTATGCCAGGTCTGCGGAGTTGTCAGTATCTTTCGTATTGTACTGCGTTGTTGTTGGTCAACAATGATCTTGTATTGTTGTAAATTGTAACACTTATCTTAGTACATACTAGTATTTCTTTTCCCACTTGCCTAGATGAGAAAGGTGATATGCTACACTGTCTGGATAAGTGAAGATGTGAAACCTTTTTTCCTTCTGCATTATCTTTTGAGAATGATATAAACTAGATTGCTCGTCCCTTAAATTCGTTCTTTTGGGATAATAGTGCCCTTTGAATTGAATTCGGTTTTTCTTGATCCTTGATTCTTGTACAAGGCATAGTGAAAAACTCTAATGAGAGCGAATAAAACCCCCATTTTTTTAATCTTTCGCCAAAGTCTAAAAGGGGTAAATATTGTCAAACGAGATTATTGCATAGAGGAAGGTATGAAGTTCATTGAATCCCCAATTGTAGGAGAATGGTAAAAAGACCTCATGTTAGTACTAATACTTAATCGACACAATTTGACCTCACTTGAACACATGACCTAAAGTCATGGATTTCTGATGATACGAATTCTGAACCAAATTGTCATAATTTTTCCTTTATCAGAAGCCATCAATATCTCTTGCAAATCTTAGGTTGCTTTCTTCAACTATAACACTGTTAAACCTACTCATCCTTGGAAGCCTAAAAGCTAATTCTTCTAACTTGCACGCTTTAAGTAAACATGTTGCCACAAATTGTCTCTCTTCAATCTGCCTCATGTCTAATGGTGAGTCGTTATTGGAGTTATGACTAGCTGGTGAAACAAACAGAATGGTCTAGTGGCAAAATGCTGAAAAGAGTAATGTATAGTCAACGCTTTACAAAATTTAGATATCCTAAATAAACTATAGAAAGAAAAATAACCTATAGATAACCAAAAAACTGTAAAATTCAGTTTAGACCAAAAAAAGAAAAAGGCAATTCAATTGTCTTGTAAGTAAAATAAAAGAGAGGGATGGGGAAGAACTTTGGACAACGGAAAATAAACTACGAATTTTTTATTCAACTCTGTTCCTGAATATTGTTCCCATCATTTTGTCCGGCGAGCATCAACTCATCAAAGTTAGTGGTCTTACCCAGAACGATTTCAATCTGAAATATAAGCATCCGCATTGTTAATAACATATTTCAACAAGAGGTAGAAACAAGTTGCATAACAAGAACAGTACTAAGCACAAAGTTCTGACCGATCCAAGAACATTGTTATTTGTATTCATTGCAGAACATGGAAGATTTTATGTTAGATGGAATAGCATTTACTAATGTTCAAAGATGGAATATATGTAACGAATAAAAACCATGCTAATCTCTGTTCTACTGCGCGAAAGATAACAAACAGGGCTAAATTTTGAATGGGATGAACCACACTTTTTTCCAACAGCCAAACATAACTGAACTGAACTTCACAATGCATCATATTATCCCATAGACAGACAGACACACACACATACGAAAACATAATTGAACTTCACAATGCATAATAAAAACAGAATATCTCATGGACAGCAGACACACAGACAAAACATAAATGACTTCACAATGCACAATCAAATAAAACATCCCCACCCACGCGCACACACATACCTTGGCTTTCTGAACAGGTCTTCCCCTCATGTCTTCCTTTACGTCAACTGTAGAAGTCATGATTTCTGCATTTACGTATCAAAGATCAGATATCAATATGCAGGTCAATTTCATAACTTTGAGTGACATAGAATACCGCTGAAAATAAATTTGCATCTAATGTGACGACTCACTTTTTTCAGTGGCCAGCCCATTATTCTTTAGAATTTCAGCAATTGATACAACTGTTGAGATTGCTGCAGATCCACATCAGAACCAGAGTGTTAAGCACTTTTAGAACAATTAGGCTTTACGTTATAATAAGAATAAGCATAGAGCAAAATTAGGACGAAAGATACTGAGAGAAATTCACTGAATTCAGGGATTATTATAAGCACAACTCTAAAATCATAGAGCACCCAACAAGAATACACTTCAAAAGTTCAAAACCAATTCTAACAATAATTTAAGCAGATGTAATAGATAGATTCACTGAATTCAGGGGTTTATCTGATTTAACATATTGGTACTATCCCTTTAATTGCTGAAAGTCAAAATCGGGGATCTATAAAGTAAGCTCTACCGAAAAGTTTTTGCTACAAAACGTTAAAGAAGAGCAGGAGTATCTCGAAATAGCATTGTTTGGAAAAGAAGAAGCAAAATTAAACACTCCGCCTTCCCAATTTAAGTCAAGCTTGCAACTTTAATACATCCCAAAACATTTCGACTTTTTCTTTAGACTCTTCTAAAAACCTGTAACCCGCTCGACGTAAGAATCGATCTCAAGCTGGATGAGAAGGTAAATAAAGATTAGTGAGAAGGTAACTCTGTACAAGAGATATGCGAAGAAATCAACTAGTGTTTTTGCCTCCACTGAGAATTGTAGGTGAAACCTCATAGTTCTCAATCCAATTCATTGACCACTAAGCCACACCACTGTGTGCAAAACAAACAAAAACATGCGAAAAAATTCCAAATTTTGATACTCTGTCAAGCTAACTTTTTTTTTTAAAAAAATAATAATTCTACCACCACTTATATAGACAATACCCAATCAAACACATTATATAAAACGGGAGAAGTAGAAAAGAGAACGAACTACGAGTGCAGCCTGTTAAACAAGTACAACAACAACATGTAACACCAGCATAGGAATAATAAAAGAAACAGAAAGAGTTGAGATGAAATACCCATTCCCAAAGCAGAAAGCTCCACCTCATTATACTGCTGCATATACCTCTATAACCATGTATTCAAACATCAAATCCAAAAATCCAAAAAATAGAGGGAAAAAAACAAGTTAACCATTAAAACCATATACAGTACAATGGGATTATGAGTTTTGTACCTTGGAAAGATTAACGTAGAAGAAAAGAGGTTTCTTGGTATTAGATACTTGAATACGATTCTTCTTCTGAGAATCAACGAGGTTCAAATTGCTCACTCCTTCTGTTACCTCTTCCATATTCAACCCTTTAATAGCAATATCTTCAACACAGTGCAACTCAAAACTTATTTTTTCAACTATATGAATGAGTAATCGGGAGAATGATCGTGATGAAAACGAAACGGCGGGGTAATTAACTGTTAACTTTTGAGCTAGGGCTTTTTGTTTGTACGTACTTGGAGAACAATATTTGAGGAGGAAATTATCAAAATGACCCTTAATGTATGGAGGTTGAGTTACTTTGGTCCTTAATATATAACATGTAGTAAGAACAGTCCTTAGTGTTTACGAAAGGTTAACAGTTTTGGTCCTTAACCCTAAGAGGTTGTTTGAATGGGCTTATTTTAAGTAGTTTGTAGTGTTTGGATAAAAAAAATAAAAATAAAAATTTAAGCACTTGTCTTTAAGCCAAAATAACAAAAATAAGTCAAAAATCACAAGTTAGAAATCCTACATTATGACTTTTGGCTTTTAAGTCATAAATTATAAGCCCATCCAAATATGTCATAAATTATAAGCCCATCCAAATATGCTCTAAGTCTAACGATCTCCCTCGAAGATGAAAAAGTTAACATTGAAACGGGGCTTTGTTTCTACTGACATCCCAATTTATGTGACAACGTTTGATTAAACACAAAACATAAGAAATAAAGGAAAACTTTTGAAATTAGTAATTTAAACAAATCTTAGCTAGCGTTTGGCCATAGATTCCAAAAAAAATAAAATGGGAAAACTAATTTTGGGTGAAGTTTGGATTGAAGTTTCAACATGTGTTTGGTCATAATTTTTGGAAAACATATTTCACCTTTTTAAAAGAAAAAAGAATGAAACGTTGATTTATACCCATAAATTCTAAAAACTATTAAAAATACTCGTAAGTTTGACATAAAATTATCACTTTTATAATGAACTAGATAATACATTGTCCAAAAATTATAACACCAAACTTTAATAAAAACTACTAATAACATAATTATTAACTATTATAATTAGTTATGAAGATCCACCAATACAATAAAAAATAAAAATAATAATAAGTAACTATTTTTTAATATAATCTTTCAACACTATACGAACAATCTCTTTAATATCAAATGGACCGACTCCAGTTGGATAAATATTTTGTGGGATGTTGCATAAAGCTAAAGCAAGAAGGGGGATTGTTTAGTCCTGAGGTTGAACCATATGCCTTCCAGCAAAACGATGTCGTAGGGAACCCCAAATATGAAACTAGTTGAACATCTTTCAAATATAGCTTTCTACATGGGGTGCTATCACTGCAGGCAAATTTAATTGCATTTTTTGTTGCTGATGTTCCTCTAATACCCACAAAGGATACACTCTGAATGCTAATACCCAAAGTCTGCATATCAAATAACCTTCACATTAATATATTAGATGCACACAAACATAAACTAGGTTATTCGGACTCTCCAAAAATACACTACTTTTGAAGTATCCGGCATGCACTCATCGATATTTTGAAGAGTCCGGCCAAACATAGACGAATTTATATAATTGCAATATGCATATAGCGTACCTGGTTTGGGCAGGGGAGTGGAGAATCACAATAATATTGATCTATTATGATGGGATTTGACACATTTTCCATCCACACGTTCTCAAAACTAATCTTTCTCACAAATCCTCTACCTCCCTGTTGATATTTAAAGCATTAGCTAAAATTAAATGATAGTATATTAAGGATAATCAGATTCATTTGGAAGAGAAGCAGCAAAATAATACTCACTCTGTCTCAATTTATGTGACACTTTTCACTTTTCGAGATTCAAATTACGTGAACTTTAACTAAAATTTGAATATTAAAATGATTTAATCCAATTTAGCAACTCTTGGAAAGTGAAAAGTGCCACATAAATTAAGACGGAGGGAGTACTGGGACTACCTACCTGCCAAGTCTTAATCCTGACACCATTTTCTGTATTGGAAAGATATGCTCCATCAACACAGATATTGTGCACTTGAGACCATGAATTTGACTTTCCCAAGCTTCCAATGCTAAAATTATACATCACCCATCAAACCATTTTTTTTAACACATGTATGATCTTATAAACAAAACAATAATCTTCCAATGCTTTTTTTTTTACACATGTATGACTTTCCCAAGCTTCCAATGCTAAAATTATACATCAACATTGTGAAACTTTGTACCTTATTCCATGGCCTGGGCCACAAGCAATGTTTTTGACCAGGATACTTGAAGAATTGTTGACTATAGATATGCAGTCATCTCCTGGCGGATAGTATTGAGTTTGTGCACATTGTAGACAATAAAAACCGAGACAAATTAAAGCTCGTAGCATAAGGGAATTAGCTAAGGACTCGATCAATCGATAAATTTAAACCAGGCATGACCAGTTGATTCACGTTTGCAATAGAGAAATGGTGGAGCTAAGAGCGTACATTTGTTCGTAAGACTAAAAACAAGTGAAACAAACCTGTGTGAATAGTGCAATCCTTGATAGCAACAAGTATAGATGAGGTTATGTGAATTCCATCAGTGTTGGGGCTCTTAGCTGGTGCTTCCACTATAATATGTGATACTTCAACATGTATGCAGTTTGAAATTGATATATGCATTTGTTGACTATTTAACATCCTTATGTCCCTCACTTTTAAATTGTTGCATCTGTGGAAACTCATAGCCTGTACTTTCATTAAATTAATGAATAATCATGACCATATACAGTAATTAAGTTAAAGTCTGCTATATATGTAATTAAGCAAAAAATAAATTTATCTTTTACATATTGCCAGTGTAGAACCTTTTATACTATTTAGTGTAATATAATTTCTCTTATTTTCTAGGCAACTAATTTCACTAGTATAGTCATTATGAGTATTTTAATGTGACCTAATAATATTAGAAAAATATTAACACCGTCAATCTATAGAAGTTAAACTCTTAAAAATAGATGAAAGTGGGGAAAATAGCACCTACTGTTGGAGCATGTCGACAAGGCTGCAAAAATAGAAGATTGTAACACGTCAGACTTTCATGGTTGTTAAAGAATTCCATAAAGCAGTAAGGGATTTTTTTTTAATATAAATAGTCACTTTCTAACTCTATAATAATTGAAAAATAGTCATTATCGTCAATCTATCTTGGAGTTTTAAAGAGCTAAAACTCCAACATAATAACTTGAAATTTCACTGGTAAAATTTGAAACTTTAAAATAGTGATTATTTTTAAAAAAAATAGAAACTCAAAAGTGAATAATGAATGCTATTTCTAAGATAATTACATTGGTTGTATTAGTCTTGCATGAAGTAGCCCACCATTTGTGTCCCATCCCATTAATTGTTCCTCCTCCTTGTACAGTAAGGTGTCTCACTTTAAGAAAATAAAGCCATTTATGTGCATCCAATCCATCCCACACTTTTGGATCTTTTGGTGCTACAATTGAACCTTCTATCTGTAATATTGCAAAAAAAATAATATATTTATGTTGCAAAACATAGTACATACTCCATTGTTGAACCAAGTTAAAATTGTTTAGAGTTTAGAAGTACTTACTAGTAGAGAAACCTTTGACCAGCAAGGCCCAACAAAATCAATTGGTCGAACTAAGAATGAATATCCATTTGGGATTATAATTGTTGGCCGGAATGGTGAAGAACAGGCCTTTTTCCAAACATCTTGAAAAATCTGGAAAATACATACATAAAAGCTAAGTACCAGTATTAACATCGCCACTATAAACAGACTTGATTATGGTAGGGTGATACGCTCCGCTCTCTCGCGATTCCTACTCTGATCAAAAGACTAATTCTCTAGATACACATGTCGTGTTATTTCACGATTGAATCAATTAAAAATAAAAAAGAACTAAAGTTAGGAATTTATCAATAGGTAATGTTGGACCAATCAAAGGGCGATTAATGTTGTGGGTGTATGAGGATCGGATGGTAAGCATAATATACAATATACTTACATTGTAATTTAACCTGTTATATCTAGTCATGTACCGCTTATATATTTTAAGTTACTTATTAATGGTAACAATAAAAACATATCCATCGTAATTCGGTCCATAAGTGGGGTTTGAAAAGGATGGAGTGTATGCAGACCTTATCTCTATCTCGTAATAAAGATAGAGAGACTATTTCTGCTAGACCCTGGGCTCAAAATAAAACATTTCCAAGCAATTTGAGAAAGAGTATACATAAATGAGGGTAGTAACAAAAACGAAATAATAAAAAACGGAGAGAAGTAGACACTACACATCATATAGGGGAAAGTACAATAATGACAACAAAATAATGCGATAATCGAAGCAAAAAAATACAAGTGATACCTGAAATTGAAAAACAAGAAACTATAAGAATAGTGTTAATACTTAATACCACTGATAAAAAAGAAGGTCCAAACACGAGTTAGTTCTTAATGATAATTAATAGAGTTACTTGCAATTATT
Organism: Jaltomata sinuosa; assembly: GCA_003996215.1. Taxonomy (NCBI): domain Eukaryota; kingdom Viridiplantae; phylum Streptophyta; class Magnoliopsida; order Solanales; family Solanaceae; genus Jaltomata; species Jaltomata sinuosa. The sequence continues at coordinate 1,030,066 of QJPP01000016.1, forward strand.
TTTTAAGTGCCCTGATAGAATAAATATCGGACACATTATTGGTTTGACTCAAAGGGAATTACCTTAGTGTCATCAGTGATGCCATCTCCTTTGGCTCCAAACTCATTAACGTAAAGAAGGTTTATTGATTTGCCTGTTGTATTCTTCAATGTAGGAAACTGAATCAGAGGATCAAAACTATTCACATCTACTAAAAGCAACAGGGAAATAGTACTATAGTGTAGTAGTGATGCAAAAATAGAAACAGAATAAGATCTCATGAGCTCTCCCATCTAATTCTGTTAATTAATTAAACTGACAAAAATGAAGAGGGAATTTATAACGTAACATACTTGACATATGATTCAATTCCTGCTAATTGTTTTCTCCTATGTGTGATAAAAGGAAGGTTCCAAGAAAGTAATTAATAGGAAGTTGGGGAATTTCCTACATTGGCAATATTGTATATTCAACTTAAACAAATCATTCAATCCCATCACTGCTACCTATCCTTAGTACCAACAAGTTTTACTGATCATATTTCACATTCACATATTACACAGACATATTACCTATACATTACTCTAAAAAATCATCAACCCCAAAATAAGAAAAAGTGAATATATTGCGAAATATACAAAAAAAATCCCTTAAAACAAGAAGAGTTTTGAAGTAATTTTAGATACATTCGCTCGAAATTTACTATTTAACATAATAATAGTTATTTATGTCAGAATAAAATACTTCAGTTATCATTCCTCATCTGATCAAATAATGAAATTTGAACCTCAGATTATGGAGTTAGAGTTCTTTGGCCCTAAAGTCTGAAGTTTAAATTGCCAAAATCAAACCTCTTACCTGAAGGCTCTAATAGTTCAAACTTCATATTCGAGGTCTGAAATTTGATTTAATACTTTATAAATTTTGATTGTGTATTAAATAGTCGTCCTAAAAGTGGCTATTTTGTGAACTTTGTTTACCTAACGTATCAAACATTCATGCCTAATTACGTTCCATACTAATAGTTTAATTCAATTACAACCCGCAACAGAGGGTTTAAAACTATTGGTATTTGTATGCCTTTCTCTCAATCAACACTCAACTGTATTTGTATCTGTATGCCGAGATTCCACAAAATATACAAAACGAATTAGTATTTGTGTGCCGAGATTTACGAATTTATATTTGTATGCCAAAATTTTACAAAATTGTATCTATATGTCGAGATTACTCTATTTGTATTTGTATGCGAGATTATATAATTGGTATAGAAAGTATTGATACGGATTGTAATTAAGTAAAGTATTGCTATGGAGGCCTCATTAAGTTCCTATTATTTGCTGTTTTTGAAAGTTACTCTTTGTGAAAAATGGACTGGCCTTAACAGTTAGATCCAAAGCCCAGATAATGACAGGCCCAACTTTCACCACAGCAGAGTTTCTTCTTCGGCCCAATTGACGGCACTCGCTGCCTTCTCTGCGAACTTCTCCGTCCCGTTTCTTCGGCGAACTCGTCGCGATCTCTTTTTGAAATCGAGTTGTAAGTACTATTTGTCTCTTCTTTCTCTTCTAGATTTCCGTAGATTCAAAATTATCTTCAGTTGATTTTGATTGATATTGAGATCACTAAAGTTTCTTTTCTCTACGATCATTATTAATTATTCAAAAAGTGGATGTTTTAATGTGTAATTAAAATGTGAATTTGATGAAGTTTTGTGTTTGAAGGAATTTAGGGATCCGAAAAATTGAAGGAAAATGGCAAGCACAGCATGTTTTATGATTGTAAGCAGGAATGATATCCCTATCTACGAAGCTGAAGTTGGTACTGCCCCAAAGGTAATTCACCTTTGCTGTACTTCTTGTTTTCATGGCTGCCTCAGTTTAAAGGTTAACTCTGCATCATGTTAGTAAAGATTTCTAGTTTTGCATCGCTTTGAATCTGGTTGATGGGAAATGTATATAAACCTCATTCTAATGAAGGGGAGCCTTGGTGTAACTGGTAAAAGTTGCTGCCATGTGGACGTCACGGGTTCGAGCCATGAAAACAGCCATAACCCTTTCCGGCCGAAAGCTTAGTGCACTGGGCTGCCCTTTTTTTATTTATTTACAATCTAGTGAATATTGTTGTCGATCTGGTAGCCAAATGAAGAAATGGGTGTGGAAAGATGATCCAAAAGCACTGGTTTTTATTTGTCATTTTTTTCTCTTTGGTCTTGAGCCGAGGGTTTATTGGAAACAACCTCTCTACCTCACCTCTGAGGTAGTGGTATGGACTGCATACACTCTACCCTCCCCAGATCCCACTTTGTGGGAATATACTGGGTATGTTGTTGTTGTTGTCGTCTTTTCTCTCGTTGGTTTTACTGGAGGATCAGACTTGGAGTTTCTTTAAGGAACAATCTTTCTATATCTGGACATCTTATTGCTGTAAACAAGGTTAAGAGATAGACTACAGTGCTTATAAGTTTCCGGGTTCTTTTTTCTCGTTTTGTTTCTTTTTGGGATAATGATCAGTCGCTAGTTCCCGTCTACCCGTAAATCACAAGTCACAACGTAAGCAATATCCTATATAAAGTCCTATATAAAGAACCTTTAACAGTTTTACATCATAATTTGAATTTTGTAACATGTGCACTCGAGTTCTTAATGAGGTAGTTATAATGCATTTGAATATATAGTGTGGACTGTAGCGTCTTTGCCGCCATTGTCAAACTGTATGCACATCTTTCTACTTTCCTGTGTTTCTGTCATTGATGACAAGTGTTGTAGCTTACTTGGTGATATTGTACATTGTACTTGCATGCTAGAAAGAAGATGCTGCTCATCAGCACCAGTTTATATTACATGCAGCATTGGATATTGTCCAGGACCTTGCATGGACTACAAGTGCTATGTAAGGTTGCCTCCTCCTAGTCATCAAAGCATTAATTGCAATTTTCCGTTGTAAAGTTTCTTGCTTTCTTCATCATCATAGTGATTCTCCTTTCTCCTTTCTTCATCCAGGTTCTTGAAATCAATTGACAGATTCAATGATTTGGTGGTGTCTGTTTACGTCACTGCTGGTCATATCCTCCATATGTTATAGTAAATCAATTTTTAGTGACAACACTGTTTTGATTATATAAAGTAGAGACTAGATGATGATGCTATCTTGTTTTATATCTGCATTTCTACTCAATAATCAGCACAACAGCTTGCTTCTTCTTCTACTGAAATTATTTGATTTACGGTGGTCACTGGTCACTTATAAAGCAAGTCATTGTTTGCCAGTACTCCATGTGTTGCAGATGAATTTGCTTATCAGTTTTTCTCCTGTTGACTCCTCTTGTAGAAGATTGGTTCTTAGAGCTCATGGATTGATGTGTGAAGTGATTTGCCATAGCAGAACTAGGAGGAAGAGATAACCCATATATCTAACCTTTATTATTCTTGAAGCTTGTCCTCCTCCTGACTCTAAACTTGACCCACATAACTACCTTCTTTATCCCTTCCTGTAACCAATGATGATAGTGATATCTTAACTTAGAGCACACTAATGCTAAATCTCCTGTTGTCTTTTATTAGCTTACCTTCTTGACAAGGCAGACTTCTAGTGCTCTCTCTATAGCATATTTTTACCTATCAAAAGAGAAAAAGAAAAAAGAGGGAGAAGAATGTTTTAGATGTTCTCATAGCTGAATAAGTTAATATGTTATTGTATATGGAAACCATTTACATATTAGCATCACCAGTTTTACAAATGCGAACATTTTGTTTTTTGTTTCCTTGACCAATCAAGTATACATACGCGATTGATGCTGCTTCACGACTCTCGCAATGATGATGGGATCAAAAGCTTCTTCCAGGAGGTTCATGAACTATATATAAAGGTAAAGCCTTTTTTGAAAGCTTTTCAATAGGACATAAAAAGCAGAGAGGTCATACAATTTATTTATTTAATCTACTCTTGCTCTCAAACCTGGTAAAGGCCTATTTCACGCTTCATTAGTCAGTCAGCAGTGATTTGATATCTCTGATCCTATAAAGTTCATTTGGGCTTATTAGATTTCATATTTTGGAGTTCCTCAAATATGATTAGATTCTTTGCCTTTTTGTTCTCTTTGCTTGCTCTTTTGGGATTACAGCACATCACATTACTCTTCCAGTGTGAAACAGTACCTTTTTGGTACACATCACTAAGAGTACTGATTTGTTAGGATGGTACTATTCCAGTGTTTCTAAGATAGCTTTTTGGATCTTTTTCTATAAATGAAACACATGATCTAGAGTGATTCATGGAACTACTGATCACTTGATATTGGATAGATATATGGGTTTCTGTCAAGTTTAGCTCTAAAGGTGTATGGTACAGCTTGGGAAATTGTTAGGCCATGAATTAGTTGGTAACTGTATGATAATTCATAAATTTGTAATAGGCAAATTTAATTGAACTTGTGGCGAGGGGAAAACTAGAATTTTTTTCCCCAAAGAAGTGGTTGCAGTTCAAGAAGTACATAATTGAACAAAATTCTAAAGCTTATGTTAAAAACAGAGATTGAGCTTAAATGCCACCCCTGGGAAGAAGTTTGCATGCATCTTTCATTGCTACTTTTTCGTTTATTCCCTTGGTAGATATGTAATATGCTACTTCGTCATGCCCTGGTTTATGTCCTGCCTAGCGCCCCTTCCCTTCCTGTTTAGAAGAGAAATATGTGCTCTAACTATTTTTAGATGGAAATTCACTGATCTGTTACTGCAAAACTTGCAGATCCTTCTGAATCCTCTCTATTTGCCAGGATCTCGCATAACATCATCTCACTTCGATACCAAAGTTAGAGCCCTTGCCCGAAAGTACCTCTGAGCCTTACTACGGACCAAAGCTAAACAAGAATCATATGCATTCAAAGTTCATTCCTTGTATAATTCATTCGCTATTGATGACTGGTTATTGTGTTTGGAGTGATCATATTTCTGATGGTAAATGAAAGTTGACTAGTGGATCTTCTTTTCACCTAGTTAATGTTTGATTATTATTATTATTATTATTATATAACCGCAACAAGAAGTGGCAAACTGAGCTTAGTTTGTAGGAGTAATTGTTTTGCTATTTCCTAGTCTACTGCAATGGATCCATTGCATCTGCATATCATGCTATTGAGCTATTCATGCATGTGAAGCAACTAGCTAGCTCTGGGCTCTTTCAAAGACTTTTCATTGGCCCTTTAGTAGTCGCTTTAGCTCAGGCAAACTCATAGATTAAAGAAGTCAATTTGCATAGATAACGTGTTACAATTTGTTTAATTACATTGATATTGTAAACATTTCTACACTGTCAATAGTTATTAAATAAGAATACTGATTAAGAAACATTCTTTACATTGTTTCCCTTTTGCCTTCCTTCTCCCCACACATCCAAAATGTTTTCCTTTACCCTGTATTTCAATACTCTCAAAGTTTGGAACTTGATTAAATGAACAGTGGAAAAGTTTATGTTAATTTTCTGATGCCAAATTCACTTCCCAAAACCATACTAGTGATATCACATACAAAGACGTATGAGTTAGAATTGATCTCATTTCTTTTGACTCAAACTATGTATACATATGTAAAAATAAATAAGTAAAATACATGCATTACATTCCGATCAGTGGGGAAGTGACGTTTATCAAAGGAGTTGAATCCCCTTCGTCTAGAAAATCCTGCTTTTGCCACTGATTTGGAACACGCCGACTCACAAAGCACGCTTACCACACTGAAGTCGACTGCGGGACTTACCTTTTTTCCCACTAATAGCACTGCACAACCCACATGCAGATACCTTAGGAGACACCCTCCGACCGCTGTTGGATCGGCTCCTCCCTGTTGATCCAACGGTTGTTGATGAAGTCTTCACCTGCAGAATCATTTCCTCCTTGGGCTTTCCTTCTCGTTTTTTGTTACTTTGTTCTTTATGTTTAACAGGCTGATTGATCAGTTCACCTGATAAGTATTTATCTTCCCATATAAGTCCAGACGAGCCTTGTCTGCGGAATGAAACAGCTGATCTTTGCAACCCAGCCATCAACAATTAATTGATGATTACTGCACTCTTCTCTTCTGCTTTGTTGTTCTTGTTTTATACTCCCTCTTTATCTCTAGAGATCTTTCTTGGGATCAGCACTCTGGAGCCCCTTGATTAAACTTTTTCCACAGGCATCAAATGAAGGCGACATATTTATATAGTATAGAAAGACAGAAGAGGAATATTTAAGGAAAATAAAGTATGGCATACGGCTCCTCCTCTTATCACTGGTTACCAAGACAACTCTGTCAGTTACTCTAACACGTATAAGTTAACGTAACTTTTTTCCTGAAATTGATCTTCGTAAATAAGTATTTACGTGTTTGAATTGAAACGATGATAAGTAACTTTCCTGGTAAAATAACTAACAAGTATTATTTACTATATATCCTTAAAATTATTTACAAATCAAAAAGTATATAGTATGTATTATTTATTTACAAAAATTACAAACTAATAGTCGTTGGTCAAACACCTGTTTAAACTGCTAAATCAAAAGTTCAGGTCATACTCATATTATATTTGTGTGTGTAATGACTTGGGTTGCCTTTGAAAATTGAAATCTTAAATGGTATGCGCCGGTCTGTTTCATTCTGTATTTCCTATCTCACATAGCCAACTGAGAAGAAAGACAAGAGGTACTACTAGACACAGTCTTTTGGAATAGTACGTGAATGGCGGTTCTTAGACGAAAAAATCATTCCTCTCTGAATATAAAATAAAAAGAAGCTAAAATCTTTCTATTGATAGAGTTTTCATGTCTGCGCATAGATTTTTTTTTTGCCCTTTCATTCTATTCTTACAGTAGTTGGGCGAGGCTGGACCTAGATTCATGTATGCAAGTGAAAACGAAAGGAAAGGAGTTCCCCTTCTCCTTTCTTGTCTAGAAAGGGAAGAGGAGCTCAAACAAGGTTCAAAGATTCCTCCCCAAAGTATGGTTTAAACAAAACCTTTCGGGTTAGTGAGGAACATGATAGTGACCCGTCCCGGGGCGCTAAGGGGCTTTTGTTTTTGGAATTATTGAAAATTAAAAATTAATGAATTAGCCAATAAAATTTGCACATAAAGGAATTATGGTTCTTGACATCTCCACTTAGCCAACTGCTTGTAAACTGGATCACCCCTTCTGAAATCTACTGTTAACAAGCTAAGCTCTTTTTTCTTCTTCTTTTTTTCCCAGAATTTTCTATAAGTAGTCTCTTGTATTTGCTGATTGATAGTGATTCAATGTCTAGTGATTCAATGTCTAATTATCCTAAGGGGTACACAATTTACCACTTCATCAATTAGGAGTATTAGGATGAAATAACCCTTGGACTCAAATAGCAAAAGAAAGCGAGTATAAATTCAAAAACTTGAAACATTTCTGGTTTCTTCACATTGTTAGTGCAGATTCCAGATAGATATTAAACTAAAACAAATAAACAATGTTAATAAAAATACCGCAGGTTCGGTAAAAGGCAATCAACAATTTTCAACTGGAGTATTCTCTAAAAAAAATGAACTCTGGGCCAGAAGGCATATGCTACAAGAACCATCTATTGAAGCTTCTTTATACCAGGGAAAGAAGGAAGGATTGAGATTAGAGGATCACCATATCCAACAGGATCTGTTCAATAGACAAGTAAAGTGAGATCGTGAAGTAGTCATAGATAGGATGTTCAAAAGTATAAGAATTCAGAAGCATACCTCCGTCTTCTCGGAGTATCTTGATAACCTCTCCAGATACATCAGACTAAAAGAAGACAAAAGGAGAATCAACTAAGATGCACGAGAAAAACAGTTTGTACAATCAAAAAGAAATCATGCAAGTATGTATCTATAGCAGTATCCGAACCTCAACAGGGAGCTCGCCTCCAAGCTGCTCAATAAAGAAAACTACTTGTCCCTCCTTCACTTGTTGCTTCTACAGAGTAGAATTAACAAAAAAACAGGTCATACTAACAGTAGCAGAAAAGTTTAATACCGAAGCACAGACGATGCTTCTAGTCGTGCATCAAGAGAGACATGGCAGAGAAAAAAGAATAGAGGAGGGGAAGGTCGGGAGGAAGGAGGGGTTTCAGGAAGAGAGTAACATTTGCCTCGGTTCATAAAGCTACATGACAGTTCTAAAAGGATCTAGCGGCCAGTTTAGATAGGGATTTTCTCCAGATAAAAAGACAGCATGGGGAGCCCTTAAAATTTTGTACGCAACCACCAAAATAATTTTCTAAGCAAATTTAAAGGCAATTTAAATGAAGGGCCAGCTTAAAATCAAAATTGGAAACAAATCAAAATTTACAAAAATAGGTGTGGACTCGCAAATGAAGCAACAGATTTCTTTTAAGAACAACACAACAGATATTTAGACATAGTTACAGGCTGCTTTATAAAATAAATGTTCCTGAATTTTGCTCAGATCTCCTTTTGAAGGGGAAGGAGCTATATCAAATGAGATTAGTAGTAAACATTCCTGAAATTTAGTAATAATCAGATATACAAAGACTAAAAGCTGATAATCTCTTAGTTTGATCAAACAGAAATATCTCATCTTGATTTAAAGAAAAAAATGAAAAAACACCTACTTCTTTACAGGATGGAGGTGCACGCTTTCCCTTAATGGTTCGAGATCTTCTGAAGTAGCCAACCTGCATGACATACAAGAATGTCATTTTCAGAGAGAGAGAGGGAGAGAGAGATTCATGCAATCTCACCCTAGGAGATTGAATTATCACCAAGCCTTCATCTGCAGCTTTGTCAATCATCGTCTGAATTCCATCTGAGGGGGGTGAAGATTTCGTGATAGCTAATGATGTTGATGAGGCTGAACCATTTGAATCAGCCACTTCAACGGATGAGGGAATACTGACAGGAGCGGATATAGGAGGCACTGAAGTTGTACTTTGTCCTGTCAAGTCTCTCTTCACATATAAACGAAACCCACCAAGCTAATAATAAAATGAAAAAGTGTCATAAGTAGTAGAAAAAATTAAAAATGATAGAAGATAAATAATGCATCAGGGACAGATCATAAATAACTCCTGTGAAGGACATAAGAATAAGAAATAAACTAAACAAAAAAGAATTACAAAACAAACTTACTTTTAAGTCAACTTCTGCAATTGAGGTTGTATCACATATTTCTGTAAGGAGAGACTCCACCTGTTAAATGAGGTAGGTAAGTTTCACGTGTTAATACAAAATGTCATCGCATGCAGGCAATAACATATTAATACGGAAGACAATATTTATTCCACTCTTCAACACAAATTGAGTTCCTGTTCATCAAAATAATTGTAGCAGATCAGGACAAATCTTCCACATGAACAATATGACTAAGATCTGTTTATGAAGAAAAATAAATTCTCATCAGGAAGTTGTAAATAATAACTCGTGTTTTATGTCCTTTTCAGATTCAGAATTTTGTTACAACGGGGTGATGTAGCTTTGGAGGTATTAAGTCACACTGCACATTATTCTATACTTGCACTTTCACAAAAGATGAACTAAGGTGGTGGCAATACCATACGAGGTTGGGCAGAATATCACAGACAAAACCCCTGGGTTATGCAATTCTCAGCTGGCTGATAAGCTTGCAAAAGACAATGCAAGTACAGGGATTATACTCTATGCATCAAAGTAAAGGAAGCTAAGTGAGTTATTAAAATAGATGCAAGCCCGTTTTCCAAACATGACATTGACTTCCCTTCAACCGAGGCACCATGTAGACACTTAGAGATGGGTTCCCAAATTCTATCCCCCAGGCCCTAACACACACTCTATAAGAGAAGATCCCAATAGGAGTTTCCGAGTTAACACACTAGGAAGAAGGTGATGAAATTAAGTGCAACTAAAGTATTATATCAGCCAAGTTTAAAGTTTAAACTTGATGGATTACAAAATTGAAGTTGAAACGAGGGGAAGTGCATGAAGTCTTCAAGTCCCATCTCGCACATGCCTACTGAGACACATGGTTCGATACTCTGCATCAGTGTGATATTGTAATTTATGAAGCACCTCCATCTATTGCCATATAATACCCACTTGTTTACCCACCCAAACATAATGTTTCGTACCATCATTTGTGTTACAAGTTCCTCCCACCTGCCACTAAATCTTTCAATTAAAGAACACTAGTAGGGTCCAAATCTTCTTGTCAAATGCAACTAGTATCTGGAAGCTTGAAATCAAATTTGCATTCCAGCCTTCACTGCGACCTCATTATCTTCCTTACAAATTCTACAAAGCTTCTCTACAATAATACGATGCTTAAAACTTTTTCTTAATGAAAATAATGTGATTTTCAACACTAGCAGCCTCCTAATATTCAAAAAGGAAGTAAGCTATGAGGTATAGTGCAATGAGGCTGTATGGACTATACAAAAGTCTGTTAGCACCATACAAAAGGAAAATGCATTGGTGCAGAGTCATGTCAACTGCAGATGTAAATGATGCTCTAAGGAACAAAAACTTAAACTCTGTAAGTAGGAGTGAAACAGTCAGAATTCAAATACTAAAATTGGTATTAATAACAATCAAATAATTGAGAAAAATCTGGCAGAAATAGGAGGAAAGAAAGGAATCTGCTGAGCATTCTCTACACTTTCTCTTTCTCAAAGAATTAGAGAGATTTTGTCGTAATTGAAGTTAGCCTTCCTCCCTTTTTTCTTTTGTTTGATAACCGAGAAATCCCGAGGGCAATTGGAGCACAGTTCAAACCCGTGATGTTTGCCTAAGACCTGGGCTCTGGTGCTGTACAAATTATCCATGTTCAAGGTCTCATCTAAAGTTTATAGACCACTAGAATCTAAATATGTTTAATTTTCTAGGAAGATCCAGCAGGAAGCTCAATACTTATCCATCTTGCAGGTTCTTTTGAAAATAAGTATTTTTATTAATGAACAATAAATACCAAGGAGGTACCTTACCAATTATCTATCTTGCAGGTCTCATCTAAAATTTATAGACCACTAGAATCTAAATATTCATAATTTTCTAGGAAGATCCAACAAGAAGCTCAAGTATTTAGCCTACAAGCTGCTATGCTAAAGCTAACCAGATTGCAGAGGAAGTTGATTCGAGGAACTTCACACAAGGGATGAGTTTGTTTCCAACATTCAGATTTAACCCGAACGCGGCTGGAAATGGAAAAAAGAATGAGTTTGTGGCACTTCATGTTTTATCTTGGTACTACTGTAGTTACACTGTGTTATTTAAGGGTCCCTAGACGTTTCCCAAGTTCTTGAAATTTCTAAAATATTTTTTGAAATTTGTAGTGGCTGATAACATGCTGCACCGGCAAGAAAGTTTCGTAACTTCATGTCTCCAGATACCAGCAATATTATGATGAGATTACTGTCTTTTGACAGAGTACAGAATGCAAATAGAAAGTGCTGACCTCATATGAATTTGGAATCAATGGACTTGCAGTTTCTGAAGAAACAATCTTTCTTGAACTATCATCTGAATTAGGAATAGCTGCTGCTGCTGCAGCTACATTATGAGAGAAACAAAAGAAAGTTGCATAATTATTTATACATAACAGAAGAAAACATGTTCATGCTTTAGGGTGAAGTCATAGATCAAGAAGTTATGTTAACTGAAAAAAGGAAATGTAGATGTCAGGAACATAGTGCTCAATATTTATAAACTTAGTAAAACAAAAAAAAGACCAGTAATCTTTTAGAAAAGGTAATTTAATTAGCGACTGAAAAATGTCGAATAAGAATGTGATAGGTACTCCTCAATAAGGTGAGCAAGGGAAAATCTGTGATCTTTGATCTAGTCTAATTTGAGGTCACACACGAGAACCAACAAATAGAATGGAAACTCCAAAAGCAGGATACGTCCAATAACATACTTCCAAATGACTAATGGAAATTCCAACTCTTGAAAAGTCCATAAGATAAACAAGGATAAGCAGCCATTCTTCATTATCACAGAAAAATATGGCAACTTAGCATTTCAAATGATTCAAATTAAGTATAAAAACTAGCATTGCTGTCATGATAGGCAAATTAATAAACGAGTCAACTGCAAACACTGTGTTAGCAGAAAAATTGCACTTGTTTAGTTATGAAAACAGAAAAATACAGGGTCAGTGAGGAAAATCACTCACGTTCAGCTTCAACAGTTGAACACCTGCAACCGAATGTCTTCCTTGATTTCGTGGTTAATAGCAACCCATCACTTTGAACTAATTTCTTCGTTCTCAGATTGTGCAATACATTCAATTTGGGCTTAGTGGATCCCAAATTCAAACTTGTTAATTTAAGGCCAGAAGCCCCAAAACCACCTGGATTACATAAACACATCCCAAAATCAACAAACAGATAAATCGTTTTTAAATTCTAAAGGAAACAGAAAACAATCAACACTACCAATAAACAATAAAGAGTCAAAGAAGTACGAAAAGCTAGTTTTTTCATTAATTTTACTGAGCCAAACAGTAATCTAAACTCTCTCTCAATTAAATATACATAAAACAGTAAGAAAAACTCGCATTTTAACTAAATTAACAGAATGAACAAAACAAGAAAGACGCACAATCTATTAAAATAGCCGACACCAACTAACTAATTTCAGTTTGAGGCATATTAAACAGAAAATAGAAAAAAACAATCAACAATTGAAAAGGAGTCAATGAAGTAAGAAAAAATCGCATTTTTATTAAATTAACATAGCCCAAAATGAAACCGAAAAAATTGCAATAAATAGCCGTCCACTCAATTGATTAAACTAAATATAGCTGGATGTTGTACAATATATGTGTAATTCATATATATAATGTGTATGATCGTGTATATACCGGCTAGAAAAAGTAAATAGTAAATCTGCCCGACTATTTGTGTGAATATCCCCTTTATTAAACTACCCTACCCTAACTCCAACCCTTGTTTAATCAATTCTATATGAAATTATAAAAGTAGAAGAACAAGCAATTAACAGTTCAGGTAAAAGGACCAAGATGATAAATTTGAACAAAAAAAAAAATTGCATGCATGATGTAAGCAGCCACCAAGAACAGTAGAGAAAATGGGGAATTGGGTACTTAACATGCAGCCATAAGAAGGGTTTAAAAAAACCCTATGGAAGAACAGAACAGAGCAAAAAGCTTGAAGCTTTGCTTTGCTGGCGAATATGGCGATGGAAACAAAGAAGGAAGAAAGATTAGAAACGAGAACAACGCCCTTATTAGTTTTTTTGTTTAATAATTGTAATTTAGTTTTAACAAGGCCCATAAATCAAAGGCCCGGTTTAGAGAGGGCGATAGGCCCGTAATTGTTGTGGATAAGGTCCGCGGCTATGTATCTTTGGCTAGTGGCCAGGTGGGTTGTAACAACGCTGATTGTTTTGTCGTTTAGCCACTTTCTTGACCCAACGAAAAAGATGGAACAAAAAGAGGTCATAGTTGAAAAGATCTTTAAATTAAGAAAATCTTAATTGTCTCATTATTATACTTTCGATTGACTATATGAAATAGCAATAAAATAAGAAACTACATCAATACTAATGTATGAGTATAATTGAATGGATATTAAACAATAAGGGGTTGTTAAGTTGGAGGGATGCGATAGATAAGGATATCTTATGAGTTGGGATATTTTATGATATTATGTTATCTCATTTTTTGTATGTGGTAATTTATTCCATTATTTATACTAGAATGATGGAATAATATAATCCTAAAACTAAATAATATTCATTACTAAATACACAATAAAATAATTTTATGAAATATCTTGAGATTATTATTTTTATCCCACTAATAAAGAGTTATTCAGAATCGTTTAATCAATTATGCTCTATTAGCAGAGAAATTTTAGGGAGAATTAATTTTATAAGCTATTTATATAGTATTTTTTTTTTATAAGAAATCTTCATTTTAACTCATAAAGATCTGAAAAATTAGTTTTCGTCTTGATAAATCTCTTGATTTTGGCATTTTTCTTTAGTGTTAGCATTTTTAATTTTTTTTTATAGTCTACCAAAATTATTCTTACTCTATATTAGTACGTCCACTATTGATCGTAATACTACTTCTTTTTGTTGCCATTCTAAGTAGGCGATCAGTCATAGATTTCAAATATTTTTTCATCTTACTTGAAATTTATAAAATTAATCCTTCTGCAAACAGTCACATATTCTTTTTTTTTAAAAATAAATAATTAAAGGACGGTCACATATTTATAGAAGTTTTATTAATCTTTACAAAATTATGAAATTTTTATATTTATAAGAAAAAATATTATTTTTGAAACTCAAATTACATATTCAAATAAAGATCAAGGATCGTTGTAAAACACTTAAAACAGCAAGGACTTAACATAAACATATACAGAACTCTAAGGACGAAAAACGCAAATTACTCTCCACAGAGTTGGACACTCCGATCTGTACTTTCATCTGTCCCCCTTTTTTCTTCCGACGTTCCGTTCTCACACACGTAGCAAACTTCGGAGCAGCCACTTCCCTCTTCATCCAAAAAGGAACAGAAAAAATTACACAAAAATCAAAACGGAAATTCACAGAATAAGGAAAAAAGTAAGAGAAAGATGGCTCTAACGAGTGTGAAAATGACGGAGGAAGTATGGTTAACATGCCTCAGTCATGCATTGTCTACAGAAACTGAAGAGATAATGGGCCTTCTCCTTGGTGACACTCAGGTTTTTTATTTTTATTATTTTTATTTTTTCTGAAGGAAGTTTTGAATTTTAGGGTTTTGGGTTGTTAAAAACCCTATCTATTTCCCGGACTAACTTTATGTCAATATTGGGTATAAAAGGTTTGGTAACTTCCCATTTTTATTGGTGTTATTTTGTTGAAATTTCCTCGAATTCTTGAATTATTGGATGCTGTGTTTGCAAATGGTGGTCAAAATTAATGTGATTGCCTAAAAGTTGGATTGGGAGCTCGTTAATTCCTTCTTTTGTTGATGATTGCTAAATGTTTTTTTTTTGTTGTTGGCATTTTCCAAAATATTCTTGAATTATTGGATGCTGTGTTTGCAAATGGTGGTCAAATTATTGAATTCCTGAAACTCATTAACTTTAGTCAATGTTGGATTGGGAGCTCGTTAATTCCTTCTTTTGTGGATGTTTGCTAAATGTTTTTTTTTTCTTTTTGACATTTCCTAAAAAAATCTTGAATTATTGGATGCTTGTTGTTGCAAATGGTGGTCAAATTAATGTGATTGCCTAAAAGTTAGTAACTTTAGTCCATGTTGGATTTGGAGCTCGTTAATTACTTCTTTTGTTGATGATTGCTAAATGGGGTTTTTTGTTGTTGACATTTTCCAAAATATTCTTGAATTATTGGATGCTGTGTTTGCAAATGGTGGTCAAATTATTTAATTCCTGAAACTCAGTAACTTTAGTCAATGTTGGATTGGGAGCTCGTTAATTCCTTCTTTTGTGGATGTTTGCTAAATGTTTTTTTTTTCTTTTTGACATTTCCTAAAAAAATCTTGAATTATTGGATGCTTGTTGTTGCAAATGGTGGTCAAATTAATGTGATTGCCTAAAAGTTAGTAACTTTAGTCCATGTTGGATTTGGAGCTCGTTAATTACTTCTTTTGTTGATGATTGCTAAATGGGGTTTTTTGTTGTTGGCATTTTCCAAAATATTCTTGATTTATTGGATGTTGTGTTTGCAAATGGTGGTCAAATTATTGAATTCCTGAAACTCAGTAACTTTAGTCAATGTTGGATTGGGAGCTCGTTAATTCCTTCTTTTGTCGATGTTTGCTAAATGTTTTTTTTTCTTTTTGACATTTTCTAAAAAAATCTTGAATTATTGGATGCTTGTGGTTGCAAATGGTGGTCAAATTAATGTGAGTGCCTAAAAGTTAGTAACTTTAGTCCATGTTGGATTTGGAGCTCGTTAATTACTTCTTTTGTTGATGATTGCTAAATGGGGTTTTTTGTTGTTGACATTTTCCAAAATATTCTTGAATTATTGGATGCTGTGTTTGCAAATGGTGGTCAAATTATTTAATTCCTGAAACTCAGTAACTTTAGTCAATGTTGGATTGGGAGCTCGTTAATTCCTTCTTTTGTGGATGTTTGCTAAATGTTTTTTTTTTCTTTTTGACATTTCCTAAAAAAATCTTGAATTATTGGATGCTTGTTGTTGCAAATGGTGGTCAAATTAATGTGATTGCCTAAAAGTTAGTAACTTTAGTCCATGTTGGATTTGGAGCTCGTTAATTACTTCTTTTGTTGATGATTGCTAAATGGGGTTTTTTGTTGTTGGCATTTTCCAAAATATTCTTGATTTATTGGATGTTGTGTTTGCAAATGGTGGTCAAATTATTGAATTCCTGAAACTCAGTAACTTTAGTCAATGTTGGATTGGGAGCTCGTTAATTCCTTCTTTTGTCGATGTTTGCTAAATGTTTTTTTTTCTTTTTGACATTTTCTAAAAAAATCTTGAATTATTGGATGCTTGTGGTTGCAAATGGTGGTCAAATTAATGTGATTGCCTAAAAGTTAGTAACTTTAGTCCATGTTGGATTGGGAGCTCGTTAATTACTTCTTTTGTTGATGATTGCTAAATGGAGTTTTTGTTGTTGGCATTTTCTAAAAAATTCTTGAATTGTTCGATACTCTGTTTGCAAATGGTGGTCCAGTTGTTGTGATTTCCTGAAAGTCGGTAACATTAGTCAATGTTGGATTGGGAGCTTGTTAATTCCTTCTTTTGTGGATGTTTGCTAAATGTGTTTTTTTTTTGTTTGACATTTTCTAAAAAAAGCCTTGAACTATTGGATGCTTGTGTTTGCAAATGGTAAAGAGTTCCTCAAAAACTTTTGTTTCTCTGAGAAATTGATATTATTGCTTAAAGGCAGTAACTTTATGTTATTGTTGGATTTAACGTTCCTTAAGTTTCAGCTATTGTTGATGTTTGCTAAATGTGTTTTGTACTTGTTGGTTAAATTTCCTGGAATTCAAGATTGGATGCCATATCTGCAAATGGTAAAGAGAGTTTTCAAATAGCTAATATTACTTGAGTTGTAAGTTTATTAAAAAAAAGGCTAACCAACTTTTGCCCAGGAAGCACAACAAAAGAATAGTAATAGGCAGTAGATCCAATAGTTGTGCTGGTGGGAGGTAGCAGATACCTCGTGAACTACTCGAGATGCGCCCAAGCTAGTCTGAACACCACGGTTATATGAATAAGTGAATAACTACTTTTTGAATTCTCGGGTTCTTTGATGCCATATTTGCAAATGGTAAATGTCATTCTGATAAACCTTATTTGTTTTACCAGCCATCTTGGAATGAAATGGGCTCAAATGGGTGGAATGATATAGAGGATTTGTATATCTGACCTTAACTAGTTTGGAACTGAGGAGTAATTGATTGGTTATTATGAATATATGTTCAGTTTGATAAACAGAGCTGGTTGGGGTTTTTGGTGGTCGTGGTGTGTGGGGGGGGAGGGGGGGGTTAAGGAAAAGGTTTTTGTTTCTATTCAGCTAAAACAATATGTTCATGTGTCCAATAAAGCGAAGTCATGTTTAATAGCTATTTTGGTATATGTGCACGTGTATCATTGGCGGTTGATATTCATTTGTCCTTCCGTGGCCTTCCTGAGAAGCGTTTAGACTGTGAATTTAGTTTGTCAGGTTAAAAGTTTAGGCATTTGATTGCAACGCATTCAGTATGTAATTCGAGTTTTCTTCACTGATCCGGAAAGAAAAAATCTTAGCAAGTCAAAGTTATATTTAATACTCCAGCTATTAGATATGCAGGTGCATCTTCGAGGGTCCATATTTAATCTCGTCCTTGCATGACGTTTCCTAGTAGTGTGTAATAGACTGATTTTTTGTTTGTCATGTTATAGTTTATACGTTTGCTTGCTAGACGTTCATTATACAGTTTAGTTTTCCTTATTGATCAAGAAAAAGAAAAAAAATCATCTTATGATTTCTTTCCTTGATTTACATGCTATTGATGATGGCTTTCCTACTAAGCCATTTCCACGTGCAAAAGTAATATTTCTGCTGTTGCAATTTGCAGAAGTCAAAAACTGGTAGTGTGACTGCACTTATATGGGGAGCGCTGCCACAGCCACGTTGTGACAGGAGGAAGGACCGCGTTGAGACCAATCCTGAGCAGCTAACTGCTGCATCAGTCAAGGCCGAGATATCCTTCTTGATCCGTGCACTATTAGTAATGTTTTTTAGTGCCCTTGCCCCTCTAAAAGTTGTAACATAGATCATTGTCATTTAGTGACTGGTAAAATAATTTCTTTGTATAGATTTTTCTTCTAATTACTTCAAAGATCGCTTTTGGTAGATTGCTGCCAAATGAGAAACAATTTGAGTGTTCATAAACTTAGATCTTTTTCCTTCATAACATGAAACAATTTGAATGACACCTCATGGAATGGGTTCTTCCATTGTTTCTGCAAATGTTTTCTTCATAATATTAACAAGTCGAATGTATTAGTAAATCTTTATTTTTTTCCTTGTGATGAATTTGGGGCACATGTCGAATAATTTCCCTGGTATCATGTCTTCTTAGGATTATCTGTGTAAAGCTTTTTTTAAATGCAGAGTGCATGCCATGTTTCTAGTATATGTAGAGCTTGGCTTAACCATATTTTATGACATGCTACTGCTTTCTGGGCTTCAATAACAGTTGGATAAAAGAGATCTTTGCTCCCGTTCGAACAATGGTTTCATACAGCTTAAGTTGTTGGTTGGTTTCGTTGCTTGATGGATTCAAATGTATTGGGTTGTGGTTGTGATTGTGATTATGCAGTTTCATCCGGAAAACAATAGTCTGGATTTGTTACTTTAACTTTCTTAGCACAGAATGACCCTGGCAACAGGAAGAACGACAAGAGTGATTGGCTGGTACCATTCACATCCCCACATTACAGTGCTCCCTTCCCATGTTGGTAGGTATTTAGTGCCTCCATGAGCACCTTCTGGTTATTAGTTCCCATTACACACGAGTAACCAAAGATGGTCTTTCTACCTGAATGTTACTATCTTTTCTTATACTACATAGAAATTATTTCTGTATTTGGAATTTTGGATTTTAAACATAATACTTGATCTTTGGGTTGCATACAACATAACAAAAATAAACTCGGTGGAGATAAATGTGACATAAATAAAGCTAGACTAGCACTTAAAACCTAAATCAATTAAGAATATGAAGTAAAACCAACGTATTAATACTTGAACCTTACCATAGACTAGAAACAAGAATTAGCCACATATATACAGAAGTGTTTTGTCTTAGAACAGTCTTTTTGTTTTTGTGCAGAAGGGTTTCAAAACTTGTAATCCTCAGATGGGGCCAGGTTTCTATTTCTGTGCTTATAGCACAATACTTACACAGTTCAAATTAAGTGACTACCAAATGAAATCCCCGAAATGTCCACTGAGTCAATCAGTTTTTTCCTATTCCAAGTTTTTAATTTCTTTCCCATTAATGTCCACCTTTACTCTCTGCTACAACTAGAGTCTTGTGCTTGTATGACTGTTTTTGCCTCTATCCTCCCATCAGAAAATTGACTTTTTCTCCCCATATGTTTCATTATCCATCTATTTAATTAGGTTATGCCTACTGGTCAAGTGGAGGGTTTAGATGGAAAATTTTACCATTCAAAATCCACATGCGAACTAAGTAGATATATGTTCCAAAACAAAAAAGCAACTCATTCGGTGATTGATTTGTGTTAGAGTGGGTCAGAGTCCCACATTGGTTGAGGAATGGATCGGTGGTCTGCTTATATGGACTTGGGCAATCCTCCACTCATGATTTGGGGTTGAATTAGGCCGGGTACCATATTACATGGTATTAGTGCCAGACCCATTCCAATTTATGATTACCGATGTTGGGCCCCCATATGAAAATTGTCCACATTGGTGGGATGAGGAAAAATGGTCACCTTAAATGGACTTGGGCAATCCTTCCCTCATGAGCTAGCTTTTGGGGTTGAGTTAGACCCAAGATCCATTTCTTTACAATTTGTTTAGTTTATCTTTTAATTTTCCCTTGCTCATGCAGAATTGGCTTCTCATAAGCTGTCTGGCTGATAGACTGTTCGATAATTGACTGCTGCTCTAAAAGTCAGCGTTCTTCTATGAATTTGGAACTTTAAATAAGACCTATAAATTAGCCAAAACCTTGACTTAGACCTAAATGGAACAAAGATAACATTTTTTTTTGAGAATGGTAACAATTAATCTAAATTTCCACAGGTATACTACATCAAAATATGTAGTCCCCCTTGAAAAGTATTACAACTTACAGCTTGAACATCTGTTTGTTGTTCCTATGAATAGTCTAAAACATCAAAAATATCTTCTGTTTGAGCTATTAATTTCTGTTTACACCAAGAATAAAATAGAGCTAAACGATTCATTTTAAACTCCTGGTTAACATTAACTTTTCCTAGATTAGGTGGTTATACATAAAACTGAAATGTAGGGTAGGACTGCGTACAATAGAACTAATTTGGTCCTGCCCCTACCCGGACCCTACTTGTAGCCAGAGCTTAATGGACTGGGATGCCCTTCTTTTTAATCCTTTTTGCATTCTCCTAAGTTTCATCTGTTTGTAGTTCTGTGGTTCATTGGATAGTTTGGTCTCCAGCAGCTTATAGAGACGAACTACATGTTTTCTGGAGGTTATTTAGGGTTAAGTCCGTTCATAGTTTATTCTCTTCTCAGTTTGATACTTGTGTTTTCAGTAGTTGCCTTTTTCTCAGTCCATGAAAATCATAACATGCTTATGTAAAATCATGCAGATGTCCGCACTCAAGCCATGTATCAACTTCTGGATGCTGGGTTTATTGGGTTGATATTTTCATGTTTTAGTGAAGATGCACAGAAGGTAGTGTAACATTGTTTGGTATCAAGTAGATCAGCACCAGTATAATGTCTTGGCCAGTGCATGTTTAAAAACTGTAGATCACCACGAGATAATGCCTTGGCCAGTGCATGTCTACAAACTACTTGCTAATATTTCAGGTCGGGAGAATCCAAGTTATTGCATTTCAGTCCTTGGATGGGAAGCAGCAGAATCACATGTTGAGGCCTATTTCTCTTTCCCCTGTACATAAAAGTTCTGTAATAGACCTTGAATCATCTTTAAGTTCCTCGGACACATCTAGAGGTGGTTCAAAAATCGAGAGTCTTGAACAAGATACTGGTGATTCAAGAGCTGTCGTTTTAGCTTCTAAGGTATGTTTAGTGGTTTCATAATTTAAATAAAGCATGTTAGTTGTTACTTACCATTTCATAATCAATATTTAATAAAGCATGTTAGTTGTGATCTACTGGAATTCGAGAGGCTGCTGGCCATTGTGGCATACAGGTTTAAAATATATACAATGTTTTTTTTAATGGATTACAACCCTTCGTTTTCCGCGGCCATGGTGTTATGTATGGCCGGGACTGGTAATTCTTCAATTTCATGATCCTGTAGTGAGTATATCGAATTTGTTGCTGTATGAAGTTGCCTTTGGCACGCGTAGCTACCTGTGGATCTGCAATGTAATGAACACACACTCTCCCTAGAAGAAACAAGTGTGAAGGGAAAAATTGTGGGCTTTATGGCCTATTCTTTCTTTTCTGCTGGTTATGTATTTTTTTTTCTTTTAAAGTTTCTGGGGACAAGGTGTGAGGTAGGTTGGGTTCAGTAATTTTTTATTAAGGCTTGGTTGATGGGTTGGTCTCCAACCCTACATTGGGTCCTAACTACTTCTACAAACCCATTTATCTTTTTGTTTGGCTCCTGTTACTTATGTTACTTACAGCTAATTCCTACTCTTTGAAGTAAAAGGAAAAAAGAAATCTCTTTGGTTTTCATTTTCGTATGCTTGAGGATCAGAATTTCTTGCACCTCATCTCTCTCTTTAGCATTTGATTTTTTTTTTAACCTGGAGTGCTTCTTTAGGGCATGCTAATTATAGTTGATTGGTTAGGATGGGGATGATCTATGTGTACTAATACTAATAGCAGAGTTGGAGAAAACTGTCATGCCAACTGTTTTTTTAAACTTACAATTGAGTATCAGAACTATTTCCACTCCTCTCTTTTAGCCTTGGACTGCTTCTTTTGTCATTATAATCTTAACTGATTGGTTAGGGTGGGGCAAGATCTACGGACTTGGGCAATTTCTTTGCTAATGTTGATAATAGAGTTGGAGAAAACCTTCACACCAACAGTCTTAGCAATGCAGTCATTGATGTAGATCCAATGGACATGTCAGAAAGTATGCAAGAAGCAATGCATCGATCAAATCTGGAGATGAGGTACATTTGAGTATGTATTTGATTACTTTATATGGTTTGAACTGTTTTTTCTGCCTACGTAGAAAGCAATTTTGAAATTCTCTCTCTGGGGTTGAGTTATGAAGGACCGTAGATGATGTTTATACCACATTTTGAAAGAGCAATTCGTTTCATAAATCAATCTGGTAAGAACCAGAGGCGTAAGTAGCATTATAGTTACGGGTTCAATTGTACCCTTAACTTTTGAAGCGGAGCATAAATTTATGTGTAAAAATTTATTAAAATTGCAATAAATAATAGATATGAACCCATAACTTTAAAAATATAATGGGTTCAATGCTAATAATCATAAAATTGAACCCATAGAGTTTAAATTCACGATCCGCCTCCGGTAAGAACTATAACATGGCACTGCTTCTACTTTAATAAGATACCTTATCTCTCAAAATCGTGTTCTGCTTGCTGTGAAAATGGAGAAGATTGGTGCTGGTCTGGCAGGAAATTAGATAAAGAAGTCAGAAGTGTATGGTTTTACACACTTCATCATAAAAACGTGTATGGTTCTACCACTCGCCACTCTCACTGTGCCCTTTTTACTTTCGGGTTATTTAGAATGAAAGGAATATGAGGTGGTTTGCAGGAAGGACAGAACCAACACTCATGATCAAATACAAATACTTGTCTTCTTTTTGCCTTTTTGGTGTAAATTGCTAAATGTATACGACATTTATAGGTTGATGGATTCCCTCAACTGTCTGCACTTATAAAGGACCGAGTTTTTGGTTGTGCATGTTGACACCTTCTTTGTGCAGTTTATACCAATAAATTGTTTTCCTATCGGGAAAAAAAGATTTCGTTGTAACCGAGTATAAAAACCCTAAACGAAGTACATCATTCTTTAAACTTTGTACCAGTTCATCATTAGTTGTTAGCACCATTGACTAGTGTTAACAAAGTGCCTCACTCAACTCCAAAAGTTAGCTGAAGTGGTGAAGATTATAACCCGTACCCTGCACACCTAAAGCTGGACATCTGGAGTTTGGATAAATATGACATGTGGACACACACTAGCAACCTAACATCATGGACAAGTTTGTCTCTGAGATCATGTTAAGAGAAATGGACATTGAGTTTGTTTCAATCCAAAAGCTTGCTCATGAGGTGAGAATTGTCAAGATCATAAAAAAGAAACCACATATTATACCCTCAACCAATGTGGGTTTTTAACCGCTAGAACCTCTGAGTATCTTATGTGCTCTTTTTAAAAACTTATTTACTTTGCTGGAGGAGTGTCAGATAGAAAATTAGCTTAAGCTTGCAGTTGAAGAAGAAACGATGCATTTAGATGAACAAAATTTCTATCTGACATGTTTTTGCAGAATATTGTCAGGCTTAGTTAATCTAATGCGTAGCTATACATGACCTGACTACGGCACTCACTGTTTATTTGAATTATGCTTTTTTGAATCGTGATACATTCCATTGTAATATCAGAACCTGGAATTCTACAAGTTGGAAACCTGATGTTATAGGTTCTTTGTTGAAGCACTTCTTTGGGGGTTTCAAGCTGGAATCTAAGATAGTGTATGTTGATGAGGTCCCTTGAGAGTACTAAGCTTCACATTTTGACCTTATTGGGTTCAATGACTACAATTTATGTGAACCCCCCCCCCCCCCCCACACACACACACACACAAAAAAAAAAAAAACTTTTTATTGTTTACTTAAGTCTCTCTTGTTGAGGAAATGTTGTCCGTCTACAGTGGCTTGTATAATGAATATTTGAAAAGGTTCGCTGTTTAATTCATGTCTCCCTTTGGTTCAGAGAATATCTGTGTTTCCTGCTATTTGCTTGTTAATCAATTACAGATTCAACCCTTCTGAAGCGTGATACATGCTTGGCTTAACCTATAAATGTTTTTGGTTGGTGACAGTGGTGCAGAATATGTCAGAAAGGAAATTCCTCTTCTTGTTCTGCCATCCTCGTCTCTTCTCAATCTTGATGCACCTTTGAACTCATTCACAGATTTGCAACGCGTATTATTTGAAGAAGAACGAACTGCATATAATCAGGCTGTTGTAACAAATATGAGGTGGTTGAACTTAACGTGTGCCTATTGCCTGCTTTGCATATAGGTTCTTTTCAACTGCTATAATAATTCGGGACGTCTTCTGCAGGGAAGCAAAAGTGCACCCACTCACTTTCATTCATCACACATCCACATATCAGGCTTCTATGTGCAAATTAATGGAGTATTGGTAAATGAACTCACTCTTTGACTTCTGTCTTAGAACTCAGTTCTGTCTTTCTTTGTGGTTATTTATTTTTGTTCACCACTTTGTTCTGTATCGCAGCTTAAGTCCTGCCATCAGTGCCCTTCAGGACCAGTTGAGAGAGAATGAAGTTCGGGTATGAATGCTTATTTATCTTCTGATCTTCATCTATTGTACTTCTTTCTTCAGATTTTACCTTCCATTGAGTTAATAGACTTTGGAGTTGATATTTAGACTCTGCTTGTCATGTACAAATGTTTTCGATTCCTGAGAAGTTTCAAGTTCTTTTGTCTAGCTTTGGTTTTGTGAAATATGTCATGGACTATCTTGCTACCCCGTCTGAACTGCTCAACCACCCTTACTTTGTGCCCCTATGCTTGTTAAGGAAGTCTAGAGTTGCAAAAAGGTAGTATTGAGATTTGAGTATAACTTTGTCGAAGTAATCCTCAAAAGTTGGTGTACTTACAAGATCAGTATTGCATAACTAGTTGGCCTTCTGTTTAAAGGAAGTCTATTTAAAGGGAAAAAGATCTGTACCAAAGGTTATTCCAGTTGTTGTACTTCCCATTATTATTCGCTGCATCTTTGGCTTGCATTCACACATTAGCTGATTGGACACGAATTATGCATCTTTTATAAATTTATACATGATTTGGTGGCTGAATTGTTTAATCTGCTTTTGCTGGAACAGCTAAAGATGCTAAGTGAAGAAGCCAAGGTTTTGGAAACGGAGATGGTAAGAGGGGAACCAAATACAAGTTCTCCTCGTCGAGGTAGTGCTTCATTGGGTCAAAGAGACTTATACAGTCCAACTGAGTTAAGAAGTGTTTCCGGTTCAGGTAGCCGTAGCAGAAAAGCATCTTCGTGAAGTAGCAGGATCGATCTTACCTACATGAAGTGTATAGTAGGGGTTTATTTTGTTATTCCACCTTCTTGTTACTGATCCTGGTCCCTTTTGGTGCTTCTTAATATGATGCCAAGTTTTGGTTATTTTTGAGTTTGTACAAGGCAACTTTATTGCAATGGTTCTGGTTTTAGAGCCAGATTTCAATGAGATGGTGTATTGGAATTCAGAAAATTATGAGATACAACCAGAACATCTAGTAGACAACCTTATTCATCCTCTGCTAACCTCAGAGATCTTTGTACTTTATACTTTTGCCTCTCTTTTTTTTCCCTCTCCTACTCCCCCCACCCCACACACACAATCCTTGTCATTTGTTTTCTGCGTGAAAAAAACAATTCTACATTTGTTTGTATTTTCTTTTTAACGATTTATCAGCATAAATAACATAATTTTGTAATATTTTAAAATTATTTAAACAACAGTTATAACAACTTAATTTAAAAATGAAATTCCAATAATTTAGAATTAATTCACCTGTTTCTAACCCGCTCTCAAGGGTGTGGTTTAGTGGTCAATGAAAGGGGTTGAAAATCATGAGGTCTCAAGTTTAAATTCCAGTGGAGATAAAAAAAAAATTAGGTGATTTCTTTTTATCTGTGCTCCTTGGCAGATAGAGTTATTTGGTTCTTGTTGCTGGCGAGGTGGTAGATATTGTGAAATTAGTTGAGGTGTGCGTAAATTAGTCTCGGTGGGTAGAGTTATCTTTGAGGTGCGTGTAAAAGGAAAAAAAAAAAAAAAAAAGATCTCCTACTAATTGCGTTGATTTGATCCATTATTAGGAAATTTAGATCTTATTGTCAGTCCAAATCCTCTTTTACAAGCCTATATAAGAAGTCAATATTATTCATTATTCAACCGTAGTTTGTTGGCAGAGTTGGTCTCGTAATTACTCGACTAATAAGTTAATCAAAATGATTTTTAGTAAAAAATCAACTCTCCCTCTCTTGTATATACCGTCAGTGTCATAATGACTGAACCAGAAATTTAATAAAGAGGGTGTAAAATTAAATATATATTCATAAAAAAGAATTTGACTGGATATAGAATTTAAAAAACATAAAAAAAAGTTTGCAATGTTCCAAAATTACCCATAAAAAGAGTATATTTGTGGAATTTTTATTAAATAAGTAAAATTCAACCTAGGTAAAATATTAATAGTATCATTAAGTATTTATCAAATAAAAAAATATGTCATTCTTGTTGGGACTAATTTTTCTTCGAACGGACCAAAAAAAAGTTTTTCTACTAATTTAACCTTTCTAGGCCACATAATTTTGTGGCATACCACCCTTTTACCCAATTTGTCCACCGTCTTTTGAAAATTTTTATTATGAGAGAGGAACAATCAATAATAGTTGTGTGAGGCTCCATTTAGTTTTTAACACTTGGAAAGTGAACCTTTTTTATTTACATTACATGCTATTTATCATTATTCCTCTTTTTTTTTAATTTTTTTATTCTTCTTATTCCTATCTAATATCAAACTTTTAAGTACACAATTAAGTAATTTGATAAATATATTTTCTTTTAAAATAGTTAAAACGTGTTAGAACTATTACGATTTCAATTCTTTATTAATAACATTATTAAAAAATGCTAAAATTTGACGAAAAAAAACTGACGGACTCAGTTGAATTGTGAATGATTTTTTTTTAAAAAAAATAACGTATTTTTATTGGTTATTTTTCACGCAAAATACACAAAAACTATAAAAAAAATTATTTTTTTAAAGAAAATTGACAGATATCCATCAATTTCTTTTTGGTCAAAAATTAACAAACGTCCATCGATTTTAAAAGTGTAAAACTGCAGTTGAAGAGTATAAATAAGAATTGTGTAAGCATAAAAATTAGTGTTTAATTTTTTATACAATATTTTATACTATCAAGTTTTAATTTAACGTCTATTTTGAATATTAATTAATAACATGTTATCAATCTTAACTATTAATAAATTAAAATACACTGATAATTTTATTATTAAGAAATAATAATTCAAATTTTGTTTAAATATGTCAGAAGCATATCCTAATTGTTGTTAATTTATTCCTAAGGTTTTTTCAAAATTTGATACTTTTACGTTTTAGTTTTTTTTTATACTATTTTTTTTTGGGTTCAAGTAATCAATCCAGGAAAATTAAATAATTGAAGCAATCATCTTAAAGGTATGAAATGAAAAAAAGGATTAATGCAAAAAGGAGCATAAACAAAAACAGAAAATGAAAGATAAACATATTCAAACCCAAAAAATTTCAACAAGTAATAGAGACGCTAAGGTTGAATATGAAATTATAAAAATAAAAAATAGCAATATTTAGGGATGGACTCACACAATACTAATTTTTTAAGAGTTCGTTTTATGTAACATTTAAACACAAAATACTAATTTCTATACTTATATTATTTTTATTTATACTCTTCAGCTGTAATTTTGACTTTATCGATAGATCTTCATTAATTTTTATATAAAAAAATTACAGAAATTTGTTGATTTTTTTTAATAAAATAATATTTTTTTATAATTTTTGAGTGAAAAGATAATCAGCGAAAATACGTTGAGTTTTTAAAAGTCCGTCAATTGTGTATTTTTTTTAAAAAAAATCATTAAAATCTTATAGAGTTCGTCAGTTGTGTTTTTTTCTTAAAAAATCATTGAAAATCTGACAGAGTCCGTCAGTTGTATTTTTTCTAAAAAATAAATCATTGGAAATTTGACAGAGTCTGCTGATCTTTTTCGAGTGGATTGTAGCATTTTTAAGTAAGTAGTGTTATTAATAATGAATCAAAAGTCTTAACCGTTCTAAGAATGATTCAGTTATTTTAAAAGAAAATATATTTATTAAGTTGCTTAATTGTGTATTTAAAAGTTTAATATTAGTTACTATTTTTTTAAGAAATAAGAAGAATAAACTAATAAAATAAGAAGATGAGTGATAGTAAATAGCATGTAAAGTAAATAATGAGCTCACTTTCGAAGTGAGCCTCACACAACTATTGTTGATTGTGCCTCTCCCGTAATAAATTTTTTCCCCTCTTTTGGTCAAGGAATACGAGGGCAAGATATTTTTGTTTCCATTTCTGTCCTTCACAAGAAATTTCGTCTCAAAACTTTCATTTCCCAAATCCACAAAAATATAAGTAGATTTTCTAACAAATTCTTATATCCAAGTAAACAGCACGTATGCTGTTGCTGTCAATTTAATTACTTAACAAGAAGAACAATTCTCAATAGACTTGTATAAAGAAAAAGACATGCTTATGGCATGGTGTGTGCTAAATGACAAACCGCAGCTCATCATAACAGGCTACTACAACAAGACAAATTAAAAAAGATGGAAACCAAATTTTTCCAAAAATATGACAGCATCACATTTAAATCTTGGTGTTAGTTGGGTTGTGTTTTGGGTATTCATCAAGGTAATTTGGGATACCACCAGTAGCTCTATTGTCATTATTGGCTCCTCCACCAACAGTATTCTTGATAGCATCAGCTGCACCTTGAGCAATGTTAGCAGCACCCAATGCAGCTCCACGAGCCACACTCGCCGCACCTTGTGCTGCTCCTTTTCCAATATCTGCTGCTCCCTGTGCTATGTTCTGTACTTGTGTCCCCGTCTTTACTCCAACACAGAAAAAAAGCATTAGAGGAGGACTTTGTTGCGTTTTGCACGTTTAACGTATGTCGGATTTCCATTACGTATGTTGCTCGGACTCTCCGAGAATGTTGCCGCACTCGTGTCGGATCCTCCAAGAATGCACTAATTTTGGAGGATTCAATAAACACTCATTGATATTTTTGAAGAGTCCAAGCAACATGGTACATTATGTATTGATGGGTGAGCTAATAATATCAAATATAAAAGGAAAATAGTTAAACTATTCAATTATTATCTAATTGAATAATTTGTTCAAGTTGATTCAAATTATTCTAACATTTTATTACTTGCTTATTTTTGTTTGGCGTACCAAAAAAACTTTTTGACTTCCCGGTAGAAATAGAGACGAATAATATATTTTATTATTATTATTATCTATTTTTTTTTGTGATTTGTATTCAATCCTGTCTTTTTTTCTTCTTTTATAATTAGGATTCTAGTCTCTTTATTTTCTTGCAAAATAATGAAATTAAAAAAATCATGAGGGTAAAATTGGATTAGAAATAATAAAATACAAAATAAATCATTAGAGAAGAGACGAATCTACAACTTTCCACTTAAGAGCAGTATATATTTACACAAATTTTAAGAAATTATATAATATATATACCAAAATTGATACAATTCGAACCTACCTACTCTTAACGGAGACGTATTCAAAGTTCTGAACTTTATAAATTCAGGATATTACCGGTTTTGTAATTTAATATTTATAAACATTTAATAAATGTTAAACACATATAAGAGTTCAAATTAAAGCTATTGAGTTTTTGACTGAATGACCAAATCTTACCGGCAGAGACGGATTCATAATTTAAATTTAATATTTTGTTCTTTAAAATTTTAGTTTTTTTAGTATTGAATTTATTATAATGTTAAAATTATAAATTCATATCTAATATTTAGTGAGGCGGACGTAGAAATTACCTCTTGAAGGAAGTTATGGGCTTGGCCCTGGTTCTGGTTAGAAGGTGCGTCTGAGCCATCTCTTCTCATCTACAATTGGGGGGAAAAGTAGAAAAACCAGAGCATTAAATATGGATCAAACTAATTAGTACTAATTTATCAAATAGAGTAAATAATTAATGATACCTGAGCTTGGCCACTGCTCAAAAGGTTGTCATTACCATGGCTGGCCATGTTAGTTTTTTTTTGATGCTTTGTTTTTGTGTTTGTGAATTTTATTACCAGTAGTAAAGTAATAAAAGGCAAAGAAAAGATGGAATGGATTTTGATGTTGGGAGAATAATAATGTTGTGTGAATTTATAAGGTTGAGGCTTGTCAAATGGTGAGCTAAGTACATGCATTTTGTAACACATGGCAACACACAAGTCTACAATCTGTTCAGCGCATGACTCGTGCATGGCGTAGGTACACCGTATTAATTAAGAACGCTTCTACAGGATTTCAACTAACTCCTCCTCCTCATTTACGTGACACCGTTTGATTTGACATAAAATTTTCGTCTAGCATTTTCTCACGTTTGACGTCAATGAGATTTTTATTTGAAAGAAAAAAGAAGATTAGGCCTTCACCTATGAATACTAAGCAATAATAGCACGACACTTCAAATTTAATATGAGAAATTTTTTTATTGTTTTTTTTTCTTCAAAACATTAAATTCTGTATCGAGAGAGTAATATGAGATAAAGGGTATTTCTGATTTTCTCTTATTTATCGAGAGTTCAGTTCAGCGTCACAAATTTTTGTTTTCATACCGAAGAGTTATTAATAATATTTATGTTATGAAAGAGTACGAAAAAAAGAAGATTTTTTTCTTATTTGATCAGATTAAAAAGAAACTTTGAGAATACAAAGACAGATTTTTAAAATTTATGATCTAAAATATTTTTTGACCATTTGTATAATTATAGATAATCTTAATAGGTCAGCTAATTGACTATCTAAATTTTCACTTTATTGATGAGAATTCATTTTCCCATCTTGTACGTAATTCCTTTCACCATTTTCACTTTCCCCACTCCCAATTTATTTATATAATTATAAATTATTTTATTAAAAATAAAAAAAATTCAACCATCCCAATAATTTGTTTGGAAACGAAACGTCTCCTTAATATAGTATCAGTATGTAAAGAAAATTATCCCTTTGCTTTCGTGCCACCAAATAAGGAAAATCAAAGCTTTTGAAGAAACACAAAAAAAGAAATAACCGTCGAGTGGCTATGTCATTTAAACGTGTCATGCAGCAGGACACTTGTCGAGGCACTGGCTGAGACGTACTAGAATTGTATTGACAGTTGAAATTAGTTGCACAAATGGACGTTATCTAAGTTTGTATTAATTACAAATTGTATTTAAATAGCAATACTTTAAGAAATCCTCTCCTCCTCTCTTATTTGCTCGCCTTTCTCCCTCTCTCTCACTGCCTTTGCCTCCCTCTCTCTCACTACCTCTGCCTGCCTCTCTCCCCCTCTCCCTCTCTCTTGTTGCCTCCCTCCCTCTCTCTCTTTCGAAGAACAAAAGGAAAAAAAAGAGGTTTGTGTTGTATTCGTGGATACATTTGTTGCTTTATATATTTTTTTATGCTTGTTTTTTGTATTCGTTAATCCAAATTGTATTTGGTGATACAACTTGCATCATTCAAATACGAAAGATACATTTTGTATACAATTGTATTCGTTGATATACTTGTATTTGTTAATATGAATTGTATTCGTTCATAGACTTATGCTTGTTGATATGAATTGTACACTTGTATTTGTTGATATGAATTGTATTCGTTGATACAACTTGAACAATTCAAATACAAATGATATAAACGATATATTTGTATTTGTATATGATAGTATAAAAATACAAACGATGCATATACTTATTTATATACAAATACAACTGATAAATTTGATACTTTTGAAGGAGAGACAAAGATGTGAAAATACAAAATACAAGAGGAATACAATCATTAATTAGCTACTGCATTTGTATTTTATATCAAATACAGTAAATTGCATACAGTTAATACAGCGGGTACCAGCGAAAATGAATACAACGGGCTACAGATTGTAATTATTGAAAGTGCTGCTATATTGGCCTACTTTCGCTTATAGTTAAGCTATTTCTGAAAGTTGCCCTTAATAATTCGCTTGAATTTAAATGGATTAAACGAATTACTTCCCCTTGTTTCATTTTGCTAAAAAAATTATTTCAATTTACTTATTTAATTTATAGTTTATAAAATAAAAAAATATTATTATTTTTAGTACTATTTTTATCATTAAATAATTAATTAAATTTAAAATTTTAAAATATAATTAATAAACTTAATTTAATAAAATAAATTTTTAATAGATATTTTTTTAAAGAGAATGTCAAGTCAATAGAAGACAAATAAAATAAAACGGAGGGAGTATAATTTTATGGTAAATTTTGCTAACTTTAGTTGAAACCATGTGGAAAGATTACTCCATCCAACTTAGGCAACCGAGTCTTCTTAGATCTACACTTCTACTAACTACTAACTACTAACTACTAACTGCGAGCTGCATCCATATGAAAAAGAAGAAGAAGAAAAAAAAAGTAGCGCTACTAAGTTCGTTTTTGTAAAATATGATCAGGTTTTTTAAAACAAATCTAATTACAATTTTCTTTTGAAATATTGTAAATTATACTGCGGCCGCGTATATATAATGTCTAAGTTTAATTGAAATTGTGTCAATACAATATTTGATTTTAACTTTATATATATGCTACATATATTCGTAATATAGAAAAAATATTTTATTGTACTTAATTAAAAAAATATAAAAGAACAAATTAAGACATCAAATTTAATAAGAATTAAGGGGTCGGTTATGACCCATGTTTTTAGTTCAATCTAGTTCATTTCAAGTAACTTTTGAGTGAGTCATTTTCACACTCATTTATCAACTAATACATTTTTATCTTTAAATTCAACTCAACCCGCCTATTTAATGTCTTTACATGGTATATTTATAGGCTTTTTAACTTTTCAAGGCAAGAATTTTAATATCTAAAATTTGAAAATTTTAGTTATTTGAATTTAAATTTAAACCCGTCATCTTTAATTTGAAATTTAAAAAATTTCCGTTTAAAGTTAGAAACTAATCATGTGCAACTCAGATCTAAATATATATCGAAAGTTCAACCAAAAAGAAAAAAAAAGTAGTCATTGATAAAATACGTACTAAAATCAAGAACACAAAATAGACAAAGAAAGAAGATGATTACTAGAGTGGGCAAGATTTGAGAATGAAATAGTTGTAACTTGTACGGAACAAAATTTATCGAGAATCCCTTCGTTTGAGGTTGCCAAGAGTAAGGTTTTTTTTTCTTTAGTAAAATAAAGTAGGTTAGTTAGTTTTTCTTTTTCTTTTTTTGAAATATGTGTAAGTAGGGTAATTAGTTTTAAAAAAATATTTAAGTAGTTTAACTTTTTAATTTAGGACTTAACATTTTTATAATACTACAGATATAGATCATTATGATTGGATTGTAGTCAGGTCGATCAAGAATTATTTTTCTAATTATTGGTAAAAATATACATGTTATATCTTAAAAATGTTGACGTTTTAAATTATTAAAGTCCTTTGGATATGAAATATGCAATAATGTCATAATATTTATTTCACTAATTAACAAAAAAATATCTTTTTATTTACTAAATCAAGATATAATATGACACAATAATATTATAATATTTACTTCACTAATTAAGTTCACCTGTAAAAACTTGTTAATAAATTTTATTTAATTTTATTTATTCGTGAGGTCAATGTTTACGTGACATAAAAAATAATTTAGTTTATTATATCAATTTTTTCTTAATAATAAATTTAATTGAGTGATTTTGTTAATATAAAGGTTCTAAGTTGAACAGTTTTATTAATATCAAATAAAGTTTAATAGTTTTGCTAGATAAGTTTTCAAAATTGAGTTACTTTTGATATATTAACTCCTGAAGTGATAAAAGAATAATAATTAAAAAATGAGAGAAATATGCTTGTAGTACTCCACCCGTCAGCCAATAGAGATTTTTCTTTTAAAAAAGCTAAAGTTTAAATACTTTTAAAATATCTGATTATATTGTAAATGGTGGTTCTCATTTCTCAAAGCAAAATTTTAATGCAAGTCTACTGAAACTATTAGGGGTTGTTTGGTATGATGTATAAAGTATAATATTTCGGGATAAAATGTAGAATTATTTTATTTTATATTTGGTTGGAGATATTAGTTAGTTTCGAAATTATTTATCTCATCATTTATACTATAGTGATGGGATAAGTTATCCCATATACATGAAGAAATAATTAATTCTGAAATAAATAATCCCATAATTAATTATTTTGAAATAACTTATTTCCAACCAAAGAACCCTTAGTAGTAGCTGCCTAGCTGGCATAAAAAGAAGAAGCTGCCTAGCTGGTATTTCTAACTTAAAAGAATTACTTGGGGTTCAAATGCAATAACTAAAGCTTGGTTAAATTGAAAATTCTCATTTTATTCATTCATTACATATTTATAATGATTTAAATTATCTTCTATTTATGTCAGAATTGATATTTATATTCAATTCAAACGTAAATTAGATGTGGTGTTATATGTATAATGGAGGGTCCAAATGAATTCACTTCAACCTAAAGTTATATTTCAATATATAATTTCGAATTCTCTCTCTCTCTCTTATATGTGTGTGTTGTATATATTTAATATAAATACAAAAAAAGCTTTTAGTATATTGAGAATAATTCAGAAATTATTTTAGCTGAAAAATTTGAATCTTCGAAGCGATATTTTTGTATTTTTCTAATTCTCTTTAGAAATTTCTGGCCCGGGGTTTCAAACTTTTTTCTTTTTTCTTTTTGATTGAGGACTGGTTCAATTTACTGTTCTTTTCTAGACGTCAAACTAATTGGTATTACTCCCTTCGTTCACTTTTATAGTTTTCGACCATCTAAATTTTTAATTTAAAATGTTAAATTGATCTACTTCAATTTAGCTTTGAAGTTTAGTCAATTTAACTTCCGTAATGTAAAATGTGACAAGTAAAAATGGACAGAGAATGCAACTTTTTTTTTCATTTATCTACTTATGATACATAGTAGATTAACCGAATTAGGTATTGGATATTTTTTATTTTGTTGTAATCATCGTGTTCGAATTTATTTACGTGCATGTGTATACTTTTAAGGGATATTTGTTACCTTTCATCAACATAAATATTGAATAATTCTGTTTATTAAAACTTGAATAAAATAAAAAAATCACATATTAATTTTGCTCTCGTTAACATTTGAATATTGTGATTTTTTACACATTTCATTGATCATAAGGTTGGTTATGTCATTAAGGTGTTCGACTTATTGCATGCATCATATATCAAAAACTCATATATACACATAAAATATATAAAAAAATCAAACGAAAAAGGAGGACATCACTATCAACTTGAATTTATTGATATAAAATTAATATATTTAGTGTAATCTCATGAGTATCGAAAATGATGGTGTGGTAGGTACTAGGTAGTGTTATCCGTAGCTAATTATCCATAATAATCAAAATTATTTAATAGATAATGATGTGTAATTACTCATAAAAAGTGTGACTAATAACTCAAATAATAAAAAAAGTGAGTACTTTCTATGTAAAACAGAAATCATGCTGAACTGGCAAGGGGGCAGCATATATAAATCAAAATATTATCCCTCCCATGTCATTCTTGCCTATTGCCCCCCACTCCTCGAGTTCTGCACGGTGGCCCGCGGCGGCGCCTCCTTAAAAATTCAAGCTCATGAAGTTTCCTCCTCCTGCTCTACACAAACAATCGCTGGCTAACTCGACGAATTTTTCAAACTCAAATCTTTATTTGTTTTGCTTTGGAAACTCCACCTGGTCACAGTAAATCTACTTGCAGGTTCGTCATTTTTTATATGAATTCTGTTTTTCATTTGAATTTTTCTGGTTTAACTTGTTAGTTTTTGTTTGTTTATATGATAATTCTAATAGAAATGTATTTAATCACGGCGACTTATGTGTTTTTAGTGAAAGTTTCATTTGCCGGTGGTTTATCTACTTTTTCCGTCACCGGAGAATTGAGATCTAAGTCAGCACCGGCAAGTATCTGTTGCTTGCAATCCGTTTTTTTTTGATACAGAGAAGTTTAATTTTAATTCATCATATAAGTATAGTTTTCTGAATGATCTTATTGGTTTGAGAAATTAAGGTCTAGGGTTTCTGCTGTTTTAATTTTGGTTAAATCCTAATTAGGGGATAAATGAAGCTAATTATTTAAATTTATCCCAACTTAGACGATGCAGGATGATTTTTTCTTTGTTTTAATGATGATTCTTGAAAGAGGCATATATTGAATCTTCATCAATTAAATTGTGTTTTATAAGGTATATATATATGCTGGTTTCTACTTGCACAGAATGAGGAAACGTTGCCCTCCTAGGTTTAGGTTTAGGCAGATTGGACTGCCTCCTCAGTTAGGATTTGAACCTTGATCTCCTGAGGTTGTCACTCCAACTATTCGACTAGTAGGCTTATCCCGTTGGGGAGGTTTAGTCAAGATAGCATCTCGGGCCGGATTGACTAACCTAACGAGTTTAAGGTTTTAACCAACTCTGTGAAGAAATGTCTATCAGTTTAACGGTTGTCTTGGTTGGGATTGAAAATTACACATCATCAATCAAAACTTAACTGTGTCTTAGTCGCAACTAAATGGGATTGCCTACCTGAATCCTCTATAGTGATTCATAGGATTAATCAGAAATAAAATATTTCGACATTGGATAATTGTCGCATCCCTCTGTTAGCGGGGCTTATATAGTATGTTGAAGAATAGTCTTAAGTGAGGATCTATCTGATTTTGGAAGCATGCATATGGATATGCAGATACATTATCCTTAATAATTAGGGGAAAAAACAAATAGCCGCCCATTAGTCTTTGTAGTAATAGCATAGCCCTAAATTTTACTTCTACAAAATAACCTAAAATAGTGTAGCCATATCAATTATAATCCGGCTAAAAATCTCGTTAATACAAAATCAGACAGAAAATTACGCGAACATATATTTCGGTGGAAATCAATCTCATTCCAAGATAAGCATGTATACCTAGCTTGATTTTCAATGCAAATAAAAAAATTCAAACCCAAAACGAAATTACAATGAACTCCATCAACAACTAATTTTATTTCCAAATTCATTTTTTTTTAGGAATTTAATGGCACTGGGATAAATTTCATTTATCAACCTCCAATAACAACATGAAAAAGGAAAAAGA
Organism: Jaltomata sinuosa; assembly: GCA_003996215.1. Taxonomy (NCBI): domain Eukaryota; kingdom Viridiplantae; phylum Streptophyta; class Magnoliopsida; order Solanales; family Solanaceae; genus Jaltomata; species Jaltomata sinuosa. The sequence goes on from QJPP01000016.1 coordinate 1,067,428, forward strand.
TAAGATCCAAAAAGAAGAGATGAAGAACCAATATTTGCTGAGAGAATATGGGTGACCAACTCAAGTCTGCAACACCCATGTATACTCTATGTATATCCAAATATATATTCAATGTATACTCAGTGTGAATACTTTATACATTGATTATACACATACTCTATGTATAATATTATATATATCTGTATATATGTGCAATGTATACTCGATGTGTCTACCTCATACATTGATTATACACTTAATATACATTGAATATACAGTGTATTTACACCTCGCCAAAAACCTTTTTACACCATAGGAGTAGGCGCACTTCTCTCATATGGTATATAGTGAGTACACAATGATTATACAAGGTATTCTGTGTATATTTGAAGGTTACTCGAGGTACTTCCTCTCAACATTGACAGAATAACCCACCAGAGCAACAATACTGCCATCTAAAGTTCCATCAACCCTTGGACAACTTTTTAAGACCTTTCACTTTCACTATTTTTAGATAGAAAAACTCCATAATTTCTTCATCTTTTTTCGTACCATTAATACCTACCAAGGAATGCATTTGAGGCCTCTGTACCAAGCACCCAAAGTAGATGAAGAAAAATTCAGAAAAACCCATGAAGTTGAGAGTGAATAATATTAGACCTTTGCTAATGAAGACACATTGGGGATTGAAAAATGTTGACCTGTATAAGAAAGAGAAAGATGATAGAGATAAAGAACTAAAGTAAAAAGTGGTGTGTGTGATATACGTTGTCCAATGCATGTGTGTAGTAATTATGATTTTACTAGTTTGAGATCAAATGGTTGTCATCTGTTACATCCAAAAATGTAGGCTTAGATATTTCATTAAAAAAAATCTAGCATTAAATAATTTAGTAAAAAGTTATTTCCGAAAATGTAGGCTTAGTTAATGGATCACTGTGTGTTGTGATTAATCGGCTAAAAAAATTAAAAGAATTACTACCTAGTAGTTAATACGGGTAGTAAAAAAGGAATAGGGCTATTTTTAGTTTGCTAATATGGGCTGCTAGTTGAGTTAATTATACTAATAACTAATGCTGGATCGAAGTTCTTTGCTAATGGCCTAGCTGGGAAGTTTGAGGGATTTATGCATCTGTATGATTCATTTCTTAGTCCCCAGTGGTTGAATTGATATGATAAAGTGTACTCAGCCATTATTAGTGGGGAAGGGTGAAGAACACTTGAATAGATGAGGAACCTTTATTTGTGAATTGAAGAACTGACTACGATTTTCAACTGTCAAGGCTTACTGCAGTTATTTGGCATCAAGAGTTGAGTTCCTTTTTAAATAAATTTTCACATTCACAGCTGTAGTTATTTATAAGAAGACATCATGGAATGCTTGATTCGTTTGCCATGTGACTATCAAAATGAGAGTACATTATTTGTTTCCCACTTCGGAAAGAAGAGACAGGAAAGGAAGTTGCATTGTATCCCTGATATTAGAAGAAAGTGTCACTTTATAATTATATGTCATGATGTTACCTTATAAAAAAAAAGTGAAAATTATATGTTATGTTGCTCGGGCTCTCCGAAATGTTGCTGCACCCATGTCAGATCCCCTGAAAATGCACTACTTTGGAGGATCCGACACGTCCCTGTTGATATTTTTGAAGAGTCCGAGCAACTTAGATTATATGAAGTCCTGGTGTTTTGATTGTGCATTGATGATTAGTTGTAATTGGTTATTTATCTTATTTTTCTTCTGCCCATTTCAGAAGCAGTATTGGAGCATAGAAGTAGAATTCTAGTTGACTTCCAACAGCTCAACATGCCAAAAGATAGAAGGGTGAATTTTTCGTCCTTCAACGAGGCAAGGGTATCTCCTTATTCTTGCAGCTCAAAGAATACTGACCTAGAGTTTAAGAGATCCTTGCCACCAGTAGAGAATGAAAAAGAATGGGATGAAGTTAAGTGCTCTATTTGTATGGAGAATCCACACAATGCTGTCCTTCTACTTTGTTCATCAGGGGAAAAGGGTTGCCTGCCTTATATGTGTGACACAAGTTACCGTCATTCAAATTGTCTTGATCAATTTTGTAAACTATCATCTGGAACACAATCAGAAGTTCGACAAGAGGGAAGCGCTATATCAGGGACGATGCTCCACAGGGGAAATCAGGGACAACCTTTGTCAAGAACAACCTGGTCTGCTGGGGGACAGCAACAAGAGCTTGTCTGCCCTCTTTGCCGGGGACAGATTAAAGGATGGATTGTTGTAGAGGCAGCTCGGAAATTCATGAATTCCAAACAGAGGAGTTGTTCCTTGGAGACATGCAATTTTAATGGCAATTATGGGGAACTAAGAAAGCATGCCAGGCTTGAGCATCCCTCAGACAGGCCAGCGGAGGCTGACCCTCAACGACTGATTGATTGGAGAAGGTTGGAGACTCAAAGAGACTTTGGGGATACTCTCAGTGCATATCAGACGCCAGTTGGTGATGACATTCCTGACTTTCCTGATGACTTCTTCAATGGGCTGCCTCTTGAGGAGGATGGTCTATTTGACTATCTATTTGGTGGGAACTCTGAGGCCGAGGATGGAGTAAGTGAAGACAGCAATTTGTCAATGGATTTTGAATTTGAGTTCTCCTTCCTGAATGACTTCCCATATGTGAATTGGATATATGAAGACTTGATGGACATATGAAGACGTGATGGGATATGAGTGCTAGTCGATCGCAGACTAGTGCTAGATCCAAAAACAGGAGACTTAGGAGGTAAGCTCCATCAGATAATCACGAGGAAAAGACCAGCAACTGGAGGAGACACAAATAGGTCGTCAAGGTGCATGCCCAGCTCCTTGTGGCATCAAACCGATGAATTAATGCTTGGTTCCAACTGTAGTGTACAGCTTTTACCTTTCAGGTTGATGTTCTTTGATCTTTGGGTATCTCGTCATTGCTGAATGGAGGAATTGCGTCATAATTCCTGTTATTTGTACTCTCAAATGAACATTGCCGTTCGTGCTCTTCATTCTTTTCCCTTCTTACTTTGATACTTTTTAGAACAAGAGGTGTCTCATGATACTATAGTTAGTTAGTTACTGGTTTACTAGCTGAACTTGTGAAACATAAGGTGTGTTAAGATCATTAGGGGAAAAAAAGAGGATGTTAAGCTTAACCTTATGCCTTCTTATGGTATGTCATTTTCCCAACATTTATATCGTTATTTTCCAGGTATGGCTTATGTTTCAGTATTGTACCAATATTGTCCAGGTTTCCCATGTGGGAGACTTGGATCGAATCCAGTCTCCATCTGCTGCTCAGCCATGAGCTCGTCGCATGGGGCTTGCTTAGTGCGGTTTACATCTTTTGTATGGTTTGCGAGCTATAGCACAGTGAGCAAGTTACCACAAGTGCTCACCATAAAGTGCGACCTGAAGGGCAGAAGCTGTGGTAGAGGTTGTGGATTTTCCCGGGGGTTCCAAAAAAAAAAAACATTCATAACTTGCAATAAAACCACAACTACGATAATGAGATATATGGTGTAGAAAGGTCGAACATAATAGGAAAATGCTCATTTACGTGTATACACTAAACTTATAAACGGATAATACAGTGTATCATTATTCTTTACATAAACTTTGTACTCATTTGACTACATGCAAACTGAAAATAAATTTTTAACGGAACTTCTACATAGAGAACAAAAAATACTAATCAAGGTACAAGACCGGTTAGACACGTTTAAACTTTGTTAAACTAGCAGAATCCACGAACGTCGCGTTTCCTTTAACATCAACGGAGATAGGAACCGAACTGTCTCACGACGTGAAATTCTGAGCTATTAGATAATTAGCTCACTTGCGATTTGTGAATGGGTCATGTTTAAATCCACCAATTATTTACTTTCACATATGTATGATATTATCTATATTTATCCTAAGTTGTATACAACGATCTAAACAATGCCAACGTAGAACAAGTTCAAGAACATCTTGATATCAAGACTATTGCTTTTCTGCATGGAGAGAACCTATAATTACATGGACAAAGAAAGAGTTTGAGAAGTTTACGATTAGGTATATAACTCTGTTGCTGAATGTTATCTGTGGCGACATATTCGGGTCGCTACTAAAGCAACATAATTGTGGCGACTGTTGTCGCTCCTAAAGGTGATATTGCTACAAACGAATTCTCCATATATGATTTTTGGGAAGGGCGCCACTAGAGAATAACGTTTAATAACGACTTGTGGCGCCGCAAAAACATTTCTTCTTTTGCTGCGCCTATAATCGCCGCTAAAGAACAACTTTTAGTAGCAACCACAATCGCCACTAACAAATAATGACTTTTACCATCATTTATATAGTCGCTACAAACGGTAATTATTTTTGTGACAAAATATAGCCACCAATAAGCAATTTTTTGCAGTAATTCAATAAATACTGGCATATTGATTTTCAATGACGACCTACTTTTCTGAAATGAATATACAAGTATTTCTATCAATTCTCGTCCAATAATAAAAGCATATAATTCAACACACACCAAAAGCATTTCTCAAATTGAATAGTATAAATAAGTACTTTCATTACTAGAAAGTTAATTAACCATATACTATCCAATACTTCACCATCTACGACATTGTATGCATTTACATATGATCAAAAGAGACAAACCATGAAGTGTATTCACTTTTCCAAATCCTCCTTGATCGAAGACTTTGACAAAAAAAACAAAATACTAGGTGTCTTAAACTCCTCCTTGTTCGACTCCTTTGACCAAAATCCAAATATTAGGTGTCTTCAAACTCCTCCTTGATCGTCCCCATTTGTGATGGTTTAAGAACCTTGTCCCTGCCAATAAGAGAACACAAGATTGTAGCAAGATCCAAGGTCGCCACTGAAACTCGCCACAAAAGTCATATTTCTTGTAGTCGGTAAACTTTATCGTTCGAGATTGTGGATCGGAAGAACTCTCTTATGGTCAATCAAATTTGTATGAGCTTAGAGAAAGGCAATACAATCCAACTTGAAATGATCAAATGGCCATGTAACATCAGATTTCTGGGGGAGAGGCGTATCTTAATCAGATTATCACTATTGAAAGATTATGCTACGTTAATATCACGTGCATGGAAACTCAAACATGTATTTTTCATTATGATTCTTAAAGTGGAATCCATGGTTCAATCCTGAAGAGGAAACAACTATCGTCATAGATTCTCTCCAGGATTGCCAACAAATTTGTTTGATAAGGAATCAATGTTTTACATGGCTAATGCAGTGGAAGAACTATTAGTGATTAAAAAGGCAATTATAACCAAACAAGACCTAGTTGCGCTAGGGTGAAAGTTAAGATAGATTTGCTAAGGGAGTTACGTATCAAAAAAGATACAAATTAACTGCATCGATAAAGAAATTGGTGATCAGTCAAAATGACAATAAATTCAATACGATTATTTGTCAAAGTATTGCATGCATTGTAAGCTTCAGAGGCATGATATGCAAGGGTGTGAAGATCCGTGTTTAAACTCAATTAGATGTGTCTTTAACTTGGCTATTTGTGAAAAAATAGAGTCTGTCACCTAATTATTTTGAAAATTAGGAAATCATTTTGAAAAGGTATTTGAAAACTTTGTTTGAAAATTAGGAAATCATTTTGAAAAGGTATTTGAAAACTTTGTTTGAAAATCAGAGAAAAGGTAAGGGTTCAGACTTCAGGTGATCTACAACAATAACACATATATAGTGTAATTCATAAGTGGGGTTCATGAGGGTAGCGTGTACGCAACCTTATTTTTATCATGTAACGATAAATAGATTATTTTTGAAGGACTCTTGGCTTAAGTAATGCATATAAAAATAATATGAAAAGGAAATAAAGTTGTGAAGAACTCAAAGAATAGTTGCATGACAAATAATACGATAACCTAAGCAAAAAGGTAATAAAAAAGTGAAGAATAAGATAGTAGAGAGTAATAATAATAATACGGATACGAAAAACTAGACAACACTCGACTAGTTACTAATCCTACCTTAATCCTTGACCTCCATATCCTCTTATTTAGAGTCATGTCCTCAGTAAGCCGCAGGTGTGTCATGTTCTATCTAATCACCTCTCCCCGATACTTCTTCCCTACCTTTAGCTCTCCTCAAGCCCATCATATCCAACCATTCACACCTTCTCACTGAAGCATATGAGCATCTTCTCTATGAGCATATGATTATTGAAGTGGTGGTGACATCGTGGACTGTGACAACGACGGGTTGGTAGTGATGTTTTTGGTGGAGAAGCGATGGCACATAGAGAATGTAGAAGAAGAGATTTTTTATTTTTTAAACAAAATGCCTTTCACGCGCCTAATTATAGATGTATCACACACACTATACCATGCCAACTAAAATATTTAATATAAATTTATTTTTTAATAGTTAAAGTGTTCAATAGGACAAAGTCTTAAATAAGGTGTCAAACTGAATTATGTGGATAATTTTTGGGGTTTATGTCTGCATGACATAAAAAAAATAATTTATTTTGTCATGTAAGATTCTTTTGATGGCAAATTTGACGGAGAAAATGGGAATTTAGCCCATTACAAATTTATTTTTAGTTTTATGATCGTTTTACAAGAGATCTTCATTTTTTACACATAAGAAATTTTATTTTTACACATAAAAAATCTAAAAAGATCATTTACTTAATATCAAATTGTAAGTGGCCTTTTTACCTCATTTCCTGAGTGATTTTTTATTGATATAAAATAGAATTGAATGACGTTGATACATAATTTCTCACAGCTGACCTTTTGAGATATTTAATTTACCCCACCTAATTTTTATAGTATTAAATTTTCACTTTAGTTTGTTATGTTAGAGAGTGGAACACTTCATCAAGGGCAAAAATGGTAATGCACATTTTTGGTTCCTTGTTCATCACCCTCTCAGCTAAATACCTAAATGAAAACCTGAAATAGGGGTTAAGAAGTAGAAAAATATAAAGCCTAACCGCAAGGACTCGCTGTGCGTCTTCTCTGAGTGGTAATTTTTCGATTTTTCCCATTTATTCATTCTTTAATCTTTCCTTATTGTGTCATTATTCGCTTGGTAAGCCAGCAGATTTCTGTAGACACCAGTATTTTCGTGATTCAGCAGTAATTGCTTTCATGTTAATTTCCAATTTTTGCGTGCTGTCTTCCGATTGTTTGTTGAACAGTGAATTGGGGTTCATTGACTGAAACTCAAAATCCAATCTTTTTATCGTTTGCTGAAATGGGTGTCTGAAAATTTTTCATTTTCTTATGCTTATTAGGTGTTCGATGAATTGCTTCTAAGAATTTGGTGTTAATATAATGTCTTATGTCAACCCAAATTTGAAATTAAAACATTTGGCTAGATACAATAGGTCCACCAAGGCTAGAACAGATGAGAAGCAATCAGCCAGTGTTTTGTCTATGTTGGGATTTGAACCTGAGACCTCATGTTTCTCAACCCATTTTATTGACCATTAGGCCACACCCTTGGGTGCTATTACATTGAACTTTTTGTTGTTGTTTGATATGATTCTCGGGTCATAGAGATGGGATGTCTGGGATAATACCCACAAGTAACAAAGAATACCCAGTGTGATCCCACAAGTGGGTTTGGGGAGGGTGAGGTGTACGCAGACCGTACCCCTATCTTTGTGGGGTAAAGAGGTTGTTTCTGATAGACCCTCGGCTCGATAAAAACGCTTTTCAAACTAGGTTTGGAAAATGCAAGAATGAAACAAGCTATGATGAAAATATAGAAAAAAAGACAAGTATTGACATAAAAGTTAGTAAAGATAACCCAAGGTAAAATAAACAATAATAGTGATAAACTTGAATGCATTTTTTATTATTTACAACGGCAAAAGTGCCTCAATCCTGTACTAGTTGCAGTCAGCTATATGAATCCACTATCTCCATTTCGGTCCATTTGGACCCTATTCATTTAAATACTGGAGTATTTTAAATTAGTCTCTACCTGAACATAATTTTGATAGTTTAGCTTCATTCGTCCCATAAGGGGGTAGTATGCTTTGTAGCTCGGGTTTTATACTAACTTTTTGAGAGTGTGAAGCACTAAGAACTGATTTTATATTTTTCTTATTAAATTATCACTGCAGCTGAAAGAGTTTGAGCAAATCGGTTCTTATACTATGGCGAGATCATTATCTCAAATGATGTTGAAGCGTTTTGCAGCCTATCCACTTGCACGTTCATCTGCAATTGTGAGAATAGACAGTACTCTCATCCTGTTTGTACTTACTATTAACAATGCATCAACTAATGCCTTTTTTCCACTGCTTTCTCTGACCTAGCTGGTTGCTTGCAAAATAAAAAATTTGAGCTTTACTATGAAGAGCTCCCTTTTCTTTCTTCTGTTTGAACTTTGTGCAGCCCATTGCTCTGTGCTGAACACTATAGTTTATCTCTCACTAGCTTAATATAATCTGGGGTACATGCTGCATCTGTAAGTTATATTATTAACTCTGAACATTTCCTTAAATCCTTTTACTATACGTCTCCATCTGGTATCTTCTCATGAAATTTTGGAGCATCAACTTCGGTATTAATGAGTTTAGCCCATAGACGGGATTAGACGAAATGACATCTTTTTCTAAAGGCTCTTTCTTTATATCTGTTTAAAAATACTATGCTTAACAGTTGCGTGATTTGTGTAACAGACATCCAGGTCTATCCACCAGGGTGAAGCGCGGTATTCAACTACTGTGCCTAGTGATCCGGACACTCATGAAGATTTTAGACCAACTAGTAAGCTTGAAAGTTCAGGTCTTTCTCTGGAGAATATTGTTGAGCAGGTAGCTTTAGTCAATATCTGTAAATTTTCTGCTTGTTGGCAAGTCAAAGCTCTTTTGTTTTCAATATAGAGATTGTGTTACCCTTTTTCGCTTATATGCTGTTCTGTTAAGTGTTCAGATTTAGTTATTCTGTCGGCCTTCTATTGTAGGATGTCAAGGAAAATCCTGTAATGATATACATGAAAGGTGTGCCAGATCTTCCTCAATGTGGATTCAGCTCATTGGCTGTCAGAGTTCTCAAAGCATACAGTAAGTCCATATGCTATAAGTGATATCTCTTGTTGTTGGATTTTGCATCCTCTTTACTTGCAAGTGTAGGTTTCTGATAGAGGTTCATGGGCCCTTAGTTAGTTTTCATCTTCTTACCAATTAATATGGTCTTTGCAGATGCTCCTATAAGTGCCAGAAATATCTTAGAAGATCCTGAGCTTAAGAATGCTGTAAAAGCTTTCAGGTCAGTTTGATGCTAGGTCTATGGCTATGAAAATTATTGTTGACGAATTTAATTGCATTTTTTAAAAGGGATTGATACCCAATTCTAGATGTTAGGTGGCCATCTTTTGCCCTCTAATGTGATCTGAGCTATATCTTTTTAACATTAATGCACATCCTTGAGAGAAACCAGGGTCGTTTGGGTAGACATTTTGCTGATGGGATATCAGCTGCCATCTAATATTGTAGTTAACTTTGGAAATGATTAATGGTTTGTTCATACAGTCAGATGATATTTGAGTGTCGAGGCAGCTCATACTTTTTTCTTGTGCACTAAATGTGGTTACAATTGGTTCTTTTCACTCTTATAGTATGACGTTGATGTTTTTTTTTTAATGAAGTATGGTATGACATTGATTCACCTGGGTGATGCTAACATTTGCATTCTTGCTGATGACTCTGTGGCTCTGTAGTTATTTGAGGTATATCTAGGTTGCATATCTAAATTTTTGTAGCTTTAAAATGGCGACCCTTTATTTTATATATACTGAGTGTGTTTTAAAGAGCATCAACTGGGCGCTACAGAACTTTACGAGCAGTTTATCTCTAAAGAGCTCAAAAGATCAATTCAATCCTCTGTACAGCAGAATTTTTTTTCCTGATAACCGTGGTGTCCGGGCAGCTTGTGCACACCTCGACTAATTCCACAGGATACCTCCCACCTCCCACCAGTAACAGGTACTAGGTAACTTTGTCCACCAAGGCTAGGACAGATGGGAAGAAATCACCTAGTATTTTTGTCTCTGCTGGGATTTGAACCTAAGGCCTCATGGTTCTCAACCCTCTTCATTGACCACTTGGCCACACCCTTGGGTGCACCGTAGAACATTATTTTGATTACACCAAAAAGAAATCTTGTACATCTATTTTTCAGGCTATGTGTTGTCTCTGTCACCTTTCCAGAGCCCCTTCTATTTCCTCGTCTCCCTAGCATCTGTGGTATCTATAAAGGAATTATGACCCAAAACATTCTAATACTCCCTTCTATTTCTTTCTTTTTTGATGAAGTCTCCATTTCTTTCTTACCATAGCATATATGGCATGCACAAAGGAGTTATGACTCAACTTTCTAATACTCCCTTCTATTTCTTTCTTTTTTGATGAAGTCTCCATTTCTTTCTTACCGTAGGCATGCATAGAGGAGTTATGACTCAAAACTTTCTATTACCATGATAGATATCTTAAATAAATGGTGCACATGTTCTTGATCCTGTTTCTTTTTTCTCTTTTTTTTTTTCTTTGGGATATTTAATATGGCTGCAATAACTCATGCATGAAAAGGGATTTATCCTTTGAATTGGGAAACTGATACTGAGAAGTTTCTAGTTTGTGCTTCCTATCCTGCCTGTTGACGTTTTGCCTGCCACCATAGTTCAGACTTCTTCTTACTTAAGTGCATTTTTTTGTTTTCAGCCTGTTGACGTTTTGCCTCTCAAACTCTTTGTTCCTTTAATTTTCCCTTTAGTAACTAAATGCATAATGACAAAACCAAATTAAGTGGTATACGGATCTCTGTGAAGAGACTTATGATAATCAGCTGTACTCATCAGTTCTCTGCTTCTATTTTAAATTCGCCCTGAGGACTGTCTTTTTGTATATTGCAGCCACTGGCCCACATTTCCACAAATATTTATCAACGGGGAGTTTATCGGTGGATCAGATATCATCCTCAATATGCACCAGGTAATATTGACTTGTGATGTGAATCTAATCTGACTGGTTAAGTGAGAAACGTTCATCATTCTTTTTTTATGCAGAGTGGTGAACTCAAGGAAAAGCTGAAAACTATCGTGGATAACCAGGGTAAAGAAGAATGAGACATATTACTGCAGAAAGTAGTATCCGTCTGCCTATGTGTTGAACTGTTGTAGTACTAAAGGCATTGAGTTTGTAATCTTTAGGCTTGCGAGCTGTAATAAAATATATCATCTTCCATATATTTGTGGTATACATTCTTCACACTTTCATCTCTAGTTGATTAAATTGTTCCAGTCCAATGTCTGTTGCTTGAAATTAGTGTTGTTAGTCTCTGTAAATGACAATACAGCAGTCACTAGAAGGTGATTTTCTGGGTAGCCTCATCTTAGCAAAAAATTATTCGTATGCTGGACAGGCACAAATTTATTGTCTTATTCTTTGTTTGGTTAACCAGGATTAGTAATTAGTACCGGAAATAAGTTATCTACATCAAAGAGTGGAGTAATAGTATCAGGATTAGTTATCCCGGGATAAAACAATGAAAATAAAATATCCTTGAAGTCCCTCAAACCCTTTTTTATGCTAAATAATAGTGGAAGGTATTTTTGTAAACGAATACTTTTTTCTTAGATATTATGCAATGCATGTTATTTTTGATACAACAAACCAAACAGTCAATAAGAAATTATCTCAAGATAACTAATCCAACATAACTCGTCTTCAAACCAACTCTTAGTTGAGAAATCAGCTGGTGTGTAATAATTGAGCCTATCAAATTTCTATAAATGAACTTCTGCACAATGTCTTACCAGGAAAACTCTGGCCTTTTAAGCCAAACATTGGAGTTCACACCCAACTTTTCAAACTCAGTAGAAATGGATGATGAAATTGCTCTAGTTGATCAAAGAGTGGCTTGAGAATTTTGGTTGAGACTACTGGGATTTTGAATGGATGATGCTTTTAACTGAACGTTGGAAAATGGATGATGCTTTTAACTGAACGTCTAAACGCGCGCGTGTGTGTGAGAGACAGAGAATACACAATAAGCACAATATCCATTAATATTGATACAACATGATACATACAATGACTACCAAAATTCTGAGGTGGAATTGAAGAAAACAAAATGTCTACAAGTGATGAAAAGAGAAACACATCCAAGCCTTTATTTTCGAGACAAAACTGGTAGACTAAGTCCTAGAATTCACCAAAGGCATATAGTAATTATAACTACATAGAACTGTTAAGCGTATACTCCCCCATATTATTGCTTCCTCATGCATTTGTCCTCACTCTTGACATTACTTATAACATGAAACTCTTGAGTGAGTTCATCATCGGCAACCCTCAAGACTGAGCCTTGCACTTAACCAATTACACACCTCATCCATTTCTCTTGGCACTGTGTAATGGCCAAGCCTGCAGAATAAGATGTCTTTATACCATCAGAAGTCAGAACTACAAATTTGTTAAGCAAAAGAAGGAAAACAAGGGATACCCGTCGTATTTTTTGAATGCAAGATTCCTGAATCCAGCTGAGTTCAAGACAATGGTAGACCTCTCTCCATATTTGTAAGGAACAACCTCATCGCCTATATATTACAAATCAAAAGGGTAAGAGTGGTTATGCAGATTACAAGTTACTAATAGTCTAGAACTCGAATTACAAGCTGAAAACAATACGAGCTCTCTTTGGAACAAGGTTAAGATAGCGTTAGTTGAAAAGAGTTCAAGGAGCACATAGTTGATATTCTATGAAAATAAGCTTAATTCCACTACTCTGGTTCAACAAAGATAAAATACTACTCTAGGTACTCTCATATAATAGCAATCTAGCAGCTGTCTCAATAATTGTTGTCTCTGTTTCTTGTGGTGACGGAATAATAAGAAGACCGAGGTAAGTTGGGTAACTTGTATATCAGATCAGAGATGAGGACCCTTGAGAATTCAGAGAGACGCACTATGCACTGCATAAGCTGAAAATGACTAAAAGGTTTTATACAAGTATTTGCAAGTAAAGTACATACACATTCCATGACAGAGTAGAATGGGCAACGAAGATGCACGTCTTGCAGCCTCTAGTGATCCTTCAATCTTGTTGCGCACGTTCCTGCACAATTCTAGTGGTTAACTCCTATTTTGTTTGTTGTCCAAGAAAGAGAAGAGATAGAAAAACACAACAATAACCATATAAGCACTCTACTTCTTTTGGTACCTCCCTTTTTATAGCTCTCGAATAATAGAAGCTTTAGACATCTAGGAAGCTAATTTGTTAGACTAATGTTTTGCACGATTCATAAATATAATTTATCCAAAATCTAATGCAGATAGTAATTCTTATTAATAATGAGATGAAAGAGATTAAAAAGATAAGATTTATAGTTTGAGATATGATATGTAATCAAACCTTGAACCGGGAAGCCACCCGCTTAGACCTATGATAGCCCTTAAGTTGACTGGGTAAGTGTTTCCATTTCCATATTTTCCTTGTGCAAAGCAAGTTGCTGAGTAGAGCGCAGTGGCTGCACCCATGCTGAAGCCTCCAATACCAAGTTTAACTGTACCACACAGTTTAAATTGCTAATTAGATCCTGAATAAAATAGACCTAATTAACAAAAAAGGCAATCAACTAAGCATCAATCTCAATCTTGTTGGGATTCGTCCCCATATCTGTTTACTCTATTCGGTCCATTTTATTCCAATACTAGATAAAACAATCTAAGAAATTCATGCAAAGCAACCCTGCCACTCCAAACCTTCAAAGAGAGGTAATCTAAGCGAGGAGAAAAACTAAGCCAGGAATATTAGCCAATGAGAATTGCCGGCTAATTAAGCATATACTACATTAGTTTATGTGCGTATTTTGGTGTAACAAATACACAGGAGATACTGGTATTTTTGGTCTACATTGTAGGGTTATCTAGAACTTACCATCAGCAGGTTCAGTTGACAATAAGTTTGCAATATGTGCAACTGAAGCATCTAAGCCTTCAAAATCGTCAGGACCGTCATCAGAAAGTTCTCCCACATCAAACCCTGGAATAACATACAGGGACCCTTAATAACAGGAACTAAAGTTAACATGTGATACTTTGAGGTTTCATTCTTACATGCAGTGCAAGGAAATCCACCGAGTATAGCTACAGGACGAGTTGGGGCTGTTGGACATATCCATTTGATCTGCAAGGTTATATAAACTCACAAACAATGATTAGGATAAAGAAGAATATATATAGGTTAGAAAGAGTTGTATAGATGTAACCATGTAGAGCAAAATTTAAGGAGTTATCATAGCTCATTGCTTACATTAGGAAGGGGTAGGCTTTCCAAAAGTTGGGACCAACTGCATAAGGAAAAAGCAAAGCAATCAGCAAATATATCCACCATATCTCAGGATGAAATAACAAACATATAAATAAGAGACAAAGGTGCTGGAAAGACGAGCTTCAGAGCAAAAGCTTTGATCTAACAACCCAAAACAAGTTCAATGTTTCTTCTAATAGGATTTATGCTCCATCTGCCTCAGGCTGATTTTCTAGATACAGTTTGAAAAAACTTAATTAACATATTGAAAATCTACCACATAAGTAACCAAGTAAGTGAAGTAGTTCACCCCCCAAAAAAAATTAAATAAACATCTTATTATCCGGTTTATGTCAAGTTTCATTCCAGGAAGGAGAACAAAGAAAAGATAATACAGAAAGGGCTAATGCCTAATGTAATAGTTAATGTTTCTGCTTTCTCCAAAATTCAATTTAGCAAAAACAAAATGTAGAAGTAATAATTGGGTGCCGCTGCTTTTTCCCATCAATAGAGTTAACCTAAGAATCTTAAAAGTGTGAGCCAACAAAAACATTTAACAATGATCTTTCTTTTTCACTTTACTAACAGAATACGGTATATCGCCCAGACAGTATCAAGGTTGTCTGTGAGATCTCCGATGTTATTCATAATATCTTACATTTTGGAAACTGACACTAAATTATGGAGGATTAGAGAAGCACAACAGTTTTCATTAATAGCTCAGGGGTATGTGTATATTTTCCTTCACCAATTTTTCCCATAAAGTAACTTCTCCAAAGGTGTGAATGTAATAGCAATTGCAGAAAACAGTGAAATGTTTGATACAGATAGCTTGTCATGGTGAATTCATACAACAACTTTTGTGTCAAATCACAGAGAGAAAAGCAGGCATATCTAAGCAGAAGAAAGTAACAATCTTTTGACATGTTAAGCATAAAATGGCGGCTTAAAGGTAAAACAGATTTTACCTGGAGCCATTATCTCCAAGGCCATGCAACCAAACTATTGTAGCTTGGTGTTTTCCTTTGGGCCTCACTACATATGTCCTCCCAAACTCGAATGTCCTTCTAGAAGTTCTACTTCCTGTAATGTTATTTAAATAAGTTATTAGTCCACTAGCAAATGCCTCAAGAAAGAAAGATGTTTAGCAAAGACACAAATTAAAGAAAGTTCCTCACAAAGATTTAGACTATTGCAATGTAAAAGTGGCTTTACTAATGGCATAAGGACATAAGCTACAACTACAATTACAACTCCAACTACTATGCCTCAACCCCAAGCAAGTCGGGATATGTTATGTGAAATTGTCACTGTTCATGTCACTTCATTTAAACTCATCTCAGCCAGAGGCAGAGCCAAGATTTGAACTTTATGCGTTCTAAATTCTAGATAGTGACATCAGGCATTAATAACATGATTCCAAATTTAACTAAAGCTAACATGGTTTGAATTAAAGCTATTGGATTCGACCAAACCCGTACATCTGATCCCCAGGCCAATATTTTATACCACCAAAAGGACATAAGCTAATTATAACATTTCCAAAGGAGAACAGAACAACCCTCAATACTAAACTAGGCAAATATCAAGAAGCAAAAAGAAAGAAAAGATAGTACAATGCAAACTAACCAGAGCCAGATGAAGGGTTTAAATAACTCATATCACTCTCTTCAGAGATGAAATGCAACCTTAGTAGTTTACTGTCTGAAAGAGCAGCTAGCTACACCAAAAGTGAACTGATAAATGGTACTGAACTGCAATGAAGACAAAGCCAAACCAGTAGTCCCTATTTATAAGAGTAGGCCCAAAATAGAATAAGGCATGTGAAATGTGAATATACACAAAGACAAAAAAGAAAAAGAAAAAAAAAAGACTTAAGTATGTGTGAACCAGCTGCACATTGTGTGCCTAATATACAACCTAGAAACTCATAAAGAAATAAAGAGCATCCATGAAAAGGAAAAAAAGCAGGCAATCTTTTGAACAAAGAGAATCAAAGCAGAGCACAAAAAATCAGCCGTCCATTTTCCTCTTAAGCTTATAGAGAGAGAATCTATTACCTGTTGGCAGGGGCAATAAATAAAGCAAACCCACAGCTAAGAATATTACTGAAAACAAGAAGGAATAATACTAATTTGTATTAAAAAAATAGAATTTATCAATCATTTATTTATGTATTGTTTGATGATTGATGGATACCCATTAACTTTTTTTTCTTAAAGTGAAATTTCAATCGTCCAATTTATCATCATTGTGAAATTGTTATGCTTCCCAACAATATTCAATCAAGCACTTGAAGAAGCCAGCACAAATTTCATATTGCTATTTTCAACCAGCTATATACATATAATATATGCTGGTTGTTCCATTGTTTTCATTGTAGTGGCAAAGGTAGTTTAAAAATTATTTTAACTCTTACATTCTGATTCATAAGCTTCAAATTCTAGCTCCATCACGGGCACAAATGAAGCAAATATACATTTAGTAGTAATAGTGAAAGAATAATTAAAACAATAAATCTTTCGTCCTATTTTATGAGATACTACTGAATAAAAAATTTAAGAAGAAAGAAAAGATGTTTAAAACAAGTCATATATATTTGTATAATTATATTTAAATAGTAATAATAATGTTCCTTTTTTAAAAGGTACAGTATGTTATAAGTTAGTCTGTACTCTGTACCGATAAAGGTATAGATATTGTGACCAACCTGGAAATCTTTTGGGACAACATTTGGAAAAAGTAAATGAACTTTTTATCTTGAAAAATGGTTTCTCTCTCTAGAATAGCTTTTCTGGATTTGGCACCTATAAATTAGTGGCTCAAAGTCCTTTTCTTGTGGCAAAGTCTAAAAAAAATTAAAAGTCCAAAGTCTCAAAAATCATCATGAGTTTTTTTGTTCGTTTTATACTGAAAAGGGACTCCACAACCAAAAAAGTTGCATGAACCGAATGCTCATCTGTCTTCACTTCTTAGTATGGGTTCCTACCACACCTGAGTTAAATTTGAAACCCAAAAAGAAAAAAAAAATAAGGTTAGAGTTGGAAAAATGTTTTTGAAAGTTAAAAATTAGTATATATGTTGAATAAACTTCACTTACAGAAAGTTGGTAAAAATTAATAAGAATTTCTGAGTAAAAGTTTAAGAGATTTTAAAAGAAAAATCTTGAGAAACACTTTTCAGATTAATTTCATGGTCAAGCAGGTTCCTAACTTGACGAAATTAGACACAATGTGGGAATTTCATCGCGGTAGAGCATAAATTGTTGTGAGGACTAATCTCTTATTCTATATAAGTTAGTTAACTTCGATTAGATGAGACATAAGCTCTTTTTTTTAAGATTAAATTTGGGCACGAAGCCCTTTTATTTAAATTCAAAACGAAGTTTCATAAGCATATTAAAGAAGAAGTTGAGTAAAGCATAGTCGATCGCCATTGACTAACTCATGTACTTACTGCACGAGTAAACTTAATCAAGTAAAAAGATCACTAAAAGCGGGCCAACATGAGATGAATTGAGACTTACGATTCGAATATCAAGTTAAAGAATACTAACTGTCACGTAACGCGATTTTAGTGAGGACGTTGAGACTATTTTGATCGAATAAAAAAGCTCATTTAGTGAAAGACGATACCACAAAATCAAAAAGAATTTATGTACTAACAACGTAACATATTTTTAAATGTTAAAAAGTACTAATACACATTCCATCATATAAATCAATTTAATTACTTATTTTTTTTTATTACAAGATGAGATATTTTTGGAAAAAAGGAAATGTGATAACCCATATGGCTACCCACTGTAAAGCAATGCAGGGTCATATAGGAGATGGATTCCTCGGCCCATTATGCGCCGCTTAGTCTTGTCCCCCTGGGCCCTGGGCCCATTTGTTTTTGTGCATTATGGAATCGTGGACTTATGTTAAGGGAATCCTTACTTTAAAGTGGACGATGAAATATTATTTTAATTGAATGAAAAACAGAAAAAAGTATGTATTACTGGTATTAGAGTCAATGGATGGACGAGGCGAGTACGAAGATAGCGTAGTGATGGATTCCAGCTAAGTATGTATTACTGGTATTAGAGTCAATGGATGGACGAGGCGAGTACGAGGATAGTGTAGTGATGGATTCCAGCTCGATTTACTACCTTTTATTATATCAAAGGTAACTTGGAGATGCACGCGCACAAGAAGAAGCTAGCTTTGGTCTTCAATGGACATAAATGCTCAAATCTCAATCATGTGGGTGACTCACCATGAATTTCCGAAATTTATCGGTTGATCATGGTAATAGGTCACGTGAAACTTAGTTCGAGCGGTAAATCCGTAGATAGTGGTAATGGTGTGAAGTCTTTTGAAGAAAATTGTACGACTTTAATTAAAAAAAATGGATAATATATTTCACATCCTATCAAAAGTGTTTTTGCACAGTATGTTTCAGCAATATTATTATATCACAAAAACATAAAACATATCGACCTGATAAAAATACCTTGTGAAAAGTACATATTTAGATGAAGTTGAATGACTAACAAATTAAATCACATAGAGCATGATTGAAGTAGTTGACTTGAAACAAGAGAACTATCATTCAGATGTTGAACCAATATATGCTTGGACAATTTTTTTAAACAGCATCAAAATTATTTTCAAGTGAAAATAAATTTGTTTTAAAAAACCAAATGCTGAGTAACCCTTGTTGAATAATGTTCTATGTTGTACGTACCTCTTAAAAATGACTAGGCAGTTCAATCTTTCTCCATGTATGTTCATTACATATGATTATTTGATTGGATATAAAATAAAAAATAAGAATACTTTTGACACATATAAAAAGTTCTTTAAATTTGTAATCTTAAACACATCATCACAACATAATTTTCTTTTGACAGATTAAAAAGAATGATTGACATAGATCAAAGGCAATATTTATTTTTAATTTTCAAACCATCAATTAGTTATAAGTCATGAATGCAAGGGTGGAGCTAGAGGGCATGAATATATATCATGTAATTTTTTTATACGGTATATTTAGTAAATTTTGAACTCTCTTTACTTCTTCGCGTGTTTAATTCTTATGAGTTTCTTAGTATATTTAATTCTTATATCGTGAATTATTCTCTTAATAAAAATCTTGGCTCCGCGACTAATTTAGTGAGTGTGTTTGTCAGTTTGTCCAAATGATCTCAAAAAGATTTTGGGCTAGGGGACACAACCATTATTCCGTTGAAAAGAAAGTGTTTCTTGGAGAGTAATTATAATGAAATCTTTTGGATGTCAACTCCATTACCCCACTTAAAAACGAATAGTGTATCATCCATGTTATAGGAGTATATAATATATAATTAAATAGGATAATAAATTAATAATCATATCTCTTGATACTCAATTAGAATCAAGATCAAGTTTTGGTGGGGTTAATTTTTAACTCAACGACAAGATATGCTGTTGCCACTAGCATATAGGTTTTTGTTTTGTTTTTGGGTTTTTCTCCGGGGTTTGATATTTGATTTGGGTTCGATTAATTTAGATTCGCGTCGACTGTCGAGTTCCCTATCACAGGCAACTTTATACTCAAGACTTGAACTCAAAATCTCTAATTAAGAATGAAAAAGTACTTGTCCTCCATCACAACTTCTAGAGGTGCCACTAGAATATAGCTAGCGCATCTTTAATTTATCCATATTTAACAAAAAGAATTGTTTAATAGTTGTAATTAAAAAAATTAAAGTAGTTGGTTATCTATAGAATTAGATTAAGGAAAAACTGGCCTCAATGAGGAAATTCCTTTTCAACTTCGGCTGTCCCTTTTTTTTTTTTTTCTTTTTTTCTTTTTGTGCATATTTTGTTGTACACGGTTGCAATTTTCCTGTGATACCTTTATTCCCTATGCCATTTGGAACGGTTGTAAGTTTGTAACTAAAAGACAGGAATCTGATTATACTTTACTTTTATATGTGTTTAAATCATCTAAAAAAGGTAATTACAAGTCTGTTTATAATAAATGTGAAGTAACTTGAAAAGTTTGATAAGTAAATTGTTACGACAGCTCAAACTACATTAATAGTGTACCGATAAGAGAGAGTTGCTTAGATGGTAAGCACTCCTATTTCTAACCTGAAGATTGTGAGTGAAGTGACACTATAATCCTGTTAATGTATGTAATTAGTTAAATCTATATATTATTTTCTGAAAAATGCTTCAAGTGTTTCTGAGGGGGTTGCTCAGATGGTAAGCACCCTCCACTTTCAACCTTAAGGTCGTGAGTTCGAGTCACCAAGGCTCCAAAAAGATGGAGAGCTCCTGGGGAGGGGTTAAAAAAATGTTTGGTTGGTCAAATTTTTTTGAAAAATATTTAGCCTATGAAAATAAGTTTCTTGCAAATAAGAAAAATGATTTCCTTAATGAAAGTACATAGGAAAGATGAGTTACATAGTGGCATACTGACATTTCATATTGATTATCTTCTCCTCACACTTCAAACACATCCTACACCCACCCCCATATATATCCCCCATGCCTATCACCTCCACACTCCTACCCCTACTACCCTCCTCGATAGTATTTGTCTAAATTATATATAATTTGGGATAGTATTTTTTGTTTGCTTATCAAAATATTCCTTTGTACCAAACATACATTAATGTCTTTTTTTTTTTAAGAGTAAAGAATAACAAAAAGGAAAAAAACAAAGAAAGTTGGCTCTTGGCAGGATAATATTATTCCATGATCAGTGCATGAATCATCCCTTTAATTCTTGATGACCCCTACTAATGCATGAATCATCCCCTTCTCAAACAAAGTTTTAGGCTCTAAATTTTTAGGCCCCATTTTCTTCTATGAATAGTAGGGAACATTAATTTTTTTTTAATAAAATATTTAATATTGTAAGGTATAAAAGACAAGATCTTTATAAAAAGAAAAGGAAAGAGAACTATTTAACCATGTGATTGATTGGCTATATTGTTAAATTGAAAAGAATTATAGAAGAAATTAATTATTAAAAAATTATTAATAACTTTACATCTTAAAAGGGTAGAATTACATACCTTAAATTAAATAAAAATATGTATGAAATCTTTTATTTTTTCAAAAAAGTTTAAGGCCCCTGACTAAAATTTGATTTTAGGCTATCAATTTTATTGAACAGTCTGTGATCACTCTACCAATGCATGAATCATCTCTGTGTAGTTCTTATTTCTTAATTAATGACTATCAATGCGTGAATCGTCCCTTTAATTTCTAATTGTTGATGACCCTACTTTCCCAGAGCTTAAGCACAAAATTTAAATTTGTATTTTATTTTCTTTTGTTGTCCAGTAGGAAGAATAGAGAGATTGATAGACTGTGATTCTTGTGTGTAGTTAGTGTTTATATATATGTGATTGTATTGTCTGACTAGTGAAACGAATTCAATAATCTTGCAAAGTATGTGTTTAATAAGTTCTTCAACTTCGTTTTAGTTTACAGGAATACACAATACGTGTTTGATTTAATTTCTTCAACTCTAAAGAGAAGTAATTCATCTTGGAGGAATTAAATATATGTAAAGTTAATATCACTTATGATTATTGAATTTTATAGTATTCATTATCACTCTAAGCAATACAACTTTATATTTTTGTCACTTTAATCATAAAGACATAAAATTATCTATAAATTTCTCACAAAACTTATATCATTGGAAGGCCAAGGGTTTGACATATCACTCGCCATGTCAATAATGTTTTTTCGCTCTTAAATATTCCACGTCAATGCTTTTCACTCTTAATTTCATATACGAAAGTCTGAATCAATTGAAGTAGTTAATTTTCGAATATATACATGTAAAAGAAAGGAATAAGTGGATATAAAACAGCTAACAATATTCTTTGGTATTTGTCCATAATTGGTAAAATTACTTTGTTTTTTTATGATGAGAAATGAATTCCATTTTGATTCCCATTACACTAAAGTACATTTCTTTTCTTAGCTAACCTTACAAGGTAATCAATCCTTATTACTATGAGTCACGAATATTCATGCAACATAGAGTATTGTTTCTTCTTCTTTAAACTTCGAATCGGAAAATGAAATAATTGCTTGTCCACAGTTATGATAAATATTCATTTTGTACCAGAAAAGGAAAATTTTCCATTCTCTCGTATTGTCTCATCTGTTCCAACTTTATGTCCATCTTAATAATATGCTTCACTTTATCTTCCTTTTTGCCTTTTTCCTGTAGAGTTCATAGATGTTCGTTATTCCAGGTTTGAGCCTCATGGAAGCTAAACTTGGGCAGCTATCATGGTAATACGTACACTCAATGTTCTTACTTCTTAGTTAGACAGATTCGAGATTTTAAGTTTATCCATACAAAATTCAATAGCTTACTGGGTTTGGGATGTGATTATTTATGTTTTTAGGTGAATTTCGTAGCAAAAGTACAAGATCTGGCTCAAGCTACTGAATCTGCCGAATACGTAACTAATGATATATATCTGCCCCTGATTCTTACCACGACCTTGCATAACAAAGCTTACAATATAACAGTATTATCAGGAGAGTAGTAGTTTCCGACTAATAAGGGTTCAATTCCCATTGCTCCTTCCCTGATACCCTATGCATTAGAATTATATTACCTTTTTTTTTAAAAAAATGTTTGGGTATATCATACACGTCAAATTTACAAATTTGATCAGATAACTTGGAACATTCACATTTGATCAGATCATAGTACAAAGGCTAACTGATCTTCAGAATGCATCTTTCTTGGTAAACTGAAATGCCATTTTACCTATTTATAAAGAAAGTGTTACGAAAGTATGTTGCCGCAGTTTGGTAATGATGAAACATCATTTTGTTCAAGTACAAGTGATGCCAACGTGAGCACTTAAACAAAACAAAAAGGAACACTTGCAAAAAAAATCCAATATGTGGCTATCGATTATTGAGCTCTGCATTTGGAGAAACTGGGTTTGTAGTTCTAACAGACCACGCCAGGTCTAAGTAAAATCTAAAAGCAAAACTATTCAACTTCGCCGCTGCCACAGCAGCCGTAAGAACAACTGATCCACTAAAAGCAAACAGAACCACAAAACTTTGGAGTCCTGAGTTTGTAGAGCAAGAAAATCTCTCATAATCTCAACCAGATTTATTCTGGCAGAAAAGTTGCAAGCACTATCAGTGATGATGATCATCATCGCCATGTCCATCAGGAGGTCCTCCAGGGCCAACCACCTCCAACTGCATAGAATTAGTCAATTAGAATCATTCCCAGTATGAGCTTCATTATCAGTACAAACTTAAGAGCGAGCTTAAGAAATTAGGATCCACATGGGTAACACCACCACACTTGGACAATTGATGGCTAGAATTAGATCATTTAGAGCTCAAATTCCTCACTCCCTCTCCCCTCCTCCCTTCGCTCTCAAAAGTTGGAAAAAAAAGAGGGAAAATGTCACCCCTATTGCTGCAAGGAATCTGAAACTTCCCCTGATTAAGGAGTGCCGCATGTGGCCTTTCACATACAGAACAGCAAGGACTATGAATTCACATCTCTACAAATTCCCTAACAGCCTAGAACTTGATAATATGACCCAAGAGTACAGAAATTCTGTACTTACCGCAAAATACTGTGTGCATACTGGGCATTCATGTGGCTTGCCCTTCTCTAGCCAGAACCAAACAACATCATGCTCATCTTCTGTTAAATTAGAAAACGACTTAAGAAGATTAAGTGAAACAGCTAAAGGAAAAAAATCTGTAATAGAGACATTTTTTATCTGAATTTGTAATGAAGACTTACCGCCTTCACCTCCTGGACATCCTACAATTCTTTTGTCATAGTAGGATTTCACGACAGCTGGTGCTTCCTACATTTAAGACATATTCAAATATTTGATCATGTTCCCACACATCTAATTGGAAAGATAACTTATTATTGTAGTAGCATATCAATCTAAACAGTGCCTTCAAACATTATCCTTTTGTTTTTTGTTATATTCTTTATCCTGAACAATACATAAGAAGCAACAGCAGTCCACATCTAAATTAAATTTGTCTGTAGACTCAAAGGCGCACAATGTTTTACATTAGCAGATCTCATCACTGACAGTAATAAAATAATTACATTTGTGTGTTTTAAAATGTGAGAAACACAAAAATCAAGGGGAAATTTTTTTAGTCGCAACAAATTGGACATTGGAGACCTACGTGGTGAGACAATCGGATTCAGGTATGAGCTTTGACATGACTACATGAGTATGTTCAAAGTTTGACAAGTTTCTAGTGATCTATTTTTTTGAAAGGTGTAAATGGCATTTCATTGATGTCAAAACAGCACTAAGTGCTGTGATATTTACAACATCAACAATAGAGAAGGTTAAAAGAGTGGAGATCAGAGAGCAAAAAACAGAAGAAAAAGTATATTTGGCTGAGAATTAGAGGCTTGTGCATACATGCAGAAGTTCTAAAGCCTCCGGTATGGTATCAGTATTTCTGATGAATTCTGAAAGATCTAGTCGTAGTCGAATTACCCATACTCAGGCAAATGAAGTTTCTTTGTGACAACACTCTGAGAATCTGTAGTGATTAGTTTCAGCTACTCACACCAAAGAAAATGTTATGCTGCACAATTCTACACGCATGCATGTGCACTTATTCATACATGTACATGCCTTTTTGTTGGGGCAAGATTATGCCTTATCCAAAATAACATTTAAAAAATAAAAAGATGTGGTGTTAAGAACCACATTGCTTACAAGTTACAACGCATCTAAGCTTGAACATATTTTATTTCCATGTACAAGCTTGACCATATTTTATTTCCATGTACAAGTGTTGACAGAAGATGCCATCCAAAATGATCATTTTTTGTTTGCATGTACAAGCTAATTACAGAAATTGAAAAGATTTGTGCTCCAGCTTAATAGAATGTGAAAGAGCATTGGGAATGAACATAAGCACATGAACTAGGAGAAATATTTGAATGATAAGAATACTGGCCATTAGAGCTCACATGTCATCCACCTAACAGTAGCATTGAACATGATTCATACAAGGAGATAGCATTGACTACTCAATATTTCGGCAGCAATACACATATATGAAGAAGAAGAAGTAAGCAACATTGCACTTCAATTAAGGAGATTTATTCTTATCATGTTCATGTTCATATAGAGGTAGAGGAGACCGAAGAAGTATTGGGAAGTATTGGAAAGAGGTAATTAGACAGGACAAGGTGCAGTTTCAGCTTACCGAGACATGACCTTAAATAGGAGATTGTGAAGAAAACGAATGTTATGGAGGACACGAATTAGGGTAAAAGGTTAGTAGGTAGGAGTGCATTGTCTTGTTGTTCGTCCATACTAATAGTCGTAGTATTACTCTTGTAGTTTCTTGTCTTTCGATTTCTGTTACTATCTGTTATTTCTTTTACTTCGACTATCGTATTCTTCTGTTATAGTACTGTTTTGTTACTATCTGTTGTTTCTTGTACTTCCATTACTTCTTTTTTTGTACTGCTTTGGACTGTTTTTCTTGAGAAGATGGTCTATCAAGAAGAACATGTCAACCTCTGAGGTATGGGTAAGGTCTGTGTACACTCTACCCCCTCTACCCTCCACAGACCCACTTTGTGGGACTACATTGGGTATGTTGTTGTTGTTGTTCATGTTCATATAGATATGATTACACTTGCTTGAAGCAAGAATAGAAAGGAGAGGAAGTGGGACAAGATTCTATTCCCCCATTTGGTTAGAAAGTGAAAGTACAGAGA
Organism: Jaltomata sinuosa; assembly: GCA_003996215.1. NCBI lineage: Eukaryota > Viridiplantae > Streptophyta > Magnoliopsida > Solanales > Solanaceae > Jaltomata > Jaltomata sinuosa. The sequence continues at coordinate 1,093,492 of QJPP01000016.1, forward strand.
ATTGACAGTCCTCACTCTTTTCTAACCCTTTCAAAATTGAAAATAAGAGGGAGGAGAAGCTCATCTACTTCTACTTCACTCGTGCCAAAAAAACATAAGGGAAGTAAACGAACTCTCTCCAATGCCCCTCCCCTCCTTAAAGGAAACAAAGCATCATGTTTGCTATGGAAGTTCGAAATAGTAATCCAGGTCTTACTAATTATGATGGATCAAATGTTGTACCATGGCATGTTCCATCGATGAAAGAGGGAAAGCACCACCTACCTGCAGGCTACAGCCTATTACTTCACTTAAGAAAGTCGAAGTGGCTTTATGAAAAATATATGAAAATTTCAGAACCAGATATATGCGAAGGAACAGAAATTGGAAATTTTCAAGGTAAACGTGTCCATTTTCTTTCAGACACTTGTACTATACATATCCTACAAAATTAACACTGAGTGGAGGACAAAACTTCAGTTTAGTTTAACTGAATATGACGTAATAGAATTTGTACTCATATATAGAGAAAGTCAGTCAAATGCCTAAAGAACAGCTACTTCCAACAATAGCTATCCTTGAGTAATGCACATAATCCATGATAGGGGGAGAGCTAAACATCATTACAAGTGCAACCTAATGACTATCGAATACAAAAATACACATCAGATAAGATAAAACAACTTCATTAACTGACAACAAATGTAACAAAAACAAGAAGTAATAACCTGTTGTTTGCCAATTTATATACAAAAAAAATATCCACAACTGACCTTTGTGCCAAAAGGACCCTCAGGAAAGTTAATACCGAGAAGATCCTTTCCCTAAGAAAGAAACAAATACACATATCAAGTATCAGTTACAGTCACTACACCTCAATCAATATATTTGAATTAGATTATAAGTACAACCACAACCAAACATATCACATCAAAATTCTAAAGGATGAAGCTAACTCACTTGAATCTCAGCTTCAAGCTCTTCGCGCTCGTGACCAGTAGCAATTGGCATTACATCCTCCACTTTCTTAACAACATTCGCTGTTCCACACAACAACGATTTCCATTCTCGTCACAATCCATTCACAACAAAAAACAAACCAAACATACATTCATGCTTATATATATACATATAAACGAGTAAGATCTGATGAAAATAGCGTTACCAGAAGCAGTACTGAAGTGGCGGGAGATGAAAGGAACCGTAGGACGGAGAGTCGACGGAGACGGCGACGGAGAAGAAGATAAGAAGGTGGCGGCGGCGGAAAGGCGATTGGATTTAGCGGTAGATCGGAGTGGGGATAGAGTCCGAAACTGGGAAGAAAGTCTTCTCCACATGATTTTCTTCAAGAGTTAGGGTTCCGATTTGATCACAGGTGTGGATGAGATCAATAGTTCCTTTATTACTATTGCGCTCTCTCTGTCTCTCTCGTTGCCGATGCTTTTTTTGTTCTTTTAGAAGCATATTGGGAGTGGAAAATGGAATGAAAAGAGAGAGCGCAAGGGTGGGAGGCACAGGCCCGAAGCCAAAGGGTTGACTCGCTCGTGCGACAATTTCTCACGAGTGTGGATACCTCTTTCCTGAATTTCCAATTTCAATTTTTTTTTAACAAACTCTACCGAATCTTTTTTTTCGGGTCGAAATGTTTTAAATAGTTGAACTTCAAGTACTATAGCATTCTGGGAAAATAAATTATTGTATGAAAATGATAAATTAAGATAAAAATATATTTTTATTCCTAGCAAACTTTATATGTCACTTTGGAACATTTTCGAATATCCAACATAACCAGAATAATAATATAGTGTTACTTATTTCTTCGTTATACAATTCGGGATTAACCTTAATTAGGGTTGCTTAACTGTCAAATGAATAGTTTAATAACTATATTCATATGACACTTACAATTGATTGTGCAGTGATTTATGAAATTGATCATTTCTTCATTTATTGATCAAATAATTCAATGACTATGCACAATTTAAATTAACTTATCAAAGACTTTATTTTTATTGTTATCAAAATTATAAGTTAATCAAGAGCATCATCAAAAGTACTTATCGAACAACAAAATATATATGTGATAATAAAAAAAAATTATCACTAATAATAAAACGAAAATAGTCAATAATTTAGTCAGAAATATTACATGACATACTCGATCTAGCGCCTATGTTTCTAACATATAGTAATACTATAGGACTTGTTGCTTGTTACAGGTGAAAGTTCTTATATATAATCAAAGATCTTACTAGTAGTTCTAGTTTGCTAGAAGAACAAAGGGGATTTAATTTTTGGAAGATGATTGGAGCTCCATATTGTGGAAATAGGAACATGTTGGTAAGTTGGAGCAAGCTCAAAGGAGAAGCGCATCAAAATCATGGCCATTGCTAATTTAGCTTGTATGATAGCTAAATTTTGTCCAATGCAATGGCGGGCGCCTAAGCCGAAAGGCATGAATGCCATGGGGCTTTTTGCTGCTTGAGCGACGCCGCGAGCAAATCTTGCTGGATTAAATTCATTCATATCATTATGCATCATGATGGATTCCTACAATCGGTATAAGTAGCTCAATCCCTTTAGGCAACTTCAAGGTTCCCAATGTTGTGTCCATTTTGGTCTGTCGAATGTTGCCGCATTAGGTGGATATAGACGGAGGGATTCATTCAGGATCATCCCAAGCTGTCATGATGAGTGAACCTTTTTTTTTTCAAATAACAATCGTGTGTAAAATGTTGAATTGATCACCTAGCTAGAAAATAAGATATGTTATCATCAGCAAGTCAAAAGTTAGCTCATGACAGGAGGATTGTCCAAGTCCATAATTTCCTCCTCACGCTTTGGACTGGACATATAGTGCGTGAATAAATATATTTAATATGGGAGACAATATCAATAAATCATAAATTAGGATAGAATTGACTCTGATATCTTGCAAAGAAATCAATCTTGGGTGTAACTCAATTCCAAAAGCTAGCTCATGAGACAATAATTGTCCAATTTCATATAAGGAGTCCATAATTTTCTCATTCAACAGATGTGAAACTTAACTGATAAGAATACGTTATTCTTAACCAGGGTCTCTTATTCAAGCCTAATAAATGAAAAAAATTTCTATTAGAACCATAGTGTAAAACTTTATGCTTATATACTGTCATAAGCTTTGCAAAATCGTCCTTAGATGGGGTATCACGTGCTCTGCAGACGTTGAAGACCTCGTCACGTGCAAGTTCCTGCCATTGAGGATTCATGGCCAATAGAATGGTTGTCCATGTCAGTAAATTTGGCGTTGTATATTGAGAAAAGACATCGAAACACCTCTAAATTTGTCCGCAAAATTTACTTTAGCCTTTTAACTACACGAGCATTTATTTACCTCCTTTAACAACTTTCAAGTGATTTAATATCACCCTAAAAAAATTATACCAGTCTCCCAATGAAGAGTGTATTACACACGCGCCACATCGTTGACACATCAATGCCACGTCGAAGCCACGTTAAACGACAAGGAAAATTAAATAAACAAATGCTATCTAGTTATATTGCTTAGTATAATGTAAAAATATCAACGTATAAAAGTTAAACTCGTTCTAAAGGACAAATTAAAACTGCAATGCTGTGTTTTTAGGCAAGACTCGAGAGGTGAAAGAGCTAAATGTGTTGTGACTTGCCTTAAGATTTTCGGAGTAAAACATTTGAGTTAATATCTTTCTATCGTGAGCCCATTTTTCTCCTTTGAGATTCGTCAAACCATCCCATTCAAGCTTCTTTGAGGATGGAGGTGTTTCAATTTTCTCAAAGCAGTCTGATTTTAAAAGGAAGATATCCCTAATAAGACTTGGATCTGCTAGCTGTTGGCCCGAACCACACAAGAAATGTTGTACCTGTGCCATCATAGGACCAAAATAATCAAGTATCATTTGAAAGCTAATAAATCAAATCTTAAAAGACGCTAAATAAGAAAACAAATGAGAAATATATCAAAGAGACACAATAATTTAACGTGGTTCGATCAATCAACATATATCCACAAAAGGAGATGAAAGATTCATTATATAAAAGAGTGCAAAATATCGAGAGAAATAACCTCACAAAATTCACCCAGAATAAAAAGAGGTTCACACAATTAAATAATAACGTAGCACTTGTGTCTTACAAATTATCCCCTAACATTTCTCATCTACACAAAATTAAAATGGCCTATTTGAAAATTGAAAATGTTATTATCAGTTATGATGAATAATACTTTTGCCATAAATAATTTTTTTTTAAAATGTCATAAAGGTACGCTATTGCAAGATAGAGCTATCTCGATCCATAGTCTTACGGTTATCAAAGTGGTTTGATTTACTCTTATCAACTTAACATTAACAACTTAAAGGAACATCTAAACCATTCAATAAGCTCTTCGATCCCTTCTCGGTATAATTTAGGGGTCCTTTTAAGATTATTGTTTGATTTTCATGTTATGACACGAAATTAAATTTATTATGAGAACTTATACGTCGTAATAGACTAATTTAACATGTTGGCATATACAATTAATATATTATCAATGCATATTTTAAACTAATTCTTATAATAGTTTCATTACTTAGATTAAGGTGTCATCTAATTATTTTACTTCTCTCCTTGATCTGAAATCAATTAATGTTTTATTATTCTAATTAAAAGATCATCTACAATTCAAGATCACAATTATTTTAAAATTTAATATAAATAAATCAAGTAAAAAACATGTAGTAAGAGAATCAAAAGAATATAATTAAGTTATAGTTAAATTTGCCATTAACTTTGTAAATGGTCTAAATATTGGCTAAAGAACAAAGGACAAAATCGGTAACTTCAGCACACAAGGTAGGAACGAGAGCCGAATTTGACCCGAAAATTGACGGCCCGATTTGAAAACTGGATCAATTTCTGACCCTTCATTTCTCAAAGTCTATGAGCTAGACGCCCCTCATTCTCGCGCACACGTACAAAATCGTCTCCAGCAGTGCAGCCATTGCAGACGCTGCGTTCTTCTGCGCTCCGCTACTCACCGGCATAACGTCCTCTCTGTGAATCATGAGTAATATTTTTCTATAAATCATAATCTCGATTTGGATTTCATTGATGCTGATGAAAAAATGAGCTGAATCTTTTCACTTTTGCAGGTTTAGGGAAGAAGATCAGAATAGGATTCGACGGTATAAGCTTAATTATCAGCATCGATTTCGAATTCATTATCACTTTTTTTTTTCCTGTCATTCATTTGTCAAATTAAAAACTTTTTTTTTGTAAATTCAGGATTTGGAAGAATTAATCGGTTTATTACGAGAGGAGCTGGCCAGAGGAATGACTCGAAGCTTGGCAGTAGAAATGATGCACTGAAGGTATCAATTTTTAGGATATTTTTGTTTCTTTGTGGGACAGAGTTAAATTGCAAAAGTGATTTGTTGTGTATATGTTCTATTGATGAACTATAAAACTCTGTTTATCTGATTTGAAGCTTTGGGATGCTATTTTGCTTTTAAAATCAGATATATTTAGTATCTGCTCTGTCCCATTTTATATGACAATATTTGATGGGACACGGAGGTAAAAAATTGATTTGACTTCATATATATATTTTTTATAACTGTGGTGTCCCCCAAGGTAGGGGTAAGGGTTATGCACACTCTACCCTCCCCAGACCCTACTTGTAGGATTACACTGGGTACATTGTTGGTGTCCGGGCCAACTTGCGCGCACCTCGACTAGTTCCACAAGATACCTGCCTAAATTAACTTACATATTACAGTGATGATAGTGGAAGAGATTAAGTGATAGTTGAAAAGTTAATTTGATCACTAAAACATCACATTAGAGTTTAAAAAATTGAATAGTTAATTAAATTTGAATAATTGGAAGTTGTGAAATCGAATATAAACGGAATATTTCCATTTTGTGGCATCGAAAAGTGGAAAGAGTGATATAAAAAAAATTGAAACGGAAAAAGTACAAAAATTTCTTCAGCATAAAGCAGGTTCTTAGGAGCAATGGAGTTGGCTCCAATTCTTCTATCTTCCACCATATTGATATTTGAATCTAGACAACTGTACCTAATTAATGCTACATACAGTACAACATATCCTTCGTTGTGATTGAAATTGTAAGTGCTTCTCAATTGACAAGAACTAAAAACTTCGTGCTAAAGATAGGAGAGAAGTGTTTATGTTAATGGTTTCCCTGTTGTGACAAGGTGGTTTATGTGTAGCTTATACCATCCATCATGCTTTTCTAACCTTGTAATATGACGTATTTTTTCCAATTTAGGAGGATACTGAACAATCTAATGAGTTTGTGCAGAGGAGCTTTTCCTCCAATAGTTTCTTACTATTTGGACCTGGTTCTGAAATAGAGTTTTCACAAATGTTCATATAAAACTTTGGACAGGAGTAAGTTACCTTCCAAGAAAGATTGTTCTAGAGTAGACTTGGCTTTGTTTTCCTTCATTCTCTCTCTCTTTATAGCATATGAATTCACCAGATGATCCGCTGCGTAAGGGCTTAATCCCACATCAAAATGAGCTGACTGCTTTACCCAAGCCAGACAGTGATATAATACAATACTACTTTTCTTAGAACATAAAGTCAATTGATTGGGATCATCTTGTCCATCATACTACAAACAATTCCTTTTTCATTTTGTTATCCAGATAGTGCAAAACGATGTAATAATTTATCAGTGTATCTGAGGTGAGAATACTTCATCTCGGTATCAATTTTCACTGAATAGCCCTTGCTTTCATTTCACAAATGGTAAAGCACATTTCATGGGTTCTTATTGAACCTGTCACCAATGTCTTACAAGTTTTGTGTAGTCAGCCTTTTCCCACTCTAACAGCTCTGCACTACTGCATTTCCAAGCTAGTGCCAGTAAATCTATGACTGATCGCCTTGCACACTTCTTAAGCTTCAATATGAAGCATTTGATCTGAAGCTTCTTGACTGCATTCAATACCTGACATGAAACAGAAGAAACTTGATTTTTCTATTTCATATTTATTCATATCTCTGAGTCATATGCAACAACAACTACGATTCAATCCCAAACAAGTTGAGGTCACTTATATGAATCTCCAATTCTTCATTTAAGCACATGTCGTATCATCATCATACTAAGTAAAATAAAGAGAAAAGGGTCAAATTTGCCCCTCTACTATGCGAAAAAGGGATCAAATTTTTCTTCCATTATACTGTATCGTACAACAATATTACCCCTTCTCCATTAGGACTGTCCACGGTGGACACCCAGTTCTACGTGGCACTGGCATTTTGATGAGGTGGATGCCACATGGGATTGGGTATCCACCTTCGACAGTCCTAACGGAGGAGGGGTATATTTGAACCATATAGGTAAACAGGGGTACATATAGTATAATGAAGGGAAAAATTGATCCTTTTCACATAGTAGAGGGGCAAATTTGACCCTTTCCCTAAAATAAAGGTGAAAAATAAGTTATAATAATAGCTGGCCCGGACACCACGGTTATCAAAATAGTAATAATAACAAGTCTAAGACCTATTCTCACTAGTAGATATCACCTATATGAATCTTTTTCTTCCATCATGCCTTAGCTAAGTTTGCAATAGTACCAAAGATTTGTAGGTGTTTTGAGACAATACTATCTTGTGGAAATGTTGGACTTTAGCAACCCAACATTCACATATAACATCATATCTCTCTGGCCTCAGCCATATGAGGAGAAGAAATGCATGATTCGAGAAAAAATCTTATAAAAATCTACACCGTTTGACGGGAAAGTTTGGAAATAGAACAATTTCTTTTGTCATGTATCCTCGATCAATGCAACCTCAAATGCTATGTTTCAGTTCTCAATTCTAATATTTAGCTAAAGGTTATGCCCAGAGGTTATGTATTATAGGTCAATCCTACTCTACTAGCACTAATAGGCAGCATAGGGGAAGACACACTACATCTAGAAATCAACCAAACAAAAACTTTGTTCTTTTCTTTCTTTTAGGTGGATCTATCACAAGAATGGAAGTAGGCTAGCATTGGCTTTATTTTCCCTCCCATATATTAATATGATTTGTCTTGCTAATTAGGCTTCTTTTATTCCACCACAATAACAACAAGAACAACTATGCCACAATCCTGAAAGAGTTGGGGAGGATTGCAATAGTTGTATTGCCAACTAACTTCTTTTATTTCAACAATGAAGAATAAATATGCAGAACAGGAGATACTAGGCGGTCTCATGGAAAGCCCCTTTGCATCTATGGTATTCCAATATATTTGTATTTTCTGTGGAAGCTGTTTGCCTGCTGGAGGAAGTGCCGTGTAATTGAACCTCTCATAAACTTTGTTCTAATTTAAGCCGGTGGTGCTTTAGATAGTGTGACGGGCCATAGAATTACTGTCATATTCTTGAATTTGCTTTTGACTGTGGCAATATACTTTATGCTTAGGTTGCAACAATAGTATCTTTCAGGTGAGCAGTTGCTCATCTACAAGAATATCAATTCCATGCATTCATTGAAGTTGGTTGTGCTTACTGTGGCAAATGGAGGAAAATGAAGGCTTATTTATGATATAACACCACCAAAGAGATGAAACTCTTGCTTCTAGCTCATGAGATGGATAAAATATTTCGAAGTAGCTAGCCTTATGTTCATTTGTCTTTTTTTTAAATTTAAATTGGGGGTAGGGGATTACAAGGTGGGGTATCGATCCCTCACCAACAAGGTGAAAGTTCAGGTAGCCAACTCTACTGAGCTATTGAGATTCCCCGCCTTATGTTCATTTGATTTCCCTTTCCTAGAAGTAGTGGTGTTATCATTAACACTTGCATGGATGCGTTACAAAAGCACATGGAATAATTTTCAGTTGATCAAACTATTTCTATTATTTATTTGAAGCATGGCCTGGATGGAGTTGGATCTGCCGGCTCGAAGTCTTTCAGAGCACTTGCAGTCATTGGTGCTGGAGTGTCTGGGCTCCTTAGTTTTGCAACAATTGCTTATTCTGATGAGGCTGAGCATGGACTAGAGTGTCCCAGCTATCCCTGGCCTCACGAAGGCATCCTCAGTTCTTATGACCATGCTTCGTAAGTACTTTGTGCTGCTACATGATTGTTAAAGTTGCTTAGGTTATATTCTCTTTTTATTGGTAAAGGTCTGGTTCATTAAATTTTCTCTTAGTTATTATATATCATATGGAAATATTTGTCCACAGCCAAAAGTAATTCAGCCCGTGTTCTTACAGTATTTTCCCGTGTCTCGTGATTGGTATAGATGTAGTTGGTGTTCATACTGCATACGTTATTTTTCAGGTCTCTTACCGTCTAGAGAAGGGATACCATTTTTTGGCTTTTCAAAAAATATTTTCTACATTAAGTTTCAAAGAAGATGCAAAAGCCAATTAACTTGTGTGCCTCCATTTTTGATACAGGATCCGTCGAGGTCACCAGGTTTACCAGCAAGTTTGCGCGTCTTGCCACTCGATGTCTCTAATTTCATATCGTGATCTTGTTGGTGTCGCATACACCGAGGAAGAGACCAAGGCCATGGCAGCAGAAATTGAGGTGGTTGATGGGCCTAATGACGAAGGTGAGATGTTTACCCGCCCTGGGAAGTTGAGTGATCGTTTCCCTCAGCCTTACGCAAATGAAGCAGCTGCAAGGTTTGCTAATGGAGGAGCCTATCCTCCTGATCTAAGTCTAATTACTAAGGTACTGATTGTCTTCTAAAGTTTGTCAAACATTTGATCTGCATTGCCTGACTTCTTCCACTTTTCAGGCTCGTCATAATGGTCAAAACTATGTTTTTGCTCTTCTAACTGGCTACCGCGACCCTCCTGCTGGCGTCTCGGTAATTCCTCTGTCTCAAGCTACTTTTTGCCTTCTGACTGTTTTTCTTTTGTTTTGAATATAGGAAGTAGTACATAAAAATAGTTATATATATTAAAAAAGAGTGTGCATCTGAAGATATTGCTAGGGAATATTGTTACTGTCAAATTCCATTTTTTGTTGGTTAACCCTGCATTGTGACTGTCTTTTGATACCAATTTGTCCATAATTCCTCATTTCAGTAGAACTCATTTTGCTGCTAAACTCTTATTATAGATTCGAGAAGGACTTCACTATAATCCTTACTTCCCTGGTGGAGCTATAGCAATGCCTAAAATGCTTAATGATGGTGCCATTGAGTATGAGGATGGCATCCCTGCAACGGAGGCGCAGGTAAACACCTTCCCTTTTTTTCCTTACATCTGCTTTATGTTTTGAACCATTTCTGCAGAAGTTATAATGCTTATGCTGGACAGATGGGAAAAGATGTTGTCTCATTCTTGTCATGGGCTGCTGAGCCAGAAATGGAAGAGAGGAAGCTGGTAAGTTGCAACAACTTCCCCTTTCTCATTTCCTGCATCTACATCAATCCGTGTATTGTTTATGAGTTTGTAGGCACCATCTTTTCTAATTAAAGTTCTTCCAAAAGTGTCTATATATGCTTGTATGCTTGCTGAAGTCTGAAAGGATTAAACTTGCTGAGAATATCCCACGTAACACCAAGTTTAGTGCTCTACTATCACATTCTGAGTAGCTCATTTGTGTGTATGTTGACACCTGTTGGATCCTTATGTCAGTTGATCACCCCATACGTTGTGCCATAATATATTCCCGACCCTCTAAGGCTCTGACATACTTTAATTCCTACAGATGGGTTTCAAGTGGATATTTGTTTTATCCCTTGCACTTCTCCAAGCAGCCTACTACCGTCGTTTGAGATGGTCTGTCCTCAAATCTCGCAAGTTGGTCCTTGATGTTGTCAACTGATCTCGAGGATTTCTAGATGTACACACTCTAAGCGTGCAAGGACTTAGAGAATAATTTTACTATGATTTTGTCCAATGATTTGAGTTTGCACTTTGCAGCGTTATACAGCATAGTCTAGACAATAGAGTGCAATTAGAACTCTCTCTGCAGGTATTCTTTCTGAGGGGTAAATAAACAACTACTCAACTATTTATCGTACTCGTATCTTTCGTATGAGAAACACTTAATGTTGGAACCTGACGTGGGAATGTCAGCTGTGCATTCCTTGTCCTCTTTTTTGTTGTAACTTCTTAGCCACCAGAGGACTCTGACAATTGAAATATGTTTAGTAGCAAATTAGTTGTTTATTCGATGCCCCAAGGAGCTGGCCTAAAAGTCGAAGAGCTGGAATGACAACCTCGAAACCAAGGTTCAAATTCTAGTGGAAGCGCCACTTAGGTTGATTTCTCCTATTTGTCGGAGTCTTGGTTGGTAGAGTGACTCCAAAAAAATATACATGCTGGTAGGTTTACACATTTTTTCTTGTAGTTCTTAAATGTTTTGAATGTGTAAAATGTTATTTTAAAAAGATTTCGAATGAAAATACAATATTGTAAACTAAATTCAATGCACAATTGTTTTCTAGAATTCAAATAAAAAACCAAATCTGGTGACCACAATGTATAACAGAACTTGGGTACTATTGAACATAACGTGAAGCTGATTTATTGGTTCCCCCCAAAATCTCAAGCAGATAAATGGATGGTCTACCGTGTATTGATGACAATTTTAATCAAGTTAACTCATGGGTGAGACATTGATAGTTCACAAGTCAAGAGAAGGTTTAGTTCATAATAAATGTAGATAAGACATGAACTTAACAAAAGGCGAACAAACTGGTGCAGTTTTTAAGACTTAATTCGTGATGGCTTTTGCAGAGGGGAAATTGCCACAGTAATTTTAAAAGAAAAGTTCTGGATGAATTTGGAACTTTAGAATATTTGTATTTAAAGACTCAAAGGGACGAGTAGTAACATGATAGATTGCTAAAAGCCTAAAATAATGACAATAAAATAATAGTGGGATTATTATCCTATTGCAATCATCAAAGATCTAAAAGATAGCATGTGTGTCTTGTCTCTTGATGGGTGTTTATTTGTAGGATTTTACAAGTAGATTTATTGGTAAAATGTACGTACATTGCACATTGGAAGAAGGAACGTACTAAGAAGAAGGTATCAGCAACAACTGGTCTTATTATGAGATAACTCATGATGTTCATATCAATTTATCATGAGTCTCTGCATCTAGCATTGGATAGACCTCATACAAGAACTATCCCTATAGCAGATTATTGTATTGGACACGAATGGACTTTCTGGCTAGGTTAAAAACTCAAAGACACTTTCTTATACACATTTCACAGTAGAAAGTACCACATTTATTTATGCTCCAGTAGGCAGTAGCCATGAATCTAAATTTCCTTAAGATGATGTGTGAGGAAAAACACTTCGATTATAGTTCCAATTGATCCGGCAAGTCTCTCAAGCAGCAAAAATAAGTTTCATAAATAGCATTTTAAATTTAATTTTTTACCATCTCTATTCCATCCCAACGGCCATCACCCCTTGATCAACACAACGAAAAACCGACGTAACCGATCAAACCGAACTGTACCGAACTGATTTTTAGGTTTCTTTAATAAAATCGACGGTTTTTATATAAGTTTATAATCGAATCGAATAATTGGATAGGTTTTTTATTTTATAAAAGTTAACTGAAAAAATACTGAACCGTACCGAATAATACATGTGTAAATATATTATATATATTAAGTATAGAAATAATAAAATATTAATTTTTTTGCTTAGGAACCAGAGTGATGGAAAACGGCAACATAATTAACACTCAAAGTCCTAATTTTGAAACTTATTATACTACTCTAATCGAAACTAAATTAGTGCTAAAATTTTGACTTTCGAGTAATCACTAGTAAGCTACAAGGTATTCCAATGATATTGAATAACAAGTTACATGTTAATAGATATTTTTCCTCTTTTATGATTTAAATTCTCTTATTCGATAATTAGTTTGAGTATGACTCAACTCTTGAGTTTCATTTTCATTGATTTCTTTTCGCTCATGTAATCTTACATTATATTTTTTTATCTATGCTTAATATTATCTTACACTACTGTAAAATAATGGGATGAATTTCTATTCTTGTTTTCTTTTCATGTTTTCTTGATTCATTATCTTTTATACAATAAAAATGCTAAAGAGTTTTTGCCAAAGTTATACATAAGTATACATGATAGAATGTTCTAACTTTAAATTTTTTTAAAAAAATACCGAAAATTAATCGAACCGTACCGATACCAAAGAAAACCGAGGTGATGGGACAGTTTGAAAAGTCTAATTTTAGTTATATAAAAAAAATAACCAAAAAATTGGTATGATATAAATTTTATAAAATAACCGTCCGAATCATACCATTGACACCCCTAAACACAACCACCTTCCACCCCCAACCCATCTTACTATATATCTCTAGGAGTTTTCTTGGTAGGATGTATCAGAGAATCTAATATATGTATTTATTACGATATTATTTAATTCTTTATTTGATAAGATTTTCAGCCTATGTATAATTAATACATGTATTAATTATATACCCTATTCAATATTATAGAGTTTATAATTAATACATACCAAACCATGATATTAGCAATACAAGGGCTATCAATACTGTTGGAATTTTGTTTAAATTAAATTAGTGATAAGTTTTTCTTTAATGAAGAGGTCTTCCAAATGAAAGGTTGTGTCTTTTAAATGAAAGGTTGTATCCTTTAATTGTTTGGTTTCTACTAATTCTATTTAAATTCAACTTTTTGTTATTTTAAAAATAATTTTTACAAAAAAATCTTTACAGAGAAGTGTCTTTACTATAACTTAAGAAAACTTTACCGAGTATCTCTTTACAACATTCTCCAAAGAAATCTTTTCTTCTCCAAAAAGATCAAGTTCAAGTTCTTGCTTTCCAGAAGAATTTCTCACTATTTGCTTAGTGCAGAATTTCATAAGCTCGCAGAATTCTATATGTATCTATGAGATCGAATATGGAATTTTGTTTACTCACTTAAATTGAGTATCCGTTTCCCTCCCTTTCCTGCTAGGATTGGAAATCCTGTATTTTACATATCCATACGATTGAGTCCTTGGGTTTCCGAAATAGTGTAAAAAGAAGTGCTTCGAATCGTTGCTATTTGACACCGCCGTATGACTGACCGGCGATTACTAGCGATTCCGGCTTCATGCAGGCGAGTTGCAGCCTGCAATCCGAACTGAGGACGGATTTTTGGATCCACTAAAACTATTTGCATATAATCCCATAGCAATCTCGCAGAGGAGAGGGAGCAAATATCATTTTTAGGAAAACGTTTCGCACGTGTTTCAAGTCTCCAATCTTGTGTTCATTGTTCATATTTTCAAGCCTTCGATTTTGTATTCTTCTTCGTATTTTGGTTCTCTAGTATATTTTCCAACAAAAACAACGTAACAGTGCCCTTAAATACACCAAACCAAAAAGTGCATAGGAAATAGTTTCAGCATTACTAATCCTAACATTACTAATACACCCTATTTAGCACTATCTTATACACTATAAACAATCCTTTAAGTATTTTTCTATATTGTATATAAATAATTTTGAGATAGTATTTATTTGCTTGCTTACATATCTAACATAAGAAAATACGTAAACTGCTTATGTTTCAAGAGAATATTTTCCTTCGTAATAAACACACGTTAAGCTTAATATTTTCTTATATATCTATGCATAATTCAAATAAAAAAATAATGAATTGAGTTAAACTAAATGGGAGTGACCCTTCATCCCACACCCTACCATACGAATTAAGATGGTTAATTACTTACATTGTACACATGCATGCTGCAACCTTCAATTCATCATGACTAATTGCACATGCCCTCCTCATTAAACATTTTCGAATTATTGTCAGCTGCCAAAACCTCTTCAATGAAAAAGACAAGTAAATTAAGGATGCACTGAGTTCCACATGGGAATGCTAGCTTTCAGTACCAGATCTTGAATGTCTTATATTCCCAATTAATTGCCTACTATCACGTTCTTCTGTTTTCACAATCCATTATGAGTATTGGTTTTCTTTAATTTAATAGTCTGATTTTATGGTTAATTTTTTGGAACATTGTCATTTCTTGAGTTGAACAGGATAACTATAAATCTTGGAGTACAACCACCCAACATTATCCTGCCACAACCATGTGCCTATGCCAGGTTAACATTTTCAGCTAACTCCGTCGGTTCTAAATCAATCTCTTTTTGGATTTATTTTTTTTACCCCGCCTTCGATCGTAGCTATATTCAAAGGTGGTTATTCGTACACCCTTCGTCGAAAATTATATTGTTCATATAGAAAATAATATTGTATATATGTCAAAAAAACCTTTTAGAAATATATACTAAAATTTTAAATATCCTTAGCAAAATTTCTAGCTTCGCCACTATTTAGAAATTCCTACCTTTTTGCTCTCTTAATGACTCAAATCCATAATCTTAGAGTTGGAGGTAGAAGATGCATGCTTACCATCAAATTAAGCCCTATGGTCGCTATTTTTGAATTACATCGTCCCAAGCTCTATAACAACTTTTTCTATCCCAATTTATATGATACATTCTTCTGTCATTCCGGTAAAGAATGAATAGTTTTATAATTTTAAACTTTCTTATTTTATACAGAGATGATTTATGTCATATAGTTAGACCACAATTCTTTTTTTTTTTTAAAGTTAATCATGTTTTTTAAAATTTCATGTTCAATTAAAATGCATCACATCAAATGAGACAGATGGAGTACATAGGCAGAATCCGTCATAATACCTTCAAATTATGATCTCTTTCACTTGAGCACCTGAACACATGATAAAGTGTTTATATTAGACACTTTTGACTCAAAAACTGAAAAAAGCGGTTTAATATATAATTAAGTTAGCTACATAAAATAAGTTGCCTTCTTTAATTATACACATAACCTCAATTAAAAATATTCTTACAATCAATTCATTTTCATGTTTTCAGGTTAATATTCATAATTGTTAATGGAGCCTTTACCATATACGCCCTTGCATTGACTATAATTCAATAATTCATAGTGCCTCAAGACTTTGAAGACGAGAGGAAGAAGATCATAGCCTAAAATTTTTAATGCTTCAAACAAAAGAGTAAAACACAATAATTCGACTTTATTTAAAATTTTCCATGTGTATATATGGTGGCTGTCATAGAGACGCCAAAACAAGGCAATAATTAAAATGCTTACGTAAAAGAATTTTAAACTATGTATACATTAAGAGTGTACCCATCTCCAACCAAAAAATAAAAATAAATTGCACCCATCCACAATCTTCAAAATCTTGACCGGACTCTGCCCATATATGATAAGGCAATGTCACTTAGTTATGTATTCTACGATAAATTAAGATTTTTCGGTCACTTACAATTTGAAAGAAGGAAACGACCTTTTTTCAGATCTCTTATATGTAAAAATAAAAATGTCTTAGCATAATTTTTTTGAAAAATTGTAAGTGGACTACAAAATCAATTTTATTCTATAATTAGGGGTCATTTGATTGGGAACAAGTTATCTCGAGATTATTACTCCCAGAATTAACTATCCCGAGATTAGTTATCCCATCATGTATATGAGATAACTTATTCCATCACTATGATATAAATGGTGGAATAAATAATCTCGGAACTAACTAATACCTCCAATCAAGTGAAGGACTATTTTATCCTGTATTTTATCTCGAAAACTATTATGCCTTATACCTCACACCAAACGACCCCTTAGTAGTAATTTTCTTTTTAGCATTTAAGTAGACCTTTGTCCCTTCAACACGAGGATTGCACGTGCACCTTTGCTTCGTTGTCACAACTAGGAAAGAGAAATGGTGGCAGTTTTTGTAAATTTACTTGTCACTTGGGGGCAATTTGATAAACAGAAATCCATAAAAGCCAGTTGAGCATTTGTGAATTTCGTCACACAACAGTCAACAACGTAACACACTCTCTTCAGTGTAATACATACATAAAAATGAAGAAGGCAGCCATACTGTTGGTGCTGCTTTGTGCCACCATATATATTGCTTCATCTCAAAAGGATGGTAAGTTTTTTTTTTTTTTTACTACTATTCTTTACATAGTTTTCGCTTTGTGTTTTCAATTCAATTAACTTGAATTGATATTAAAATTACTTCTTGTTATCATGAAAATCATTTTTAATATTTGTGTTTGTCATGCATGCTATGGCGTTTGGTACATTATTCATCATGATAAAAAAGGAAAAAGAATAAATAAGTAATAAATGAATACCACTAGTGTGCAAAGCACAAACTATATACTCCTATATATGTTTTAGTTTACTACTTTACTAGGAGTTCTGGTAATATGAGCAGGAGGAAATTAGTAAAATAGTCAAGTTTGCCACTTGTTAAGATTATGATCATCCTCCAATTAATTAGGTACTACAAGAAATATGTTACTCCATACTGCTTTCTTGATCCATTAATAATAATAATAATAACATTCATGATTTAATTAGTGATAGAATGATCTAGCCATGTCGCCGATCTCCCGGCACCAATTTGGTAATTCAATACCCCACAATTGATTGTACCATACAAAATAATATTTCCTACTTTTTAATTTATTTGTCTGATTTTAATTTGGTACAGAATTTAAAAAAAAAAGTAAAAAAAGATTTTGAATCATGTGGTCTTAAGCTAAAGATAGATAGAAGGTATAAAAATATTTTTTAATCTTGTGATTTAAAACATGTAATTATGTGAAATTTAAAATTAAAAAATTGTCAAAAAAATTCTGTTTTAAATGAATTAAAAAGAAAAATAAGACAAATAAATTGAAACGGAAGGGGTAATGGTTACCCAATCATCCCATTTTCTCAACACCGAAAAGTTTGAGATATAAATAAGGGAAAGAGGGAGGATTTGCTTTATTCATGCATGTGATTATTACTTGAGAGAATATGTGTTGGCAACCAACATGTACATGTTCTTTTTCACCACCCAAAGTACTCTACTAGTATGCTAAATCCATGTAAATTGAGTTGATGCAAGATCTACCCTAGTCAGTGGTTACATTAAAGGCTTTTTGAGAATAAAGTTCTTCTATAGTAAATGGAATTGAAGACCTTGTGCGGACAATAATGTAAAGAATGTTTACATAATTAATTACATCATTGAAAAAGTATTCAAATAATATTTTATTGAAAATTTGGTCTTATCAAACGGCGTTTAATATCCAACAGCTCCGATCCTTCTAATTTGCACTCAAGTGTCTTAAGTAGGTTTCGAGGAGTCCCTTTATTCTCTCCGTCTATTTGTAACATGATCAGGATTATTGGCAAACGGCAACTTCGAGCTAGGTCCAAAAGCATCACAAATGAAAGGCACAAAAGTAATCGACCGTCACGCAATACCCAGCTGGGAAATATCAGGCTACGTAGAGTACATAAAATCAGGCCAAACACAAGGCGACATGCTCCTTCCAGTGCCACAAGGAGATTACGCAGTTAGGCTCGGTGAAGACGCATCTATTAAGACCAAAGTGAAAGTTACAAAAGGAGTATTCTATTCAATTTCGTTTGTGTTTGCTAGGACTTGTGCACAAGAGGAGAAATTGAATGTGTCAGTTTCACCTAATTCTGAGCCAAATGATTGGGGAATACTGCCGTTGCAGACAATGTATAGTTCTGAAGGATGGGATTCGTATTCCTGGGGGTTTTTGGCTGAGGCTGATGAAATTGATGTTGTGATACATAATCCAGCAGTGGAGAAGGATCCGGCTTGTGGACCGCTTATTGATTTCGTCGCTCTTAAGGCTTTGAAAACACCTAAAAGACCAAGAGGTAAGTAACGCTTCAATCAGCTGTTCGGTATTCGTATTGGGCTCGATTAAATTTGGATTCACGTCGGAAAGTTTTATACTGGGGTAAAATACTCTTATAAAGACAATTCATGCTCTTAATAGGACTCAAACCCGACATCTTTAATTAAGAATGAAAAAACACTAACTGCTACCTTTAAATACCCAAAAGGATTAAAATCGTACATATTTATAGTTGTTTACACTGTTGGTGCAACTTAAATCGGGTTATAATAAGTTACTTCCTCCGTTTCATATTACTTCACCCCTGTTAACTTGGCATACCCTTTAAAAAAGTTTTAATTAGAGGTGTATTATACTAAACTAACCTTATTAATAATCTTTCAAACTCTAAATTTGACTACTACTAATTTACATAGTTATTTAATATTAAGAATAGTTATGGAAAAAAGTAATAAAACTCTCTTGATTTGCGAAAATGGACATGTAAATTGGAACATCTACTTTTAGTACAAGAGCCGAGTAAAATGAAACGGAGGGAGTACATTTGTCTTTTTTTTTTCTTTGTCAAGTGGGTTTAACTTCTATAAATATACACTGATATTTTAGAAGTTTGTAAGTTTAAAGGTAATCAAAGGTTGTGGAAGTGGAATTAGCTTGTAGCCTGAAAAATAAGGAAAGTACCCTTTTACAATATGTTGAATTGTATTGATTAATTAAAAAATGTATGTTTTTGGTCGCGTTACGCACGAAATATATTAAATATATTTGGACTATATTTAAACAATACAAGCTTAACATAACGCATTAGTAATTAAATGGTGAAATAGTTAATAATTATAATAAGATAAATTTTTGAATATTCACAATCAAAGAAATTAAAAGTGCACATTTCAATTGATTGAATTAGACCAAATGTGTATATCACAAGAACTAAAATCAAAATTTAGTACCTAACTAATGAACCAAAAATGTTATTAAAAGGAGATTAAAATTATACTTCGACTAGGATCTGTCAATTACTTAACATACTGATGATATAAAAATTCATGCAGGCAACATGTTGAAGAATGGTAACTTTGAAGAGGGTCCATACATTTTCCCTAACACAACATGGGGCGTTCTAATTCCTCCCAACATTGAAGACGATCATTCTCCGTTACTCGGATGGATGATCGAATCTCTCAAGGCTGTAAAATACATCGACGCTGAACACTTCCACGTGCCCGAGGGCAAACGAGCCATCGAGCTCGTGGCCGGAAGAGAGAGTGCCATAGCACAACTAGTCAGAACAAGACCAGGAAAAATATATGATTTGATTTTCTCAATTGGAGATGCTAACAATTCTTGTGAAGGTTCCATGCTTGTTGAGGCATTTGCTGGGAAAATTACTATGCAATTCCCTTATGAGTCTAAAGGCAAAGGTGGATTCAAGAGGGCTAGGCTTAGGTTCACGGCAATTTCTCCTCGCACGAGAGTGAGGTTCTTGAGCACGTATTATCATATGAAGAGTGATAATTCGGGCTCGTTGTGTGGTCCTGTGGTCGATGATGTGAGATTGGTAGGAGTTCGCAATCCCCACCGTCCATAGGTCTTTTTAATTGATCAAGTCTGATATTTATTGATTGAGTTTAAGTTTTATGCATGACGGAGTGCAGAGATGTTATTCCGTGTAATACGTGCTATAGTTGATGAGTTGTTGCTTCTTTTTTTCTTTCATGTCATAGAAGCAAGAGAGTTAAAATGATGTAATGTTACATTATATTGTTGTATTTTACATGTATTTATACAAAATTTTCGAATAATCAAATGAAAGAACCTTTCTTGGTTCCACATAGTTTGTGTTCCTTCATTTCTTTAACTGGAGAGCTGAAATTTCAAGCATTTCTTTAATATTTTGAACTATATATATTCAATGTTGGTCTTTTTCCCTCTCAATAATTTCCATTTGGAAAGAATGTGCATGAGCAGAAATTCCAGGATTAGTATTAGTGACACAAAAATTCAAGATTGCTTTTGGTCTGTGTCTCCTTGAGTTCCAGCTGATCAACTACTCAAATTCTGTCTCTGTTGTTGCATGAACCTGCAAAAAGTAGAATGTCAACAGTGCTATTTTAAACTCTCCAGGTAGATTTATGTAAATGGCAATGTTTCCGATAGGTGTTTTCTCAATTTTCACCAACTCTGTGCACTACTATTTTGAATATAAACTAAAACTCTGTTGAAGGAACTGGTTCTCAAGATACCTGCGGGCATTTATCCTCGTTAAAGCTCTTACTCCTGACCTTGAATTCCCCTCTGCTGGTTGTAAGTTCATCTAATATCTCAGCACCACAAATGTCTACTTTACCTTCCTCACTTCCATTATGAGGTGCTTCCTTTTCCTTATAAAAACAAGTATTTGACAGTTCATAATATAATAAGTTGATATAGTTGAAACGGAAAATAAAAAATTGAGCGGACATTTAACGTTTGGGATACCTTAGAAGAGAAACTGCGCAGACGTTGAGGGGCACCAGGAATTTCCTCATACTCAGCTGCATCCAGCTCTCTCAAATGATGAGGCTGGAACAGCTTGGGGAGTAAATGCTGTCTAATGCTTAAGAGAAGAAAAAATGGTAAGGGGAAGAGAATGCCAGCAATAGGGATCCAAGTGACTCCAAAGCACAACAATAAGTAGACAAATTGGAAAACTGTGAAAATTGCAATGTATCTGAATGGCACTGACTCCACAAAAGATGCATGCACCCCTTCAAGGACCCTGCCAACATGGTTACTCGAGTTAGGTGAAGAAGGCATAGGATTCGCCAATGCTCATATATACCTATACGAGTTTAAGTTCTGTGCGCTGGCAAAGGATAAGTTTTCTACATCATCAGGTAACTTTTCATATCAAGTCTGATATAATATCCTAGAAAGAACGAGAACTTGCTAATAAAAGTTAATAGGAAGGTTACTTTTTACTTGCTAGTAAAAGAAAGAACGTCATTATCTTCCATAGTACTTGAAACGTTGGTGAATTACCAAGTGGACTTACTTAAATCTCCTCCCAGGGGTGATGAAAAGAAGCAATAATCTTTCCCAGAGTTGGTTTCCTGGTAGGCTGTCGATAGCCATATAGGCAAAATATCCCCAAAGAACTGAGGTTGGTATCTTCTTTATCACTGGCATAGCACAAACTGATGCTGCTACTAGTAGCGACTGTAACAGATTGCTCACTCTTTGTTCATTGACTCGGACAGGCAAGTAGACATCTATGTGTTTCTCAGGATCAAATGCGACCTCTGCTTTACCTCCATTTTTGTTTTCAGTACTTTTCATTACTGCCTCCTTCAGGTGTTCCAACTCTTTAGCTACTGTGGTCTGCAATGGGATACAAACCATTCGTTTCACAAAGCTCATATTCACCTGTATGAACTAAGATGTACACTATTGTGAACGACAACATCATTTAACAAGTGAAAGAACAGTGATCTTTTTAATAAGTAAGCCGAAAAAGGATTACGAAATTGAAGACTTATTCGAAGATCTTCTGCAAATTAAATGCAATGCCCATTGCCAAGATATAGGCACCAAGAACTAAACTGAGAAGAGGCAGAGACGTACATCAGGAGAACTATCAATCTCTACGAAAACTGCTTGCATATTGCCATAGATTTCAGAGTTGCTAGCCTTTAGCTTTATGCTCTCCTTGGCACTTTTGACCATCTTCCTCCGAATCAACTGGTTCATATTGCATAAAATGTTTTAGGATTCAAAAGAGTAGCATCAACAAAATCACTAGCATATATAACAATCATTTATTGGAATTTCTTGCTAGTATGCTAATTACCTGTCTCTTGAGAACAGCCAAGCTTTTTGTATGCATAGGAGACTGTGGCAGCACTCCATTTGAAGGAGGCACACCAATTAAACCACAAAGCAAAGTCTAAGGAAGTACCATTCATGTAATTAAATAATCCTGAGTTATTACCCCAGTGATGAAAAATGAAAAACAATAGAAGAAATCAGCTATAGATGAATACCATAAATCCCAAGAGAAATATGTCATGATGATAAGCAGAAGGATTCTTGAGATTGAATTCTTTTTGTTGTGCCATCTGTGAAGCAACAGTGTGATCAAAGAAATAAAGTCCAGCTATCATCAGAGCTGGAATTAAGGCAGCAAAAATGTATGTTGGAGGAACCTTCCCCATATCCTGCAATTGAGATATTGATCATGTGTTCAATTTCAAGATTTTTTCAATAAAAAAGTGCAGCCCGGTGCACGAAGGATCTTGCGTTCATGCAGGGTCCGAGGAAAGGCTGCACCATACCCTGATTCCACGAATTTCAAGACTTTTTAATAACCAACAGAAAATTAATCCATCGATCCGTTCACAGTTAACACACCTTGATTACAGTCCAGTGATGTGAAGATGCAGATTCCCAAGGAAGGGGACTAAAGAGCCTTCTGGGAACTCCAGAAGGCACTTTGCTTGGCACACTATATGAGAGTGCTGACCACACAAGAACCATTAAAGGAACACCATAATCAGCGACAAAGCTTCTGAACCAGCCTGATTTAACGAGAAAAAAAGTACTATTAGTCACTACATATATGTAACTTCGCAAAAAGATACATCTATCACTCTAATTTATCATATTATGAAGTTACCTTATCATATCAGTAATTAAATGTTTGCATCACATACCTGTTCCATACCACCATGACCTTGCTTTTCTGCTTTTCAATGATGTGTAGAGAAGGCCAAAGGAAAATATGACTCCAAGTAACCCGTTTGTATAGAGCCACTGGAATTGATATCTATCTAAACTTGGGTCCTCAGCTTTTGGAACTTTGAACTCACTCACTAACCCCTGCAAAAAGATCACATTAAAATGCCAACTCGAGTTAAGCAGGGGTTGGACGAGTTATATTTTCATGGGCTAAATTTGAACTCTAAGTTAAGACTTCATGCTTGTAACAGATACTATGAAGAGCTGAATTCTAACAAGATCTCCTGTTTCCGCCTGCAGTTACCTTAATTGCCTCTTGAATAAAAAGCACAGAAATGAGCATCCCAAATGTCTCCCCAGCTATCCTTGTAAATCGATTGATAATATAGCACGCGTTAAATATTGCTAGAAGAAACAACAACAGTGCCGTCCACACACAAACCCTGCAGAATAGCACACCACAATAGTCAATAAGTACGAAAATTAGTTCTCATCTCAACTGATCAATTTTAGATGAAAATGTAAAACACAGACGATTCTCGTTAACATATATACCATCCAGCCCAAGCCAAGTAAAGGTTCTGCCCCAAGTCTTGTCTCCCTTTAGCAAATTTGTACATGTAAGTGTACATAATAATTGTAGGTTCTGCAACTCCTAATATTAAAAGAGGCTGCCCGCCAAATATGGAGTGTATGATACCACATATAGCTGTTGAGACCAAAGTTTCCACAGTGCTAATGCTCCCATCTAAGTCCATAGTATACATTTTGTTAATTAACTGAGTTCTTGTGATGTACTAGTAACTAATGAAGTTCAAAATGTTACGAAAAAGTAACTTGTATCTCTGCTCAATTGTTCTCCAAAGGCAATCACTGGAAGAGCAGATGCAAAAAATATGTATGTAGTTGGAGCCAATATCCTGTATAAAGAAAAATGAAACATGTGCATTTCAAAACGGAATTTAGCCTACGTGAATTAAAGATAGGAGGAGGTCAATCAAAAAGAGATGTTAACAAATAGACGAAGGATAATATATATATAATACGATATTCCGGATGTAAGTCCAGCAATCCAATCGTGCTTGTAACAAGATGCACGTCCTCGAAAATCATCGGTAATGCCTTTGAATGGATTTGTGAGAGTACTCTTCATCATCTCTATTGAATCAAAAAAATATTGAAGAGTACGTTAGTACCAAAACATTTACGACTACTATTCAACATGCACTACTATTCAGAAAAATAGAAGTGTACAATTTCACTATGACTTATAGCATTTGTCATTGGAAATAACACAGCAATTTTTTTTTAATTTTTTTTTCTTTTAGAGAAATTTAAATTAAAAAAATATATAGGACGATTTTGTTCCTCGTAGTTTAGATTCTTAGTTGGTTTGGTCCTAATTACATTATATCAAACCAGAAGTACTTGAGAGGTTGTGAAAGTGGGAACAGAATATATGTTGCAGTCTCAATTTGACTTGTCAAAAGAAGTGGAAAAATGAAAACAAGTTTAACAACATAAACAATCCAAAGAGACGAATTAATTAGCACAACGACATGGGCTAATTTAAACGTGTTTGAAAATTCAGGATATATTGTTACTCTTTAAACTAACTCATCATTTTAAATTTTGTAAAAGAAAAAGAAAAAAGAAAGACTCATGCTCAAAGTGATGAGATTATTTGTACCATATGGAGGGATTATATTAAAGAATAATAAGTTACTATTATTGTTGACTAGTGAATCTTTGTAAGATTGTGTGTATTTGAAAGTTTGTAATAGCATGGAGAGCGTCGTAGGTTATTCTGATATCATGAATTATGATTTGTTCATTTGGTAAGATTGTATAAGAATTGAGAAGTTTTAATAGTTTTCACGAATTGTGGGCTTTTATGTTAATAAGGAAAAAAATACAACTTAATAAATTCAAATTGCATGTCCAAATAAAATTTCGATTTGAAATCATATCAAAAGAGGCCTTTATTCTGTTTGAAAAGGAATGTCATTTTTTATATTTAGTAACTCTTTAATCCTAATATCCCACATGATATGTATAATACGACAAGACACGAAGAACATTTTAATACATTATACATATTTATAAATTTAAAATCACAAGATTTAAATTTTTTTCCTACTTTCTTATATTTCGTAGTCATTCAAGTTAAGACATGTAAAAACGAAACGGAATATAAGTTGCATTTTCTTTTAAACTATAACGTCTTGACATTTAAATTTTCAAGTAGCCAAGATACTAGAGGAGGCAGAATTAGCAGGCAAAGCGCTTCCTACCAAAGGTGACTACATACCCAGAGATTGAATTTGAGACCTCTAGTTAAAGATAAAAGAGTACTTGCTACTCCACCGCACCTTTGAGTCTTTGACAGTCAGAACTCAGCTTAATGCTGCCAACCAAAATTGAAAAACAAGACGCAGAAATTTTGGCATAAAAATATGCTATTATATGCAAACATAATTACTTCCACTAGTTCATGTATTCGACTTCAATTTATTGACAAAGGCAGGAAAAGAGAAAGAGACAAGTCTTGACTGGACTATTCTTTATGGAATTTTTAGAATATGAAATATTATCTTTCTTTGTAATTTATCACTCAGACAATTCTTTTTTTAAAATTGAACAAATATAAATTATTTATTTTATATTGACAAAAGTTCCTCTCCCCAACCCCAGTTGATGTTGAATTCTCTGAGAATTCTTTTCAAGGAAGGGGCAAATAAGGGTGTGCATTATTCGGATTAAACCGAAAAACCAAATCAAATCAAATCAAATCGAATTTTGATTTGGATTGATTTTTTGGAATTTTGGTTTGGTTTCAAATTAAGAATTTACTTTTTTTGGTTTTTTGATTTGGTTTCGGATTTAGAAAAATAAAAACCAGAAATTCAAAAAAAAAAAAATTTATAGATATAAGGCAATTATGATTTAATTTATATTTTATGTTTGAACATTTATTGATATACTTTTTAGGTATTGTGTTTTAATATTTTATTCGTGACTTATATTAGAAAGTATATTTAATTCATTCAATATTATTACTTCTCCTTGTATATAATTTTTATTTTTTTCAACATGCAAATATAACTTTGATTATGTTATTAATTATTAACATAACCGAATAGCCGAATCGAAAAAAACCAAACCGAATAGAGAAAAATCGAACCAAACCAAATTTATTTTGGCTCAGATTGGGTTGCACTTTTACAAAATCGAAAACCGAAAAACCAAAATTGAATAATACAAAATCAAACCGAAAAAATAAATGCACATCCCTGGGGGCAAAGGAGTTTAAAATAAATTATTTCTCTCATATTAGCTTTTACATGTTCAAAATACAAGAAAGTTAGTGGAGTATTAGTAACTGTCACGTCTTATTAAATTATTTGTGACCATTCTTTTAATATTAGGAAGTTAGGAACTCTCTATTTGTAGTTGTAATTTCTCTTTTTCTTATTCTATTTTAATGTACAAGTGAATTAGTTACAAATATGCCTGATATTATTCAAAAATAAACATCAACACACTTGCAAAATGAAAATATTATTCAAAATAATGTGTGCAGAACTTCATAATATCTGAATTGCATCAAGTAACTTTCTCAAGAAGGAAAATAAATAATGCTGCTGATGTTCATATTTGTTCATTATTTACAACCAAATACATCATCCTTCATGACAAGCATGTACAAAACAGAAAGGAGAAGAAAGAACTGTTCTTGTATTCAACCATACTGTTAACTCAAGAGTTTTCACAATTAAGAGAGAAAGAGAGCGAGCGAGAGAGAGAGAGAGGAGAGATTCTAGCAGAAAATCTGCTTACACTGTTCCAAAGAAAAAAGAAGTTGTACACAGACGTTATCTCCACTCTTATGTGGCGGATAACAGAAACCAAAACCGAGTTTAAGAATCTGCAAAACGGAAAGAAGAAGGAAGGAAGGAGAGGTAGAAAGATACATTTTGAAAGCTCTAACACTCAAGCTGCAAATTCACAATTAAAGCTACCAAAAGGAGAGGTGGACTTGGACTCTACCTACCTTTTGAGTAAATTTAGAAAAGAAAAATTACAAAAGATATATATGTGAAAAAAGGGGCAAAAAGCTCAGTTGAATAAATATACTTGTGACTTGCATTAGAGCATCCTATTGATGTTGCTGTTGTGGTTCCACTAAAATTCTATTGATGAACGGCGACATGGCTGCTAGCAATGCTTTCGGACATTCCTCATGTGGAAGATGTCCACAGCCGGATATGGCAACCAGTCTCTGTAAGTTGAGATCATAGTCAGAACTTGCACTTTTAGTCATTGTTTGTTAATGCACAGAAACAGAATACAATATGTATGTCGTTTTCCATAACTTGCACTTTTAGTCAAAAATTCTCGTGGCTCCAAAAGGAGAGGGGGAAAGGGTAGAATGGAATCAATTTAGTTTCTACTCTTCTAAAGGTTGTACATATTAATACTTCTTTGTGACATGCACTAAAACATTAAACTTTACAATAGTTACACAAGTAGACATGTGGCCGCACATAATGTGAACATTACGAGCAATAAAGCTGGAATATATAAATGATTCTTTCTCACTTTTTGAACAACATGCCATTTGTGTTTAGAAAATCTGAAAAGTGGTTTCTTTTTCTTGTAATTTACTAGAGATGGTTAGTAGGGTTTCCATGTGTAAACCTAGTAAATATACATTCTTTACATGATGGATATTTCAATACACTCCTTTTAAAATCACAAACTTGAATTGTATCTGTGTCTTCTTGTGCTATGGCAGCTCACACGTCCAAAACCTTTCTCTTTTCAAAGTATTTTTCCCATAGTATGTCGTCCCATATAGTGTCTTCAATCTTTTATTTTAACATTAGAACCAAAATGTTCTTTTACTTAAACAAAATGGAATCTCAGAAACCATCTTTAAGAGGTAAGCATTCACGAAATTCTTTAATTCTTATTTTTTGCTTTGTGCGTCAATAGGTGTAGTGTGGCTTTAAGGCAACAGTTTTTCTTGCTTTTGTGGTTTACTCTGTCTAGAGTCTAAAATAGTCCCTGATTATTTTATTTTCCTCGTATGAAGTGTTATAATATTGTTTTCCCAGAGAGTTTTCTTTTTAGATGTTAAGGGAAATTTTCACATTTAAGAATATACTTCAAAACCCCATCATAAGGTCAAGAGGCAAGATTCTCATAAATGAAAGCTTTTATATTGAACTCTGTAGGATTATTGGGATATGATTACTAACTAGGATTGAGAAGATCACTCACTGATCTATCTAAAAGAATTGGGCTTCTATTGAGAAAACAAGCCAAAACAGCACAAGGACAAGAAAATCACTTTTGAATTACCACATAGAACAAAACAGGCCTTTCATCACCAAGAATGAACAACTCAATTAACTTTTGAACAGTTCAGTTTTCAACGCACATGGTACAGCACAACATCAAATTGATTAAATTATAACAAATCGAAAATCCCTAGAGGAAAAGAAGTTCAGCTTTTGATATTAACTCAACAGGTTTTACTATCAGAAACAACATGTTTCACAAAACGCCAAAATGGGTGAGACGAGGTTAAGGAAAAAACATTCTTTTTTAAATCAAGGAAAACATATGCAAAATCATGGAACACAGAAACAGAAAAATTTAAGAAGAAATAACCTTCCATACTCTATCTCATACAAAGCTAGACCATGATGTAAAATAGACTACTGCTACAAAGATCAAATTTGATGAGAAAGAGGGAGAACTTACAGAATTTACAAGTTTTGATGCCATTACTTGAACAGATTTTATAGGTACAAGTGCATCTTCAGCTCCTCCGACCACCATAACTGGTAAACTTTCAACTGTTTTTAGCAGTTGTGCTGCATTTTCTGGTGAAAGAACTGTCTCAGATGAATGTTTTCCTATCTCATGGAGTGCTTCATCCCATCCTTCTACACATAATGGGGCCTAATTACACAGAAGCAGAAAGGATGATATCATGATCATATCATAATCTATGAAAATGTAAGACCACGACTTGACATCAAGTACTCAACATAAGAAAACAGGGGAAGATATATTTGTCCTGCATACTGGACAAACTAAAGGGGTCCTAAACACTATCAATCTTCTCACTTATGATATTTCAACCCTAGGTACATATATTGTATGATCCAGTGAAGTAAGCAAAGATGCATCCTTTACGGCCTCTACCAAGTTGCGAGTCTCTCTAGTCTCTAACTTTCACTGTCTTCTCTGTTTCCTTCTAAATTTTTCCCCAAAAAAGTTCATCTGTCAAAAAACAGTAGCATAGAAAAGAAGTCTGTACCTTGTGCACATCATATAATGGCGACCCAACATTTGCAAATTTACAAATGCAGAAACAAAATTCTTTGAATATGACAGATAAAACTTTCAGTAAGCATTTTGTACTCCATTCTTCTTTTTCTTAGCACCACCACATCCCCCCAAAGTCTCTTGTTTATATCATAATGAGAGAATATAAATAGATCAAGTCTTTGGGTTTTCTCCTTAAAATCAGAAATTCTAAGAAGTAATACTTTAATTCTTTAATTTATAGCATTTGTTCGTTTAGTTAATCCTGGTTAAAACATATGCTACAAGCAAAATCAGATTTAGTTCACATGTGTGAAATTCAAAATGTCCAACTGGAGAGGATCTAAGGAGCACATTAAATTCATTCTAAACAGTATCAGTTTCAATCCAGAAGACAAGTCATAAATAAACAAACATCAAGTACACATTATATACCTTGTATAAGCTCAAAACATCAGTTGTTAACTTGGTGGCATCATACCATGCACGTCTATTAACAACTTGAGTAATTTCTGTTCGCAACAGTGGACGCACCAAGTGCTTTTTTCCGAGAGAAGTACGCAATAATATCCTTGCAAAGGCTGGAACCAGTTCTCTTGATAGGCTAACATCCAATAATACAATCCCCTTAATATGGACCTAGAAGGCAAAAAATAATCAAGAAGATTAATATTACTCAGGGGCAAAAAATAGTCAACAAGATTAATATTACTCAGGTACACACGCAAAGGAGGTGCACATCATTTACTGGCAACTTGAATTTAAAACTTATCCTAAAGTGCTTCATATCAATTTTTCTTCAAATAAAATAGCACAATATATAGGTGAGAAACTCACGGTGGGAACTGAAATTGCTCGAGCAAAATTGGGGATAATGACATTTTCTTATTTGTTTTTTTAATGATGGTGGTGTCCTGGCACCTTCCATGCATCTTGACTATTCATTTGGGTACTTGCTACCTCCCACCAGCACAAGTACCGGGCAAGGCGTAGGTAGATGCGAAGAAATCACCTAGTGCCTTTTGCCTCCACTGGGAACTTTTCTTATTTATTAAATCATGGCTTCATCAAGTTTTCAGTTCATGCAGTTCTGATAACAGTAAAGCACACAAAGGTACTTGCCAAGAAGAAAGCAGAGTCACAAGTCATTCACATTAATCGACTTAGCAAAAGAAAAAAAAAGTCAACTCACATTAATCAAATTTGCTGACTAATCCTAAAAGAAAGGTCAACTCACATTGATCGAATTTGTGGATGACTGAACTCTTTGTGCAGCCTTCAGTGCAAGCAATCCACCATCATCATGACCAACAAGTACAACTGAAGTAAAACCCATATCCGAACAAAACGAGAGAAGCAGGTCAACCTGAAAAGTAAAAAATAGGACAGTTTAACAGAAGGCCTAAAATATTGAAAATTACCAACCCCCCAAATCAAAAACCCGGAAATTTCCTGACTTTCTGGCTCTTGCTACTTGGCATTCTCACTTCTTTTCCATTTAATTAATTGCTGTCATCTCTATTGTTTGGTTTTCATGCTAAATTTTACAACAAACTTCATTAGAACATACTATCAAAAGCATGAGAATACCTGACTATCAATCTTGTAGGGATTAGGCAACTGATTCTCCTCCCAGTCTCTCTGACGTGGCCTAGATGTCAATCCCCATCCTGGTCTGTCGAAGGCGGTGACTGCACAACCTACCTGTTGGGCTAAATCATCCATCACCATTCTCCAAGAGAAAACCCCGCCTCCAAAACCATGCACTAGAACAATTCCAAACTGATTATTCCCTTCAACATTTCTTACCGGGAATGAACATCCCACCTTACCAACATCATCTTCATCACCAGTTTCATCTAGGCTGAAACTAGGGATTTCTTCAGACAGAACTGGGGAAGTTGGAGACACATCTAAAAGAGGCATAGAGAGAGTGTGGGTATGAAATTGACTACTGTGGCTCCTCCGAATACGATAATCACTTTTTGACAAAACATGCAACGGGTTAGCAGAAGGTGTGGAAGACAAAGAACGGTAAGGTGAGCCAGGCAAGCAAAGTTTGTAATGAAGAGATAGCCCAAGGCAAGAAATGAATGAACTGTCAACATCAGCAAGCAATATAGCAGGGACTTCCCCCTCCTCATGAGCCAATCCTGCAAGTTTTCTCCTCATGTCACTCTCAGTTCTTGTTTTACCTGTCGGAATTGGAGATCGTGGTACCTTATTGTATGCAGAGAAAACAACTTTGCAAGGAAGGACCTGTAATTGTAGAGGAAACCAATTCTCAAAAACTTATAGGCTTCAGATAAGTGTACCTTCTTTTAAAAAGGTCATTAATAAATCAAGAAAACAAACTACATAAACAATCTCTATGATCTAAATTTCCTAGGAAATAAAATGCACTTAATTAGTAAATTGATATATAACCTTTATTTAAAAACTTAGTTAGAAGAAAAGCATGCTCATTTTGTGAAAATTACAGAATTGATTTTGATTCCAGCTGAGGGAAGCACATCCAAGAAGAGTAAAAGTTACTGAGCAGAGGGCATATATTAGCTTACAGCTTCTGGGTCAACTCGGTGAAACAAAAGTTTCCTCCTTGCTCGACAGCTTGTTCTGTAAGCAATTACAGTATGTCCAAGAGCAAAGACTACCGAAGAAAGAAACAACACAGGCATCCCCCAGGATTTTTTCAGATGAAGCCTTTGCCTTGAGATAGAAGATGAAGCTTCAACCTCCAGATATGAATTGACAGAGAAAACACAAGCTTTGATAGAAAGAAGAATAACGGAAATGATGGAACAGAATGTAACCGTTCCGAGGTATGGTCCATGTGAAAGAGCAGGGCCATCACACAAAGAATAAACACCTATCATCAGAAATTAAAATGGATTAGTCTTGTAGCAAACACTAACTGGATAATAGACTCGAAAAAACGTCATTAAATGTTAAGAAACGTTAAATTCAGATCATCCCATCTAGCCATTTTAGTTAAAAGAGTAAGCCTTGACAAATTATTAGACCTTGGAAGAAGAAGCTCAAAACAAAGAGATAAATCTAACTCAGCCATCTGAACATAGCAATGGGGACATAGCCTAGTGGTAAGGACCCTCAATCTGGAGTCACTGATGGAGCAAAGCAGGAAAGGCAATTGTTGGTCTCTTAGGTAAGGAAGTTGGTCTGAGTGAGGGCATTGTTAAGGTTTACCATAACAAAAGAAAAACGAAAACATCTAAAGGGACATCATGAAAAGGGCTTAGAAATCAAAACCAAATTTAAGATGTTACATTAGGAAACTATACATGCAAAGCCAAAATACAACATCAAGGTCCAGGTACAACAATAACAACAACAACAACAACAACACCTTACCCCTACCTCGTGGAGGTAGAGAGGCTGTTTCCGAGGGACCCTAGGCTCAAGTGCAACACATCAAAGTAGTTATGAAAAGGAAAAACGGCATTTGAAGAAAACATAGCAACTAATAAGGAAAGTAGCGCAGAGCATTCAGAAAAGGAACACTAACAACAACAGTTGGAAACCAGGTATATCCGCAAATACCTAAATTTCAATTCGAAGCAGAAAACCAAGCCAGATAGAAAAACAAAACCAGAAGCAAATTGGAAAACAAGCTTTAATCTAAACCACCAGTTAGAACTATAAAAGATTATGCATTAATTAATCAGCAGAACACAACACCAGAAACCCAAACTAGTTAAGATTCAACTATACAATCTTCAATATCATCAAATAAAATACATTGTTGAAAAAATGGAAAAAGAAACCGATGAAGCAATCACATACAGGTGATGATAAGAGATCTCATGACAGAAACGAGAGGAATATCCGTCAAGGAGCTTTTGAAGGCATATCTATGCAAATGCTCTTTAAAACTATAACATTTAACGCATGTAAAACTCGAAATCAACACACTTGGTACCAAAACATCCCCAATTGCCACAATAAGTGGCGCCGATAGTACCAACAACGACGCCAACATCGCCACCATGAAATATATAATCTTCAAAAACCTCTTCACCTTCTCCAACATTCCCTTTCCCCCTGAACCAGCCATTATTATCATAATAATAATAATTCCAATATTTTCCAAGAGGATATTATTATTTTCCTCCTATTCAGGTAGGGCTTCGTGAAATAACAGATCGAAGATGAAATGAGATTCAAGCGGCGGCGGCGCAACGGCCATATCTCGCCGGCGGCGAACAAAACGCCGGTGAGCGACGATGTTTAGTATCGGGTCGGGTGAGGTATCCGTTATGGAAAAAAGTAAAACAATTTTTTGTCGCCGGGAGAGGGCATAAAAGGAAAAAGTTTTCCTCTCTGTATTTGCCGTCCGTTGAAAACAAATATAGAGAGAGGAGACTTTTGGTTTATCGCCGGGAGTTTTTTTGAACTGTTTTTCTCTCCCCTTTACCCCCCACCCCCCCTGCAACACCTCTCCCCCTCCTTTCTTCTTTATTTCTGTCGACTTGTATTTTGTTAGTTGTTACTAGTATTATTTTTTTCTCCCCATATATTTTATTAAGGAGAAATTTATTGAATTTCACTCCTTTGTTAAATTTTCGATCTATAATAGTTTAACAATTTTGTGTACTAAAAAGAGTGAACATATTTCTTTACTAGTTTAACAAAAAAAAAATGAATGTAAAAAGGCAAACACAGTAGTATTTTCTCGTGAAGTTATGAACAATAATTAATGGACACTATTTAAACATATTTTTTCCTTTTAGATATTAGTACTTGAAATTTACTATGTGCATGATATTAATGTTGATTACCATAAATATTTTAATATTTATTTTATACATAATATATTTTTTACAAAATATTACTATGCAATATTTGAGTATGACTATTATAGAGGGGTGATTTTTCAAAGAGTATATTGCTATGGGTTCAGCTCCGCTCCATTAATTTTTGCTCAAATAATTGTCAATGCACCTTCGGATGGTTGACATGTGAACTAATAAATATAAAAGGTTGGGATTGCTTATTAGCTTATTTACTATTTTTGGTGTATTTTTTTATTAAAGGTAATATCAAAAGATATGAGACTAATTCTTTATTTATTTATTTTTGATAAAATTACTCTGTTATTAGTAATAAAAAAATATGGAGTCAATTCATTAATCAATTATTTAACTTTTTTTTATAGTATTACGATAATATGCTTTCATGCTCACATTATGAATAGATAACACACAAAACACCCAAATGCTCACATTTACGGGGAAAAAAAAAATTAATTGCAATTCAAAACAATTACCAGAGGAAAATATGACCTCACCCCCCCACCCCCCACCCCCTAAAAAAAGGTACACCAAAAACGTAATTTGTTATTATATGTGAGACCCCAAATGAATCAAATTCAATGCAAACTCAAAAATTCAGAAAATTTCTTGAAAAATAAAAGCAAATTCAACGAGCATTATGGGACAAATGTTTATATGATCTCAAAATTATAAAATTCTTAAATAATATATCAAATTATCAATCAAAAAATTATTTTAGACATTAATCCTAAATGTGTGTTATCTATTGGTAATGTGAGCATGAAAGCATATTATCGTAATACTATAAAAAAAAAGTTAAATAATTGGTTAATGAATTGGCTCCATGTTTTATTATTATTAATAACATAGTAATTCTACCAAAAATAAATAAATAAAGAATTAGTCTCATATCTTTTGATATTACCATTAATAAAAAAAATACACTAAAAATAGTAAATAAGCTAATAAGCAATCCCAACCTTTTATATTTATTAGTCCATATGTCAACCATCCGAAGGTGCATTGACAATTACTTGAGCAAAAACTAATGGAGCAGAGCCGAACCCTATTGCTATAATAAATGTCATTATTATTATAGGTACAATGCTCTTATAGAAAACTAAAAATATAATACTCCAAAAATGTATTCTTAAGAAAATCGGATTATTATAGAGAAATGTCATTATAATGATAGGTTGTTATAAAGAGGCCTGATCGAAAAATCAGTAAAATCTGAATATTTTTGCTTGAATTTGACCCCACGTGAATCTATTCATTTTATACTGAAGCTTTCTAAATGACACGAATATGAAATTATTTACGGCAAGGATATGAATGAAATAAAAATATAATACAATTCCAAAATTGAGCGATTTTTTAATAATATATCGACAAATTTGAACATTTTTTCTTTATTAAGTTAAAATTACTTGAAATGATCACTAGTGCTTAAAGCTGATATCTCTCACAATATGATGGATTAGATTCTTACTGCCTCCTCTTTTTTTCCCTTTCCTTGATCCCATGTAAAACAAAAAAGAATAAGTTCTTTTCCTTATATTGACAACAATAACATAGTAAGATGAACAACACAAATGAAGTAAGTTGAGGAGGGTATTAATTGAGAATTGATTTCTAGTGGTCTAGGTAAATAATTCAATTTCTAATCAAGTGTATTATTTAGTTTTCGTATATTATGGGTGTCAACAGATAATATTATATTAATTTTAAAATATATATACATAAATATCTCATTTTATGGAGAGATTACGAATTTTCTGTGCCCCCATTTTTAGTTATAAATTCGCCACTAATAAAATGTATGCAGCCATTACTCTTACCTTTGTGGGTTGAGGAGGTTTATTTCGATAAACTATTGGTTCAAAAGAAATGTAAACATAATTGAAAGAAAAATAACGACAGTAAAATAGTACAATGATCAATACAAATGAGCGACAAGTAATATTAAAAGTTGAAGAATAATATAATATGTGAATACTAACTAATTAATACTACTAAATACAAAGAAGAGGATAATGCCCGTGTCTCTCCCACATAAAAGTACTATGATACTCGATTATCTACTATCTTTTTATCCTAATCATCGATCTTCATATCTTTTCGTCTCTCCCACTTAAAGTAAATTAAAGATCTATGCAAAATTTAC
This sequence comes from Jaltomata sinuosa, assembly GCA_003996215.1. NCBI lineage: Eukaryota > Viridiplantae > Streptophyta > Magnoliopsida > Solanales > Solanaceae > Jaltomata > Jaltomata sinuosa. The sequence goes on from QJPP01000016.1 coordinate 1,130,241, forward strand.
ACTACTTTTATGGAATAGAAAGATTAAATTATTTTCAATAAATTCTCGACTCAATTCCTAATACCCATAGGCCATAGGTCATAGTTACTCGATCTTTCAATCTCATGCTTGAAGTAAAGTTGAAAAATCTACCATAAAAGGAATGAATAATCTTCCTTTATTTTTTTCCTTTTATGCGAAAATGTGAATCGTGAATAAAAGAAAAAGAAATGAAGTGTTATTGTGAATTTAACCACATTAATATTAATTTCTTTATTATTTTTTGTTACGTCTATATAAATGTTAACTTTACTTATTAAGCAGTTCTTGTTTCCTGTTCTTCTTCAGTTTACAATTATGGGGCGTGGGTTAGTGCAATCGTGATTAATAAAATAATTAATTAAGTAGGCATTTCCTTTTAAAAAAAGAAGAAAAAGAAAATTAAGTGTGTACCTATGAGTCTGAATTATTCCTTACACTGGCTGGCTGGGGTGATTTTACCACCTGGCAGCTTTTTGCTATTGACTGTCTTGCCCTTATGTTTAATCGTAAGTATCTTTTGTGTATCCCAAAGATTTTGCCTGCAATTTTTCTTCTTTACTTTTTCTCTTTTCTCTTTTTTCTTTTTCTTTTTTTGACAGAAAAAACTTTTGCACCGTTATTAAAATGCACTTTTTTGGGATTGTACAGTAGGCCCAGATGTCCTAATGACACAGTCCACAAGTAGTACTAGTACTATAATTCAAGTAAGCATTTACTTATATTTGATATTCATTAAATTATTTTAATGTAACATAGTTAAGTGATTAAATAAAATAAGAATATATATTGATTAGTCATGATTAAGTGTTTTTGTATTCATTTATTATTTAATATAAATATTTGATGCTTTGTAAGGAGGGAGGGACAATTACAAGACAATATTAACGCTTTAGGATTTTAATTTTCTGGGTTTGAACATGTAGAAAAATAAAAAAGCCGATCATAGAAAGCTTCCTTCTAATGCATCTTATGTGCAAGAGCGAATTCAACATGTTGCGTGTGGGTTCACAAATATTCAATAATTTAATTATTATCGTATATTAATTTAAAATGGTTGTATGAACGAACTCATTAATTTTCAAATTTTGAATCTGTTTATGCTTATGTGATAAATTAATGGGATTAATAAATATCAAATATCAATTAATTATAAATAAATAAAGTCAAATTGGAGAAATGAAGGAGGGTAATTAAGGAATAAAAAAAGGAGGAGTGGTGTAATTGGGAAAGGTGGGCGGCAAATAAGCAGAACATTCAAAGTTAACAAAGCCCAAGAACGTGATCGTTGGTTTCGCAGTTAACAATGGGAACTGCGAGGGAGAGTGGGGTCCATCAGTTGATCGCGGTCGGGACCAAAACTTCAAAAAAAAAAGAGAGGAGATTTTGGTGGGTCCCATCACATCTCCTTTGGACCCCACATATGACTAAGCTGTTAAAAATATTTTACATCATTTAGGGTCGTTTGATACGCGGAATAATATGAGATATTCCATGGTTAAATTGATATTAAATTTATATTATATTTGGTTGATGATATAAATTTATTCTGAAACTAATTTATACCATCAATCAAACATGGTATAAGTTTAATACCAAACCTAATCTTGAAATATCTCATCTTGTCCCACCCAATATGAGATTATTTAATACTACCTCTAATAACGGTATAAAATAATCTCAAGATTATAATTTTTGGATAATTTAGTCTACGTACCAAACGACCCCTTAGCGTATTAATTGTACTCTTAATTTGTAAGGATTAATAGGTGAAATAGAAATACCAAAAATTATGATAGAGTGATAAATACTCTTTTATCGTTAATCAGACGATTCATTTTAAATTTTGAGTATGAAATCATCTTTGATAAAATATATTATTTACCCACCTAAGTGAGACTCTTTGAAGTGAATCCAAATTAATTAGGCTCGAAACGAGTATCAGGTACCAGATGGATCTTGATGAGAAACTAATTCATGGTTCATCATCATAAAATCCTTCCACTCGAATCAAGGAATCATGCTTGGTCTCAGTCCTAATTAGTTTAATGCCACCAACCATGTGATAAAAGAAACTCCATAACTCACACTCTTTTTTCCCATTTAGAAAAATTTTCAGCTCCAGGTAGGAGTAGCAAAATCAAATTCAATCTGTCTAATTCGTCCAATTTATTTAAGTTTGGGTTATTCACCTAATTGTTAGCTCAACCTATTTTAACCCATTAAAAATTGGGTTGATATGTAATCTGAATTGACTAATGAGAAATCTTGTCAAAATATTTTTAAAAAAACTTTTGTTTGATTTTATATGTTATATATAATTATAATAAGAAAAAATAATAATTTTATTAAGTACTAGAAATTTATAGAAGAACAAATAAAACAATTAAAACTTAGTAAAAATTGAACGAATTGAATTATGACCCGTTATTCAATTCGTTTTAACCCAAGTAAATTTGAGTTAGGTTGAGTCTTGACCAATTTTAACCCGTCCAATTGTCACCACTAGCTCTAGGGGCCGGCCGGGTTGACTTGCGAGTGATTTGAATATTATCAAGTCTCTAGTTGGTTGCCTGCTATTATCTCATCATCTAAATGTTTAGAATACAAATACGAATTTTGTACCCATAAGTGTGGTCTGGAGAAGGTACGTAGTGTGTTCGCGGACCTTACTCTTATTTTGGGAGGTAAAAAAACCGTTTCCGATATACTTATTACCTTTTTTTTATATTCAAAGAAAATAAGTACTCATATGGGGTGTGTTTGATACGAAGAAAAATCTTTTCCAATTTTTTACTTATTCTCTAGTATTCGATAAGTACGTAAAAAATATCATCCCAAGATCATTTATATGTAATCTAGCAAATATTATAGGGGTAGGGGACTGGCTAGGGAGTGCAGAGTGGGGTTCTGGAGCTGGGCGGATAGCCTAGGGGTTGGGGTGTTGGGTTAGGTAGGTTGGAACTGAGAAGGAGATAATAATGAACTTGAAATATCACTTATGGAACATGTTTTTTCCCTACTTTAATTAGAAAATAAGTCATTTTTTTCATTTTTAAGAAACTTATTTTCCTAAAAAAATTATTTTTCAAAAATTTTGATCAGTCAAACATAAAAAGATTGGAAACTTCATACCAAACACACCCTGATAAGTGCATCCAACACCAAAGCCGTATAATATGAAGACCTAAACATTAAATTACTTAATTAATTATTGATAAATTGATATAGTTTGATGTAAATACCTGATTCGGATAAGTTTTTACTTGAAACTAGAGGGCTATTATATATAAATAAAACCACTGATGGACTGGTTTTCAAAAAGATGATCATCGAATAAGAAAATTAAAGCAAATTAAGCATGAAAAATGACTCCTATATACCTACCACACATTAATTTGCCTAAACATATACTAGTACCTCATTTAGTGTGTTCTCTGGAAATAATAATATCATTTCTGATGGCATAGGTGTAGCGTGTAGGGCATGTGTTTATGGTATATCTAGGACACAAAGTGGGACGTACGTTTTATTTGCATGCACTACTCTTTTCTGTCCATTAATCAAGCAAATACTTGAATCATGCTATACTAAAGCTGAAATCTGCACCTCTCATCAGAAGCTAGCGACACCAAAATTTGAAATTTATGAGTTCAAGATTTAGTCATTTTAAATTAATATTAATTTATACATATTAAATAATTTTCTTAAGACAAATATACAGTTTCTACCCAGGTAAATTATTAGAACTTTTCCACCTTGCTTCATGAAAAGGAGCTATAAAGTAGAACTCGTTAAGTTAGGTTCTTGTTCAAACAGTACTGTTTTTTTTATTTTTTTATTTTTGGGTGGGTAGCGCGTGCGTCTCCAACTCTATCGTTGGGAATCAAAATTTGGTAAAGTTAAAAATTATCACCATATAAATTAATTTATCCTCCATCATGAAACCCGACATCTTTTTCTCCACCTTCTCACCCATGATCTCGTCTCAGTTGCAACGTCGATATCTCCCGCTTGGAAGGGGAGAGTTTATGATTTTAAAGCAATCAATTGAAAAATATAAAATTAAAGAAAAATAACGTGTCAGCTGATAAAACCGTAAACACGCCTAGAAGCGTTTGTAGACAAACATTTGATCTAGTTAGCGTCAAAGTGTGTTTCGCTAACCATTAAGTGATAGTTCATATATGAAACTCAAAAAACTGAAATATATTAGGTGTGTTTTTTATTCTTTAACTCTGGGCTGACAAATACTAGACAAACATATACATAAGAGGCTTGAGCACACAACTCAAGCAGACAGTTCTTGGACGAGCTGTCTGTCTGCTTGAGCTGTGTGCTTGCTAGGCAATCTAAAGTTTTTCTTAAAAGGCTTCGTAATGTGTTCTTAATAATTCCATGTTGTTTGTCTGGACACCAATCGCATTCTTTTTCCATCTTTGGTACTTTTTCAATCAAGAAGGATTTTGAAGTTGTTTTCTATTGAAAAAAAATCTCCTTTTAGTCACAAACACATGAACAAAATTGACTAAAAAAGTATCACACATTTCTCCTGGTTATTCAAAAAACTTTTTTCAAGATTGTTTTGTCCTTTTGTCCTTGACGTCGCAGCATATCATTACTTTACTCTGTAACAATGAAGGTACAATAATTCATGTATGGACTGCAACTTGTAAAGCTGATAAATGGGCATGAATGCCATATAACAAAATGGTGGGCATGAATGCCATATAACAAAATGGTGGGCAAGACTGGCAAAGATCCAGTGAATCAAACCATAAATAATTGCTATCAATCAAACAAGATTCACTGGGAAATTTCTAGGCAGTGTGTATATTGTCCAGAAATGTACGAAATGTTCGGTAAAATTTTTTGCAAATTATTAAGGCAGCAAATTTGACCATGCTAATTGTAAAACGAGTTCCTATTTCAGTACGAAAAAATCCGATAAAATGAAGGAAAACTTATCAGAATGTACAAGTCGACCAAACTTATTTACCAATATGGCCAACATATATAAAACCTATACACTGATTTTGCATGTTATATGTATAGGTATGTATATTATACTTGAATATTCAAAAACCTATACATTTGTTCGCTATTTTGTAAACTAGATCACCCAAAGTCATTGAACTGCAATTATCCCTAAAATGAACAAGAGTTGGATCCTCACATGTATGAGGAATGTATCCAGCTTGAACAACACTTTCGCTTCAACTGAAATTTTGCCTGTGCTTTGATGGGAGAAATGGTTTTGTTGTTCTTTACAATTTTTTTTTAGTTTTATGTCCATTTTACAAAAAAAAAAAAATCTTCATTTTTAAACATAAAAGATCTAAAGGTCATTTTCTTCTATTCAAATTGTAAGTGGCCAAGAAATCTCATTTCCTCCGAAAATTTGAAACTCAAGACTGAACTACTGAGTCATTCCTCCACACTCCACACCTTACCTTTTTGAGCCAGATGGTTTAAAGAATTTAGAATCTGGCCTTTTAGCTTGTTATGACAAATATAACATTGTGTCATGAGATCTTTGGTATTGAGGTGTCCCAACATTACTAATACACCATATTCAGTATTATTCTTACACACTACCAAACGACCCCTCATCAGCCTCTGCATGTTCATTCACTTTTTCAGCAACTCTTCCATGTCAAGGATTTCTTGCAGTTATTCATTAGAATGAGATGATTCTATGACAAAAGGAATGCCTACTGCAGCTCTTGCTTTGCTTCTTATCCCCTAAATATCTTGTACTTAAACCCTTCTCTCACTCTATCTCCTGTTGCCCAATGCACCTTGTCTATGAGTGTTTGCTAAGGACAAAGAACGAGGGCGGAGTATGGAGCAACAAGGAACTATCCTCGTCGTGAAATAAGAAACAAGTCTCATTTGCAAAATGGTGCAGCTTGGACATTTCTAAATCAGCAGCAACTAAACAAATATGATTTAGCCTTAGTGCCGCCTAAAAAAGTAAGATGGAGGATCAAAATCTATTTAGCAATGAATCGTGAAATGCTATGGATGGAGCCATCCAATACAAATGGAAATAAGTTATACAATTTTTGAAATAGAGTAGAGGAACTAGCACTCAATAGCTTTATTAAGAAATATTACATCAATGAACAGACTAACCAAAGTAGTTGACGCAGTAATTGCACATCAAAATGCACTGCGAAAGGCCAAAAAGAAGAAAGGGACAAAATGAAGACTTGTATATAATACAGAATACAGTATAATTTAAACAATGACAACAAGCTCATAATGCAAAGACTTACACAGACTTGGATGGCCAAGACTTATCTGTTTGTTATAAAATTAATAACAAGCACATAATGTGAAGACTTATGCAGCCTTGGATGGCCAAGATGCTTGAGCTGACATAATAATTCCCACAATAACACCGAACAGCCCAAGTGCACTACCAAAAATCTCGATCACAAGGATCTTAACGAAGAGTGAGGAGTTCTGTGCATCAGATAAAGCACAGCTGCTTCCAATTATCCCAACGCACAACCTTTGCAAAAGAAATAAAAGTGATACAATAATTAAAGGCACAGTGCTTTAAACTTGACACCACAAAGTAGTAATCCATGTACGAGAAGAAAATTATCCAAACTCACCCGCAGACAAGATTGGCAAAGCCCACAATGATTCCAGAAGCAAAAATTGCATAGCCAGCTCTAAGAGACTCTGGTGCATAAATCTGTGAGGAAGGTACACTCTCGAGCTTTGTTTGAAGAATGATGGCCACAATAACACCATATATAGCAACCGCCTCACAAAAAATCACACTGAAACAATTTTTTTGAGACGTTGGACAAAATAGAAAGGATTGGGAACAAACTAAAGATGAGAATCATCAATAATGACATTATGCATATGTAGTAGACTATGAGCCTTTGATTTCACTCTTGCTTACAAATATAGTAAACAAGCATATCAAGTCAAGGGCCAAAAATCGCCCCACTACCCCAGAACCATACACCTCTGTTCTCTCATCAAGGTATACTGTTTCAACATCATATAAATAACTTTAATAGATGCCTTATAAGGGGAAGGGCAAGATTGTAAACAAAAGTTTATGAAGATGGCAGACAGTATAATGGTGGGATAGTTGACCAAATGAAGATCAGATGTAGAATTACCACTCTTAACGAGAATATGCTTCCCGGAAAATTATGCAATCACGGCATTGCCGACAACGCACGAAGTGATTACTATTAGCAAAACAGACCGATAATAATGATAGAGCGAACTGACTAATTAAGCTCACAGTTCGGAACCAAACTACCATCAGAAAAAAAAAGGCATAACCTTTATAAAATTTCTGTCACAAACATATACAGAGCTAAGGCAAGTAAAGGGTAAGGTACAACAACACGTCCTTAGAAAGTTCCACGTCCATGGTCTGCCTAAGTTTGATTCAACTTTTCATCTCACACAAGCAATACATCTATGAAAAATTGTTATGAACTTTTAACATGCATGGTGGCATTGATTTAAACTATTCTTCAAGGGGTTGTTTGGTTCACGAACTAGTTATCCAGATTTTTATGCCCTTACAAAGCTACATGAATTGTTCTGTTACTTCCTATTGTTTCTTGTTCTTTTATTTTGTCTTTATCTTGAGCCGGGGGTCTATCGGAAACAGCCTCTCTACCTCACTTCTGAGGTAGTGGTCTGAACTGCGTACACTCTATCCTCCCCAGACCCCACTTTGTGGAAATATACTGGGTATGTTGTTGTTGTTGTTGTTGTAGAATTATAATAAAGGGGATTATTGAGCAAAAATTGAGACAAATGCTAATTGCCTAATACACCTATTAATATTCCACTCTATGGCAAACAAAAAAGAAATACATAAACTTTAGCAAGTTATGTTGGTATCAGTTATACGGCTTATATACGGGAAACCAAATATACTACTATACTCCCTCTGTCCCAATTTATGTGTCAGAGTTGTAATTTCAAAAAATCCAAACTTTAAAACTTTGACCGTGAATTCGGACATAAAAGCTTTAAATTGACGCTGCAGCAATTAATTATTGAAAAGGAGAAGCAAATTACCTAATGAGATTCTTGGAGGTAATCCGAGGAGCTTTGATGGCAGCACCAATCAAACTACTTCCAGTTATATATATTCCCCTAAAACATATCAATAATTTCAACAAATAGGTAAATCATTAGATAAATAAAGAGTTGATGGAAAACCCTAGGGAGTAAATAAATGAGAAGCAAGTTACCAAGCAGCACCAAGCACTGAAACGCCGATGGCAATGGCAATTCCGATGGCGGAGAAAGTGTACGGAGAGATCTGTACCAACGCTCGCGACCATGAGCTAGATGGACCCGCCATTATTGATGATTTTCACACAAGAAGATCCTGATCTCAATGACTGACTCCCATGAATCAAAGGAGAGAGAAAGAAAAGAGCAAGGTGTCGTGTTGGATCGGGTCACTAGTTTGGGCCGAGAGAGAATGAGTTGAGGCCCGGTAACAAATTGGCAGAAAGTGGCCCAATTTCCTGTTGTTTAGCAGTAGAAAGGTCCATTCCATTTTTAGTAAAAAAAAAAGAAAATTACATAACATGACAAACAGTAATGCCTAATTACGCTCCATAGCAACATTTTATTTCAGTTATATTTCAGGGTTTAAAAACTATTGTTATATACAATACGAATATGTATATCGCAACAGTTTGTATTTGTATGCCGAGATTTCAAGGTTCCACAAAATATACAATACGGATTGTATTTGTATGCCGAGATTCCAACTCAACTCTATGTGTATCTGTATATCAGTATTTTTATTTGTATGACATGATTATATAATTGCTATTGAAAATATTAATACAGCTTGTAATTAAGTAAAGTATAGCTATGAAGACCTGACTAAGTTCATGCTAGTTACTGTTTACGAAAGTTACTAAGAAAAGAATTGGTAAACTATTCGAACTAATTAAGCTCACAACACTTTGCTTTCACGTGAATATCACACACATATATACATGGATTTCAACTATGAATTTTAACTACAAACCAATTCAAATAAACCTCAAAATTTGTATATGGCCTCGTTTAGTTGTTTCTAAAGAGTACCAATCACAAACTACTCTTTTTTTTTTTTTAAATTTCCAGGAAGAATCCTGGTAAGTGTTGTATATCATTTTATGGAAATCACAAAAAAAGGGGGGGGGGGGGGGGGGGACTAGACCTTACCCCTGATATACATACACAGATTGCAAGCAATCAAGGCAAAAAGAGAATGTCTAACAGAATTTGTTTCACATTCCCTAGAACTACTAAGAACGATACATCTAGCTAACAAAAAAATTGGCTTTGTTATATCGCAGCCTCACATTAGGTATTTGTCTTTTGTCCAAGAAGTAATGCCCACGAGCCTCATCTGGTAATTGATTTATATTCTGAGCAAGAAGAGGAGTATCTAAAGTAGTGGCTAATTTAGCTAAGTAGTCAGCAACCATATTAGCTTCCCTATAGCAGTGAGTGAAGCTCACATCCTTACCCTCTGTGAGAGAAATAGTATCCTCAATAATAGACTTGAGAGTAAGATTTTTGGATATTTTGTTCCTTAACAAATCAGTCACTACTTTAGAGTCAAGTTCTACAGTGCAATGCCTTCGATTAGTGTCTTTAATCCACTGTCCAGCATACCTAGCTGCCATAGCTTCAACCACATTGTGGTTATTGCATTGTAGTGGTACAACAAAGGCAAATATCATATTTCCATCCCCATCTCTCGCAATTCCACCAATACCGGCTTTGCCATCTTGATCCATGAAGCTTTCATTTGTGTTAATCTTTATCGTCCCTTGAAGAGGCATATTCCAATTGACTAACCTGCTGATAATTTTTTGTCTCAGTTTCTCTACCACTTTACAAAGTTGGATCCATTGATAGTCCATCTTGAGATTAGGAAAGACTTTTTCCATGGCTAATTTGAGATTCCAGAGAATTTGATGTTTCATTCTTCTAGTGTAGAACCTGGTCTGATTACCATATCTGCAAGCACATCTAACCTTCCACATTTCTCAACAAATGATGATTGGTAGCACCTGAATAATCATTTTGTGAACAATATTCTTAGTGGGAGTATCCCACCAATCTTGCAAAAAAATCCTAGCTGGCTTCCTTCGGTAGCTAATACCCAATGGCTGCCCAAAAAAATTCCAAAATGTTTGTGCGACCTCACTTTCAAAAAAAAAGTGTTGGATAGTTTCGGTTAAAGCATCTGCACAACAAAGACAATTAACTGGCATATCATCAACGTACCTGCAAACAGAGCAATTAGCAAAAGGCAATTTATTTTTAATAAGTCTCCAAGAAAGAAAAGATTGCTTAAAAGGAATGCTTTATGCCAAACTCTGTTGATCTTCTGATCTGCTTGTCTGTGTTCTCTGATGTTATTCCAAGCATCTTTGTTGGAAAAAATTCCATCAGCAGCGATTTTCCAAATGAAGTAATCTTCTCGGTCTGATGCACCTATATCGATGTTGTAGATGTGCTGGCATATCCAATCGAGAAGAGTGTTCTGAAGTCTTTTCATATCCCATCTTTGATTATCAATAAAGCTTTTGACCTTGGTCCTGATAGAATGGTTATGTTCTGGACATAGGTGAGAAATAGCATCGAGACCAGTCCAATTATCCCACCAAAAACTACACTCACCATTGTGAATTTTTCAGATTATATTTGGCTCAGCTTTTCTCCTTATCTTAGTCAAAGTGTTCCATGTGTGAGAATTTCCAGAGACCCAAACCTTGGTGACAGGATGATCTCTAATGCAATACTTAGCCTTGGTAAACTTGGCCCAAAGCGAGTCCTGACATCTAAATCTCCACCATTTTTTTATGTTGAGAATGTCACAAATATCAGCCATTTTCCTAATTCCCACGCCACCTTCCTCTTTAGGAAAGCATAGATTTTTCCATGAGCTCCAGTGGTAATTATTTTTTCCATTGATTGATCCCCAAAAGAATCTAGCAAAATGTTTCTCCATAAGCTTAATAGTTCCCTTTGGGGGGCTGAGAGCGGTCATAGTGTAGATGGGCAATGACTGAAGGGCATGTTTGATAAGAATAATCTTACCCCCAAAAGATAGCATGTTACTTTGCCAGCCATTTAATCTTTTGATGACCTTAGAAAGCATTTTTTCAAAGTATTCCACTATCTTACTACCAACATATATTGGGCATCCCAAATAATCAAATGGAAATTGCTTATCTAGGAAGCCAGTTGCATCTCTGATTTTATTGATTCTACTTGGACCAGTTCCAGGGGCTGTATGGAAGAAACACTTAAGCCTGGACTTCTCTTATACCAATGGATTTGTTTCATCACCATTTTGATAGACTTGGAATTGCCACTGGTAAATATTATAATATCATCTGCATATGACAAATGGTTAATAATAGGACCAGTATTAGGCATAGAAAAAGGCAAGAAATGCTCAGTGTTAATTAAATTATTAAGTAGTCTAGCTAGAACTTCAGCACCAATAATAAAAAGAGAAGGAGAAAGAAGATCTCCCTGCTTAAGGCCTTGTGTTGAGGTGAAAAACCCATTTCTTGTGCCATTTATGATAATAGAATACCATATATTGGAGATAATACTCATGATCATATCAGTGACTTCTGTAGAGAATCCAAACTTGTTCAAGACAACAATTAGAAAAGGCTAAGATAATCTATCGTATGCCTTGGTCATATCAAGTTTGATGACCACATTTCCTCCCTTGTTCTTGCTTTTGATATTCTGCACAATTTCCTGAGTCAATTGAATATTCTCTGTGATAAGTCTTCCTTTAAGAAATCCACTTTGATTTTCTGAAATCATAAGAGGCAGCATGGGATTGAGTCTTCTGGAAATAATCTTAATAATAATTTTACTGAAAAAGTTGCTCAAACTAATAAGTCTGAAATCAGAGAAGTTGTCAGGACACTCCACTTTAGGAATTAAAACTAAAAGGGTGTGAGTAAAGAATATGGTCAGTTTTCCTCCAAGGAAGAAAAACTGTACAAATTCTATCTCATCCTTTTTAATAATATCCCAGCAATTATGATAGAATTTCCCTGAATAATCATCCGGTCCAGGAGCATTGTCTGTGCTCATATTGAAAACTGCATTTCTAATATCCTCTTCATTTGAGCAAGCAATCATAAACCTGTTGTCATCATCATTAATGCAGGTAGGTATACACTCCAAAATTCTTAGATCAACTGTGGCCTTTTTCATATTAAAAAGATGTTCAAAATGTTTAATAGTCACTCTACCAATCTTGTCCTCTCCAGAGACCCATTTTCCTCTCGTGTTTTTTATTCTATGCAAGCACAACTTTCTTTTTCTGTCCCTGATCATTGCGTGAAAGTACTTGGTATTATTATCCCCTTCCTCAAACCATCTGACATGAGATTTTTGTTTCAAGAGATTTTCCTGTCTGTTAAGCCAACAAATGTACTCTGCATGCCCTTTATTCAACTCCTCCCTGCTATCTTCAGTTCTTAAATTCAAGTCTAGGTCCTCTAATACTTGCATTTTGGCCTCCCAGATATCAGCTTGCACATTCACATCGCCAATATCCTCTCTTGACCATTTGGACAACCTTCTTCCTAGTTTCTTGAGTATTTGTTGCAATCGCCACATAGGATTACCTGCTATCACTTGGTTCCATTCATTACTGACAATGTCAAGAAAATCATGCTAATTAGTCCAAAAGTCCAAAAATTTGAAGTATTTTCTACCAACGTTGCTTCCATTCCCACATCTAAACAATAAAGGTCTATGGTCTGAGCCAGTCCTTGATAAATGTTTAACAGTGTTAGAGTTGTAAGTTTGTGCCCAGCTGTCATTAATAAACACTCTATCTAACCTTTTCCAAATTCTTTTACTTGGTCTCCAATTGTTGCACCAAGTGTATTTCGAACCAGTGTATCCAATATCTATCATGCCACAAGAATCCATACATTCAGCAAAATCATAACTCTCAGCATTTCTATGTGGCAAACCTCCCAGTTTCTCTTCAGGATGTAGAATGACATTAAAGTCTCCCCCAATACACCAAGGATGGTTAATAGTCGAATTTAAAGTTTCCAAGCTCCTCCATAATTCCTTTCTATCAATAAGTGTGCACTTGGCATAAATAACAGTGACGTAAAGCTCCTGGCTGTTTTGATCTTTTTGAACTTTCAACGTAATATGCTGCTCATGGTTCTCAATGGTGGTAACTGTACAGTTGTCCCTCAATCACAAACTACTCAAAAGACAGAAAAAAAGTACTTTTAGATAGAAAAGTAGAACTAATTGTTGGCTAAGTGACCGCCCCATTAAAGTGTTGTAAGTTTATGCTATGGTCCAGTTTCCTCAAAGCTTTTGAGTTTGCTGATTACATAGTACGAAATTTATTTGTTGCACAACTTTATCTTTGGTATAAATGGTTCTAGGAATTCTTTAGTGAGTCTCTTGGATAGAGTCTTTGATTGTATATCTAGAAAAGTTTTGTTTTTTAGATGTTCATTTTAAATTTCTGAAACAGTTTGCTGGTTGTGCTTTTAGTTGGCCTATGTTGTCACCACTTCCAAGTTGGCTCTCTTTTGCATTATCTTTGACAACTTAATTTTCTTATTGTTTTCGTAGATGGTGCTGTTCAAAATGAACTAAACCATGGAATTTTAAGACTAGAGCACACGGTATTCTTTAGTAAAAGGCGAAAGAATAGTTCGCTATGTGCTCATTGCGTGGCTGCGTGAGTTATGCTGAGGCGCTTGAGCTCCTTATGTACAAGTTCCAGCTGCTAGCTTCTTCACTAACTTATTAATGTGGGATATTTTTCTAGTTTCTGCAGTGGGCTACCACTATGGGCTCTGCTACGTATGGTCTCTCTAATTTACTTTGTATGCAATAATATTCTCTGTGTTGTTTGAAGTGTCAAAATTGATTTTTGTGTCGTCGATGCAGCTATTCATACCTACAGATTGAAATATAGAATGTCTTTTGTTCAGTAATATATATCATATACGTTTGCGATGATATATGCGATTGACATATACCTTGTCTTGGAAATGTATATTCATAAAACAGAAATATTATATCAGAACAAATTGCTTTACTGAAATTTGATTTTGAAGAATATCTTATACAATCAGGTTTAATAGAAGGCAGAAATTGATGTTGTTTGCAATCCATTTGGAAAATCTAGATTCATGATTTTGACTTTTGGTTCACTTGCCAACTCCACTCCCTACCTTGGAGGAGTGCTCCTAGTAATTGGTCTTCAAAACTTGGAAAAAAATTTAGTCGGCATTTTATTTCTTACTTGCACCGAAAAAATTGTTTTAGAAACACCAAACTAAATCTAACCGAAGTCGAAAAAATCGAATTAGTTTGGTTCGTGTTTGGTGCACTTTCAAAATCGAACCGAACGCCCACCCCCTTGAGTGGTAAACTGGTAATGACAATGTTATCACGTCCAGTTTCCTTAAAGCTCGAGTTTGCTTATTACACAGTACGAATTTCATTTGTTACACAACTTTGTCTTTGGTATAAAAGGTTTCTGGCATGCTTTAGTGAATCTCTTTGGATAGAATTTTTGATTGGAGTCATTGAGAAGCCTTTTGTTTTTCACCTGTACAACTCCAAATAATGTTGCTACTTATTTCTGAAATTGTTTGTTGGTTTTGCTATTATAGTTGGGCATGTTACTTTCAAATTATGGATGATCGTGAGAGCTGTTCATCATTTTTACAGACTGCATAAATAGAAACATTGCAAAATTTAAGACTAGTATTGTTGGGGTTACCCCCTCCAAAAATTGGCGTATGCCACTATTTGCAACGCACACACGGTATTCTTTAGTAAAAGGCGAAAGAATAGTTCGCTATGTGTTCATTGCGTGGCTGCGTGATTTTTGCAGAGGCGCTTGAGCTCTTATATACTAGTTCCAAACGCTGGCTTCTTCACTAACTTGTTGATGTGGGATGTTCTTCTAGTTTTTGGAGTGACTACCACTATGGGCTCTACTAGTATGGGCTTTGTGCTCGAAGATATTGGGCTTCTATTTTTGGGCCATTAATATGAGCTCCACTCGTTCTTTTGTCAAATTCAATTTTGTTTCTTTTGGCGTGTAATCCCGTGATAGGACTGTTATTTAGCTAAAATCAAAAAAGAATACTCTCTTTGTCTCAATTTATGTGATGACGTTTGATTGATCAAGGAACTCCAGAATAAAAGAAACTTTTAAGATGTATGGTCAAAAATAAGACATCATATTTCTGTGATTATAAATTATCTCATTAAGGGTAAAGTGAGAAATTTAAAGTTAAAAATTCTAAATATACTTGATTTTCTTAATTTTTACAGATATAATTACCAAATATTCTTGCTTGAAAAATGTGTTTTAACACAATTTAGTGAATCTCTTTGATAGAGAATCTTTAATTGTATTCCTAGAGAAGCTTTAATTTTCACCTGTTACCTTTAAATTTGATCCTTACTGCTAATGGGAAGTATTCAATTACTAGTGGTTACTTTCCACTGATAGGCAACCAAGTTAAGCTTAGACGTAGCTGAACTAGTTTGGAACTCAGTGTCACCGTCTAGGCATAGGTTCATCATGTGGATTGCAGCCCACAACAGAGTGCTTACTAAGGAAAGATTGATACATATCAACATTCATGTCGAAGATGTTAATGGAGACTAGCAGGAACTTACTGATACTAGGTATATACAGATACAGTGGAAATTATGGAGAGGATTGAGTTTTATAGAAATACAAAGAGAGCAATTAATAGTTTTTGGCAGAAATTTTGTAGTTAGTTCTGGTTCTTGGACGGGGGGTGATGAGATTTAGGTGCTCTTAGTTTGTATGTTTGGTAAGGTAATATTCACATTTGTTGCCAAAAAAATCTTTAAATTTCTTTGTTGGTTGTTTTGCTCTTAGTTGGCCTATGTTGTTAGACCAAAAAATAAAATTATGAAAATTTAAGACTAGTGTTGTTGGGGTTTCCCCCTCCAAAAATTAGCATATGCCACTATTTGCAATGCGCACATGGTATTCTTTAGTAAAAGGCGAAAGAATAGTTCGCTATGTGCTCATTGCGTGGCTGCGTGAGTTATGTTGAGGCACTTGAGCTCCTTATATACAAGTTTCAAACGCTGTCTTCTTCACTAACTTATTGATGTGGGATGTTCTTCTAGTTTTTGCAGTGACTACCACTATAGGAAATATGTGATATTTAGATTATTTTTTGAATTATGTTAACCTCAAATATGAAGTAATAATACAAACTTAACAAAATCCATTGATAATTGAACGGTTTAGCACTTAATAATTCGTTAAATTTTTTTAAGATGTACCGTCAAAAGGATCAAAAGTACATATATAAACTAATACCATCCACCAGTGGCTTCTCCAATACCATGATTACATGATAATAAAAGAAAATATTAATTTCAAGACAGCTTGCTTCCGAGTGATGGGCTGATAGCTAAGCTATAGCATAGTGAAATTGTCCTTATTATATTAAATCTGAAATTACTACCTTCGTCATGTAGGAACCCACGCACTTAATAAATCTCCATATAATATGTCCCTCTCAAATCTGTTTCGGACTGCTTTTCTCGTGTAGAGGATCTTATAAAAAACAATCTCTCTTTCTTACTCAAGGTAGAGATATGGTCGTCTGCGTACATCCCATTTATGGATCACACTAGAAAAATTGTTGTTGTTGAATATGTCCCTCTTGATTAACATCCTCTTTGTATACGACAAAAAAGAAACGAAAAAAATAAATTAATCTTGCGCCATACTCGTGGTCCTGAAATATATATATACATATATAAAAGAATAATATTCCATGTCATTAGCCTCCAAGAACAGCATTTCATACTGTGACAAACCAATATTATTATCCTATATCAGCAAGACTATTATATAAGAGAGGTGAAAAATTAGTCTTTTCTCACAATAGTGCCACACACATCAATTTCAAGAAATTAAATTAGAGACAAAAAAGAGTAGTAAAGAAAAATCCATGGGTTCTCTAACTGTTCCCCAAAAACTCCCCATTGTTGATTTCACAATGGAGAATTTGGAACCAGGCACAAATTCATGGTCCAAAGCAAGTAAAGAAGCTGTTTGTGCTCTTGAAGAGTACGGTTGTTTTGTAGCATTGTATGATAAAGTTTCATTAAAGATCCATGATGATGTTTTTCAAGCACTAGAGGAGTTGTTTGATATTCCCACTCAGAAAAAAGTCCAAAATAAGTCTAGCAAACCTTTGTATGGTTATGTTGGCCAAATCCCATTTATTCCTCTCTATGAGAGTATGGGCATTGATAATGCTAATACACTAGAAGGAATCCAAAATTTCACCAATTTCATGTGGCCTAATGGAAACAATCCTTTCAGGTAATATTTTTTGTGTTAATAGTCCCACATCGGTTGATGATAATTTGTCTCATCGATAGTCTTGGACGAATCTCACATCTTTAACTAGCTTTCGAGGTTGAGTTAGGCTCAAGGTTCATTTTCTTGTCATGATATCAGAGTCAAATACGCTAAATAAATCCTTGTTTCACTTGATGTTGGGTGTCTCCATATTATCTTGTCTACACTCTAGTTGTTAGGTCTAGGCGTGCGGGGTGTTAGTAGTCCCACGTCGGTGGATGGGATGACAATTTGTCTCCTTATATGATCTTGGACAATCCACAACTCTTGAGCTAGTTTTTGCGGTTGAGTTAGCATAAACCGATCGAAATTGAAATATATATATAGTTGAATTGAATGCGTCAATATTTATCATTCCGGTATCAGAAAAGCTCAAATTACATTTTCTTATCATGATATCAGAGTCGGACATAATTTTGTTTCACTCAATATTGGGCCTCTCCATATTATCAAGTCCACACTCTAGTTGTCAGGTCTAGGCGTGCGGGGTGTTCATTGTCCCACATCTATGATCTTGGACGGATCGCACCTCTTCAACTAATTTTTATAGTTGAATTAGGCCCAAAATCAAAATCGGAACATATATAGTTGAATGTTTCATTTATCATTCCAATATCTTTGAGAAAGAAAATAATAACCTCACTAATCCATATATAATTTTTTTAATTTTGATTTGTTAGCCAAGCAATGCTAGCATACACGAAAGCAGCAACAGAACTGGAAGAAATGGTGGTGAAAATGGTTTTTGAGAGCTATGGTGTAGACAAGTACTATGAATCTCACATCAAGTCAGTGAATTATCTAGCTAGAGTAATGAAATACAGAGAAGGCCAAGCTGAAGAAGCAAAACTGGGATTTGTTGCTCATACAGACAAGAGCTTCATGTCAACAATTCATCAGAACCAAGTTAATGGTTTGGAGATCAAAGGGAAAGATGGCCAGTGGTTCGGAGTTGAGCTTTCCCCTTCCTCCGTCGTCGTCATGGCTGGCGACGCAATCATGGTATCTCGTCTCATTTTATGTGTCTTAATTTAACTGATAACTGCGAAATTTAACAAAGTAAAGATGAGACAATGTGAATATCATACCAAAAATGCCCTTTTATATCTTGTTGTCCTAAACAATCAAGTGGTTGTCACTGACAGGCAAAATGAAAATATTGGAAAATTGAATCGGATTAACTAAAAATACATCACGTGTCAATAAATTATTAGGAGTATATCTTTCTTACAAAGGGTGTAAAAGCAACGGTGGAGCTAGAAGCCGACATACGAATTTGACTGAACCTAATAGCTAGCTTAGTTCAAATTCTATATATGTTTAAGAATTCACCAAAATATGTATTAAAAAAAATCAAATTCAAGACCCAATCACTAACACTTGATGCCGCTAATATTCTAGAATTGAGAATTCACAAAATTCAAATTCTGATTCTGCCTCTGTATATAAAAGTACTTTAATAAGTAATATATTACTAAACCACTCAAAAAATAACTACTAAAAACATCACATAATTTGTGAAATAATCTGATATAATTCTTCTATAATGTTATAAGTGTATATAAAATTCTTGTTGGTTGGATATAGGCATGGAGCAATAACAGGATAAAAGCTCCACATCACAGAGTGATGAAGGAAGAGAAAGGAGAAAGATACTCCATTGCACAATTTTCTTTCATGGAAAATTCATTAATGGTTGAAACACCAAAAGAGCTGGTTGATGAAGAGCACCCTTTACTATTCAAGCCATTCAACCATCTTGATTTTGTTCATTTCTTTAGCAAAGAGGAAAACAGAAGGCTTGAATGTGCTCTCAAAACCTATTGTGGTGTTTGACATGCAAATTAATTACTTGTACTATTTTAATTTCCTCGAGATAAAAGAGGGGGGAAAATAAGTTTCAATTAATATTGTTTCGGTGTAAACATTGGATGCGAATAAGTTTTTTTTTTATCGTGATGTATTCATATATAGCTTTATGAGATGTTCTATAATATTTGCCTTAGAGGCAAGACTTGTTCCAAAGGACTTCCAAACAACAAAGCACGCCCTTAAGTTTACTTCGATTTCAAAGAAAGACGATCCTCTTTGCGGATTATCCAACTTTTTATTTATCAGCATAAAATAATAGAGGTTAAGAAAAAAAAAAAAAATAGAGAAAAGGAAAAAATAAAGAAAAAAAAAAGAGAAAAAGAGAAAGAAAAAAAGAAAAAAGAGAAAAAAAATAAAAGTTGAGAAAAAAAAAAGAAAAAAGAGAAAAAAAAGAATTAAAAAAAATAAGGTTGAGAAAAAAAAGAACAAAAAAAAGTTGAGAGAAAAAGAAAAAGAAAAAATAAAATAAAAATAAAGGTTGAGAAAAAAGAAAACGAGAACTAAAAAAAATTGAGAAAAAAGAAAAAAAAGAAAAAAGAAAAAAAATTAAAAGATAAAAGATAAAAGATAAAAGATAAAAGATAAAAGATAAAAGATAAAAGAAAAAGGAAAAATAAAAATTAAAAGTTGAGAGACAAATGAACATGGAGATTTATGGTGTAGAGGGGCAAAAATGTATTTGTTCTATACATAAAAAGAAAGGAAGAGTATTTTTTAAAGACTTTTCTAATGGGGGGCAAAAATTGAAGACCACTCACATTTGGGGACACTCCATGTAATTTCCTGGGGCCGATTCGTAAAAATAATTAAAAAAGAAAAAAATAAAATAGAGTACTAAAAAGAACAAGATGAGTCTAAACTCAAAGTCTATGTAAACCATCATAAATATTTAAATATTAATTAAACAATATCATGTCAAAAGTTATGTAGTTTCACAGATTATTATGATTATTTTTTTGTGAACTTGAACTTAATAAGCAAGTAGTAACATTGTGCAATATTGTCTTGTATATATTTATGTTATTAATAATTTAAATTTAAAAAATAATAAAAATAACATTATTTAAAATAATGGGTTGGCTCGTCGAGGTCAGCAACCCACAAAGTGATGGGTTGGGCTTGCTGTTTTTGAGCCCATCATTTTAATGGGTCAGTCCGACCTGGACCATCAAATTTCAAAGCCCGCAGGGGCTAGACCGGATGGGCTGGGCCAGCCTGTATTGACAGCTCTAATGACAATAAACTCCTTTTTAAAGTTGTTGATGATTTTCTCTTGTCAAATTTCATTAATTAAATGTAATACTAAGATTTAGTCGTAAATACAACTTAATACATATGTAGTTTTTTCATTATCGCAGATCTTTTTTATGACGGATAAGAAAATCAAAATTTTCATGTCTTAATTAATTTTATAGTTATTTTATTGTTATTTATAATTAATATTAATATTCTATTTATCTTTTGTTACAATGTAACTAAGGATCTGAAGTTTCCATAAATGATAGATACAAATATCTCACAAATACAAAATGAATATTTAAAAAATAAACAAGTACAATGGATAACTGAAACATACCAAGGGGGTTTACCAAATTATCAAGGTACATTTTCATGGTTAATTTATTTTTATTTTTATTATTATTATTTTATAATTATTTATAATTAACATTTTATTTATCTTTTATCACAGATATAAATATTTCTCAAATGCGAAATGAATATTTGAAAGATGAACAAGTACGATGAAGAGCAGAAATATGTAAGAAGTTTTACCAAAACATCTATACAAGGAATGACCATGAATATATTATGAATGTACAAGATTTTTTTTTGATATTATTTACTATTTCACGAGTACTGCTCAAATATAAGATTATTGATGTTATATTATTTTGTTTTTTTTTCTTTAGTATACTAATTTATATGATTATTAATTAAATGTATGTTTTTTTTTCTTTACATATATATATGGAGAGAGATTTACATTTTCAAAAATGTGTATTCATTATTATGAACTATGCAAACTAAATCAATATATAAAAATAAAAATAAAATATATCAAATATAATTGAATTATATGTGATCTAAAATTCTGAGAATGCTTAAGTTTCTTTCATCATCATCTTTCAAATTTACAATAATAGTGAATGACATTAATTTTCTCCTTTAAAGAAAATTAATTTTCTTAATAAAATATGATGTTTGATTAAAGAAAAAAATACTTTTAATTAATAGCTAAAGTAGTTTTTCTATTTTCGAAGCTAAAATTTGCAGACTTTCCCTATAAATATAAAGTTAGTTTATTTAAAAATGTACTTTGTTAGTATTAAAAAATAACTTGTGTTTGATCTATTTATAAAAAAGAATTTTAATATATCTATAAGCTTTGCCAAACAAGTCGTAAGTAACAGAATAAAAAATAATTAAAAAAATATAGGGAGGTAGAAAAATATATATAGCAATGTTAAAAAAAAAGGTAGTGGACAAAAATATTAAATCAAATGACAAGCTAATATAAAGTCAATTTGACTATATAATAGTATTAAGGAATGAAAGATGTAATCGAGAAAAATGGGGAACAAACAAAAATTATAGAATGTCTATATGATATATTTGTTTTCTTTAAATAAAATAAAAATTAAATATTTTGTTAAAATACTATGATCTAATGTACTCTAAAAATATAATTAAATTATATTTTCAAAAAATAAAATCGATGTCAAGTAAATTTTTATGATGATTGAAGAGATTCCAACATTATATATAACTAAGTGTAGTTATTAAGAAAAAAATTTATGGTAAAATTTTACTCACACTCAATGTTTACATTAAAATATATTAATTTACTATGATTAAATTATAAATTAAGAAGATAATGTGTAATTAGTTACTAATATTTAGTATAAGAATCTTTTTATTCAACATATGGATGAACTTTTTCTCTTCATCAACAAACTCCGAATCTATCACACATAACATAAAGTCTTCAAATAATTTATGATATAGGAAATATGTTTTCTTCGTTGTTGGTCTTCTAATAAAAAATTATAGATCAAATAATTTAAAATTTTTAGTTGATAAAATAATAATTTTTTTAATATGATCAACCAAATAAAATATTAATTTTTTATATTTTTTTCTCTAATATTTATCGCGCATCACGCGAAAACGTACACTAATTTTTTTAAAAGGAGAATATCCTCATATTGAGAAATTTATAAATTCCTTTCATTTTTTTAAGCCATGACCCACTTAGATTTTCACTTTCCGTGATGGAGAAGTTCGATATATAACCCTACCTCATTCTATAATATAAAAGAAATAATTATAAATAAAAGGAGGGATATATATTCCAACACACATGTTATGCTTTTGTCTGTCTCAAAAGGCTATATTTGCACAACTTTTAAAAATAGAGAAAAAAAACTAAATGATAACCTAAACGGGAGACATTTGCGAAAAAAACAGTCAATATAATAATCAACAAAATTTTACGTTAAGGTAAGATATCAATCAGATAATGTTACTTATATTGAATCCATCATTTTCCCTTAAACAATTTTCGGATGTACCATATCTCTTCATTCTAGCGTTATGTTTGAATGCACAAACCTCACTATCTCAAAAAAAAAAAAAAAAAAAAAAATTACCTCGTCGAAGAAGAACGATATTTTAATCGTCTAATATTTTTCGTAGGATTTTGAATTTTCGAAAACATGAATTAGTTACAAAATTCCGGAAGAAAGGAAAATTGAACCTTTTCCCCTTTAAAGTTTTTGAAAAGACACCTATTTAAACCATTGATTAATGTATGACCTTTTGGGCTATCAAATTTGTTATTATTAATTTGACACACTTTAATTTAAAACATAGTTGTATCTTCTAATGTCTACATCAATTAGATCACCCTTTTGACGTTTAGTTATGGAGATGGTCCTTACAACTAATCTTTTCACATAATTGAAGGACTAAAACAGTTCTCCATTATACCATCACAGTATATTGATATACCATGATGGTTAATATACTGTGATGGTATCATGGAGGACTAAAAAATGTCCGATTAAAGGACTGAGCAGACTTCGACGAGTGTGAATAAAATTAGATTGTGAAAAAAATAAAAGAAAAAAAGAATTAAATATAATTAAAAAATAAATAAATTAAAATAAATAAAATAAAAAAGGAGCTAAATTTGAGTATGAAATTAGATTATGGTAAAAAAAGTATAATATGATTTGAGAAGAATAGATAAATGAACGAAAATGGAGGAAAAAAATTAAGGAATAAAGAAATAAATGAGAAAAAAAGGAGTAGAAAAAATAAAAAATATGGACGAATGTTTATTCTATCAGTTATCTTTTGTTGTTATATAGAGAAAAATAATAATGAAAAGACAAAAATCATGAATAAAAATAGATTAAAGAAGAATTTTTTTTAGAAAAAGAACAAGAAATAAAAAAATAATAAAAAAAAAGAAAACAAAAGCACAAAATAAAGGAGCCAAAATTAGTTATGGTAAAAGAAAAAAATAAAAAATAACATGATTTGTAAACAAAATAAATGAACAACAAAGGAGAGAAAAAAATAAGAAGAAAAAACGAGAAAAAAGAAGAGGAGTGAAAAAGAAAAAAAATTAAGAAGAAGTAGAGAAATAAAAAATAAATAACCAAAAAGGAGAACAAAATAGAGTAAAAAAATGAGGATGAATCAAATTATGGTATAAAAAGAAAATAAAATAACATAATTTGAGGGGAAAAAATGAACAAAGAAACCAAAAAAAAACAAAGAAAAAAAAAGACAAAAAAGGAGAAAAGAAAAATAAAGAAAAAAAGTAGCGAAATCATAAAGAAAAGGAATAAAAAGAGAGCTAAATATAACTATAAAAGCTAGAAGGGAAGGGGGCATTTTTAGTAATTAGTTAAGGAGGTATTTTTTGTAAGGGAATATTTAGTTGTAAATAGTTTGTTTCTATTAGACATGTTTGTACTTTTTCTTTTTTTTAATAACGGGTCCAAAAATATCTTTAATTGTAATAAAATGCGCAGTAGCTCATTAATTCTATATGTATTATTAGGACAATCATATACATTATACTAATATATAATCACCAATCAAACACTTAATTTAGTCATAAAAGATCGTTCAGGATAAGATCCTCCTAACAAATAACTATACATGATTTTGGACTTTCCAGCTAATTTTGCATTAAATATACTAATTTGACATCACACTACAAAGAGAAAACAAAAATTTAACAGTACTCTATAAATAAATAAAAAGGCTTTCTTTGAAAAACAACCAACCAACAAATACATGTATAAGAATTTAAAACACACCTACAGCCCACTGCCCATCCGGGAAAGGATCCCTTCCATTACTATTTTGTCCATTATTTTTAAATGGTACATTGGATGTAAGCTATGCGTACAAGATAAATATTGAAAGTTAGGATCATTTTTTTTGTTACTTCTTCAGAAAATAATACTCTTACACTAAATAATATTGAACCCAAAGTATTTTATATGTATTAATACTCCTTCGAATTTATTTATATTTTATTGTACATTTTTTAATTATTTTAAAAAGTAAAATATAAATAAATATTGTGAATTATTAGATTCTGAAAATTAGTCATTCACATAGGAACATAGATTTAAATCCACTTTTATGAAAAAAAACTTATATACGGTATTGAAACAAATAAAAAATTTCTTGAAGGATTATTAACAAAACAACCTAGGCTTTTATGGTTAAAAATAATTTACTTTAGGTTTAAAAATATTATTTAGTGTAATAATAAATTAATAAATCCTCGAAGAAGTATCAAAGAAAACAATTTTAACCTCTAATATTTTTCTTGTACACGTAACCTACATCTAATGCACCATTGAAAAATAATGGACAAAATAGTAATGGAGGGGATACTTTCCCCTGCCCACCCAGCACCTAATATTTGAATATTCCCACGTGAATTTTGATATTTTTATTATATAGCCTAAATTTATAATTATCTGAAAGGCCTTCTTTGTCCATTATCTTAATTCTCAAACAAGTATTAGCTAGCCGGCCATCGAATAAAAATTAGGAGCAACGCTTTTTATCGATTTCATAATGGATTATTGATGTTGATCAAAAGAAATGTCATTGATTACCGTGTAAAGTGTAATTTAACATGTTATAGCAAGTTATCATTCAGAGCCGTCAAAATGAGTTTGGCCAACCAAACTCATTATGATTATGTTTTCAAATTGTTTGCTGGTTTAATTGTGCTTTTAGTTGGTTATGTTGCTACTTATATCTGAAACCGTTTGTTGATTTAATTTTGCTTTTAGTTGGGCACTTTACTTCAAACTATCTGCAGTATAAAATCTGAACAAACAGAGATAATGCAAAATTTAAGACTAGTGTTGTTGGGGTTTCCCCCTCTAAAAATTAGCGTATGCCACTATTTGCAATGCTCACACGGTATTCTTTAGTAAAAGGCGAAAGAATAGTTCGCTATGTGCTCATTGCGTGGCTGCGTGAGTTATGTTGAGGCACTTGAGCTCCTTATATACAAGTTTCAAACGCTGGCTTCTTCACTAACTTATTGATGTGGGATGTTCTTCTAGTTTCTGCACTATGGGCTTTCTGTTCTTTCCCATATGATGATGAACATATTGGGCTACATTTATAGAAAACTAAATAACTAAAACAAGAAGTAATTTAAAAAAATCTTAAAATCACTAGTTTATTATATAAAATTTATATTAATAGGAAATATCAATATTAAGCTCATACTCTTTTTATTTGTATTTCTTTTATTATTTTTGTTGAAGGAATGAATCTCTTCTCTCTGATACTCTGTCAATATATGATATATACCAAGTTGATATCATAGAGGATTGAGCTCTTTTTGAAGAAACAAATCAGTCATGTATGATATTTTGTCAGTATATTATATTTATATATATTAGGCTGGTGTCGTAGAAGATTGAGTGTTTTTCTTGAAGAAATGAACCTCTCCTTTATATTACCCTGACATTAAGAGTGTTCACGGTTCGGTGTGGATCAAATTTTTGTTAAAATCAAAATCAAACTAATTTAGTTAATTTTTCAAATTATTAAAATTAAATCAATTTAGTAGATTTTTAAATTATTAAAATCAAACCAAATCAAATATAATAAACAAATTATCAATTTGATTATTATTATTTTTAGTTCGATTGTTTGATTTTTAACCATACATAAATATATACTTTTTTCTACTTTTTCTACTATTATTTCTAAACATTAAATAAATAAATAAAGTGATAATTTTTTTAGTAATGTAACATCATTTCATTAAAATATACTCATAACAATTTAAATATATTTAACGTAACTATGCAATGTCTTAATTAGAATTGGATGTCTCCAATGTGAATGCACCGACTATAAAATATATTTGTCTAAACTAAATACTATAAAGCTAAAGATTCTCAAAATTTTATCTTTGTCATGGCACACAAAAATTGGGTAATCCTTATGGAAGAAAAATGTTATTAAGCTTTGTGAATTTCGATCTACTTTAAAAGGTTGCAAATAAGTTAGAGCTCAGAATAAATTCACAAATGAAAATTTATAGGTTCAAGAAAATTAGAATAATCATTGGTATAAATAAGTCAAATTTACTTAAATACAAATTTGGTATGCTTCACTTTAGAATTGATAGCACAATTAGAAGCTAAGATTAAATTTTTTGATTAAAGAAATATAAGATATTTAAAATTATTAATAAATGAACGAAAAAAACAAGAAAAAAAAAAGGGAAAGAAAGGAAAAGACATAGAAAAAAGGAAATTTTAATAGCTCAGTTGGTTGCATTGATTATATAAATTTTCACCTTATTTGTAAGAGTTTAATTTTTCACCTTATAGTTTCATTCCCCATTTTTTCCTTTACCTAACTTATCTTTTTGTCGAAATATGTGATCAATATATCGTCCAAGTTATGATTGGTAATATTTTTTTATAGTTTAATCTTTAAATTAATGGTTAAATAAGTTTGAGAAGTCTATTTCATACCCAATAAACATTGTACTCTTCGTAACATTAAATTTGTTAACATAAGCCATAATTAAAAACCTTTTTCTTAAGAGTTCGAAAGGGATTGTGGTCCTTAATTGAAGTGATTTAAATAAGTTTTTTTTTTCAAGAATGGATCCAAAAATATTTTTAATTACAAAAATATATCACAATATGGAGCTCGATCATTCTATATGTATTACTGGTACAATCATATACATTATACTATATATTGGGTGTGATCTGAACGGATGAAAATGTTTTCTTAAAAAGTGTTTTGAATTGAAGGAAAATATTTTATTAATAAACCAAAATAATTCTACTTACATGAAAATATGTAATATGGCACCTCTATTTATAATACTAAAAAGCCAAATTAAATTAGGACTAGAAAATCTATTCCAATATAAACTGGGACAATCAAATCCTAATTAAACTTGAATTAAATAAATATCAAAAATCAAATACTAAATAATTTAAAATTCCTACTACAACTTTGAATTATTATTTTCAACATTCTCCCGTAATTCAAAGTTGCATACTCTTGCCTTTTCTTGTTGTCGTCATGGTTATTGTATTGGATCACTTTTCTTCAATCTTCAAATTCTTTTTTTTTTTGGAGAATTTCTCTCCAATCTTCAATTGTTGATGCACTTTCTCATCAACCTTGTTTTTGTTGGACAATTTCTCTCCAATCTTCAATTGTTGATGCACTTTCTCATCAACCTTCAATTGTTGAAGCATTTCACTTCAATCTTCAATTTTGTTGGAGCACTTCTCTCCAACTCCCGATATTTTTTTTCTTGGTTGTGTTGGAGCACTTCTCTCCAACTTCCAATAGTTGAAGCACTTCTCTTCAATACCCGATATTTTTTTTCTTGGTTGTGTTGGAGCACTTCTCTCCAACTTCCAATAGTTGAAGCACTTCTCTTCAACACCCGGATTTTTTTTTCTTGGTTGTGTTGGAGCACTTCTCTCCAACTTCCAATAGTTGAAGCACTTATCTTCAACACCCGATATTTTTTTTCTTGGTTGTGTCGGAGCACTTCTCTCCAACTTTCAATAGTTGAAGCACTTCTCTTCAACATTCTATTGTTGGAGCACTTCTCTCCAACTCTCGTTGATGAACTTTGTCACCAACATTCAATATTGTCGATTCTCTTGTAATCAACTTTCAATTTTCTTTTTTGCCTACTTTTCTGTGTCTTTTAAAAAAAAGTTTTTTCCTCTTGTTTCATATTTGCTTGCACCTATTTGGATCAACAATATTTTTCGCATAATTCTCTCAGCATGATTTTTTTCATGCATCTATCGTTAGCTTGATGTTTGTCAATATATTATTGGCTAGACGGGTGGCATATATGTCACGACCCAATTTCTCGGTCATGATGACACCTACAGCCCCCGGTAGGTGAACCAATCCCTGTAGCCCAGAACAGTTAGTAATGGGCTACTATCTAACAAATAAGAGAACAAATAAAAGGATCATAAATATATACATATGCGGAAACTAAACCAAACCCCAAGACCTGGTATCATAGTATAGAGCCAAAACTACATACATAGAGTGCAAACGATCCAAAACAATATATACAGATGTCTCTTAATGGTAATAGAGTACATGAAGCAAAAGATAAACTAAAGCTAAGCTCCGATCGCCAAGAGCTCACCCTCAGTCTGAAGTAGTCCCCAACAGATCTCCAAGCACGAATCACAACGATCTAACGGCAATGGCCCACGCCAGGATCTGCACCCAAAGATGCAGGGGGGTAGGAGTGAGCACCAAATGCGAAGCATAAGGTACCCAGTAGGTATCATAGGCCGACTGGGCACACATAAGATAAAAGCGTAGTAATAGACAGAATAGAAGCAAGCAGTCACAGAAATCAACGAAAGGTACACAAGAACTAGCCCAGAGGGAAATCAACAGAACCACATGTAAGGCTAGTAAGCAGAATACACACACCAAAGGCACAGGTGAAAGTAAGAAATAACGCACCTGAGGTCCTTGCAATAACAATGTATATAAAATAAGTTTATTTGTATTTCTTTTATTATTTTTGTTGAAGGAATGAATCTCTTCTCTGTGATACTCTGTCAATATATGATATATACCAAGTTGATATCATAGAGGATTGAGCTCTTTTTGAAGGAACAAATCAGTCATGTATGATATTTTGTCAGTATATTATATTTATATATATTAGGCTGGTGTCGTAGAAGATTGAGTGTTTTTCTTGAAGAAATGAACCTCTTTTTTATATTACCCTGACAGTAAGAGTGTTCACGGTTCGGTGTGGATCAAATTTTTGTTAAAATCAAAATCAAACTAATTTAGTTAATTTTTCAAATTATTAAAATTAAATCAATTTAGTAGATTTTTAAATTATTAAAATCAAACCAAATCAAATATAATGAACAAATTATCAATTTGATTATTATTATTTTTAGTTCGATTGTTTGATTTTTAACCATACATAAATATATACTTTTTTCTACTTTTTCTACTATTATTTCTAAACATTAAATAAATAAATAAAGTGATAATTTTTTAATCATGTAACATCATTTCATTAAAATATACTCATAACAATTTAAATATATTTAACGTAACTATGCAATGTCTTAATTAGAATTGGATGTCTCCAATGTGAATGCACCGAATATATAATATATTTGTCTAAACTAAATACTATAAAGCTAAAGATTCTCAAAATTTTATCTTTGTCATGGCACACAAAAATTGGGTAATCCTTATGGAAGAAAAATGTTATTAAGCTTTGTGAATTTCCTGATGATTTTGATCTACTTTAAAAGGTTGCAAATAAGTTAGAGCTCAGAATAAATTCACAAATGAAAATTTATAGGTTCAAGAAAATTAGAATAATCATTGGTATAAATAAGTCAAATTTACTTAAATACAAATTTAGTATGCTTCACTTTAGAATTGATAGCACAATTAGAAGCTAAGATTAAATTTTTTGATTAAAGAAATATAAGATATTTAAAATTATTAATAAATGAACGAAAAAAACAAGAAAAAAAAAAGGGAAAGAAAGGAAAAGACATAGAAAAAAGGAAATCTTAATAGCTCAGTTGGTTGCATTGATTATATGAACTTTCACCTTATTTGTAAGAGTTTAATTTCCCACCTTATAATTTCATCCCCCATTTTTTCCTTTACCTAACTTATCTTTTTGTCGAAATATGTGATCAATATATCGTCCAAGTTATGATTGGTAATATTTTTTTATAGTTTAATCTTTAAATTAATGGTTAAATAAGTTTGAGAAGTCTATTTCATACCCAATAAACATTGTACTCTTCGTAACATTAAATTTGTTAACATAAGCCATAATTAAAAACCTTTTTCTTAAGAGTTCGAAAGGGATTGTGGTCCTTAATTGAAGTGATTTAAATAAGTTTTTTTTTTTCAAGAATGGATCCAAAAATATTTTTAATTACAAAAATATATCACAATATGGAGCTCGATCATTCTATATGTATTACTGGTACAATCATATACATTATACTATATATTGGGTGTGATCTGAACGGATGAAAATGTTTTCTTAAAAAGTGTTTTGAATTGAAGGAAAATATTTTATTAATAAACCAAAATAATTCTTCTTACATGAAAATATGTAATATGGCACCTCTATTTATAATACTAAAAAGCCAAATTAAATTAGGACTAAAAAATCTATTTCAATATAAACTGGGACAATCAAATCCTAACTAAACTTGAATTAAATAAATACCAAAAATCAAATCCTAAATAATTTAAAATTCCTACTACAACTTTGAATTATTATTTTCAACATTCTCCCATAATTCAAAGTTGCATACTCTTGCCTTTTCTTGTTGTCGTCATGGTTATTGTATTGGATCACTTTTCTTCAATCTTCAAATTCTTTTTTTTTGGGAGAATTTCTCTCCAATCTTCAATTGTTGATGCACTTTCTCATCAACCTTGTTTTTGTTGGACAATTTCTCTCCAATCTTCAATTGTTGATGCACTTTCTCATCAACCTTCAATTGTTGAAGCATTTAACTTCAATCTTCAATTGTTGATGCACTTTCTCATCAACCTTCAATTGTTGAAGCATTTCACTTCAATCTCAATTTTGTTGGAGCACTTCTCTCCAACTCCCGATATTTTTTTTTTGGTTGTGTTGGAGCACTTCTCTCCAACTTCCAATAGTTGAAGCACTTCTCTTCAATACCCGATATTTTTTTTCTTGGTTATGTTGGAGCACTTCTCTCCAACTTCCAATAGTTGAAGCACTTCTCTTCAACACCCGGATTTTTTTTTCTTGGTTGTGTTGGAGCACTTCTCTCCAACTTCCAATAGTTGAAGCACTTATCTTCAACACCCGATATTTTTTTTCTTGGTTGTGTCGGAGCACTTCTCTCCAACTTTCAATAGTTGAAGCACTTCTCTTCAACATTCTATTGTTGGAGCACTTCTCTCCAACTCTCGTTGATGAACTTTGTCACCAACATTCAATATTGTCGATTCTCTTGTAATCAACTTTCAATTTTCTTTTTTGCCTACTTTTCTGTGTTTTTTTAAAAAAAGTTTCTTCCTCTTATTTCATATTTGCTTGCACCTATTTGGATCAATAATATTTTTCGCATAATTCTCTCAGCATGATTTTTTTCATGCATCTATCGTTAGCTTGATGTTTGTCAATATATTATTGGCTAGACGGGCGGCATATATTGGTTATAGCCACCCGCTGGCAGCGGAAGCTCTTTGATTGATCTCTACCAAGATCGTAGAAGCTCTGATACCAATTTGAAGGAAAATATTTTATTAATAAACCAAAATAATTCTCCTTACATGAAAATATGTAATATGGCAGCCCTATTTATAATACTAGAAAGTCAAATTAAACTAGGACTAAGAAACTTATTCCAATATAAACTAGGACAATCAAATCCTAACTAAACTTGAATTAAATAAATACCAAAAATCAAATCCTAAATAATTTAAAATTCCTACTACAACTTTGAATTATTATTTTCAACATGAAGGAAAATAAGTGAGTTTCTTATTTATTGTTTGGTGCTCGATGATAAGTAAATAAAAAAATAATTAAATATATTTATATATAATCTAGACAAATACTATGAGAGACGTGAGCGGATCGGAGGATTAGAGGCGTGGAGTGGTGGGGATGGGAGTTACGGGGTAAAGGTGAAGATGATGTGTGTTGGGGTAGAAAAGACACATGTGGAATGCTATTGTAGACTTCGTTTTCCGTATTCACTAGAAAAATTATTTTCTTTATTTTTTTAAAAATTTATTTTTTTAGATAAAATATTTTTCAACAATATTGACCAACCCAACATATGAAAAAAATTAGAAAACATTTTTATACACATGCATAATTACCAATCAAACACTTTGTTTAACCATAAAAGATTGTTCAAAATCGAATATCCAAAACTTAACTGCAATTTCAGATCGAGTCGGAGCTCATTTAGAGGGAGTAATCCAGATTATTAACAATTAATTATACAAATAGTTAATTCTATTCAAGAAGTACATTAAATCTTTTTCATTATCAATTTTTAATTGCATTAAGGTACACCAGTAATTATCAGGTCCCCCCTCCTCCTACGACATTTGACATAAATCAACTACAATTAGTCGATTAATTAAGTGTAATTAACATTATATTGCTCATCATGGTCATCTACGTGGCTTTAATTTCTGGTCCCCTCATACCATGGTTCGAGACTTGTTTTTTTTTGTTAATCTTTATTTGACATCATACAACAAAGAGAAAACAAAAATTAAATAGTACTCTATAATTAAATTTAAAACTTTCTTTAGAAAACTTAATTTTCAAGATTGAAAATAGAAGCAAGATTGAAACCTTTTAGAACTAATTATGGGCAAATACAATTAAGATAATGATCTATTAAAATCTAATGCAAATTAACGCACAACAGATTCTCTTATTTTTTTACCATCGTCTCCGTTTTCTCATTTTCTTTCTTACTAGATCCGATGCTGCCAGATTCTACAACAAGTTACAAGTTTTTAGAGGAGTGCAAAATTTAAACGTGAAGTAATTTGAGTTAAATTTTAGATTTGAATTTTCCGAGTTTGTTCGTTATTTGGATTGAATGTTGTTCCAATTGATTCTAAACATCAAGAAGAGTTCGAAACTTAAATTTGAAGTGATTTGAGTTAAATTTCATAAGAGGCCCAAGGAAGAAGACGAAGTCAGTTTTTGTATACTAATGTATAGTATCGCGTTATTGTGTATATGAGTGTATAAACACCTCTTATAATATTGTAAACCATAGAATCATAGTTCAAGTAGAAAACTCACGCTCCCAACCGTTCAGATACAAAACTCAAAAAACTGGGATGATATAGGTGCCTTTTTTTACGTTTAACTCTTTAATTTTTCAACAATATTGATGGGTCCAAAGTTCGTCTTCTGCATTATAGCATTAACAATCTTTACATTTCAGTTTACACAAACAATATTTAGTTTTTCTAGTTTAACTTCTCTTTTTGTCGAATTCTGTGATTAATATATCATCCAAGTTATGATTGGTAATATTTTCTTATAGTTTAATTTTTAAATTAATGATTAAATAATTTTGAGAAGTATGTTTCATACACAATAAGCATTGTACTTTTCATAACATTAAATTTGCTAACATAAGCCGTAAATTAAAACCTTTTTTCTTAAAAGTTTGAAAGGGATTGTGGTCCTTAATTGAGCTTATTTGTCAGGGATTAGTTAAATGTAATTAGCATTAGACCTGTTTTTTTTAAAAATCTTAATTTGACATCACACTACAAAGAGAAAACAAAAATTAAATACTGTAGTACTCTGTAAATAAAATTTTCCCGCTCAATTGATCTAAGTATGATATCTTTGCTTAACATGTCATAAGATATTCATTACCTTTTAAATGCTAAAAATATATTATAGTTTTTACCAAAGTCCTTTAAAAGTATACATGGTATTGTGTTCTACTTTTACTTGTAAATTTTACATGACATTCTTTTAAAAAAGATATAAAAAAAATAATTGAACCGTATCGATATCGAAGAGAAATCGAGATGATAGGATGATTTGGAAAAATTTAATTTTGATTATACAAAATAAAATGACCAAAATATTGATATAATCTAAATTTTATAAAATAACCATCCGAACCGTATCATTAATACCCTAGGGTACCTGACTTACTTTTCAAGGGATTTATATTATTTACATCGATAATGTAATTTTTAATTACCACAATAAGTCGACAAGTGTAATATCTGTTATAACAACGTAATTACCATTTTTATCAGATTACTTATAGATGTTTATCATGAAATTATCTTATAAGTGACATGAACATGTAAATTTTTGTTTACACATTCTGTGTAAATAAGTTAAACTCAATGTTTAATAGGGTAGCCTATATAAACCAAGCATAATTAGAGACTTGGGAAACCAAAAGAACAAAAAAAAAAAGAAATTAAACAAGAAAATATAGTAATATACTATGGGTTCTCTAACAGCTTCACCAAAACTACTAGTAGTAGATTTCAATAATGAAGAATTAAGGCCAGGCACATTTACTTGGGAATCTACATGTAAAGAGATTAGGCATGCCTTTGAGAATCATGGTTGCTTCATAGCACTTTATGACAAAATCTCACCCCAACTTCAAAAATCCATCTTTCAAGCTAATTTTCAACAATTATTTGAACTCCCTTTAGAGAAAAAAATCCTAAACATTAGTGAAAAGCCTTATCATGGCTATGTTGGCCAAATTTCATTTCTACCTCATCATGAAGCTTTTGGTATTGATTATGCAACTACTTCTCAAGGTATTCAAAGCTTTTCCAATCTCATGTGGCCTCAAGGAAATGACTCTTTCTGGTATGTAATTTCATTATTGATTTCTCATTTTCTTTGGTACCTTTAATATCACGATCATATAAGAATTTAGATTAAGTGGGTTTAGAATATGTACGCGACATACTATTATATATTTTCTGAACGTTTTTGGCACACGTACATATATACTATAATTTAATTTGATCAAAAGCATTGTGTTCAATTGAATCCACTGAACTTGTTCTCTATTCAAAACTTTGGATTTCAACTTATGCTAATTAGAAATGGTTCTTCCTTCTTCTTTTTTGTGGTTTTCTTTGTCTTAGTGAGAGTTCATTGATGTTTTCCAAGATTGTGGCGGAGTTGGATGAGAAGGTAGTAAGAATGTTGTTTGAAAGCTATGGAATCGCGGAAAAATATGAATCGTACCTTGAATCAACCACGTATCTCCTTCGATACCTAAAATATGACGTACCCAAGACGAAGGAAACTAGTATGGTTTTCCCACCACATACCGATAAATCGTTCACATCCATACTCTATCCAAATCACATTTCAGGCTTGGAAATTCAAATTAGAGACGGACAATGGATAGCTCCGGAGTTTCCACCATCTTCTTTTATAGTCATGGCTGGTGAAGCATGCAGAGTAAATACATTACTACTTATCGGCCTCTCAATATTTTTATTTTATTCGCGATCAATATACAAAAATTAAACTCGTTTATTTTTACAGGGATGGAACAATGATAGGGTGCTTACTCCCATTCATAAGGTAATTATGGATATAAATGGGAGTGAAACAAGATACACTATTGGATTATTTACTTTTATTAAGGATGATAAAATTATAGAAGTGACAGAAGAATTAGTTGATGAAGAACATCCATTGAAGTTCAAGCCATTTGTTCATCTAGATTTGATCAAATTCTTTGACACAGAACGTGGTCGAAGATCACAGAATTTACTCAAAGATTTTTGTGGTGTTTAAAAATCTCCTAGTTATATAGTTTTCATGTAATTTATTTTTGGTCTCTTTAATTCCTATATTCCAACTGCATGCGAGTAATTTACTTCTTATGTTACTTGTTTGTATAATGAACCCCATAAAATATTGTACGTTGATATAATTGTGCAATTTATTTTCTTTTCAAGATGATAATTTAATATATTGTTCATGTATCTAAAGAATTTGATTTCTTTCATGCTCTAATTTAGTTTTTCATGTTTAATGTGAAGATCAAAATGAATAATTTAATGTTTACTTTTAAGAAATTAGGGGAGGAAATGGTTGAAAGTGTTGGAAAGATGACAAAAGGAAACATTCCTCCTCCTCCTTTTTCTTCTTCTTCTTCTGTTCCTTCTGCTGCTTCTCCTTCTTCTAGCTCCTTCTCTTCCTCCTTCTTCGTCTCCTTTTTCTTCTTCTTCTTCTCCTTCTCCTTCTTTTCCTCCTGTGTTCTATTTTCTCCTTCTTCTGCTCCTGCTCACCCTTCTACTTTTTCTCCTCCTTCTCATCTGTCTCTTTTTCCTTCTTCTCCTTCTTCTCGTCCTCCTCCTCTTCCTCTTCCTCCTCCTTCTTCTACTTCTTCTACTACATTGGATATTGATTTATTTGATGAATGTATCTATGCATATTTGATACTAGATACTCATATTTTTTATATCAGATATATGTATCTGGATACATTATATAAAATTGATATTTGATATATCAATGAATACTGATACACTAGATAAAATTGATACGATACATTGAATATACTGGATAAAATTGATATTAAATATATATACACTGAATATAAATAGATATATTGTGAAAACACAAATGTAAAAAGTCATTGTGAATCATAAATATAGTAATTTGAATTTTTTGAAGTCATATAAGTGATAATTTTTTTAATAAAGATTATATTCTAAATTTATTATTTTAAAGAGTAATAAAATTAAATTAATCAAGTTAACCCAATTAAAAAAAAAATTGGGATGGGGTGGGGGTGGGTGGGTGGGGGGTATGGTGGGGGTGGGGTGGGGTAAGATGGGTTATGTGTGTGATTTTCCTTCATCAAGAAAATTATTTTATTTATTTTCAAGGAACTTGTTTTCTTAAAGAAAAAATTAAGCATAAAAGAAGCGGGTTGAAGTGTCATAATTGGACTCAACTCAAGATTATTTTAAATGAATTAAATTCAAACCATAAAATTCTGAACGGATTGAACGGATTATATGTGTTTGGGTTCATTTTGACACCCCTAATTTTACCCCAACAATCAAAACTAGCTCGGGGCATGACAAATAATAATAAGAAGAAGAAGGAGGAGGAGGAGGAGGAGGAGGAGGAGGAGGAGGAGGAGGAGGAGGAGAAGAAGAGGAAGAAGTAGCAGCAGCTCGAACAAGATTTTAAATTTTTGAAAACAACAATTATTTACCAAAATTTCAGAAAATTAAACCTTTTCTCATTTACAGTTTTAAAAAATACACCTACTTAAACCATTGATTAATCTATGACCTTTTGGATTATCAAAAGTTGTTATTAGACACATTTTAAAAACGTAGTTATATGTTCTAATGTCTAGATCAATTAGATCACCCCTTTGGCTTTTAGCTATGGAGATCTAGTCCTTACAACGAATCTTTTCACATAATTAGCTAGAAAAAAATATAATACACCAATGATTTATGATTTAATTTTTTATCAATATTGATGGGTCCAAAATATGCGTTCATGCATCATAGTACTAACAATTTTTTTTCTCTTTCATGAACCATATTCTATTTTTCTGGCTTTCTCTCTTTTTGTCCATTTTTGTGATCATTGTATTGTCCAAGTTATGATTGACTATATTTTCTTATAGTTTATAATTCTTCAAATTAATGGTTAAATAAATTTGAGAAGTTTGTTTCATACACACAGAAATATGCAAATCAAATGAAACTGTACTATTATTTTTCTAACTATAGGATTAATTTTTAGGTCATAAACATTGTACTATTTGTAATTGTCAAATTAAATCGTAAAGAGAAAATAACGAATTGTGTATCTTTCAGTTGCAGCAGAATCGTCAAACTCACCACCAAAACAATTGCTCAAAGTCGACTTTGTCTCTCTTAAAAACATAGTTTCATTCACAAACTAGATATCTTTTGTTTGTGTGTTCTTTAGGGAGATTTCAGAAGAAGAATACTCGATTGCGGTGAATAAAAGAATAACTTTCTTTTTCCTTAATACAAAAAAGAAGCAGTTACAAAAGTTCTCATTCCATACGCACGTACAAATTAAAGTAGTGCAAGGGTTATAGTGTGGGATAACTCCTTAGTAGCATCTTTCAAGTTTATTTCTCCTAATCGAGTCCGGTCTGTCCATATGGACGACCTACGAACCAAACCCAAAATCTAACGGTTATTTTTCAAAATTCTCCTAGATGGTAGACCAAAATTTACGAATAATTTATGGGTTTTTTACAATGGGTCCAAAAATATTTTTAATTGCCAAAAAAATGTCATTGTAGCTCATTAATTCTATATGTATTACTGGTACATCAATCATATATATTATACTATATATAATCACCAATCAAACACTTATTTAATCATAAATTTTTTTGTTAAGGATACGATCCTCGTAACTATACATTTTGGGTTTTCTAGCTAGTTTTGCGTTGAATATTCAAATTTTAATTGTGATTTCAGATCAAATCAAAACTCATATTATTTAGCGGAGTAATCCAGATTCCAGATTAACAATTAATTATACAGATAGCTAATTCTGTTTAAAAAAATACATTAAATCCTTTTCATTATCAATTATTAATTGTATTACGATACACCAGTAATTATCACGTCCACTGTACTCCACTACGCCTATGGCATTTGACATAAACGTTTTCAATTAAGAAAATTAAGTTGATTAGTTAAGTGTAATTAACATTATATTCCTTATCAATCATCATCATCATTTACGTGGCTTTTCTGTTCCCTTTATACCATGGCTTCCACACCTATTAGTTTTAAACCTTAATTTGACATCGCACTACAAAAGAGAAAACAAAAATTAAGAGTTAATATCCTAAATGATCATTCAATAAGGATTTTTATCTCATAAAGTCACTCAACTTTGATTTTTACATCAAAAGTCACTCAATTATAGGTATTTTATTTACAAAGTCACTCAACCTATTTAACTGATTTTTTAATTAAAATTTCCTTATATGAAATTTTTATTTAAAACCAAATTCTAAAAAATAAAAAAAATATCCATTTAAATCATTTAATGACCCCTCCACTTGATTCAACCCGCAAAAAATATAATATTGACCCTCTTATTCTATCCTTATTTCCCTAAATTATTTTCTCTTGTCCGCCTTTTTCTTCTTTGCTTATTTTTCTTCTCTTTCTCACTTTTTGCCTACTAACAGTAAATAAAAGAACAAAAAACAAGAACACAAATAGATATTTGAAATGCCAGTAAAAAAATTGGGTAACTACAAATTAGCTGAATTCTAATAAGCTAATAATACAAAACTTAGATACTCATAAAACCAATTTGTTTTAAAAAAATACGGATAAGGGTAAAATAAAAGGGTATATATTATATCTTTAGCGAGTCAAGTCAGGTCAGTAAATGATTTAAATGGATATCTTTTTATTTTTTGGTGTTTTAGTTTAAATAAAAATGAAAAAAATCAATTAAATAGGTTGAGTGACTTTGTAAGTAAAACACCTTTAGTTGAGTGACTTTTAAAGTAAAAATCAAAGTTGAGTAACTTTTTCTGACATAAGAATTCTTAGTTGAGGGACCATTTGGGATATTAACTCAAAAAATTAAATAGTACTCTATAAATAAGCAAAAAAACTTTCTTTAGAAAACAACCAATTAACCAATAATTAATGTAAACGATTTAAAAACACACCAACAGCCCACACCATTCCTAATGAATATTTGGACGTTTCCCCATGAATTATTTGGAGATTTAAATTAGCCAAAATAAAAAAGTATACTATCTAATTGGCCTGTTATGATCAATATCATAATGGATTACTGGATATTGTTGATCAAAAGAAATGTCTAATAGATGAAACTTTTATGATCAATATCATAATGGATATTTTGTACAATCCGTTTTTAGTTTGTTTGTTTTTCCTTTTAGTCCATTTCAAAAGTTTGTCAACTATTTAATTTTAATTTTTTACATGATATATTCAAGATCACGAGATTAAAGGACATTTTGGTGTATTTTATATATTTTTAGTTTGAGACTACAAGATTCAGAGGTCTTCTTTAGTTTCTTAAACTCCAAACTCCGTGTCAAATCAAAATCAAACAAACAAATTGAAACGGAAGTAGTACTACTAATTATAGAAAAAGTAAAAAAAATTATATAAAATGAAAGAAATAACTTTGCAGCTCAAAATAATTTTCTATAAAATATATTAATAACTTTCTATCTTAAAAATCTAGAAGAAGAAACTTTAAATTTAAAAAAATAATATTTTTTAAAAAAGTTTAAGGCCTCCGGTTCATTTTTAGCTTTAGGTCACTAACATGCTTGAGCTGCCTCTACTTATAAGTGATTTAACATTGTAAATTTTTGATTATATACATTCACGGTGTAAATAAGTTAAAACTCAATGTTTAAAATATGGGTAAAAATGATCAAGGAGAGCTAAAAAAAATTCTATAAGAAGCCCGTATAAACCAAGCAATTAGAAATCAAGGGAAACCTAAAGAACAAAAAAACAAGAAAATATAGAAATATACTCTATGGGTTCTCTAACAGCTTCACCAAAACTACTAGTAGTAGATTTCAACAATGAAGAATTAAGGCCAGGCACAACCACTTGGGAATCTACATGTAAAGAAATTAGGTATGCCTTTGAAAACCATGGTTGTTTCATAGCACTTTATGATAAAATATCACCCCAACTTCATAAAACCATCTTTCAAGGTAATGCCCCACAATTATTTGGACTCCCTATTGAGAAAAAAGTCCTGAACACCAGTGAAATTCCTTATCAAGGATATATTGGTCAAATGCCATTTCTAACTCATCATGAAGCTTTTGGTATTGAACATGCAACTACAATTCAAGGTATTCAAAGCTTTTCCAACCTCATGTGGCCTCAAGGAAATGACTCTTTCAGGTATGTAATTTTATTTTCTTTGGTTCCTTTAATACCACGATCATATAAGAATTTAGATTCAGTGGGTTCAGAATATACCCAACATACTATTATATATTTTCTGAACGTTTCTGGCACATGTACATAAAGCATCGTGTTCATCAGTTGAACCCACTGGACTCGTCCTAATCTATACATCTCTGTTCAAGACTTTGGATTTCAACTTATATATCCTTATTTGAAATGATTCTATGTTTCTTTTAGTGAGAGTTCGTTGATGTTTTCCAAGATTGTGGCGGAGTTGGAAGAGAAGTTTGTGAGAATGTTGTTTGAGAGCTATGGAATCACGAAAAATTGTGAATCATACCGTGAATCAACCAAGTATCTCCTTCGATACATGAAATATGAGGCACCAAAGACGAAGGAAACTAGTCCGATTTTTCCCCCCCACATGAAATGTGACGCACCAAATACGAAGGATACTAGTATGGTTTTCCCCCCACACACTGATAAAACATTTACGAGCATGGTCTATCAAAATCACATTTCAGGCTTGGAAGTTCAAACTAGAGACGGAGAATGGATAAGTGTGGAGTTCCCACCATCTTCTTTTGTAATCATGGCTGGTGAAGCATGCAGAGTAAATATATACATTACTAACTTTACCTCTCAATATTATTATTTTATTCGCTGACAGTCCATGTATATAAGTTAAACTCGTGCATGTTTTATTTTTACAGGGATGGAGCAATGATCGGGTACTTTGTCCACTTCATAGGGTGATTAGGGATATAAATGGTAGTGAAACAAGATACAGTACTGGATTATTTACATTCATTAAGGATGATAAAATTATACAAGTGGCAGAAGAATTAGTTGATGAAGAACATCCATTGAAGTTCAAGCCATTTGTTCATCAAGATATGATTAAGTTGTATGACACAGAACGTGGTCGAAAATCGCAGGATTTACTCAAAGATTTTTATGGAGTTTGAAATCTTTCCTAGTTATATATTTTGCATGTAATTTATTTCTGGTCTCTTTTTAATTTCTATATTCCAACCGCGAGTGATTTACTTCTTATGACGTTGCTTGTTTGTGTAATGAATCCAATAAAGTATAGTACGTGATTGTTGTGTGCAAATATTTGTTGTTTTTTTCTAGATGATGATTTAATATATTGTTCATGTATTTAAGGAAATATGATTTCTTTCGCGCTCTAATTTAGTTTTTCATGTTTTATGTGAGAATTGAAACGAATAATTTAATGTGAACTTTTAAGAATTGCCGGTGAAAATACATACAATTACAGATGAAAAATAGAAAACCAATAATTTCTTCATAGTTCATACTGATGAAATCATATCTCACTCACTTAAGAAAATTCAAATTCATTACGATAAAATTTTCATCAGTCCAACATTATTTCTTTTTTTGAGTTGTTCTCATGCGAATGGTATTTTATTGCAATGTTAGCTTGAGATTTGTTTGAGTCTAATCTTTTGACTAAATTTTCGATTGTAAAAGATTGTTGATTTCTTGTCTTGCAAATATACATGTGTTAAAAGGGAATGTCAAAGTCCTTGATTGGACTATGTAATATGAAATAGGGGTTTCGTTAAGCAAATAATATGAAAGTTTCTTAAAATATCAACAATCAGAACTGAATCCAGTGAATTTGTAAGATTGAGTGGTTGTTGATACGAAAATCAGAATCATATCATGCTCACTGCTCAGAGAGAGAGAGAGAGAGAGATATGCTTAATGTTGTTCACTTTTTCAATTAGTTACTCCCTTCGTCCATATTTATATGTCACATTTCACTTTATGAAAGTCAATTTGACTAAACTTCAAAGCAAAATTAAAGTAGATTAATTTAATATTTAAAATTTAAAATTTAGATGGTCGAAAAATATTTTAAGTCGCAATATTTCTCATATTAATATGATGAAAAAATACCTCTTAAAATGTTATTTAAAGTTCATGCAATTTGACTTTGAGAAGCGAAATAGTGATAAGTAAAAGTGGACGGGATAGTATTTCGTGGTACAACACTGCTATAAGGACTCCTTTAATGAGTTTCCATAAAATTTTAAGCTTTCGGAAGTTGTTCACTTCGGACTTTGTTGAAGCCGGGAGCAGATCATCTCCAGTACTAAATCTGTCCATTTAGTTTAGTACATTGCTACTTTTATGACACATGTCTATTTAAAGATCTAAGGGTCATCAATTAATTTAATTAAAATAGTTCCTAAATCATGGTTAAAGCCTTTTCCCTAAAATATTATCGAAACAAATTCCCAGTTGACTTACCTTCTCTGTCTTCTGACTACCAAAAATATTGCTAAATTTTTAATTAAGATTGAGAAAAGATTATCATACCATGAATAGAATTCATTCAAAAGAGAAACAATGCAAGAATCACAAGTGGAAGACAATTTACCTCAATTCAAAATCAATTCTTAATTGAATGACTAAATGAGCAGAAGTCATTTGTAGTATGGGAGAAAAACAGTAATGGAGAAAAAGGTTCTCATATTAGTTTTGTTATTTTTTTTCTTGAGCA
This sequence comes from Jaltomata sinuosa, assembly GCA_003996215.1. Lineage (NCBI taxonomy): Eukaryota > Viridiplantae > Streptophyta > Magnoliopsida > Solanales > Solanaceae > Jaltomata > Jaltomata sinuosa. The sequence continues at coordinate 1,174,196 of QJPP01000016.1, forward strand.
GAGGGTCTCTCGGAAATAACTTTTTTACTTTTCAAGGTCAAATAAGATTTGCATACACTACCTTTTTCAAATTCTACTTGTGAAATTACACTGAGTATGTTATTGTTGTATGAAGTAACGTATCGAATGAATCTGAAAATATTATACATATTGATACACCATAGTTCATAAATCTTACTCCCTCCGTTTCATATTAACTGAATTGTTGAGGCTTTTTTCATGGTTCAAAATAAGTGAATTGTTCAAATATCAAGATAATTATTAATTTTTTTTCCCCATTTTTGCCCTTCCTTTAAAGAAAGAGTATTTTATATTTTCTATGTACTTACACTCTTTACAAAGTCATAATTATGATTTTACATTGAAATCACATTTCCAACAATGATTAACTCTACTTTGAGAATAATGTGGGAATAATAAAAAGGGTAGTAATGGAAAGTAATGCTCAAAATATGTCCTAGAAGAGTTTTCTTAAAGGGTGTGCATTATCTCAACAATTCAGTTAATATGGAACGGAGGGAGTAATTTAGTTAAAGATGATGAATATATGAACACATTAGTTCATGGAGTACTGAAATTATCTGTAAAAACAGTAATATAACTTGCGTGAGCGTGCGATTTTGAGAAAGGAATGAGGGAAGTTTACCCATTTTGGAGGCTTAAACCATGACAAAATATTTTTATAAAGTTTGCCATGAAATGAGTCTATTCTTTCTGTTTTGCTGCCAATGAAGAACAACAAAGAAGTATATTTTTCTGGATTTCTCTTTTGAATGAATTTTATTCATGGTATGATAATCTTTTCTAAATCTTAATTAAAAATTTAGCAATATTTTTGGTAGTTAGAAGACAGAGAAGGTAAGTCAACTGTGGATTTGTTTTGATAATATTTTAGGGAAGAGGCCTTAACCATGGTTTAGGAGCTATTTTAATTAAATTAATTGATGACCCTTAGATCTTTAAATGGACAGTGTCATAAAAGTAGCAATGTACTGGACCAAATGGACAGATTTAGTACTGGAAAGGAGCTGCTCCCGTTTAAGCCTAGGTTAATTAGGGGTACGTATTAAAGTTTTAGATTATAATGGTGAATTTGTTCCGCTTCACGGAGTGAAAATTCTCATTTTAAAAAATACACCTACTTAAACCATTGATTAATTTATGACCTTTTGGACTATCAAAAGTTGTTATTAGACACACTTTTAAAAATGTAGTTGTATGTTCTATATAATGTCTAGATCAGTATTTTAAAAAGAGGGGACGCGAGACAAAGTATTTTACGTAGCATGAGGTGAGACATAAGTTTTGAGATACGGGGCATAAATTTCATAAATTTACGGGATGTATATCTCATGTAATTCAATTTTATAATTTTATTACTACGAAAATAAGTAAAAGTAATAACTTTTCAATAATTCTACAAATAAATTTAAATACATTACCAATAATATAGAAAATAATATATAATTATTATTTGAGAAAGGTAACAACAAAAGAAATGATAATAGCCGAGATAATCTTTAAAATGAAATCATCATCCATCTCCATATTTACTACATTCCTACCATCAACTAATATTTGCAGTGGTTATTGTTTACGTATTTCAAAAGAGAAAGATAAAAAGTATAAGAGCAATGACAAAAATTGATAAAGTTGTTTGAGAAACATAATGTTATGAAATTTCTATCCTATCAATTTCAGGCACGATGATCTAAAAAATTATTTATGACAGTATCATTTCTATGAGAGTTACTTTATTTATTTATATATTCTAGAAAAAATATGAAAACATGATAGCATAAAGTATAAATATTATTAAACCAATAATAAAAAATATAATTTATAGCAAAAATACTTTTAAAACAATAAAAATCACAATTAACGCCTTGGACTTACGCTTTTACACCCGGGACTTACGCTTTTACGTTCGAGACTTACGCTCCAAATTATAGGGCTTACGCTTTATGGATCTACACCTTTAATTTATGACCAGGAGTATTTTTGATGCGCCTCGCCCCCGGACTCACCCTGAAATCAATTAGATCATCCCTTTGGCATTTAGTTATGGAGATCTAGTCCTTACTACTAATCTTTTCACATAATTAGCTAGAAAAAAATATAATACACCAATGATTTATAATTTTAATTTTTCATCAATATTGATGGGTCCAAAATATGCGTTCATGAATCATAGCACTAACAATCTTTTCATTTCATAAACCATATTCTATTTTTCCTAGCTTTCTTCTCTTTTTGTCCATTTCTGTAATCATTGTATTATCCAAGTTTTGATTGGTAATATTTTCTTATGGATTATAAATCTTCAAATTATTGGTTGAATAAGTTTGAGAAGTTTGTTTCATACACATACAATATGTGAATCAAATAAGGCTCTATTATTTTCAAACAACAAGATTAATTCTTAGGTCATAAATATTCTACTCTTTCTAATTGTCAAATTTAATTGCGAAGCGAAAACAACAAATTGTGTATGTTTCAATTGTAGTAGATCGTCAAACTCATTACTAAAACAGTTGCCCAAAGTCGACTTTATCTCTCTTAAAAACATAATTTCATTCACATGGATATCTTTAATTTATTTGTGTGTTCTTTAGGAATATTTCAGAAGAAGAATACTTTGTTGCACTGAATTAAAAAAATAACGTTTTTTATTTTAATATAAAAAAAGAAGAAGCAGTTACAGAAGTTCTCATTCCACACCCATGTAAAAAGTAGTGCAATAGTTATAGTGTGAGGTAACTCCTTAATTAGTAACATCTTTCAGATTTATTTCTCCTAATCGGATCAGTTGATATGGACAACCCACGACCCAAACTCAAAATCTAAAGGTTATATTAATTTTTCTAACATAAGCGATAATTTAAAACCTTCTCCTTAGTTAAAACATTATACTAATAATAATCACCAATCAAGCACTTTATTTAATCATAAAAAAAATTGTTAAGGATTATAAGGTCTTTCTAACAATACATTTTGGACTTTCTAGCTAGTTTTGCATTGAATATCTTGAAATGATAAAAATTAGAGGAAAATATAAATTTAAATGTTAATAATAAAATAGACTAATACTTATTAAATTACTTAAATTTGATGACTAACTTTTTACAACAACAACATACCCAGTGTATTCCCACAACGTGGGGTCTGGGGAGGGTAGAATGTACGCAGTTCGTACCACTACCTCAGAGGTGAGGTAGAGAGGCTGTTTCCGATAGACGCCCGGCTCAAGACAATGATGACTAACTTTTTAATATTTATATATTAGAAAAAATATTATTTAGTTCTTTTATTACCATGCGAGACGCACGGCTAATTTTACTAACATTATATTCCTTATCAATCATCATCATCATCATCATCTTATACCTTTATTTAAAAATCTTAATTTGACATCACACTACAAAGAGAAAACAAAAATTAAATAGTACTGAAAACAACCAATTAATTAACCAATAAATTATGTAAACGAATTAAAAACACACCAACAACCCACCCTGTTCCTAATTAATGAATTGTTGGACGTTTCCACGTGAATTATTTGGAGATTTTAATAAGGTAAAAATTTAAAAAGTATACTATAGGATTGAAACTTTTATGATCAATATCATAATGGATTATTGGATATTGTTGATCAAAAGAAATGTCTTAACAGATGAAATTTTTATGATCAATATATCAATATCATAATGTTTCATCTTATGATCAATATATCAATATCATAATGGGTTTTAATAGAGAAAATGGCTAAAAGCCCCCTTAATCTAATATCAATTACATATATTTTTTTTTATGAGAGTCTTGTTATTTCTCTGAACTGTTTAAAATTAAAATTATTACATCCCTAAAAAACTATAACTATATATGTGTTGATCGGTGAAATTCACGTGTTTGACATGTCAAATTTTTTTCTTTCCCCTTTTATTTTTTATTTTATTCTATTCTTCCTTCTTTTACTTTTTTTTTCCTTTCTCTTCTTCTTGTTTTCTTCAATCCCACAAGCTACATTCCCCCCCCCCCCCACCCCCACCCCCTTTCTTCCTCTTATTTTCTTTAATATCAAAACCCAGAATGAAAGTATTCACTTTTTTTTTCTTTCTCTTCCTCTTATTTTTTTCAATTTCAGAAGCTAAAATATATCAATACGGACAATACTCACATATCAAATTTTTCTTTTTTTATTTATCAATTCTAAAAATTGCTATTAAATTTATGATTATACAAGAATAATAGGTGCAACAATGATAGGATTCATTGTCAATTTGATAGATTCGTCGATAAACATCTTGCAAAGATTAACTTGAAAAAATGAGTTTCGTCGATCAAGATCTTTTCGGTAAGGGTGTGTTGAGAAAGAATTTAGAGATCTCCACCATTACTAAGTTGTTTTAATAAATTTGTTAATGAAAAAAAATTAGTACAATAGCTTCAAAGTGATACTTCAATGGTGTTTTAATGGCTGACTGTTAATTTTGAAATTGAGTGTAAAGTAAGCAATTTAATAGTTTTTGGTTGTGGAGGATGGGGTGAAATTGCTATCTATGACTTGTGATGGCGATGGAGGTGTTGACTTTGTCGATTGTAATGGTGATAGCGATTTTGGGATGGTGAGTAGTAGCGAGATGGTGGCTTCCCTGGATGCCTCTGCTATGATCCTATGAAGAAGAAAGACAATTAAACGAGAGATACATAAATTTAAAAAAAAAAATAAGAAAGAAAGAAACTTAAATATATATATATATTTATGAAAAAAATTAAAAATAAAAGAGTGAATTGGTGAAAACGCCTCCAAACTTAGCGTGAATTATTACTTTAGTTCCCGAATTATTCTCAGTAACTAAAACAATCCTACGTGTGATTAAACGAACTTGAAAATATCGCTCAATTATCACATGACATAGCAATTGATCTCAGACCCTAATAGACGCGTGAGACTGTTAAAAGAAACACCACATAAGCCTCTAACATTAAAAAAACCCCATTTTTTTTACTTTTCTCTTTAATCTTAAACACACCCCTACGGCTACAACTCCTACTTCTTCCTATTTAAGTTCTCCACCATTAAAACTTACCTTGAGTTTGAACTCAATTTTTTTTCTTATTTAATTACTAAATTTCATAGTCTCAATTGATGACTATACTTTGTAAATGTGGATTTCCGGCGGCATTGAGAATTTTATGGTCGGATGAAGATGATTAAAAAACTTGACGAAAGAAGCAAAAGACCAACATATTTGAAAAGCCGACTATCGGAGCTGAATCGAACCCACCCACACTAAATAAATCACAAATAAGTATAATACAAGCTAAACTCCTAATCCAAATTCCAAATCGACGAATCAAATTTTTCTAGGCTAAAACCCTTTGATTTCCATGGGAATCAAAAGGGTTAGGTTTGGCCATATTGAGAGAATTCTGATAGTGTGAGGGTTCATTTTGAGAGAGTTACGTTCTAGAATGAGAGAATTCGATCGGGTGGGATATTTTAGTGGGGTTAATTTTTTAATGTATCTTTTTTTTTGGATTTACTATCTACATGGGTGACACGTAATAAAACCTCAACATATTAGTTCAGCTGGACCGTGAGTGTTATCACGTTAGCTCTTGTGGCAGATGAGGGGTGTTTCTAAGTTCGTTTAGTCACGCGTAAGAGTGTTTTGATTATTTAGAATAGTTTGGGGACTAAAGTAATAATTCATGTCAAGTTCAGAAGTGTTTTTAACACTTCTCTCAAAATAAAATTTTATTATTCTATTTTGGCTCTCTCTCTCTCTCTTTGAGAGAGTGAAATACATTCACTTGGCCACGTAGGCATTTAGGGGTGTAATCATTTCAATTTTAATAAGTTCAAGAGGATGATAAACTCCGTGAAGAATAAGTATGTAATTGGTAATACGGTAGTAGATTGGAGAGACTTTTGACCATTTTCACATTTATATATATATATATATATAATACGTTAACATGTTGTAACAATAGGGTTGCCCAACTTACTTTTTAGGAGATTTATGTTATAAAATAAAAAATATACGTCGATGTGTAACTTTTAATTACAACAATAACTCAATAAGTTAAAACCTGTCTATAGCAAGTTAATTATTTATCATTTTATCAAATTACTTGTCATAAATTACCTTATGATTTATAAGTAATCTGACATATTTACATTCACAGTGTAAATAAGTTAAGTTCATCAATGTTTAATAAGGGTACAAATATAATGACCTAGGAGAGCTAAGTTTTCTATATATAAGAAGCCTGTATAAACCAAGCAATTAGATCTATAGAAATATAGAAATATAGTATGGGTTCTCTAACAGCTTCACCAAAACTACTAGTAGTAGACTTCAACAACGAAGAATTAAGGTCAGGCACAATCACTTGGGAATCTACATGTAAAGAAATTAGGCATGCCTTTGAAAACCATGGTTGTTTCATAGCACTTTATGATAAAATATCACCCCAACTTCATAAATCCATCTTTCAATCTAATTCCCCACAATTATTTGAGGTCCCTTTAGAGAAAAAAGTCCTAAACACTAATGAAAAGGCTTATCATGGCTACATTGGCCAAGTTCCATTTCTACCTCATCATGAGGCTTTTGGTATTGATTATGCAACTACTTCTCAAGGTATTCAAAGCTTTTCCAACCTTATGTGGCCTCAAGGAAATGACTCTTTCTGGTATTTCATTCCATCACTCATTTCTCATTTTCTTTGTTAAATTTAATATCATGATCGTATAAGAATTTAGATTCAGTGGGTTCAAAATATACGCGACTTCACGACTTTGGATTTCAACTTAATATCCTTACTTGAAATAATTCTTTTTTGTTTGTTTTAGTGAGAGTTCGTTGATGTTTTCCAAGATTGTGGCGGAGTTGGATGAGGAGGTTATGAGAATGTTGTTTGAGAGCTATGGAATCACAAAAAACTGTGAATCGTACATTGAATCAACCACGTATCTCCTTCGATACATGAAATATGATGCACCAAAGACGATTGAAACTAGTACTGTTTTTCCCCAACACTTGAAATGTGACGCCCCAAAGAAGAAGGAAACTAGTATGGTTCTTACACCACATACTGATAAAACATTCACAACCATACTCTATCAAAATCACATTTCAGGCTTGGAAGTTCAAACTAGAGATGGTCAATGGATAAGTGTGGAGTTCCCACCATCTTCTTTTGTAGTCATGGCTGGTGAAGCATGCAGAGTAAATACATTCCTACTTACCTCTCAATATTTTTTTATTTTATTTCATGACGGTCAATGTATATAAGTTAAACTCGTGCATATTTTATTTTTATAGGGATGGAGCAATGATCGGGTGAAAGCTTCACATCATAGGGTGATTAGGGATATAAATGGGAGTGAAACGAGATACAGTGTTGGATTATTTACTTATCTTAAGGATGATAAAATTATACAAGTGGCAGAAGAATTAGTTGATGAAGAACATCCATTGAAGTTCAAGCCATTTGTTCATCTAGATTTGGTCAAGTTCTATGACACAGAACGTGGTCGAAAATCACAGAATTTACTCAAAGACTTTTGTGGTGTTTGAAATTATATGGATTTTCCTGTAATTTATTTCTGGTCTCTCTTTAATTTCTATATTCCAACCTCAGGTAAAGTCTACGTACATCCTACCCTCCTCGGGCTTCATTTTTGGGGAATTTCACTGGGTATATTGTTGTTGAGTAGTTTACTTCTTAATTATGTTGCTTTTTGTCCAATAAAATATTATACGTGATAATTGTGCAATTTGTTTTCTTTTCTAAGATGATGATTTAATATATTGTTCAGGTATCGTCTAAGAAAATTTTATTTCTTTCACACTCTAATTTAGTTTTTCATGTTAAATGTGAGAATTGAAATGAATAATTTAATGTAAACTTTAAATAGTTGCTCGTGAAAATACATACAATTACAATTGAAGAATAGAATTTTTTTTTTAGATAAACAATAATTTGTTTAGACTGATGAAATAATATCTTGTTCACTTTAAAGAGATTCAAATCCATTAGGTAGAATCTTCATCTGCCCAACATTATTTCTCTTTTTTAGTTGTTCTCATGCGAATGGTCTGTTTAGTCCTTACTTTATAGGAAAAATTACGTGGTAACACAGTTTTTAAGGCTTAACTACATATATAATACTATAGTACTTTTTCAATATTACAGAAATAACATGTTTTTACATATATAGTAGTCTTCAACAAATTTAACAAACAATGGATGGAAGTGTACCGTGATTCTCCACCGGACCGAACCTGACTTTTTCACCTTTCCGGCCATGCCAACAATACGGGACAAATCCTATATGAAATGGATGGTGTGAGTTTGTCAAATGCTCGACAAGCGGTTACATTAGCGGCTCAAAAATATAACTAGGGACAAAGTTAATTAATAAATAAAAATAGAGAAATATTTTTGACTCATTTTCCTAAACTTAAATATGAAATTCAGAACAAGTTTCAACAACCTGAATATGTGTCATGCTCTTGTTGTATACATTTGTTAAGTGAACTATATTTTTGCCACTAAATTTGACACAAATAATTATTCAGACTTCTTTCTCAAAATGGAACAAATTGAAAAGTTGAAAAATATATGGAGATTTGAAAATTCCCAAAAAAGTTTCATTATACTGACACTACAAATTGATTACAATAAAACAACAAAAAAATTTGCAACTTGTCCACTAATGTAATGAAAAAGAGCAGCAAAAACAAAAGAAGCAGTGAAAACGTTTTTTTTTTTAAAGAAAAAGAGTTGCAAGAAGTTTTTTTATTTTATTTTTAAAAAAAGATGAAAAACAGCGAAATAGGTAAACAAATGGCTACATAATGGTATAAAACATTTCTTCGCTATTCGGTTGGCGATAATTTTCACCAAATGACCATTTGTGTTTTTGTCCTTTAATAAATAGGGACGAAGATTGTTGGAAAAATTAGATAAAATAGTTATTGTGTTAAATATTTTACACAAAAAATAGTCTACTTATAATTTATTACCTAAAATGGTCATTCGACTAAAGTTCTTACCCGAAATAGCCATCGATATACATGCAGTATACACGCGGTATACATGCGGTATACATGCAACTTTTTTTTTTTGAATTATTTTTGGCAGTATACATGCATGTATATTACATATATTTTGCATATATGTGTGGTATACATACAGTATACATGCAGCTATTTTTTTTTAAAAAAACTTTTGACAGTGATATATTTTCGTAAAACCCCAAGTTTGTTTTGGTCAAAAATTAAGAAAGGAAATTTGGGCCAAAAATGTTTTTATTGCTTTTGTCACAGGGATTCTAACGCAAATATACTGCCCAAAAGAATGATTTCTATCAGCCGTAACAAATAAGTTTTTGCATTAATTACCTTTATTTCGGGATGATTTTTAATTTTCTCCCTTTAAATTGGTAATTTTTAATTTTTGCTCTTAATTCTCGTTTCATAAAAATTTGTGAATCAAAGTATTTTTAATTATGATCTAATTTAATAAGATAAAAGTTTAGAAAACCTTTACCGGACTTAAGCTTTTATCAGCATAAGTTTGTATGAATAATTTATTCCTGGTAAAACATAACTTGTGCCTTGTAAATTTTGTCTGGTGAATTTTTTGTAAAAGTTTAGAAAATCTTTGCTTTATCCGGTAAAAGTTTAGAAAATTTAGCTTCTATCAACATTATAAATTTGTATGACTAAGTTATGTCTGATAAAGCATGCATTACTGGATTTTGATCCTACACCGGACACTTTCACTGTCATAATTGGAGACTCTCTGCATGTAAGCTCTTCCAACACTAACCTGCTCTTTTAGCTCTGTATTTATTTTCTTCTAGTTTAACTTAGAATAGTGGTCGATTCAGAAATTTTAAGTTACGAGTGCTCAACTACTTTTACTCTAATTTTTTTAACTAGTGGGCCCATTGTCATATCTTGAGATTGGATGCTGAACTGACCATCCTTACATCCTCCGGTCTTTGGTTCTATGATTATTCCTTCGCCGGAATCAGAAGTTAAAGTTTTTCTCACTCCTTTCTTTTTCATCGATGTGAGATAAGTTTTCTACAAGTACAAACTACTTTATAGCTCCGCCACTGAATATAAAGAAAATTATAATATCAACTTATTTACAAGTAATATGTCTTATTTTTCAGATTATTAATCTCATTAGTATGGGTAGGATTATCTATAACTATCATTTAGATGACTTAATGTGCCTATATTATCTGTGTATAATGTTCAAACAGACTGTTTCAGTCCCAATGGTTTGTGTGAATTTATTTTTTAAGGCATGGACAAATGGTAGGTTGCATACATCATATCATAGATGATGATGGAAGGAAACAGAGCAAGGTATTCTATTGGTTTGTTTTATTCACTACCTAAATTAGATTAATAAAAATTTGATCGCTTCTATAACTCTCTGGACGATATATATAATTGAAAATGCAGAGGAAACCCATAAGAGAAATTTAAAGAAATTGCATTAGTCATTGTCGGGGATCGAACCTGGGTCACTCGCATGACAAATCAGAGATATTTACCAATTTTTTTTTTCTTTCTTAATCAAACTTTGTCTGTAGTCCGACTATATATATAAGTTTGTCAAAAGTGAGCATGTCTGGTCCTCTTCAAATATTTAATAAATTCTAATTGTTAAATTTAATTGAAACTGTGGAAAAAAAAATTAACTAGAAATACCAAAAGTTTTCGTTAAAATTTCAAAAGACACAACATAAAAAACTACACTAGAGAGTAATTACTTCGCCTCTCCCTAAATTAGCCCTGGTGAGTTTCTTCCCTAACGAGTAGGGGTGTGCAAAAACCGATTTAATCAATAAACCGAACCGATAAAAATGTTATTGGTTTATCGGTATCAGGTTATTGGGTTAACGATTTTTTAATGATCTTGTAAATTTTTTTATTGGACTATCGGTTCGATTTCGATTTTAAGTTTTTTGTTAATGGTTAAACCGATAACCCAATAAGATTATATTAAAACTATATTTTTATCCATAATTATAATAGTGACTTTAGATTTTAAATATATGCCCTATTATTTTTTTGCATTTTATAGTTGTTGTCTTAGTGTTGTTGTTTTCTTTCTAAAGATATTGGTTTGGTGGGGTTCTACCTATCAGTGTTATTTTTCTTTTTGAGAGATTGCTAGCGTTGTTATTGCATTCAAGTTTGCTAGTTAACAAGAAAGAAAATAAGTTTGTTTTAATAATAACATATTTAAATTTGTTTATGCTTGTAATTTGTATAGACTTTTATGCACGAAGATAGTGTATATATGTAAATGAAAATAAGTGAAAGCAAAAAATATTTTGGAAGCATTTTCTTATCGGGTAAACCGAAAATCGATAACGAATATCTTATTGGTTTGGTTATCGATTTTGCATGTTGACAAACCTAAAATCGATAAATCGAACCGATAATATACAAAACCGAACCGAACCGAACGAGGAGAGAGAAGAGAGTTGTCACAAATCAGTTAGATTCAATAAAAACGTTCATCTTTGTCAACAAGTCGTTGTAGTATAGTGGTAAGTATTCCCGCCTGTCACGCGGGTGACCCGGGTTCGATCCCCGGCAACGGCGAATTTCTTTTTTTTCTTTTTTCTGGCTCGTCCACAAAGTTATAAAGGCAACTAAACTTTTATTTAATCTGGTTTTCTAAACAAAGATTAGTATAAATTATGCACGTCCAAGTATATATTAAATATTAATTAAGCTTATCTCATATCTGGCCCTACACCAATATTAAATCATTGCGCTTAATTCAAATGAAAGATTAGAAATCTGTTAGTTTAGCTGACTAATCATGATTAACTGGTCTAAAACGAGGACCACTAGCGTCATCATGTTTAAAGCATAATTCCATTTCGTAAACCTCCAAATTCCGAAAATATGTAATGCCATAATTATAAAATCAATACAAAGTTAAGGCCAATAATTAACATATGTTAATGCAATTAATTACAAATTTGAATGATACTACTTCTAATTTTATTCCCCATAAATCTGTCCAAATGATGTAGTAGTATTAAAACTTTTTTGTTGCAAAGTGGTATCACTAATTTATTTTTATTTTATTTTTGGAGTCATTCTAGTGTACATGAATCAATTATTATCTACTGATTCTTATCTTGAAGTTATTATGCATATTCTGCACCTTAAACAAAACTAAAATCGAAAAAAATAATAAATTTTATACTTTTATAAATTAATAATGTAAAGAATTATAGACTACTAGCAAACAGCCAGATCAAATCAAACTAAGTGACCAACATCACAGTGGAGGACCACAAGGACATCAAATCTTTTATTTTACGTTATATTTGATACTCCTATGGATATTATAACTTATCTAACATGAGCAATAATTCATAAGATTCATATAACTAAGACAAATAATGACTTATAACATATCCCATTCATGGTATTTGGTTTTAATATATATAAAAATATAATAAAAAAGATGTCTAAATCTGAATAGACGTGCTTATTAAGTTATTATATTAAGATTTGAATATTAAATAATTAAGATTATTTATTTTCGCATCATCTTATTGTATACAACTTGTCTTTATTGAAAAAATCTCAATTATTAAATATGTTCTAGCTGTGTTGATGATTGTTTTAATTATAAATTGCTATGATTCTTTGTCATGATTTACGAGCATGGACCCATAATGAATGAGTTTTTTATAAGATTATTGACATTTGATTGACTATTTAATACTATCAGGACAAAAAAATTATTTAATACTAGAGATAATTATGAAAAAACCTAAAATATACAAATTGCAAAAAGATCCATTCAGTACATATAAATATTCCACTTTGTTTAACGTTTCATTCCCTCCATTTTAAAAGGAATGACATGTTGTGGTCTTAAAATTAGAGATATGTCAAGTGTACCAAAATGTCTTAAACATGTCATTTGAAAAATTGAAACTAAAGAGTTGTTAAAAAAGGAAAGGGTCATTTTTTTTTAAACGGACTAAAAAAAAAGTATGTCATTTTTTTTTAACAGAGGGAGTATATTTTAAAGAGCGGATGATATTATACACATTGTCATCATCTTTCTAGACATTTTTATCAAGGGAAATTCACAATATTTCTGGAAAATATTACAAGAACTTTTCGTTTTTCATTTAAAAGGACTTAAAACGATAAAGAAAAGAAAAAAAAAACATATATTCACGCGTTTAATACTTTAATTACTTTCACTATTGTTTTAAAGAGCCGATAATATTGCACTCCATTATTTTCAATGTATAAGCTTTTTTCACTATTGGTTTTTCTTTTTAAACCTGTTTTGAAATGTTTTACTTTACTTGAGCCGATCATGATCTATCAGAAGTAACCTCTCTGCCTTCACAAAATAAGGATAAAATTTACGTACACACCACCCTTTTCAAACCTCAAATATGAAATTACACTAAATATGTTATTGTTATTGCTACTTCAGCCAATTAAATGATTTGATATCCTTATAACCAGCCTATCTAAGAAAATTTGTTTAACAGCTATGTTAAGAAATTAGGAATGCCTACTAATACGTTGAATAATAATACTACTTGTTATTTTGTATGGAACCAAATTCTTTATAAATAAGTTCAGCTGCATGGAATTACACACACAACAAATTAAACAAAGACACTTGAGAGTAGAAAAATAAAGGAAATATGGGTTCTGAAAATATGAAGCTTCCAAATATAGACTTTTCTCATGAAGACCTAAAGCCAGGAACACTTGTATGGAACCAAGTGAAAAGCCAAGTTCATAAAGCACTAGTAGAATATGGTTGTTTTGAAGCATCCTTTGATAAAATTCCTATACATCTTCGAAAATCCATTTTTGAATCCTTACAAGAGCTTTTTGATCTCCCTTTACAAACCAAACTTAGAAACATTTCAAAAAAACCATTCCATGGCTATGTTGGACAGTATCCTGGAGTTCCACTCTATGAAAGCATGGGAATTGATGATGCTAATATCCCTGATAAAGTTGAAAAATTCACTCAAATTCTATGGCCCCAAGGAAATCCTACGTTTTGGTAAAACATTCTTCTCCATTTTTTTTATTAGTATTAATTTACTTTAGACCTCTGGAACTCAAAATTAACTGGTCCGACTAATCCAGATTGATTCACGTCAGATAGCCTATTAAGGGATAAATACTCTTCCTACCTAGTGATACATGAAAAATTGACCTGGTATATATAGTATAATTTTCCATCTAAGGGGTTCAGACCCCTCTAGCTCCGCCTTAGAGTGGACGGATACCCAACTATATCTGCCACCACACTCATGTGCGAGATCTAGTTAAGAAAGTACAGATTCGGCTGAGCCCAGTATATTTATGAAACGGAATAAAGACATAAATTTGAAAAATCACTAAATATTTTAATAAATACTAAATTTTAACTCATGATTTTGGATCCACATATGTCATCACAACCCAGGTAGCTGGTTAGAGTTATGCAGGTATTAGTAATGCATGAATTAGTTATGAGGAAATTTATGAATTATTTTATGTAAAAATTAGTTATGCAAGATTTAGTTATTCATGTACTTTTAGTTATGCACGTTTCTAAATTATAAACTAAACACCGTATTAATTATATAGATGAATAACTTACCTCATAACCAACTACCAAACGTAGTATTACTTATGCATGATTTAAAACATGCATAACTTACCTTATGGTGTATAGATGCTATTAGTAATACCTTGTATAGTATTTTAGTGTTGTGATTTTTATGTGTGTTTGGCAGCAAAACTATTCAGTCATACTCAGAGCAACTATCAGAGTTAGAGCAGACAATAAGGAGGATGATTGTGGAGAGCTTAGGAGTGGAAAAGTACATGGATGAGCATATGAATTCGACCAACTACCTTCTTCGTGTGATGAAGTATAAAGGACCACAATGCAGTGAGACTAAACTAGGACTAAATGCTCACACTGACAAGAACATTGTTACTATATTATACCAAAATCAAGTGAATGGTCTTGAAGTTTTGACCAAAGATGGGCAGTGGATCAATGTTGATCCTACACCAGACACTTTCATTGTCATGATTGGAGACTCTCTATATGTAAGCTCTACCAACATTAATGTTCTCCTTTTAGCTCTGTTTCCTTAATACACTGATCACACTAATACTGTAATTCATTGCAAAACTAGGAATTATGCTAAAGGTATTTAAGATTTAGTTATCCTTCCGTCCCAATTTATGTTATAGTGTTTGATCAGGTATGAATCTTGAATATAACGAGTTGTGGCTTGGCAAGCAGTCTTATTTTTCATCAGGTTACCAAGTGGCAATTTGTTGATAGATAAAAATTGTTTTATACACGACTTGGATATGAAGTGTGATTGTTTTTGCACGTAGGCATGGGCAAATGGTCGAATGCATTCACCATATCATAGAGTGATGATGAGAGGAAATGAAGCAAGGTACTCTGCTGGTTTGTTTTCAATACCTAAAGCAGGATACACTATAAAGGCACCAGAAGAGCTGGTAGATGAAGATCATCCTTTACTGTTTAAGCCTTTTGATCATGTTGAATTCCTTGCTTTCTACTATACTGAACAAGGCCAAAGATGTGGCTCTGCTCTGAAAACCTATTGTGGTGCCTCAATTTAATTATGTTTACTGTGAGAATAAAACTTTCAGAACTGAATTAATAAAAGTTTGGTCGCTTGATCGAGCATCTGTATGTGTGATATATAACTGAAGGGGATTGTGAAAATGCAGAGGAAAAAACATAAAAGAAATCAAAAAATATTAAACGCCGTTGCCGGGGATCGAACCCGGGTCACCCGCGTGACAGGCGGGAATACTTACCACTATACTACAACGACTTGTTGATGCTCTTGTAATCATCTGTACAATAAGTAAAACAAACACAAAGATGGACATATATTTTTATGAATATAATTGATCTGTGACAACTCTCACTCTTTATGGAAGAAACTCACCATGGCTAATTTAGGGAGAGGCGAAGTAATTACTATAATATTTTTCCTTTAGGTGTAGTATACTTTATTTGTAAACCAAATTGTTACTACGCTTCGTAAATACATAAACTATCGCTATATTTCATAATTAGGGGCCAAACTATCACTATTTAGGTAAGTTTTTCAGTTAAAAATGGCATACGTATATTTCATCTTTCCAACTATTTCGATTGGTTGAAAGGAATCAATTGAACACAAAAATTTTGTTAATTTTCTATTTTTCACTAATCTTCCTGTTATTTTATCTACTCTGTCTTCACCTCCATCAAATATGCCTGCTTCTTCGGCAATAAACTCTGCACTCTTAGAGGTCGTTTGGTTCATGAAAAAAGAAAAAAAAAATTCGGAATAGTATGTGAGATTATTCAATAGCCTATGATTTTGTTAGATTTTCGGGAAGCAATCCTCGGAATTAATTATACAACAATATTGGCGATATCACAATGTAGGATAATTATTCCGGATTAGTTATTCTTGGATAAAACAATCAAATTAATAACAAAAATGTCCTTCTCCAAAGTTTTTTCCTTCAAAAGGTTAATGTTAAAATTTAAGTTTATCCAAATATATTGATTGTAAAACCCAACATCTATTTATATTATGCTGTGTATATTTTATTTAAATCAATAAACCAAGCATCTATAAATAAGCATATTGATTAAATAATTTTGTTATTACTAATTTAACTCATGTATTGCAATCCTGACACAATTTATTTGCAAACCAAGTGACTACTTAAAGATCAATTAGGGGACTACAACCAAATTCCCCTGCCCATTGGAAAGTCCAATCACCAATGTACACTATAGTTCTAAATTGAAAACATTTCACCAAGCACTTATTTCCCCAATAAAAAAAAGGATCTTTTTAAAGGCCAAATGGAAAAGGATAAGAAAATGCATTTAAAATTTGTGAAATTTATCACATTTGTTCAATATTAATAGGTTAATTCAATTATATCTTCGTCATTATTTTATTGGACTAAAATATCTTTGATTTATAAACAACTTAATGAAGGATATATTTGAACTTACACGCCTAATACAAGGACATATTTGGTCTAACTTAATTCTTAACTGAAATTATGTAACAATTTGTAAAATTGCATTTTTGAAGCTCCTTGATTGAATTGCAATGATTTTTTTCACCAATTTAAGACATTAGTAAAGCAAATTTTGAGCCATTTTAAACCAATTTAATGCGTCATTTTAAGTTGGAAATTTTAGATAAAAATACAACACTCATAATGCCATAAAATAAGAAAATTTATTATACTGATTCAAACCACAAAATATTTTTACGTTCTATTAAATCGTCAAATGCCATTAGATTTCATCAACCCGCGAATTTAGATTTCAAACCACGTGGCTGAACAATGTTATGATTGTTTTTACTTTGTCCGGAGGATAAAAGTAAACTGCAAAACTTTAACTTAAATGACATTCTTTCCGATTATCGATCAGAAAGATTATTAAAAGTCAGCAAAACAAATTTTCCTCGTCCGTCATCATCCTTGATTAAAAAGGTGATGGAATGTAGAGACAATTTTCGATTTGAAGCAATTGGTGGGTTTTTAATTATGTTATTTTGATGTAATGTAATTGCATTTGTGATTTGGTGGAATCTTATGGTATTTGGTGATTTGATGGAATGTAAAGATATTTTGTTGTTTGAAGCAATGTATTGAATTTTTTTATTTTATAACATTATAGTGTGTAGTATTATTATATGCTCTTATTTTTTAGGCAACTTTGTAAGTTATGCTTTTATATTATGCGTGTAGATCCAAATATACCCCGATTAAATTCTATGAATAAGAGCATTTTTGCCTAATAAAACAATGATAGAGGCATAATTAGATTTACTATTAACGAAGGATAAATATAATTAACTTGGCATATTTTAGGGGCAAACTTTTATCCTTTTCCGATGCCCTAAACTGGATTTTACTTTGCGTGATAGACTTCTTCCAGAAAATACTCCATGAGTTGTTTTCCTCTTTAGCCAAAAGAAGAGCCAAAATATCAACATGGGTTGTGGTGAGATGGTTGAGGTCCCTTCACTCTTAATCAATGATCTCGAATTTAAGTCTTAGGTATGAAAAAATCCTATTAGAAGCGTTGTCCCAAAATGGATCCTGCAATGCATGATTCGGATATAATCAGGTTCCAATGTGAATATTGAACACCGAGCGAAAGAAAAAGGAGCAAAAACAAAATGGAGAAAGGTCAACTAGTGGACCACTTGAAGAACAAGAAAAGCCAAACACATAAAGGAGAGAAAAAAATTGTGAAATCACTTTATTGCTTGCTTATGGTTAATAAATTTGCTAGCACTTCCAAATTAGAGTAACCTTCTAAAAGTTCATCATGAAGTATAGACTCTATATGCAACTAAGGGACAAAAAGTAAAGAAAAAGAAGCACTAAAAGTGAAACAATGGAAATAATATATTAAAAGCCTAAGAACCTAATTTACAACATGTGATCAATCTAACCAAAAAAAGGAATTTTCTCAATTTAAATGAGGGAGAAAAGCTAGTAATGGTGGCTTGCCATTTCAAGCAACAAATTCAACTTTTATCAAGTAGTGGAAGATGGAAGGAATTGAAAAGAAGAAGTGATTGGACATGTTCTTGTTCTTTTATAATTTTTAATTAAATCATCAAATCAAGTTGATAAAAATTTTAAATTTAAATGAGTTATATCTTCATGAGCTAAATTTGACGCTTCTAGTATAGACGTGAGAAACACGCCAACCTTAGGCAGTCTAAGGCTCCAGTCTCGTAGACCATTTAGATTCCTTTGCCTAGTTGTTAAAATGGTACATCCTCCGTCTCAAAATATTTCTGGTATTTTCTATTTATATACATGCTCTTTAAGAAAACAATACCTAATATGGGTGTTTGATCATTTTATCCTTATATATGATTTAATGTATAATCTCTTTTCACGAATAGTTATTCTTTTTATGTCTTAACTGTGGTGTTTGTAGTCTTTACGAACACTTACTACTAAGGGTAAAATGGAAAAAAAAATTAATTTTATCTTGAGCTTCTAAAATAATAAGTATTTTGAGACATATTTTTAACAAGGATGATAAGTATTTTGAGACGGAGAAAGTAATTGATTAAGGATCTTTTATTATTTCTTTTTGGAATTAATCACAATTATAAATATATTCCTTCATATAAGACATATAATCCTAAATCACTCATTTCAGGAACTCCGTTAATAATAAGGGTAAATACAAGATGAACGACAAGGTATGTATGAGTCAAAAATCTAACGATAACAAAATTGAATAATTCTAAATAGTACATGGTCGAATTTGGAACTTTCTTTACACGTTTATCAGAGTTGAAACCCCACAATTGTTCCTAGGAAAGTACTCATGTTAAAATATTCTATGGCAGAACTCTTTTAGCAATGAAAGCTCTTAAGAAATTGAAAAAATGATTGAATATAATTTTTCAGATCAAGGACACATATGGGGCTTTTCTCAGTTATCATTGTGGAGGAAAGGCACATGCTTTCTACCTCACATTGCAGTTGAAGGGATTGCCACTGCCACATTATATTCCATCATCTGTCTGTACAATAATTTCCAAGATCAGTGGGGGAATCAATAATTCTGCTAAGGGGGTTAAAAGAAATCCAAAAATAAAAATCTTAGTATTTGAATTATTTTATAAATGTATACAAAAGTATCTGTACCCCTTCCCCCCCTCCTTTTTTCAAACTGTTTGACATGTATAATTTAAGCTGAGGATCTATTGAAAATAGTCTCTTAACCTTTATAAGGTTGTGTACAGTCTCTCATCTACCCTCTCCGAACCCCACTTATAGGATCACACTGGGATGTTATTGTTGTATACAAGAAAAAATATTCTTACTCTATTTACGTAGTTTAACTTTCGGGATCGCCACTGCCCAAGAATCATCCATAGCCCCACTATCATATCCTTCCGTAAGCGAAAGCGAATTCACGATATGAACTTTATGAGTTCAAAATTCTAGCTAACAGGAGAACCTCAAGTGTTAGTAATTGTGTTCTTGAATTTAATTTTATATAAAATTTAATAGATTTCTTAATCTAAGATTGTTGAAAAAGAAGTCCTACATCATCAATTATGGAATAAATGGTCTCTTTAATATGGTTTGAACAATCATCATCTCTTTTAGTTAGGTTCAATATCCCTTTCTTTACATGGTACTAGAGTGGCGTGAGGGATGTGAAAGGAGTCCCACATCGATCAATTATGAGATGAGTTATCTCTTTAATATGACTTGAACAATCCTGACCTCAGAGTGATTTGGGCAAAAACTACTAAACTTATGAACATAGAAAGAGATGGATTATATTGAGATGGAAACTGACAAACATATGGCGTCAATATTCTACATCAACTTGTTGCACTTGGCAAGCTTCTTCTTTTTTTCCTTCTCTGATCATTTTTGTTTTTCTTGTTTAAATTGGCATGGTGGGCTTTGTTTTGTTTTTATTATTATTAGTACTTGTCATGATTCTACAATAGAATTATATTGCTACTTATTCAGGTCAGTGATAGTTTGATTTCTCTTTTGTCATATACAATAGGAGTATCTAGCACTGATTTAATCCAGCATTGTCCTGTTCCTCGGAGATATATAGTGGGTACTTTTGTACATCCAAATATATCGTTTCTAGTGTCCTCTTCCTAAATTTTCAGAATATATTATCTTCCCCTTAATGCTCATTACGACAAAAAGGCCAGCAGATCAACATTGTTTCTTTGTTTGTTCGTTTTTAATCACAAATACTATTTTAATGTGTCTCTATATGTTTGTGTGTCTCTATTATATGTGCGTAAAAGGATATAGTTCAATTGAAACCCATTTGCCAGAAAATTATATTATGCAATATGTGCATCGAATAATTGTTTTAGATGTGCAAGTTCTAATTGCAAGATTCATTATTTTGTTTTATCAAATGGGGATTCCATTACGTAAAAAAATACACACTTGAGTGTTATGAATGACTTTATGTTTGAAATGACAAGAATATAATGAATTTTACTTATGTTAGTTAGTTGTTGTTTCTGGTTGTTTCTTCCTCGTTATTGATACCGGCAAGACCCATCTAGATAATACCGGCAGGACCTAACCAGATAATGTCTGCTGGTTGGTAGTAAGAAGACTCTTAGTACCTGTATACCCAAAAGAGGGCGCTGGTTAAAAAACAATCATTTGATTTTCTTTCTTGCTCTCCCTTAGCAGCGGGAAAGGAGTCTATCTATCTGTCTAGCTTTGGTAGATTTCCCCCAACGCAATTCACATAAATTCCACGAATCCCTTGGTGGATAAGTCCCAAACTGAAAAAATGATTCTTTTTACACAATTTTCATTAATTGACTGACCGGTATGAATAATCAACTTTGTATTCTGCTGAATAAGTAAATTCGGCCATAAACATCTTGTCCCAATTTTCTATACTAGTACCTTTTGAAATGCTATATAGAGATTTATAAAAATTAGAGTCTATATTCTCTTCTCCCAAAAATATTAACAATATTCCTCCAATGGAGTTAAAAGAAACAACATAGAGAGAAAAAGAAACAGATTTTTTTTTAAAAAAAAATAAATAAAATGGAAGTGTCACTAGTGAGTTTAATTAAATTTAACCAACTTGCACACCATTATGATCTTTGGCATCGGCAAATCCACTTAGAGGGACACAAAGCCGTACAGATGAAAGCGCCTTGTCAAAATGTTTGGCCTTAGTGCCCAAATACTCGCTCCATGTCACTGCCCTATACAAGGGTGGGTGCCTTTGGTCCACCAATTTTGGCAGGGGTGAAACTCTCACCCCTGACGGTGGACCATATAAATAAGCTACAGAAAGTCGGTGTCGGGTCCGGTTCACAACCGCCCGATGTAAGACACTCGGGTACGACCCGTTTGATAGTATGTGTAAGAGGTCACCTACATTAACTACTAATGCACCGGGTATTGGAGGGACAGTGACCCAACCACACCCTTCTTGAAAAACTTGTAAACCACTTGTGTTGTTTTGGTGAAGGATTGTTAATATGGTAGAATCCGTATGTGCTGCTAGACCCATGGCCCGACCCGGATCCGGACATGCCGGGTAAGAATTCAGTTGTAGGGCCGCACATCCTTCTTTGGATTCTCCTTTTGGGCCAACGGCCCATTTCACATCATCCTTTGTTATCCCTAATGACCCAAGCATAAGCCACATCAGTCTTCCTGCTAGCTTTTCCATTTCCTTTTCGTATTCTTCTATTACATCACTGTAAAAATGAAAAAGGCACCAGAATTTTCATTAAGGGGTTAAAAATACGAAGAAGTATATATATAAAAAAGTCAAAAAAATTCAACATTTACTAAAGGGTTAGGATGACCCCCTTGGCTCCGCCCCTTAGGGAAAGTACTATTTAATGAGAGAGAAATGCACTATTAGAAAACATGGAATATGTTGATAATCCCTAGCTAATCCATCGTTAAAAAAAACTTCTAGCTAATTGAATTTTCTTATAATTCGTCATCAATCCGTAGCTAAATGAGATTATCATGAGATTAGCATGAAATTTCTCCAATGATCATTTAGCTTAATGAAATTGAATTACTACTCAATTAATATAAACTATAATAAGTAATTTTGTTAGTGGTATTTGAGAAATTTACTATATTTACTAGTAATGGATATAAAAGCAAAGTACAAGAAAAGGCAATAATTAGATTCAATTTTGGGATTGGTAGATCTATGAAGTCTTCCCTTATCTTGTCTGTGGGGGCCTTTATGTGTCCTTATCGTTAAACTTTGCTTCTTCCATTAATAAAGTATAAAAGTAACATCAGTAGGTTTTACCTACGGCTTCCTCCACACACACTATGCACAAAAAGGAAAAGAAGAAAAAGTTATTTGTACTTGTGAAAATGAAAGAAAGAGCTTATTTCCATTTTCCATATGCGTGCATGAGAAATGTGTGAGAGATAATAAATAGCCGTGGAAAAGTTTGGCAGAGCATAGTGCTCGAAATTGAACTTTATATTATATATATATAAGTGCGAAAAATAAGTATAATATAAAATCGAGACGGACAAATTTTAACAGATAAACAACAAAAATCTATTGTTAATCTTATTTAACGATGTATTATTTTCGTCCCAAAATACTTGTTATATTTCACTTTTCGAAAGTCAAACTTGATTAAAACTTTGGCCATCATTTTAAGATATTTTTTCTCAACATATATTGATATGAGAAGAATGACAATTTATATTACTTTTCGTATAGTTTTTGAATATCTAAATTGTAATTTTAAAATATTAATTTAATCTAATTCAGTTTGGCTCTAAAAGTTAGTTAAATTGCCTTTGGAGAAGTGAAACATGAGAATTAATATGGAACAAAGGGAGTATTACCAAGAAATTCTCATATCTATACGAGCTATTTAGTGATAGATTAACGATGAATTTTATAGATGATTCCTCTTTTTCTTGTAGTGGATCATCACTCATTCAACTCAAAACTCAGAAGGTCTGAATTCTGGATTTGCCAGTGATGATTATAATAAATACTATAATACTTACCAGAATTTCTTGTAATCTTTAGGCCAAAGTTGGCGAGCATGTTCAATTGGGGATCCAACAATGGTGAAACCTTCAGACCACATGAGTTTTGAGAAAAAAGACGATATTCGAGCCACGCCATAGCCAGTGACACCTTCAGGAGAACGAGAGGCCTTTAATTTTTGCTGCATAGGAAGTGAAAAAAGGTTTTTTTCGGCCACTTCAATATGTTGGAGTAGCCTCTCTGATATATTATGGTTTATAATTTGGAATGCACCCCATTTCTTGCATGCATGACCTATATGTTCAAGAACATTATTATTGTTGTTGTCGAGGTCGATCACTGGAATAGACTCGAAATTACATGATTTTTCCGAAGGATAATGATCATCTGATGATGATGATGTCCATGCATGGGATTCTGGCAATTCTTTTATTGAGTTCAAGTCCAAGTCCAAGTGTTTTTGAGAGTGATGATGAGCTCTAAAAGAATCTGAGATTCTTGAAGGCATAGTGTAGCACGTAATGAAAAAGAAAAATGTATATCACTTTATGAGGTATAGTAGAGAGAAGAACAAAGGGAAAAATGGAATGTTTTGAAAGAGATGATGTAGTGGTGGTATATATAGAGGTGATTGATTAGAATGAAAAGAAATATTAATAATGTAATTTTGAGTGGTATTTGAAAAATATTGGTGTTGATATATATAGAAGGGGACAAGAAATTAAAGATAAATTGCTATTGGACGATAGAAACAACAAAAAAGTTGAAAGGACAATCTTGTCCCTCTACATTGTATTACTATATATTGTAGCCTCAAAAGTATACCAATTGGTCTAACTAGTTGAACTTCATTTTCAAGCAAAAGAAGTCCTCTAAGCAAACAATGTAGAGTACTATAATCTTAGATCAAGTTAATGAAGGGTTATATTATATAGCTTAATTTTTATACAGATCGATATAAATAAATTTTTACACCATCAAGTCATCCAAAAGATATCACTACTAGAAATAAAGGTTTCTCCCATCGCGAATCAATGAGAATTTTATGCTATATAGAACATGTTTTTCACATTCATTTCTCACCAAACCAACTCACTAGAAAATACATGATGAGAAACAGATTTTCATTGAAACAGTGAAAAATTTAAACTTCCTAATTTTTTTCACATGAAAATATTATTATTTTTTCTTTTCCCGTCGATTTAATTAAAATAACTGTGGAATAACCACTGAACATTATTCACTGAAAAAATAGAGAACTTTTAGTAGTAGTAGTAGTAGTATATTTTTATATATATATATTTCATATGGCATCTCAAATTTCATCATGTACATATTATTATGATCTGTTCAAATAATCCAAGAAGCATGGGAGGTTTTCCATGTAGGTTAGGGCCTATGTATCTCTCCAATTCATGTGCCATTGTCTTGTCCTCAAGTAGAAAAACATCTACATCATGGCGTCTTTACTTGCTCGTATTATCCCTCTATTTGCTACAAAACACTCCCCACTGGCCACCACCTTTGCCCTATACATCCAAAAATCCCAACACAAGTCCTATTTGCTTGCCGAAATGGCTACAATGCCCTCTCCCTCTGTGGGCAAACCCTTTCACATTGGCGCGCCATAAGATTTCTCTAGAATTTCCGGTGCTTATGGTCATATGAATCAAATGGACGAGTTGAGTTGAATTTGGACGGATTAAAAGGAGCATAGTAATTTATCTATAAGTTACGTGAGTTGAATTGAAATAAGCTAAAATACTGGTCATAATCCAATCCACTCAACGCGGGTAATAATCCAACCCGAATCTTTATGTTTTATGAAATAAAATTTACATCTAGGAAAATTAAGCAAAAATACTATAAATTACAATAATTAATAATTTAAAGTATTTATTAAAAGGTGGATGAAAAATAACAATAGTATTTTTTAATTGTATATATATTCAAATCCACTCATAAAAGCTTTTAACATTGTAACAAAACTGATTTGGTTCAAGAAATGCTTTAGATCATAAGTTCAAATTTTACATGTAATTTTTTTTTTTTCCTATATTTATTTCGTTATTAGAATTTCTGACTCCACTGCGCGTGAGACTCAATAACTTGTTTGGAACTGCGATTGTGCCATGATTGGAGCAAAATTAAAGGTGTAGAAGATAACTCTGAGAGAGAATTTAGGAAGGGTATTTGTGTCCTCAAAAAAATGAATATTGGGTTTTAGCATTTTATGGTTTTTTTTTCTTTTCTGTCCTTGCATATATATGTGGTCGTTTTCTATGTTAATCAGTAAAGTCACTTTTGGTATTTTGCGATTAGATATTGTGTCTTTTGTTCAATCTACACAAAGGGGTAGCTAATATATATATCCATTATATACACATCATATATTATCACATATTGATTGTCTTTAAGCAATCAAGTAATTTGTCTTTGTTTGTTTTTTGATATGATTAATGACTATTTGTCGCACATTTACGTGTACAAAGTAACTTAAGCCAAATGTCCTTTTAGAATGATTAAAGATTTAACTTGTATGCCAAATATGCATGTCGTATATTTATTATTCAGTATTGATGATTTACATAGACAATTTCAATTAATTTGTGATTAAACATAGCTATTAAGTAATTTTAAATTATATAATTAAGCGTCTGCTTTTTGTTTGTTGCACTGAATTATGTGGTCACACAGCAGAAAGAGAACAAAGGCTCTCAAGAGTGTTAACGTATTGCACATAATTATTTTCATTGGACTATATATACACACGGAGGCAACAAGAAAATGACCATATATCTTAGTAGCATGTGCACTTCACGTGACACAACGTGCAAGGTTCGTTTTTTTCTCTTAAAAATTGTATTTCTCATACAAATACTTTAGGCGTACTTTGGCGCTAGCTTATAATTTGTTCATATAGACAAGTTGTCAAATGAGAA
Source organism: Jaltomata sinuosa (assembly GCA_003996215.1). NCBI lineage: Eukaryota > Viridiplantae > Streptophyta > Magnoliopsida > Solanales > Solanaceae > Jaltomata > Jaltomata sinuosa. Next base: position 1,200,799 of record QJPP01000016.1, read on the forward strand.
CTTTCCATTTTTTATTTTAAAAACAAGAAAAGAAAAAAAGGAGAAGATCTTCACGGAAAAGGGAGTTTCACCATATAAATTTATGCCATATTAGTATGGTTGATAAAGAAACTATTGAAAAAAACTTGTGACGAATAAAACTGTAGGTATCATATATCGGGTTACTATTTATTGTCTATTGTACTTTCATTACGTCATTTTTTAGATTGTTTCTGTCTCTGGGGGTCTATCGAAAATAACGTAGAAATGAAATCTGCGTATACTCTACCCTCTTCGGACCCTATTTTGTGAGACTATACTGAATATGTTGTTGTCGTTGTATCAGATAGCGGGTGGAAATTTTTTTAAAAAAATTAAGTAAAGAAAGAGAGCTCACATTGCATGTACGAGTCGTTGGAAGAAATTTTTGACGTTTTTAGGTTGCCGGCAGGAAAAACTTTTCGAGTTGGTTCTATTTTGTGATGATTTTATTTGAATATTACATTAATATGTTACTGTCAAGAAGATGGAATATATTAGTATATTATTAACTTTAACTTTAAGATGAGATCATTACATAATTGGAGGAGATTTTTTGTGTGTGTGGTGTTTGATAATCACACAAATTGGGTGTCGGTAATCCCCTGTATTATATTGGGTGGCCGTCAAGATTTAATTAGCAAATTCTAATAATCTTTTTTTTTCTTTCCTTTTACATACTTCCAAAGACTGGCCGACTTTTCGGCATTTTTGTCTTTTCTGCCGTTTAGTAACTGCTTCCTCCGTCTCAAATCGTATTTCTCTTTTACACGATTCTCAAAAAAAAATTAATTTAAAAAATATTATTATTAATTTATTCTTAATTATATTTTTAAAATATAATTACTCTCTCTTCTGTTGCATATATAATTACTAGAATAAAATGAGAAAAAATAATTAATTATGTCTTAAACTTTTAAATTGACAAAAGACAATTATCTTAGACATCATGATAAATAATTTGAGACAAAGAGAGTAATCGTTAGTACTCCCTCCTTCAAGGTTACTAAAATATTTGTCCGGATTTACTTATTATTTTACAAAATTAAAATTAAATTATTGTTTTTTTGTCTCATTTTAGTCTTAGTATTAAATATTTTTAAACTAAGACTAGTTTGATATTATTGTTCTTAAATAAAGTGCGATTTATTAGAGCAATATGAGGATAAAGTACTAAAAGATGAGTATTTTTTATTTATAATTTCTTATGGAATGTGCAAAAAAAAGTGATAATTAATATTAGATGGAGGCCAATATTCATTCCCTTTATTTTTAATTTATCTATGTGACTTTATATTTAACTAGATATGAAATTTTAAAAAATATAAACTTATAATTTTAAATACTTAATCGTTATAAATATAAAACTTTTCATAGATGTTAAGTCCAAAATTAAATCGTTACAAATATATTAATGCGTCATTTTTTCTACAAGAACTAATAATAAAGGGAAAGAATTGGACCATTGAAATAAAAATTTAGACAACCTTTCTCATAAGTCATTTCCCGTTCCCCATCTTTCAAGCTAATCAACAACATATATAAGCAATTGGTTGCATATTTGTCTAGATGTTTTATTCTCACTCATTTTTATTTGTTTTCCTTTTCCACAGATAATTATTAATTATCCATTCTTTTTATACGACACTTATTTTTTTCAATTATGATTTTGTAAACATTAATGTATAGTCAAAGAGTCACTTAATTCCACTAACATATCAAAATTGTCCACAAGGCTGAAAATTAAAAGGAATCCACAATCCAAACTCAAGAAAACATCCATCAGCATCTAATTACGTTTTTCTCTAAAATAAAATCTCCTGTACAGTAAGGGGAAGAAGGACTAGTATCAACAGAGTCGCCTTTGTTAGAAAATATTTTACCCCCTAATGTGAGACTTCCCAGAACCAGTAAAAACATCTATCAGAAGGGAAGGGGTAGTGCAACGATATTCAAGGTTGGTGGTTGTCTGAAAGAGTTGGGTGTTTGCCAAATTTGACCAGTGTGTCAGCTACTTGATTTCTCTCGCGATATACATGACTAATCTCTACGTTGTGGTGTTGGGATATCAATGATCTACAATCAGAAATAACATGTGAGTAGAGATTTGTGTAATAGGGATTAATACATGTAAATCGATTTCGATTTGTAGAGGGAAGCGCCATCAATAAATAAATAGCTATTTTTTCTCAGCAAAAAAAGAAAAAAGGGAAGTAGAAGAAGAAAAAAAGAAACATTTACTTTGTCTTGTATGATCATATTTGTCTAATTTTTGGTGAAATCGCAAAAATAAGGAGAAATAGTCAAGTTTGCTTTTTTGCTATGCAGGTAAGAAATTAAGGATCAATTTTACCTTTCATTATACTATTTGTACAAATACACTTGACATGACTCAATTGGATAAAATATACTCTTCAGTCCAAGATAGATATTCAATTCTACGTGACACTGACATTTTGGTGAGATAGACAATATATGATATGCCATCTCACCGTCCTAGCTACCCCTCTCCTCCGCCCCTTTTTCGACACGCACGTCCTCCCTCATTATCAAATCCTACTAGTAGTGAGTAGTTACACAGTGAAAGTGAAAGGCAAATAGTGAAGATGAATTGAGTGATTGATGATTCCAATTTCCAGAATTGGAGAAGCCTAGCTAGAGGATAGACATTTCTCCAACATGCAGTGATCAATGCCTACATTAAATATATGAACCCCCCACCCCATCCTAAACCCTAGCTAAGAAAACATAACTTTGTAGCTTGTTGACCTTATCATGTGAGTGGTCAATTTTCGGTATCCTTTATTAGAAATCAATTATATAGATCCAAAAATGGCAATTGAATCCACCGTGTGTACTACAAGTTGTTTTTGATTTCATAAATGAGGAAGACTTCACGAGTGTTTGGTTCAAGAGATCCTTGGAAATAGAGGGACAAATAATGTGGTTTGAAAAATGGACACCAGACTTTAAACCGGAAGAAGACTCACCGATTGTTCCAATCTGGGTCCTCTTACCAGGACTCCCTTTCCATTGTCACACATGGAACTATGTTAAGCAAATTGTGAGTCCAATTGGGGTCCCTTTATCCATGGACGTTGTTACAGACTATAAGACTCGGCCTAGCATGGCCAAACTAAGAGTGGAGGTCGACCTTACTAAACCCAAGATTAATGTTGTATGGGTGGGAAGTGAGGATGAGAACAACCCTTTGAAAGGCTTTAATCAAAAGCTTGAGTATGAGAATGTCCCAAAATTCTGTAGACATTGTAGGATATTGGGTCATACCATCTTGCAATGTAGAAATGTGGAGAAAAAGGATGATAAAAAGAGGAACAAACATGAAGAACAAAAAGGGCCAGAAGAAGGAAACAGGGAAGCGGGTTCAACAAGTAGCAATCTAAGAGATGATACGGGAGACGAGGAACAATTGCAACATAGTTCTGATCAGAGGAAAAGAACAACAAAAGAAACAAAGAGGAGGAACAACCAAGTGTGGCTGCTAGATAACAAGCGATTTGTGATTAATAAAAAGTACCACCGGATTCTGTACCCATCAGTCTTGGATCCTCACCTTAGACAGTTTCATTTGGTTATGAAAGAACTTTATCCCTAGCATTAAGGTCTCTATCAAGCACTCTTCTAAAGCTGTCTGAAAGCCCTCATATTCAACTCGCTGCCTCATCCACATAGCATGAACTCGCTCGAATTTCTCCTACTATGGTGGAGAACTCTAAACATTCGGAGCGCCTGTTCTGTTTCAGAAGAAGCATGATGGCAGTTTAAGATTTTGCATCGATTATAGAGCGCTGAACAAAGTGACCATCAAGAACAAGTACCTTATGCCTCTTATTGCAGACCTTTTTGATCAGTTGAGTGGAGAACGATACTTCACGAAGTTTGATTTGCGGTCGAGGTATTATCAAGTGCGTATTGTCGAGGGTGAACATATTTCTTTTCTCTTGTGTTGGCTTGGCAAGTTCCTGTTGTGCATCCCTGCCCGATCATTTTCTTCTGATTATCTCTTTTTAGCCAAACTACTAGCTTCTTGGAGGAGGGTTATAGACTCATTCAGGTTGAGACGGACTCCCTGGTTTCTATACAGAAGTTGCACAATGGTTGGGCCTGAGGATCCACATTTCAATATTATCCTGAGAATCAGAGAGCTAATGAGAAGGGACTAGAGGTGTGAATTGAGACATATTTGGAGGGAAGGCAATGTGAAGATGTGTTGGCTAAGCAAAGTCTCGGTCCTGCTCCTGGCTTAACCATCCTACGTGACCCCCTACTGCAATCAGACAGTTGAAAAAGAATGATAACTTAGGCGCGACGACACCTAGAGTTGTGAAGGTGAGTTAGAGCGTAAAGCCTTAACATGTTCCAAAAAAGGAAGTATACATGTCTCTCCCTCACGGATATTCTCCACAGGGGGAGAACTCAGTTTGTCGTCTGAATCAATCCCTTTATGAACTTAAACAAGCGTTCCGAAATGGGACAAATTTTCTTCTGTGGATGCTGGTTTTCTTCAATCCCAGGCAGTCCATTTTTACTCGTAGACGTGGAAACTATTCTGTTTTTTATTTTAGTATATATTGATTAAATTGTAATCATTGGTAATGATATTCAATTCATCATATCAAACCGTTGATTTGGAGATAGAGGTGACGGAGGAAGAGTATCGGGAGTGGTATATTTCCAGAGCCTTGAGATCTTTCTTTTGCTATTCTCCGGCCAGATCTAGGTGTGAACCAGGAGCTTGCCATTGTGGAGAGAGAATGGATATGCCAATTACTACTCTGCGTATCTGATGTGTGCTTCAAAATATTGGAATGCTGATCAGAGGCGGGCGACGGTAGAAGGAGGTAACAGCCGGGTTAGGCGCTCCAGCAGCTCTAGGAGTTCTCGTTCTCTTTTTTCTTGATCTTCCAAGCTTGAAGCTCGCCTGCTTTGAGAGAGGAGAGACAGTCATTTGATGCATGACAATGGATAAAAGTACTAAATGCTTTATGTTTCCTATGCAGCTACTACAGCTAATAAGCTATGCATGATGATATGTGATGCATGCTTTGACTTCTAAGGCTTGACAGGTCCTTTTGGTCGATTTCCAGTTGATTGCCTCCACCTATCGATTAAGTGAGTTGGAGAAGAAAGTCTTAGAAGGCTACGACTCTATAAGTTTCGCGTCTTATTTTGTGTCTATTATTTATTTAGGTGCAAAGAGTCTAAGCGGTTCAAGCTATTATATTCCGAGCTTGCTCTCCATTTCCACCGTTGATGCAATAGAAACTCTTAATGCAATATCTGGTGGTGAAGACATTCCCGCTGCTACAATTGGAGTTGACGGTACTAGTTCTGTTAGAGTAAGAGCTCTTGCTGGAATAACCAGTGCTAGTTACTTGACTGTTGGAGGAGAAACCACTGTTAGAAATGTTCACGTAGAAGCTCCTCTTTCAACTGCAGGTATAGACTTCTTTGGATCTTATCCGCTTCAAAGGTTAATCAATAGGAAAATCCGCATTTTTTTATCTTCCTCTAAAAAATTATTTTTCATGGGCATCTTCTATTCAAAAGGATCTTACTCAATTCAATAGAAACTTAACTTCTACCCCACTTTTTTTCTTTTCAGGCTAAATTGTTGGGACGGACTTTTTATAGGGATTCAAGCTTACGAAATGCTTTATTATTCTTACTGAAGAGTCAAACTCAACTGGCTTTTGACACAAGTACGAAGCAAGTCTATGCGGAAAGGATAGGAAAAAGCTCCATACGATACGCGAGTTGTTGGTGGAATACGAGTAAGGACTTTGTTTACCCAAGTCCTTTGCTTGAAGGACTATCGCACTTTCAGTGGTACTGAGACTGTCCCTACCACTACCCTTTATCAAGCTGGTTTACAAGAGTTCTGGCTTTCCCAACCGAACAAACTTCTAGGGAATAAAATTTCTTTCCCATATTCTATTTATATGTGATCCTAACCTTGTTACTCTTACTTCCACTAGCAAGAGAACTTCTGCTCGTAACATACCCCTAGGGATATAATCTTACTTCTTGAAGCGAGCTACTTTAACTGCCAAAGGAGCAGGGCAACTCGAGTTAGACGAGAGGCAGGGATGTAATTTCAAATAGGCTCGACCGGACCCAAGAACTGGACAGAAGACAGGCCCCACTGTGATACCTCGTGCAAGTTATAACTAATGACCTAAAAGAAGTCACTAGCTTCTTGCTATCGAGCGTGCCTTAGCCTTAGCTTACAAGGAAGCTTTGTCGTACTTAGAAAATGATGGTTCTAAAGTAGGTGTCAAGCTGAGAAAAGGCGGAGAATTTTTGAATTCAAGAAAAGAAAGGCATTGCCCAATACATTTATTCTATATAATAGGAATTCCAAGCCGTAAAAGGCAATGTGAATTCCTACGACTCCTCTCACTCTCAGGGACGGATTGAACAGCAGCTGTTAGGGAAGGATCTCTATCATTGGTTCATCAGAAGCCATCAAGCACGAAAGCAGCAAGGAGTGTGCTGGTGAGTCCCAAGCGAAGGAAAGAAGGACATGACAGGCATAGAGAGGACTCAAGGACAAGACAAGACTCAGACCCCGGTAAATTTGATCTTCATTGGCCTCTCAAGGAAAGCCTTGATCGATATGAGAAAGATGCGCTCAAGCGCCCAACCTATACAAGTGGCTTG